>CAXIVR010000004.1:106864305-107521805 GCA_964035755.1 Teleogryllus oceanicus | reverse complement strand
ATATCCTTCAAACGCAACTCTGTGAAAACCGCAGTATATCTCCTCTCTGTTTTTTTCTTTCTATCTTAGCTTCCTCGGCATATTTCAACTTTCTTTCCTGGCAGGACGTCTCTCTGGGCAGGTTTTCTTTATCCCTGTTCCTTTTGTTCGTACTTTCGCGTGTTTTCATTTTTTCGATGCATTTTTTTACCCCCCCCCCCTCATTTCGCTTCTCTTCTCTCTTCTTTGCTTTTTCTTCTTCCGCTCCTTTTGCTTTTCCATTCTCACTTACTCAATCTCACTCGTCTTTACCGTTATATACACATTCTATGCATCCCGTACTCGTCAATATTAGTATCAAATACACCGCTAAACTACACATCTTTATCGTGATGTAAATTAAGCTAGCCATTCCCTGTCACATTCATTTATCTCCAACCTGAGAAACCGATTCCCATATAGACTGCCCCCCCTCGCTCTCCGAAGCCCCCGAGCTCCCGTGAGGCCCCCTCTGCGCACCTGCGCGGCTACAGTGCAGAGAAACACCCGTCACGCGGCGAACGAAGGATTTGGGCAACTCCAGAAACTTCCGAGGGCGCGATAGTTGTGACGTGTCAGCATTCGCGGAGCAAAATGGTTAAACATTGAATTAAAGTACCACAAAGAAATCAAACAGATAGTACCTATGGTAATGTGAGTGGGAAGAATAAACAGCCCACATTTTCTGACAAGAACTCCATATTTTAAGGGATAATGTGTAATGTATTGCAAGACATTCCAGTTTTCGTTTCAATTTTATCCGTGTCGGAATAACTTGTTTTGGCAGAAAAGGCGGTATGACTAAACCTTTGAGTTTTAGGACATAACACTCACTGTATAATACAGTGATGCTCGATGCACATGATTGAAAATAAGTTCGTTCGCAACAGGTTCGACACATTTCACATTTTGAAGTACTGTCTCGCCGTATTTCTATCTACGGAACGCCTTATACACACATTCAACTTGCTTATTCGTGTTACATGCTTTAGTTGTTTTTCATATAAATTCTCACACTCGTAGACAGAAAATAGGTTAATTTCTCCTCTCTAAGCTACAAAGCGATGCTGGACAATCTGGCATCACTCACCGCCTTAGTCCGGAACACGTTTTCAACGCGCACTGAAATGCCTCGTAAAAGTGCTTTCATGTAGTCGAGATATAACGATCTCAGGGAGTAATCTTCAAAGAATAAACCAGTATGGGCAAATGGGGTCAAGTTAAAGCGAAAGTCATTAAAGGAAAGTGGGTCTCTGAATAGTGTACCATTCTTATTGCATAAATTGATAATTCATTGCCTTACATATTTAAATAATAATATTCATTATTTACACGTCTGGACTGAGAATAGTTTTAGAGTTACCAGTGTGGTGTCACCTCGGAATGTATTTGATCGAAAAACAAACATTTTTACGCGTTATAAAGGCTACATGTTAAAAAACTGATAATTTGAAAGTATCAGATGTAAATTGAAAGTTTCAAGTGCTAACAGCGGCCGTATTTCTTTAATGTTCGTTCCTTTAACTTTTTCCCCTTCAAATAGAAGAACCTCACAATTTGTTTTCCTAAAAAATGTGAATAAATTAGAAATATTCCCTCCCGCTTGTTGTAATTATCTTAGGCTTGCGGCGCTACAACTTACGAAACAAAACCCATCCCCTTTTCTCCGTGGATTCGCACTCTTCAATTCCTGTCTAGCGCCATGTCGTGACCGTGTCCCTGGAAAGAAAAATGCTGCGTGTAATTGCTGTGCGCTCTGTCTGCTGCAGAAGCGTCAACAGCGTGTTGAATTCTCGGTGTCCCCTTCACACGATTCTTCGGCCCGTTGCACTCCAGCCCGTCGAGCTCCGCCTTGCACTCCCCGCAGACCCGCCACGCTTCGCCTCACCTCTCCGCCTCTTCTCGACCCGCATCGGTTCGCCTTGGGTCGCTTTGCCACGTCCCGCTTCACGTCCTCCCGCTTCGCGTCGCCCGCTTCGCCTCGCCCCGCTTCGCCTGGTCCCACTTCGCGCCACGCTTCGCCTCACCTCTCCGCCTCTTCTCGACCCGCATCGGTTCGCCTTGCGTCGCTTTGCCCGTCCCGCTTCCCTCTCCCGCTTCGCCTCGCCCGCTTCGCCTGTCCCGCTTCGCCTCGCCCGCTTCGCCTCGTCCCGCTTCGCCTCGCCCCGCTTCGCCTCGCCCCGCTTCGCCTCGCCCCGCCTCGCCTCGCCCCGGTACGCCTCGCCTCGCCCGTTGTTCGCCTCCTAGCCCCCGACAGCCCCACTCCTTGTCCTCTTCTCCTCTCTTCCATGCTCCAGGAAACCCCTCCCCGCAGCACTCTGGCCCCTCCCTCTCCGGCTAGCCTTCCCGCGCCGGCCCGCTCCCCTCGCCTCGCCTCGCGGTCCGGTGCGAACTGCTTTTTACGAGGCGCGAGCGGCTCGTTGCCCCGAATTGGCCGCGCGGGAGGCGCGCTGAGTGACGGGCGGGGCCAGAGTGGGGCGAACAGCGGCCGCGAAGGAGGCGAAGTGCTCTACCCACAACGGAGAGGACCACGCCCCTCATTTTTTTGTTCTTCCCATGTAACACTGGCAATTCTGTTTTCCGCTAAATGCTCTCTATCCTTTCCTCCAAGCACAGCGCGGTGCCGAAGCAAACAATTCTAGCCAATTGTCCTTTGGTTTGTAATTTCCAACGTTTTTATAGTTATGGGAGTAATGAAGTGCGTGTGCTGTATAATCATTTAGCAATTATTTATTTGTCGATTGCATTTTACAGAAATCACTCTTATTAAATGGTGTAAATGGGAACAACAGACACCACACTGAAATATTTCAGATTTGATTCTTATATTACCATTAGACCTATGATAAGCGTAGGTTAATGTTTTTGCAATTAAGCCGACTTCGCTCCCCGCGGGAAATCGAAGACTACGACGTCGAACGATCTGCCTGGGAATAAATTGCATTAAAAACGGAAATGACAATTTCTAAAAAATCTTTGCGAGGGGCATTCAGATGAAGTTCGCTATTAGATCGTATTAGAACTTCCCTTTTATTCTACAATTCCGCTCTGGGAACGATCAGTTACCAAGTTTTTCTCGTTTTTCTATGAATTATATTGTTATGTATTTGCCTCTTTTATTTATATAAGCATTTTTTTGTTTCAGGTAAGTACGATGTGGAATCTGAGTATCTGTGCACGAACTGTATCGTTTACGTGAGTATCATTTAAATCTGTTTATTTGACGTGGAACATAGTCACAGATCACCTTTAAGGATTGCGTGCTGCAAATGTGGTTCTTTGTGAAGAAAGTGTGGCACTGGATAGGAAGGCATTTGTAATTTTCAGCCATTACTATAATCCATTTATTCGAATGAACATTTTGAAAGGCCACGAATTGAAAATACGACAATTGTTAGTAAAGGACCAACCAAACTATACAAAATTCTCTCCCTAAAATTATTGTAAATATTGGCTAGACATTTGAAATAAACTCTTGATCTTCCGTATCCTTCTAAATTTCCTAAAAAATTGTCATATTTGTTGATTAATTTCAAGTTTTGTAGTGAATGTCCGCCGTAATCTTTGTATATTTCCTCGAGGAAGTATGTCATTATTTGACGAAATATTTTCCCTACGATATTTGAGGAAAAATTGAATCGATTATGCGCAATCCTGCTTCAAATAAAAAAAAAATAAAAATTGCCCAGTAATACTGTATTTGTTAATTTCAATTATTCTTGGGAAGTAGCTATCTGCTGTCAATGACAATTTATCTGTTTGAGTTGCGAAAGCAAGAAATCATTGAAATTAAGAAGTGTGTAGCTAAGATTATACCAGACCCTGTCATCTTTTGACTAGACAGTGTACAAGATAAATTCACATTTCATTGCTTTCCATACGACTAAATACTTGTTATATAATGTAATTGCAATTGCGATATGCGTGCTAAGATATTGTCAGAAGGAAAAACTATTACTTGATTTATCGCGAGTGTTCCTTATCGGACATGCGTCAAAGTTGACCCATGACGCTTTCTTATCGTCGGAAACGTTTTGACACCGGATATTATATCTTGAACACCTGGGTAGCGTCTCTTATCAGCAGTTACCTCACCCTTACCCATCTTTCATAGTTATTTGCGAACAGATATACGCATTTTCAAGGAAGAGATACCATACGATATGTTTCAGTATTTGTGTTTGTATTCAAAATATGTAGATGAGAATTACTGATCGCGCCGCAGAAACAGATTGAATATTTTTAAGCAGAAAAATTGAATATTGCGACTTTCTCACTTTCAATGCCCCTTATTAATTAAAAAATGTGTGATTTTTTTCTTTCTCGTCTACTAGGTATTTACGTACTAAAGACAAGTATTGTAAGGCTTCAACGGAAATCATTTGTCAGAAAATCTCATATTGTGAGGCCTGGATAACGAAAAAGTGCATAAATATTTTTCCAAATACAATATATTATTTCCGCTATCACTTCCTTAGAGTCAGAATCCACGTTTTGTGGGTCCGTGATACTAAAAAATTGGTTTGCGGCAAAACCTCTGTGTTTGGTCAACACTAGCGTGTAAGTGGATCAGATGATGTCCTCCAAAATTGAAAATCTCTAATCGATCTGGCCGAACTCCAGGCCCTGCAAATTTGAAAGGGTTTCGATTTTTGGAGGTGCTTTACCTTAAGCCTTAACGTTTTCAAAATTTTCTCAAAACGGGCCCCAAATATTTGGATTATTTTTTTCTGATAGAACAAAGGAAGCTTAAACAAATGTATAGGTCTCATTTTCGTTGAATTCTCTGAACTTTTTTCAGTGTCTTCTTGCAACTACGGTGTTGAAGATGGAGAGTTTTTCTTAACGAAATCTGTTCTACAAGGACTTCTTTAAATACGATTATACATTTATTCGAAAATATGAATAGTTTTCGCGTGATTCTGTGTAAAATATAGGCAATTAAAATAATTTTTCAAAAACAGCTGCAAATGTTTTCTTTATATTATTCTGGAATGGAGCAAATTTCACTTATAAAAATGGCCCTTGGCCCATTTTCTTTGAACTTTCTGAATTTTCGAAAATTGCAAAATGAAATCAAATAATACGAGAAAATATATGCTGTTTTAGCAACTCTAGTTTTGTTTGATTACAATGTCCAGGCTCGCGGATAAAAATGAAAAGAGGAACCACAAAACGGTTGAAAATATTGCTGGAAATTTTTTTATCTCTGCACCTTAAAATCTCTCATCCGTCTCAAACAAATTACGCCGACCTACGTAACGCTGACATTTGCTGTGGGAAAGGCCCTGGGCTGTAATGCGTTCGATTGTCCTGTAAAAGAGATGTCTTTACTACAGGACTGTGGCGTGAAAGATAATAGCAAAGACCGGGAGCGGTAGCTCAGTGCATCAACTGATGCCACTACAGCGCCTCTGACCGGGAGTTCCTAGGTTCGGGTCCTGACGGCGAGCTAGGTGAATTCAGTCGCTGCCTGGAGGAGAATTCTAGCGGCCGGCTGCTCTGATCGGTAGTTTTCCGTTTCTCGGATCAACACCAGGCGAATGCCGGAGCAGTACCCTACCAAACGGGCCACGGACCGCGCGCGATCTGTCCTTCCTCTTCCTTGTCCTATCCTCTCCCCTTACACACACACACACACTTACACTAACATGCACTACACTACCACATATTCCGGGAGACCGGTCGGGAGCTTAGAGCTTATTTCAGCTGGGCAGTGCCCTGCTGGAGGAGAGTCCTGGTTAGGCGAAACCCACTAGCCGACGATAGGTCGGCGCCGGATCTCACCATCCAGCGGGGGAAGATCACCGCCATCTCCGAGAAAAAACATGCACTACACTAACGGGACTAATGACCAAAGCCGTTGACGCGCCCGGAAACACGAAATAATAGCAAAGCCTCTTTCAGACCTGTCACACGGAAGCCTCGTTCCTATCGCCTTACGGCCTACTCCTTGCTGCCTCCCGCTTATCATTCACCACCGCTCTCCATACAGCGCACATTTCCCAGCGCCCATCGCTCATCGCCCTTCCCCCCTCCACCTACCGCACATAGTCCCCTGCCTATCGCCCACCGCCCACCGCCGTGCGGACACTCCCAGCTCACCCCGCCCACGCCCAGTGCTTATTGTCCATCACCCACCTGCAGTTGCGAGGCGACCACAAACTACCGCCTCCCGTCCACCGCCCACGGCTTTCCTCCGGTGACGTGGACCCTACCTAGGGATGGTAAAAAAACATCGATATTTTTTAAACATCGATGTTTTCCACCGGAAATATTGATATATCCACATCAATATTTTGCTTTCGACATTTTCTTCACATCGATATTTTGTTGCAAAAACATCGATGTTTTTTAATTTTTAATTTTAAAATATTTTTTTCTAAATAATGGGGTTTAGGTACGTTGTGGAGTAGCAGCAATTATCGTTGTTTTCGTCATCCTCTTTATCACGCTACACATTTCGCCTGTGCAATCTGAAGGAATTTTAGGTAGTTTTACTTCGATGGTGTATGAATGGAAGTGACTAAAGGGTAAAGAAGAGAAACACGATGGTTTTTATTGTTAATTTTATTCTTTACATTCGTTAATAGTTTTACACTACACTAGTTACACTACATACATTCTAAATACTACATAGTACATACTTCTAACATGCTGGTAACCAAACAATAAAATATATTCCTTTTACGTACTGTATAAAAATTAAAGAAAATGATGTTAATAGTCTATAATTAAAACATCGATGTTTTAAACATCTATGGTTTTTTCGTCGATGATCGACATCGAAAACCCTTTAGCGATGTATCGAAACATTGATGTAACGATGTTTTGGTAAAATTTGCCATCAGTATCCCTACTACCCACTGTTCATCTAGTCATGGAGATCGATCGGAGGAGAGGGCAGTTTCTCAGGACGCTCACCTGAGAGCGCACCCGTCAACGCTCCCCACCCCCACCCGCGCACCAAATCGCTCCCTTGAGATTTGCTCTCGGAAGAGATTCTGTTCGATACGCGACCCAGCTTCACCAGCTGCATAATGCGCTCTAGCCCCTGGCATAGCATTGCACTCGGCTTTCACTCTTTGGAGCCCTGAAGTCAAAGAAATTTTCAATTTTATTTCGCTCAAACACTGTATGTTTAAAAAGAAACAAACATAATTTTAAAAAGTGTGCGATATCTTCCTAGTTAAATGTATGACGAATGATACTGATGACACAGCAAATGGGAATGCTGTACCTGTCGTGCCCCTTAGAGAACAAAACCATGTGAATTTGTAGTAAGAGTTGCCTTTACGCTGAGCCGCGAGGTCGTTCCTTGACTTCTCTTTCGTTTAGATCAGGGGTCGGCAACCTTTTTGTCTCTGCGGGTCACATCGCCAAACTCCCAGTAGCTCGCGGGCTGCACATGTCTCCAACTTACTTTTTATTTAACAAACTTAAATATTAAGTTACAATTCAATAATTCGATTAGTACTATGGCAAAATGGGCTTGCAATCCAAGTACAATAATATAGTGAAGAATATAATGATATATAGAAACAATTTAAGGGTCTAAAACAATTTTATTTATGAAGACAATGAATACGAATGCAACAGGCAGACAACAAATACGAATAAAAGAACAGTTGAGGAAAGGCCTGTCAGTGCGATCTTGGATCTTAGATTAAAGCCAAAAAATCCATGATTATTTATTTTTGAATAGACCAATACAGTAGACGCCCTTCTGACCGCATGAGACGACTGCGCGGACCACGAGTTGCCAATCCCTGGACGGTATACAGGATGTCCGGGGAGGAAACTTCGAAAATAAGCTCTTAAGACAATTTTAAGCATACTTTGCCTAATAAACTACATGGATATTCCGAATGGCTGAATCGCAATAAAAACTCAACAGTTGGTTTGAAAGTATGCTTTCTAGGCAAAAATTTGCGTTGTAGAAGCGTGTAAACACTCCATAAATATGTAAATTGTTTATTATTATCAACATAAATATATTTTATCAAAAGGAAAATTAACCCAGAAATTAAAAAAAACAAAACAATTCGACTGCTTTTTTCTATTTATCGGTTAATTTTTGTTTCTGAACTAATACATTTGTTTATTTTGTTCGTAATAAATAATTTAAATGTTTCTGGAGTGTTTATATGCTTCTACTATGCAAATGTCTGCCTGGAAACTATATTTTCTAATCAACATTTGAGTGCTTATTGCGGCTCGCCATTCCGAATTCCTTGTAGTTTATCAGACAAAATATGCTTAAAATTGTCTAATTATTTTCTAACTTTCGACGTTTCCTCCCTGGACACTCTTTATAACTAAATTCAGCAGTTTGGTAGTATCGCACCGGGAGCGGTAGCTCAGTGCATCAACTGATATCACTGCAGCGCCTCTGCCTGGGAGGTCCTAGGTTCGAGCCCTGACGGCGGCAGGATTTTCGACACAAGCTTTTCAGCTAGGTCGAATTCGGTCGCTGTCTGGAGGACAATTCTAGCGGACGGCTGCTCTGATCGGTAGTTTTCCGTGGGTTCTCCGATCAACACCAGGCGAATGCCGGAGCAGTACCCTACCAAACGGGCCACGGACCGCGCGCGATCTGTCCTTCCTCTTCCTTGTCCTATCCTCTCTCCCTTACACACACACACACACACACACACACACACACACACACATACACACACACACTTACACTAACATGCACTACACTACCACATATTCCGGGAGACCGGTCGGGAGCTTAGAGCTTGTCCCGGCTGGGACGGTGCCCCGCTGGTGGAGAGTCCTTGTTAGGGAGAAACTCCACTAGCCGACGGTAGGTCGGCGCCGGATCTCGCCATCCAGGGGGGAAAGATCACCGCCATCTCCCGAGAAAAGAACATGCACTACACTAATGACCAAAGCAGTTGACGCGCCCGGAAACACGAAAAAATCAATTCGGTAGTCTCGCTGTAAAAGAAGGAGGGACCGGGAAACAAATTAACGTCGCGTAGGGTGACGGAATTGCAAGAGATAGTGGTTAATCCATTTACAAATGAGCTAAGGGTAAACGAAGGGATAGATGAATCGAGTGTAAGAAGACAACCTTCAGTTACGTTGCCAGTGGAGCTGTCCATGCGGTCCCTTCTTTCAGTATACCTGGCGTCCACTTGGCCACCTTCCCGACGGAAGCGTAGAACGCGGCGGTCGAGGATGTGCCGTCGATGAGTGAGATACGCAGCCACCTCGCCACACATGGAAGCCGGTGCTTTCTCGCGGGCGGCCACCGGCAGCGATTTCCTGGGGCTTGGGGGCCGGTGGGGGCAGGCGAAAGGGAAAGGGGACTCGGCGGCAGCGGACCGCGCGGGGGAAAGGGTGCCGACCGCTGCCCGCCGCGTGCGTTGGCCCCCCTCCACGGGGGGGGGAGGGGGTCACGCGTCTGCGAAGTCGGCCGCAGCAATCACCCACACGGGGCTGCTCCAGCGAACTGACCCGACGCTACGCGCCGGCGAGAGCGAAAACCTTTGATGGTTGCGTCAACGTCATTCTACATAGTGTAGGGGTATAGTGTAGGGATCACAGAATTTTGAAAATGTGCACACAATTCACTTTTCCCCATAGCACGTCATACGCAGTTTTTAACTGTTTTTTGACGTAAAATTAAAAAAAAAAACATATTTCCGTCCAATGAAAGATTAAGTCTGGTTGTCTTCCAATGACGTCGTTTTAATAAAGATTTTTCTTTAGGTTTATTCATGAGGATGTCCGGATACTGGCGTGTGTTTTAATTTACTATAATATAATTTTATTTTCTTAGGTCTTGTTAATGCCATTCCTGTTGGTGCTTATAGTTAACATATTTTGTCTATATCACGCTCAAGATCAAATTGATTTGACTATATTGTCGATTTTTTTTCAATAACCATTGATTAGTTTAGAAGCTTTTAAGAACGGAGAAAATCTTACAAATTGCACGTTCTCCATTATTAGTGCTGTACCATCATTGCCCCTGCCATTAGAATCAATGTACCATTTATTATCACCGCAGCACATCATCATATCAGTGAGACTTTAGGAAGGGTTAAATTTTGCTTAGAGGGATCTACAGTAAGTTTATTTCGGGTTACTTAAATTTCATTCATATATGTTTTATTGCACAATTTTTCATGAATGTTACTTGCAAACAGTTTTATACATGTATTGAATGATTATAAATTGCGATAATTTTGGGGAGAAAATGCTTTGAATTGATGGAGAAATTTTCATGAATTCTCCCTAGTGTTCTGTCGGAGATAAAAGAAATATTCAGACATTTTATCGCAGATACAACAGACTACCTCATTCCTCATTGGTCGAAGAGACCCCGGAGACCGAATTGACTGGCGGCGGCGGCGCCCAGGAACAGGAAACGCTCTGTGCCTCTATTTATTGCACAGTGTGGAATGCGAAAGCGTTTCATGACCCTGCTATCGTCGCAACAAAGTACTTTTTACAACGATTACTGCTACAGGCGCGGCTTCCCTATCGCAGCTTCCAAGACCACCCACGCAGCCCCGCACTCAGTCTCGGGCCTCACTACCACCGGAGCCCCTGCCTAGATGCAGGGAGAGGAGAAACCGCAGCCACTCAGTAGCTGCTCATCCCGTAGCACGGCCCGGCAGCACTCAGGAGTTGAAAGAAAAGTATAACACTTAAAGTATTTATGGAGATTTTCGAGATATTGTAGCGTCGCGTGGTTCGGCGCCGCGGCGTCGGGCCGCGCCGGGCCGCTTCGGGGAAACCCGCTCTAAGCCGGATGCAAAATGGGGGTGTAAAGCGGCGGCGCCTCGCCGCGCCGGCTGGAAAACCCGTAGGAATCCCGGCTGGAAATTCCCTGAAAGAGACGCGCGCGGATGCGAGGCTAAGAGATGTCGGTTGCAGCCCTGGAAGGGCTGGCCAGCGAGCCGTATGACGCCCGCTGCTTGTAGGGTGGGGGCGAGCCAACGGATATTTAAGGCCGCGCCGACAGGCGCCTCGCGGGATACGCTGGGTGCCGAAAGACGAGAGGTATCTCCAGTGCTATCATTGCACGTGATCTTCGGGTCGAAGATCGGTTTGGCGACAGTAACTGGTATAGTTACGGGACTCTATGTCCGGCAGCTTCGCACCGCGCGTTGCTTTTTGCTGCTTTCGAAGCAGTGGTTCTGGGCGAGGCCTAGGGACGGTCGCGGGGTTTCGCGGCTAAGAGAACTGAAAGGTTGCCAAGGGGTTAGATTTTTGTATAGTAATCTTTGTACATTAATTGTAAATATACTGTAAATATATTGTAAATATCAATCAGAACAGTCGTCTGTGTTTTTCATCCTAGTACGTCACAATATTAATATTGGTTTTATGTAGATCGTGGTGACCAACATACATTATACTCACTGACAATTGGATGGGTGGAATGGGCTGTGCAAACGAGTTCGTGGGACTGAGTCAGGGCCTTGAATGCTGGAAATGGAAGTATGGGATTATTGCAACAAAATAAAAAATAACCAAATTAATCATTACATCGCACTTGCGTATTTGTACATAATATTAAAACTTAATGAAATCAAAGAATGAAGTTCTGTAAACCTAGTTTATGGTGTCCTTCATTGTTTTATGATTTTGTTTTAAATTTTCACACTGCAGTGAAAAATGTATTAAATCGTTAACTAGTTGTTTAAGAACTTAACTAATGGTGGTCAATACAGAAAATAATGATATTCGTGAAATTTAATATTGAACACGTTTTTCTTGGTTTCTTTGGTTAATATTACGTTTACATTATACTAACAAATTTTTGTGAAGCACAACATAAGAATACTCAGAAAATTCACAGAAATAGATAATGTTAATTTTATACAAATTTTGACACAAAGCATTGAAATATAACTAATCAAATTTAAAGACAAAATTATTGAAGTTTACGAATGTGGTTCCACTTGGACGTTTAAACACTGTGAATTTTTTGTTTCCTTCGAAACTGATTAATTCTCTTCACAAAAATACTCCAGTCATGTAACACAAAGCGTTTTGTATTTTTGAAAACAGTGGCTAAACCTTTGAAAATGCAACTAAACACTTTGCAACCATGTCTTCAGGTCCGGCAAAACCTTGTAGCAAAATGCACGAAGTCGATTGGGCACATTCAAACATTTTGAAATGAAGAAACATGCTCATGAAGTGGATGGCTTTTGAAGGAGAAGTCAAAACATTTGCACAAGAACATTCATTATAGACAACTGTGCAAGCAGCGAGGCTTCATTGCCAAGATATCAATTACAAAAGGAAGAGAGGTGATTGAAAAGCATTTGATGACAGTGATCTCCATAGGAAACATTCAAACATGCCCGGAGAAAAGCGGAGAGAATTGACATCACGTGTGCAAGTAATATATTTCTTTCATTTCCTCCTACATCTCTCCTCTCCGATTCCTGATCTATGATCTCCAGTTTTTCCGCTTCAAGAGCCGCTCTACCGCAGTATTGGAGATCCACCCCTTATACTTGAGTTTTCGTAATATGGCGCGTGAGGGACCTGTCTTCACGATGGAATATGGCGCGACTTTTTGCGTATTTCTGGGTCGTGTCGGTAGATGTCACTAGATACGCAGCACTGCTTGATACGGCCACGATTATGCGACATCTGGCGGCACGACCGAAAAAGACGCAAATATCCGCGCCATGTTCCATCGCGAATACAAGTTTGGTTTGGTTTGGTTTTTTCGTGTTTCCGGGCACGTCAACTGCTTTGGTCATCAGTCCCGTTCGTGCAGTGCATGTTTTTTCTCGGGAGATGGCGTTAGTCTTTCCCCGCTGGATGGCGAGATCCGGCGCCGACCTACCGTCGGCTAGTGAGGTTTCCCCCTAACCAGGACCCTCCCACCAGCGGGGCACCGCCCCAGCTGGGACAAGCTCTAACCTCCCGACTGGTCTCCCGGAATATGTGGTAGTGTAATGCATGTCAGTGTAAGTGTATGTGTAATGGGAGAGGATAGGACAAGGAAGAGGAAAGAGAGATCGCGCGCGGTCCGTGGCCCGTTTGGTAGGGTACTGCTCCGGCATTCGCCTG
The DNA here is from genome assembly GCA_964035755.1 of Teleogryllus oceanicus. NCBI lineage: Eukaryota > Metazoa > Arthropoda > Insecta > Orthoptera > Gryllidae > Teleogryllus > Teleogryllus oceanicus. The sequence continues at coordinate 107,508,731 of CAXIVR010000004.1, read as the reverse complement.
GTGTTGATCGGAGAAACCACGGAAAACTACCGATCAGAGCAGGCGACCGCTAGAATTCTCCTCCAAGCAGCGACTGAATTCGACCTAGCTGAAAAGCTAGTGTCGAAAATCCTCCCGCTGTCGGGACTCGAACCTAGGGCCTCGCGGTCAGAGGCGCTGCAGTGACAGCGAAGACAAGTCCCTCACGCACCACGTGACGAAAACCTAAGTATGATCCTGCAGCGAGGTTCCGTCGGAACCGCTCACCGCGAGAGCGTGGGCGTGAATGAATGGTGAAACAGTCGCCTGCGCATGACGTCAGGTTGTCTCGACTGCAGCGCTGGGCGCAGCCATGTCCTTGCGGCGCGGCGCGGCGTCGGTGGCTGCATAAACAAACACGCACCCCGGCATCGAGCCCCACCCGCCTTCTCCCAACACACAGTGGCCCAGGGGAAACGGGAAGCGGTAATATTTCAAAAGTTTCATCACTTACTCTCTCAAAATGTCAGAGTACACTAGATGGACGCGTGTGAACTTTCCTTACTTTGTAAACACGTTTTAAAAGTGAAAATAGGTTTAATGTAAAACTAATGCCCGAACGTCCTGAACTGTGCGTTTCTTTAAATGACCCTGTACTACGAAGCATTCGGACATTTTTCTAACAAACAAAATGTCTCAGATCTATCCGATTACATTGCGCAGATATCAAATAGTCAATTCATTTTACATATATTTCGAATTTCTGCACGTTTGTCACCATATAATAGTAGAACATTTAGAAAGGTAGATTGTGACTTAAGTAACGTTACTCTTCACATTTTGTTAAAGCATGATCACACAGTTCAAGTGGCCCTAGGATGCACGGTCTTGAAATGAGGACGTTCGGAACGGGATTTGCAGTGAATGTTGCAGATTGCTAATGCGGCTACTGATTTTCTCATAGTACAAAATTTTAATTGTCCGTCTTAAATCATGATGAGAGTGATTATCTATACAACAGCAGCACATTTACTGAGTTTTATGTCTGCGAAGTCTTACGAATCTTTCAAAATAAACGTATTTTCTTAGCATTTTATAAATAGGGAACATGAATGGATGAAAATATAATATAAAATTTTTTTGTTTAATGTCAAATGTGCAAACATTAAAACGTGTTGAAAATGGCCATTAAAAAACAACAAAAAAATCTGATAATTTGAACTAAATGAAAATATTACAATTCTCACTGCTGTACCTAATTTATTTTGAAATTTTAGTAGTTTCAAAATGTACTTAGTACGCGGAGTAGAAAGAAAATACAACAGAATTAACGTGTATCACATTCGTTTTTAAAATGTAGATGCGGAGTAAAGAAAATTTAAATTTTATTTTAAAAAAGATAAGTGTTGCTTCTTCCTGGCTTAGAATATAGCACCAGAAATCACGATTAACGGAATTTATTAGATGTAAGTTTTTTTTTGTTGCAAATGTATCTTTTCTGAATATTTATTTGCAAGTTTTTGATACATTTATACGCTACAAATCCCAAAACTTGTGAATACACTTTCCGTCATTACTTATTCGACTGATTGTGCCTCAGGGAGATGTGGGTCAACTGAGTCACCGCAGTGCCTCTGACTGGGAGTTCCTAAGTTCGAATCCTGAGAGACCTGCTCTAATTGGTGATTTTCCGTGGTTTATCCCATCAATACCAGGCGAATGCTGAAGCAGTATCCTTACAACGGCTACGGCACGATCGTTCCTTCCCATTCCTCACCCTAACTCACCATTTACTTGCACACACTTACGCTTACAAGCACTACACTTCTACCCATGCCGGGAGACCGGACGTGAAATTAGAGCTTGTCTCGGCAGGGGCGGTGCCCCGCTGGTGGGAGATAGCTGGTACGACGGTAGGTCTGCGCCGGATTTCACCATCCCGCGGAGTTTGATCCCCGCCCTCTCCCAACAAAACATCAACGACACATGCGGAACTAATGACCTTAGCAGTTGAATCGCCCGGAATCACTAATCAACCAATTAAAAACTACGAGTGCCTGATTGCCCGCCGCTTCCGCGCTCATTGGCCCACTGTGTCGCCTGTCGAGGGCGCGGGAGCCCGGGGAGCGGCGAAGGCGGAGGGGGCGATGACGGAGCTCAGCGAGGAGGGAGTGTCCGCAGTGGGAAGCGAACCTCGCCTTTTTCTTTGGAAGAACAACAGAGACCATTCACTAATGTTCAAACCGAGACGATAAGTTCCTCGAGTTACCACGAAAGAGTAAGTCTTAACATCACGACTGTTTGAATAGGTTACCAGCCACCTTGATATTAAACCGACAACGCAAACGTAGAGTGTAAACTGAACTTTGTGAAACCTTAAAATGTTTATAATGAAAAAAATTAAAAGAGGTTACAAATACCTTTTGCTAAAAAATGATTGTTCATAGAATATCGGGCTACCTGTCGTGCTATATAGTTGTTTTCCTTCTTCCCATCAGCATAGCTTTTATATTGTGATGCCAAAATAGATTCGTTTTCTTCCTGATAACGAAACATTGTCTATATTGATATGATTTCTCTGATATTCCCCCGAATCTTATCTCCTTTAATGGAGTTTAGGCCAATTGCATATATCACTTGATGTAAATAACATAAAAATACGGAGAAGTCGGTATAAGCTGAGCTGGTACAGTGTTTACAATCTTTTCATCAACTAAAGACGACATAGGTAGTTACAGCAGAGCTTTTGATTTCATTAGAAAGCTTTCTCGCACGCTAGCTGTCACTCGCTCGCGTTGAGGATGACCTAGAACGCTTTCTGATGAAGTAAATGTCTGTTATGACAGGAATGCGTATGACTTTTAATGTATTAGAGGAATCCAAAAGTCTCTGCCGTTGGGCCTCTTAAATGAGAGAAATGTTCTAACCGATCGAAGTATCACGACTATTTTGCATACACCATTCGTGTGGCTTTAACGATTTCAGGTCATTAGGTCCATCGTCAAAAGGTCTAATACTCGTTAGCAATGAACAGGACGTCTATTGCGAACCAGGTAAGGTTCAGGCGACAGAGGATTTAATACCAAAAGAGGTCTACAATTACAAGGTTCAATTAATAAGGTAAAATTAATCAAAGCAGTAGAGCAATGGAAACCGACAGCGAAAAATTATTCAAAACAACCGAAAATAGTAATAAAGATCGTGGTGATATCGACTTATACCTTCGCTCTTTGAGCCACAGATTAAAATTCCATTCTCCATTATCAACCGAAAAGAAGACTGAATATTTTAACACCTATTTCTTTTATGTACTTCTTGAATGAAGTTCTTTTATGTGCTTCTTATGTACATTTCGTACTTCTTGAATTAAAGTGTATCATTCCCATTGTGATTTCATTTCAGACAATAACATACTGACGTAATGTTATGCGAACCACATATTGTACATTTTCCTTTTAGACATTTTGACAATTATTCCAAATATTATTAGACATTATTAAAATTAGATCAAATGTGCATGTTTTCATAGACCTTCCCTTGACTTTAAAAATTAGACCTTCTGTCATTAGACCTAATATCTTTAGACTTAACGACATCTAACCGCTTTAACGTGTCATACATCTTCCGTGACAATAGGATAGACTGCACTTAGGATTACAAACGTGGCCACCTCGGCATGCAGAAGACCTCGGCGTCGAAACTTGCAACTGCAGAGAGACTTTACGAACACTCTGTAGTAGCCTGGGCAACGACCAGTGAGCCTCCCCAGGCACCGCCGCGTCGTGCCACGCTGTGCCGGCGTGCGTTTTGCCAAGAGGCGTGTACGCGGCGGCGGCAGCGTCTGGTTCTGCGATTTCCGCGTGGGCGCGGCCCAGTGACCAGCGGAGGCGGCGACTGCGCACGCGCCGGTCGACGACCGCGCCGCCCACCCCCGCCCCCCCCCCGCCCCGCCCACCCCCCACCCCCGCCCGCGCCAGCCCTGGCCGCCGCCGCCGTCGCCGCCGGCGACGCCGCGACCGTCGCGCACTGGCGGCTCTCTCTATCGGCGTCCCTCAAGGTCCACGCTTTGGACCGCGCCGGCAAGGAGTCTCTTGCGGCCGCTTGGGCTTTGAGCTGTTGCTTCTACCTCGCGGGCGTGGAGTAGTTTCTATGACTCGTCGCCTCTCAGTACGTCTACAGACCGCTGCAGCGTCTCTGACCGGGAGGTCCCAGGTTCGAGTCCTGATGGCGGGAGGATTTTCGCTAGCTTTTCAGCGATGTCGAATTCAGTTGCTGTCTGGAGGAGAATTCTAGCGGCCGGCTGCTCTGACTGGTAGTTTTCAGATCGGTGGTTTCTCCGATCAACACCAGGCGAATGCCGGAGCAGTACCCTACCAAACGGGCCACGGACCGCGCGCGATCTGTCCTGACAAGAGTCGAAAATGAGACGAAGTAAATATTGATTGGAAGTGTCGTTATTCATTTTCAAAAAGCAATTTTATATTCACGAAATATAAAATTCGTGTTATTCATATTATATTGGGGTTCTACATAAGATTTAAACTAATAATTAAACATTTCATTTTCAAAAATTCTAACAAATTATTCATACTAAAGTTGTTGTAATTTATGCAAATCAAGAGATACTAAACCTCCTCTTCCTTACCTTTGGGCTCCCCTCGCTGCCAGGACTCAGCTGGATGGCAACCCACTAATTGCTGACGCCTCCCTCGGTGACGTCACATTTTGCTGAACTGCATTATGAAGTTCAGTCACATGCAGCTACTGAATGAGAAATCGTCTAATGAGAAATGTCATTACGTGTTTCCCTGTTTGTTCGAGACTGAAATACTGATCACTAGGTAAATCCCGAATAGTGAATAACGCCGATCCCAAGAAATTGTGTGCAATGCAGAAACAAATATTTACCACGTAATTCGATAGTGATCGACTAGATTTAATTGTAATAATTGAATTACCAAAAAAGCAAGGAAAATTATACAGCGCAAATTGATTAAATGATGTATTATTTTTTCGACATTGCTTCAGGAGCGTTAGTCGTTCAAATTTCTTTTGACGAAATTATATTTCCCATTTAAAGAATTGTATTCAATGACATATTCAACCTATATAGAAAGCCATTCGTCAGTAGAGGGGGAAATAAAAGTCTTAATCTACATCAGACCTTTCATTAATAAAAGATCATTACTTCACTGCGATACTGTCTTTTTTCTCTACATTCATTACTTCACAGATTTTGTCATTCACTTTGTTACGCGTAACGTGTGGGGATTCACAAATCCCCCAATATCAGCGTGTCTGTCGAATACTGAAGCGAAGTTGCATACCATGAGTTCAGATAAACGAGATCTGTATCCTCTGTGAATTCATGTCATCTAAACAGATGAATGAATATAGGAATGAATGGAATTCCAATTTACGGGCTTTTCCCTTCCAGCTATCTTCCTAAGCTCCCGACTTGTCTCCTGGCATGTGTGTTAGTGTAGTACGTGTAAAAGGAAGTACAAGTCTCTATGTATGTGTGTGAGTAAAAGAACAGATCGCGCGCTGTCCGGGGACCAATTGTGAGTGTATTACTCCGGCGTTAGCTTGATATTGACGAGAAAAAACTCAGAAAACTACCGATCAGAACAGCCATCCGCTAGAATTCTCTATGCAGCCTCTAAATTTGACTTATCTATGTAGATGAGAGTGTAGAATTCCGCGAACGAGTCGGTAACAATTTGGGTGTCCTGGAGAGGCCGCGTCCTGGGCTTAAATGCCAATGTTTCGGCCGCCATTCTTCGACCTTCTTCAGGGCGAAATGCATTGCTCATGGCGAAACCTGTGCCTAGGACGCGGTGTCTCCCGGACAGGCACGTAGTTAGCTACATAGTAGCTTTTGTCGAAAATCCGCCTCCTTCGAAAGTCCCCAGCACCTTCCGGTGAGAACTGCTGCAGCAGCAAATGTTGTTGCCCTGAACCATCTCAACGTCCTTTCGCGGGGGGCAGGGGGCGTCCGCCGGAAGGCGCCAGCGCCGGGAGCCGCCGATGAGGCGGTGCGGGTGCGATCGCGGGCACGGGCGCCGCCTAAGGCCGGAAGGCGCGCCGGAGGTAGCCTTACGGCATGCCACGTAACAGCATGGTCGGAATCTGGCTGTACCTTGGAGGAGTGTTGGTTTGTCGAGTGCTCTTTCTTTATCTAAGAGACATGTATGGTACATTTCTACATAATCCTCTTGATATTCCTTGTTGTTGTTGTTGTTGTTTTCTTTTTTTTCAATTAGTCCTTTTTAGACAGTCCGAATACTTTTACACTCGTTTTAAATGTTATTCTCATCTGTCCTATATTTTGTGTACTCCTGGTTGAATTTAAAGTATCCAGAACAATAGTCCGTCGGGAATCGAATCCGCCTTTTCTGGAGTATACACAGTTGCTCTGACCACTGAGCTACCAAGTCGACCAAATGATTCGACCAGTTTCCTAGGCCTGATATATTGCTACTACCAATTTTTCAGCACCCTGTTACTTTGTTGGATATGCGATTTCGTCGGAAATGTGTCCAACACAATAAATGATCCATGTGACCATTATATTGTGTAACAAATGTAGTAAATATATAACGTAGTGACAAGGCCACATCACGAAAGTAATTTACAATGCGCGACATGTTTCTGATGTAGTTGTCTACCAAACAAGGGGATACGCTGGACAATGTTCGAATTGCATGTTAAAAGTAGGAGTAAAAAGTATTTACAAAAAAAAATGGATTAGTAAATTGATCGGAGAGAAAATATTGAAGGCGGAGTACGTGAATCTTCGTTGGGTTGAAATTCCTTGAGAAGATGCTGACCTAAAAACTGCTGTTTCTCCGATAATGTTTTATTCAAGTCAGAAAACACAGCACCGTAAACAGATTTTGGAGAATGTCATTATATAATCAGACAATTTCCTTTTCCTTTGTTTACTTCTTGTCTAACGTGTATCATCGCGTAAGCGATTTGAATGTCTCTCAGGGCGTAAGTGACTCTGTTCCTGTCAATATTCCTGTACGTTATTAATTATTACAAAAATAGTCAGAACCCCACGCATATCATTGTCATTTAGTTCCTTTCCTTTCATTATTACCTGATTTAAAAACAAGAACAAACATGATATAACAACAAACAAACGTGATTTGATTTTAGATTGAGTACTAGTTCTGGATGCCAGTTTCTGGAATTTGGATTTTGTAAATTCCTTTACTTATCTTGGGTGAGAGTGGAAGTAGTACTCAGTAAAGTAAAAATAATAGGCAGCATTTTTCCATTGACATTTCTGTCCGTCTCTTCCTTCTGCAAAAGCGCATTTATAGTATCTAGCACGGTTGCCAAAACGTAATGCACGAAGAAATGCATTAATGTGGCCATGCAGTTAGGGTTAGTTATGAAATGCGACTGTAAATGTAGGAGGAGTCGGAAAGTTGAAGATGGGAATTCTGATGGAGCAACATGTGCCGCGGAAGAAGAGAATGGAGGGAAGTATTGCTGCTCCTAACAGCTGACCCTGCTTGTATCCTGCAGTTGCTCCTTGGCCTTCTGACTCTGAGTGAAGCTGACTCACACGGTGTCAGGAGGCCTTGCCGAGTGGCAATGCTCTCCAGGCTCGTTAGACTTCGTTAAGGAGAGGCAAACATTAATGGTGTGCAATATTTACACCTACATTTAAACTACAGAGAAAAACAACCCTGCGCGTTAAATTCTCGTTGCAGAGTTGTAGATGGCAGAGTGCAGCAAACATCCGCCTTGATCTCATTCTGGGGAATTTAGTGGCCTTAGCTTGCCTAATCATGTTCAATAATAAAATGTACCCCACTTTCATTGAAGCTTATTTATTCGAAGACGCGAAGATAATCTAAACAGAAACATTAGGCATTCATTATTGAATTAAAATGTATCACTTTTACGCTTTCTTTTTATTTTCATGTAAGAAGGAAATAAGTATTTTATCAGAAGAAAATATGAAATATACCTATCGTGTTTCGTTTATGGAAGTCCTTGGAAAGAGTATAAAAATTACATACCTTTGATTTGAAATTTGCATCTTTTGAAACCATGTATTACGACGTATTTCGCTGAAAACTTTTGTTTCAATTCACTACGTTAATAAAAAGGTAGATAATTATTTTCTTTAATTTTAATGATCATTACAATTATTGTAATATTGGATTTGAGACCAACTATTGAGTTCGGGACTTTCGTCCAATTTGCCTTGATACACAAAGCAACTCTTGAAGGGATTATTTTTTTTATATGCAATGAAGGTAGATTTTCTCCTCCTCTCCCATACGTCATCGAAGTTGTAAAGAAATAGACCGTAATCATGACAGGTAAGTGAACTGTAGGGAAATGATAACCATTTTTATTCAATTGAAGTCAGTAAATCCGTCACGTGTAAAAGTGTTGGAGAACATTCCTTGACAGGGATTCTTTCTACATCCCCTTTGGAACAGTGGAGCGTAGGACCATGTGGTGGAGACGACGACGTGGATTACGTTAGAGAACGCTTTTACAGAACGCTACGCTTCCTGAATTTGAACACGTGGACGGTGTAAACAGACAGGAATAGTCACGCCCCGTGTAATCCTCAGAGGAAACCCGGCAGCTGACGAGCTGTTACACGTCCGCCGCACGAAGACCCGCAGTGAAGTCGCGACTCGCAAAGATACGACCTTTTTTATTGGGCTCCGCAGTAGGGTTGCCAACCGTCCTTCATTTAGGCGGACAGTCCTCTATTGAAGTCAGTGGTCGTCTCGCCCTCCCTTGTATTTTAAATGTCATCCTTTTTGAAAATTTTAAACGTTTTTGTCATTTATTGTATCACATTACTAACATCTAAACGATGTATCGTTTATGGTTTAATTTAGAATCGAAAACATGAATATCATTTTTCTGAACGCTGACACACCATGTATGATAGTGTCTAGCGACTAAAATAAAAAAAGAGACACTTATACCATCTTCATCTGCATTTTGTGAACGAATCTTTTCACTTGAATCGCAGATGGAGAGAAGAAAGAAATAGAGCTGATATTCGTATGAATTAAATATTTATAAAAGTAAATGTGTAGATGCTTTTTTTTGTCCAGTATCCTCCCTTTTCATTTGAACATTGTTGCCAACCCTACTCCGCAGCCATACAGGTCGCCGGTCAATTTTCTCGTCGTAATCGCGCTTCCCGATACGCCTTACTTTGGATCCTGCCCCGCTACCTTATCATTTCCCGCTTCGTCACGCCCCTTCATCCCCGTGACATGCGATCGCTTCGCCCGGCTGTGCAGGCAGTTAAATCGCCATTCCGCGGCGAGCCCATCTGCAAATTGAGGTTCCCGGCGATTGGGCGAAGTGGCGTAGAATTCGCATCGGGTACTGGAGGAGGTTCCAAGGAATTGAAAGACACACCTTTGATATTGGGGTTGTTGGATTTAAATGAAGTGATTTGTGGCAGATCGTCAGCTGTGACACTGTTACCCAGTCGGGAGCTTTGAAACCAATATTTAAGTCCAATATTAAAATTGAGCATCATATTAAAGTCGTAACAAGGCTTCCGATTGGATAACCGCTTGCAGCTGATGATGTCACTAATCACTATATTTAAATCGCATAATAAGGATAATCACAATTTACTTGTATAAAATATACTGAACGATGTCGTGAACTAATGAAACATTATTTATATATTAACGTGTATATGTATAACGTGTAACGATATAGATTTGTTCGAACTATTAGTTGAATTAAACAGTGGAAATACTAGTATGATAAGAGAGGAATGCGAAAGTTGAACACAGGTTCACAATTGTAGTTCATGCATCCTTGAATCCATTATCAACGCAGAAAATTATTTTTGGAGGATGTCTTTAAAAATAATGAGGTGAAATTGTCTTAGCTCAACCATGTATGTGCCTCTGAAACATAACTATGTATGTGCCACTGTAACATAATTAGTCGGTAATGATGTTAACAGTGGATGCAACTTAAAATTCAACAAGAAAAATTAGCTAGAAATGTTTATAGATAGTGATATTGGGAAAATATGTTTGATAATTGATTTTCATAGCTCTGAAACCGTTATCACTCAACGTGTAAATAACACATAATAATTTTGACTTTAGGCGTTCGCGTTCTAGTTGCTTATAAACGAATTTGATGGGGCTAGGATTGTAAAGTTTTTCGAAACATGTGGCATTAGATTACCAATGATTTGAAATAAATTCCACGACAGTTAATACCCGTTTCAATATCATCTGATCGTGAAAAGCTAATCGCTAATTTCGGATGGCCGTTCAGATTACTCTATTCAAGGACTTCAAGTACACTTGATGAATATTCTGTTTATTATTAAAATACGAGAAATTTAAATGATTCTTAATCGTTTTGAATTTTAAAAATACAAAATAAATGTATGTAGTAAGATATAATGATTCTTATTATGCATATGTATGATTTACCGTTTTAAATAAATAACTTGTTGCATCCAAAATAGAAAATCGGCTGCACATGGAAAAAAGGAACCTGTAATCAAACCGACTCCGTTACTCTGGCTGTGTAGACATGTCTCTCAAGCGGAATCCAATCACCGCTGCCGGAACGTGCTCTGGCACCAGAGGCGAACCGGGCGCTCTCATCGCCCTCTCGTATCTCACCGCCCCGCCCCGTCCGCCCCCGCCCATTCGTCAGGTGACCGTCTCCGCCTCCCTGGCGCCCGTCCCCGCCCCCACCGCCTTTGCCTCCGCCCTTCGCCACGCTCCTGTTTTCGCCACCCCGCTGCCTCCACGCCCCTTATCCCACGCCCTCACTTAAGCTCTCTGACCCCGTTCCCGGCCTGCTCCCCTCTGCCATCTCCGACCCCGACCACGCTCCCGCCTCCGTCTCCCGTCCCCGACCCGCCCCCACCCTCGTCTCCGACCACGCCCCCGTCCCTGACTACGCTCCCACCTCCGTCACCCGTCCCCGACCACGCCCCTACCCCGCCGTCAGCCCCATTCCCGACCGCTACCCGAACTTCCCGCCTCCCCCCCCCCCCCCGACCCCGTCCCCGACCACGCCCCCGGCCTGCGCGCGCCCTTCCGGCCGCGCGCGCGTTCGCTGCCGATCGCGCTGCTTATCTTCGCCGGCCGCTTATTTTCATTTCCTGCGCAGCCCTGCCGCCGCGCCGCCTGTCGGGGGGGGGGCGATTGGGCCAGGGGCCGAGGGAAGGAGCGACGCCCGCCCGGGGCCAATTTCCGCCAGCCGTCGCGCGCCGCCCCCACCTGTCGCGGGTCGGCAGCGCAGGCGGAGGTAGTGCCACTCCTCGCCGCCGGGCGCGCCACACTCCCTGCCCATGCGACGCCCGGCGCGGCGCAGCAGTAGTGCGGCTCAAGTGGAGCAGCTCCAATCACACACAGCGTCTACTCTACATGGAGTCGTGTTGCGATTTTTGATTCGATGCGATAATAAATATCGATATCAATTCGATGCGATAATAAATATCGATATCAATATACCCGTCGTTCGCTGATCTATAAATATACCCGTCGTTCGCTGATCGATAAAACTAAAACAACAGAATGTTTATTCACAAATTAACACATTTCACCTTCATTTCATTGCAGAATACGTAACATTTTTTGTTTTGTTTTTTTACAATACTTCGACATTTCATTTCAATGTCTTCTTCAGATTCTAGTTTTTAACTTGAGATAATATATTTTTAGATGTGATATTGTCCACATTGACATAAAATTACCTACATATTGAGAAGAAAATAGTTGTCGGGAAAATATGCTTGAAATCACGACTAGTAAGGAGAATGAAAAATGTTTATGAAATTTTTACGTAAACATGTGTAAATGTGGTCAATGTAAACTAAAACACATTTAATACATCTAAATGTATATTATCTTAGTTTAGAATCTAGAATCTGAAGAAGACATTGGAATGAAATGTCGAAAAGTGAAATATATATATATATATATATATATATATATATATATATATATATATATATATAATGAAATAAAAGTGAAACGTGCCTGTATTACGAAAAATTAATTTTTAGAATGGAGTGATGAAAACGAAAAAAGGGCGCTTGCGTAGGGCGAGAAATAATGAAGACGAAGGGGCGAGGCGCCCTCCAGCGGCCGCGCAGGAATTCCCAGGGGGCCCTGGCGTTGTCATTGGCACGGGAGGGCGCGTTCTGGCGTACTCAATAAAAGCGCGGGGGCGTCGCAGGAGAGCCAATAACTCTGCGACGACGTTTACTCCCCCATTCTTTTCTTCTCCTTTTCTTCTTTTCCTTCGTTCCCAAGTATTCAGTAAGGATGCGCTCTCTCTCTAAATATTTTTTTAAAATAAATATTTGCGTCTATTCCAGTACTAACATTCAACTATTCTACACTATTCAACATTCTATTCTACAACTAATTATATCTTAGTTTGATAGTTTGATTAATTAGAATAGTATTGGTCAGTCACCTTTTGCGAAATTTTTTCTCGTGTAATTGACGATTGTAATGGACTTAGTCGCTTGACAGGTCTTTCTCGGTGACTTGGCCGTAGCCATATGTGAAACGACAAACTCTTCTTTCTAGTATGGGAAAAGGAGACTCAAAGAATGCCAATCGATTCAGTCAGCATGAACAATTAGCAGAGAGGATAAAATTAATGTAATATTTGCAAAAACAAAAAATTACGGAATTTATAAAGAAATTATGTATTTTATTGACTATAAAAATTCAAGACAATTTATATACATATTTATACATTACATAAATATTTAGTTCTAAATTCACTTATTCAAATAAAAAATATATCATTTTTAATTGGAAAATATATTCTGTACTCATGTATGAAATTAGAAAATGATCCTTTAACAATTTCGTAATTTGTCCTTTTTTTATATAATAAAGCGACGTGCGGTAATGAGCAAACACTTTTTCATCAGAGAATTAGCTGTAACAGAAAAAAAGAGATGTGTAGTATTAAATCATTAAACAACAAATGAAATTGCTAATTTTGGGCATTCACCTAATGTCAAACCGTGTCATATTTGATCTGCATGATGGCAATTTGGAATAAATAACTCCTGGCGGGAATGAAATAACGAAAAAGTAATTGGAATGGGTTAATGATGAATGCAGTTTGCTGATGAATTACGCATGACAATCTCATTAGTTATTGCAGACATTTGAATTAATTTACAGACGCGAGAAAATGTAGATGGCGCCACATGGCGGAGTGACAGTTTCCACTACTTGCCGCGCCTCATCTCCTACCCTATTGCAACGGCACCTTAGGCAAGCGGATCGTGTAGAATCGAGAATTCTTGTTCAAGACTTCCCAGAATCATAATGGCAGTTTCAAAGATGACGCATCGAATTGGAGACGAAGGGTTTATGACATTTTGTAGAACTCTGTGGAGCTTTTTTGTTCTTGTAAAAATACGAAAGGAAAATTCATAATACATTTTTTTATTCCTTCCTTGCTCATTTGTTGTAATTAAAAAATGACCTGTGATCTTTTGTGAAATAAGCATTTGTGTGAGTCTTATTAATATGAATGTGCGTGGAAATGCTCATAAACAAAGATGGTTTCCTTTGTAAAGAACTTCTAGTGTCTGGTAGCAACAAATCGCATTATCCTAATAGTTATCACGGTGCCGACCTGGATGTCTGCGGTGGCTAAGAGCGTGTACTAGCTCAGCCCGTCGGTCAGAAAGGTCGCGGGTTCGAGCCTCGCCTTGGATGTGGCTGTGTGTTCCTTATCTCTCAGTATGTGTTGTCGCAGAGGGCCTCGCGATTTGATGACCCCGGATCAGAGGAGTCCGCAAGTGTGTTGGTGTCTCGTAGTCGAGTGGTCTATGGTCGAATATGCGTCCCATCGATACGTAAAGGGTTATCGGCTGTCGGCTGGATGAACCCTAGAGAAGTTTTCATGGTCTTGTCATTCTAGATGAAAATCGCATCTCTACATGTTTTGATTTTTAGGCATGATTTGTACCATTGTTTAAAACGGTTTATTGGCGTGCAATCTTCGAGTCTGTGAAGGCATTTCCTTCCGTATCCTACGCCAGATTGTGTACGAGAAATCCAACTTGTGGGTAACCTCTTTCAGGAAATCACATACGATAATGGCCACTTGCTGAACATAACAATGTTACAGAGTTAAGAGATATCTGGATATGGATCTAGTAACTTCTTTTTATTTCAAATGCAATTGAATGTTGCATAAAATGAATGAAGTAGGCTGAACCGTTGAATATATTTTCCGTGCAATATTATTTCACTAGTTGAAGCTATTTTATAATTCGTGTTTTGTTCTTTATTACAGTTACTGATATTTGTTTCATTTTTTAAAATAATGTTTGTTGATCAAATTCTCTGACATTCTTTCCATTTATCCCCCTTTTTTTATTACATTTATTACAATCTTCGAAGGGAGTTATCTTAGTTGTATTTCTTTCAGACCAATTTCGAAATTCGAAATCGATTTAATGTGTCATTCTGTCCTTTTAGATTATTAGAGCCGCGTAACCTTTTCCTGCTCCCAATTTTCTTAAGAACTACTTTGTTTTTCCATTACAATAGGATACTACAGTACAATTCACCATTACTCTTTTGTATTGTAACCGTTGCCTCTGTGTACGATTTCTATCACTTTACTTCTGACATAATAAAGCGCAGTTATTGACTTGAAGTTCAGCTACGATTATTTACTGATGTAGATCATGAGTACGATTTCAATTTCAATATTACAGATTTGTAATTAGTGTAGTGTTGTACCCACATAGGAATGCAATTAGTGACTGATAAGAAGTCAGTCACCAATAAGAGAAGAAACATTCCATCCAATATTCCCCTTCACTTGCATTCGCTCTTCTATTCTTTATTCGTGCCCCGTCGCAGCCAATGAACAATCCAACGGTCATTGCGCAAAGGCCAAAAGGAGAACGCAATCGGCCCGTGGCAGGGGTGACCCCTAGCCGGCGGGGGGCGGGGCAGGGGCCGAGGAGGGGCGAGCTGCGAGAAGGGCGTGGCGGAGGTCTCACGCAGCCGGCGCCTGCAGTCCCTCACAAACTTTTCGACTAAGTGTGGAGCGTAAAAAATGCCTACAAACTCGATTTTTCTTGACTTCTTTATTTGGAAAATTCCATGGAATTTACACCAACAACGGTGGAAGATTGAATTGGTGAATATAATAAAAAGATGTACCTCAACCTCACAAACTATATAGGTGAGTCAACTTAAGTCGTAATATCGCCTTTATCTTCTAAGTCGTGAAATATAGGGTAAGGTAATTTAGTATACACAATCGATGGCAAAATTCGGGGATATCTTGATACATCATATTTTATATTCACCCAGTGTCCTATTTTATCCTCAATATAAAAGATCAGTTTTGAATTTTTAGTTGGAATCATTTTCTAGGATTTGACTAGGCGTATAGGGCTTAAAAATATGATTTCAAGCATGTGCATATCTTATAAAGCAAAAAATATTATTCTGTAAAACTCCGCTTTTGTCGGATAGTTTTTCATTGAAGACACTCTTTCATTCGTCCTTTCCCTATTTTTCCATAGAAAGGGCCACGTCGCGATTCCGACCATCAACCGTTCATTCATGTATTCAAATGTGGTCAGCCACTCGACGAAAACTTGACATCGGGTTTTATTCATTGTACAGTCGACACCGGTTATAGTGAACTTCTTGGAACTAACATGTTTGGTTCACTATATCAGAGGTTCACTATATCCGATGATGTCAAAATTAAATGGAATTCCTCCACGATGATTAATTTTATTTATATATCGCTAAATTCATTAACAGCACGAAATGAAAATTTAAATATCTTTATTTGTATGTAAAAAAACTCATTTTTTTAATTGTTTGCTTCGTACATTTTTCATTAGATCCTTCTCCAGAGTTCGTGCTCTCTCCGTAATTGATTCTGCATTGTTCTCTGTCTCTACGTATCGTAATGAAGTCATGACGCCTTTCAGTGCCTCTTGCACTATTGGAACACCATCCCACTCTCCGAAGGCTCTTTTAATCACCTAACGATATAAGAGATCCAATTAATTTCCAGGACTTATTTTCTACATTCACTATAGCCGAGATTCAGGTTCACTATAACCGAATCTACTTATGCCTGTTTGTAATGTAAGTGAAACGGGACGGGTGATTTAAGTTCACTATAACCGAGGGTTCTCTATGTACGAGTTCACTATAACCGGAGTCGACTGTACTACGTTTCTGGGAAGATACCACACTATCGTATTTAGTACCATAAATGTAACTTCATTTCCTGTGCACGTCTTCTAGAATTCAGTGGGAAATACAATTATTCAAATTATCGTTTCCATGTTGTCGCGGCAGGAAGTAATAAAAGCAAAACTTTATTGCTTATTTATCCTTGAAAATAGATTTTATTACATGGGAGATTTTTTTTTTTTTTCTCCCTTTCAAAAATTCAAAATTTATTGCTTATTTATTTTTGAAAATAGATTTTACTACATGGGAGTTTTTGTTTTTTTCTCCTTTCAAAATTCAAAATTTAAGTAGTTTTTGACTTAGTGTAGGGATCACAGAATTTTGAAAATGTGCACACAATTCACTTTTCCCCATAGCACGTCATACGCAGTTTTAACTGTTTTTGACGTAAAATAAATAAAGAAATAAAGAAATAAATAAATCGTTGCACGGGATGGTCGGGAAGTCTCGTGTAATGCCTCGCGTATTATAGAAATTTGTGCATCTCATGTATATTATGTTCAACAATTTCAACTATTAAAGTCTTTAACCATTGGCCTATTTATTGATTGTGGTTTCCGGATCAGTACCACCGTAAGTGTAGTGAATGTTATTTTACGGGAATTGGCGGTGTTCCTCTCCCACTACAACGTGAGATCCGGCACAGCACTACATGTCGGCTTGCGGGAGCTTCCCTTTCCTAGTACTATCTACCCCCGGCAGGGCGACGGCCTAGCCGGAACAAACTCTGAGCTCCAGACGTGTCTCCTGACATGTGTGATTGCGGACTAGTGCAGTAAGTGTGTGTGTGTGTGTGTGCGCGCGTGTGTAATGGGAGAGGAGGGGACAAGAATGAGGAAGGAAAGATAGCTAGTGGCGAGTGGTTCGTTTGTTAGAATACTACTCCGGCATTCGCCTGGTAATGACCGGGAAATGACGGAAAACTACCAATCTGAGAAGCCGATCACTAGAATTCTCCTCCAGACAACGGTTGAATTCAACGTAGCTACTTAACTATACTTTGGTTTTACTAACGTGGTGGCTGAGGGTGGTATCTCCAAGATGGAATTCGGGACGACTTTTTGCGTCTTTCTTGGTCGTGCTGCAAGACGTCGCATGGAAGCGCACCGCATCAAGCAGTGCTGCAGATCAAGCGACTCCAGTGGTAGGACTGAGAATGACTCAAAAAGTGGTGCCGAATTCCATCTTAGAGATACTATCCTCAGCCGCCACGTTAGAAAAACCCAAGTATAGTGTGTAAAATCTGCCACTACCGAGACTGGACGTCTAGGACCTCCTAGATCAATGTCGCTGTAGGGGCACCAGTTCCTGCTTTGAGCTAACTCCTTTGGTACCGAGTTGCAAATTTCATTTAATTTCTGAATAAGCAGGAGAAGAAACTTGAATAAGCCGGCCCGGTGGCCGAGATCGCTAAGGCAGTCGTGTCGTAGTGATCTCGGACCGAAGGGTCGCGGGTTCGAGTCCCGCCTCGGGCATTGTTGTATTTGTGTTCGTCCTTTCACCCCTTATCATCAATCACCATATCGTTTCATCCACATAGTTACCATACCGTTAACAGCAATAGTGGTCGCTAATGACCTTAGATGTTGAAGCGACCTTAAATAAACCAATTAAAAAAAAAAATAACTTGAATAAGCTGGCAATTTTGAGCTCGAAACGAAGCCAGGACGTCTCCTGCGTCCTTGACCGTTGCTGCCACGCGCAGTCCACGCGCGTGCCTTTCCCTGCGTGATGGGGCACCCAGCCCCGCCCGCGCTGCAGATTCGCTCGGGTCACTGGACAGCGCTTGCATGTGCAATCATGTTTGTAAACCATATAACAAAATCCGCTGTCAGCAAAATGCTCCTTTTGCATCGATGGAATCGAGGTCATTGCCGAAACGATATGAATGGAGAGGTTAGCAGGAAGACGACAATCAAGCAAAGAGAAACTTATAGATACGTTTTATCATCCTTTAACATTGCCGAGGTTAAGTTTTTCAATGGCGTGATTCCGACTCGCTGGAATATTCTTTTGCCAACAATCCGAGATGGATTTGAAAACAAGATAGAAATAAAAGTGGAATCGGACTTGACTTTGCAGTCATTATCCAATTAAGTTACTAGAAAATGCAAGATTTTTCTTATTATCTATAATTGCTGCGTGATGATTACATAAGCAAGTTTATAACAATATACTTTAATGAAACGTATTTTCTCGTTAAAAATACGAATGAAGTTTCAAATTTTGAACGTTCTCGAGAATTGAGATTCCATTTATTGTCCTTATTCTCTTTGGAAACAATTCCAAATTCATCTCTACTATTTAAAGTTTGCGACAAGGGACAGAGGAGTTGGGCAAACCAATCCCTTAGTCGTGACTGAACTCGCGGCGCCTCTACAAGTCCTTCTCTAACGAAGGCGCTTTGGGTCTGAGTTACAGAGCAACAGTTGGAGCCGCGAGGGGACAAAGCAGATGTCGGGAACAGAGCGCGCTGCCGCCGGCGCTTTCAAGAGGTGGCGGGGGAAGGGGGGGGGCAGCTAGCGAGGAGGCGGAGACGATTCGAATTCAGAGCAGTGTAAAATCACGTGTAGGACGCGGCCGTTAACAATCTCTAAAGGATCTACATAATCTAGGGATACAAGACAGTTTTATCTTCTGTGATTGGGCGGCTCGTGTATTCCGAAGGTGCCCACAGACATTCTGATTGGCCTGCCACGTTTTCTCGCGGCTCGACAGTCACGTGGTTTAGCTTTGGCCCCCTCCCCCCGCACTCTCCTTCCACTGCTCATCTTTGGGAAGATATATGGACCTATAGCATCCAAATCTGGGGCACAGCAAGCAAGAGTAATCTCTCTATCATCCAGAGATTTCAGTCCAAGACCTTAAGAATGATCGCAGAAATGATCGCCTTGGTTCATCACAAACGCAGCATTACACAAAGACTTAAAAATGCCCACTATCTTAGAAAGAATAGAATCAATCAGCTCAAACTATCTCCAGCGTCTTGAAAACCATCCAAATCACTTAGCCCTCAACCTCCTTGACAATAGTGCAGATATCCATCGTCTAACCCGAACCTCACCCATACAACTCCCATACAGATACTCAAGAAGTAACTGAAACATGATCACCACCAAATTATCAATTCCAATTGCTGTCAACCTAAAATAATAATTATTGCTTTTGTTATAGTACGAAGAAGAAGATGAAGAGAACCGATGGGATACCTTCACTACTAATCATTGTCATAATAATTCTACAATAAACATCACATTTACTTATTATTTTGTAAAAAATAGATTGTAAATTTATCTTAAAAAAATCTTTGGGAAGAAGGCGATGCTACACCTGGCTACGGTTGCTTAAATGCAGCAAATGCAGCGAATTGGAGCTGCACTACCCGCTGTTGCCCGCTGGAGTGGTCCGCGTGACACTCGCCTTTCACTAGACTAGAGCCGATCGAGACCGAACGCCTACTCTTCCCTCCTCTCCCCTGCTGGCCTAATAACACATCCTTCGTCCAGTGTTAAGCGATGGGCCAGGACTAGCGAAGTGAACGGTTCATTTAAGCAGCCCTAATGCAGAGCCCTATTTGTTAAACCGGGTTATGACACAGGCCTTCAGGACACATTGCAAATAAAGTTTGGAAACCATGAATTTCCTTTGTAATAGTTTTGACGCCAGGTAAAACCAGGGGTGCTCGTTTGTTCAAAACTGTAATACGATCCATTGTACTTGATAAGAATGACGAAGTGTGTCTTAGTTCCCAGTATGTTGAATGAAAAATTGACATAATTATTTTTGGTATATTAAATTCCTCTGAAATATCATAGGGTTGTCAGTGGTCCACTTTTCTAAAACTTAGGCCCCAAAAAATTTGCCATGTCGTTTTGCACTGCCCGTGGCGAGAAGGATTAGTTTAAATTGCCTGCATGTTGAGCAGGAGAACTCAAAACACAATTGGTGAATCACCGCTGTTTAATTTGACATGCGAAGGAGATTAAAAAGTTATTTAATGTTCCAAATTTTCTTGTCAGAATTGGCCATTCCATTAGACTTTATTTTCTTCCGTTCAAACAGTCCTTATTACAGTGTGACAGATGGTACCTTTACCTAAATTGACTAAAATGAGATTCTATGAAGTAAAAATAGTTGTTGGGTTATCGCAAGGGAATTTAAAAGAAAAAAGAAAGTTTACTTACTTCAGAGCTGCCATTATGGAAGTTTAACGCGTTTAGAGATCCCTATCTCTGAGTAAAAGAATATACTTTTCGTTTCCAAGCGCTATGCTCTAGAGACTAGAAGACCGACGAAGCACAGCAGTTAGGTGGCCCAAAGTGGTCAATAGCCTTTGCGGAATTCGACCTAGCTGACAAGCTAGTGTCGAAAATCCTGCCACCGTCGAGACTCGAACCTAGGACTTCCCAGTCAGAGGGACTGCAGTGACCTAAGTTGATGTCCTGAGCCATCTCTCCCGGTTAAACTTTATTCAGAATAAACAATTTACAAGTTTACAATTAAACAAGTATAATATTGCAGTAATGAGCTAACTAGAGGGAAACGATATCTGGTCGCAGCTCGCAGGTCGGCTGGAGTCGTCGGAGGTCGTTATCGCGCAGGGGGCGTGGCCCGGAGCAACATTGTATCTAATTGTTGCGGCGTCCCGCAGGGGTCACTGCTCGGGCACCGGCGCGATGGCTTCGCGCCCAGCGTGGCGGGGCCGGGGAGGGCGCAGGGGATCACAGGAGGGGGCGGTGCCACCCGCCTCTGACGCACAAGACGCATTCGCCGCGACGCCCCGCCACCCAAGTGATCCATAAACAGCGACGTCGCCCGTCCACACGTCGAGGTACGAGCGAAAGTCTAAAGATACGTTTCCGAAGGTCGGCGATCGTTTTATTATTAAACACACTGCAATGGTTCAGTTGCGTACACTCTGACCCTCCAGCAATGATTGTTTGCAGATGGAAATGTAGAACGGGTATTCGTTCCATTAGTTCCAAGCGTAATATTTATACTGTATCAAATGTGTTTGTCGCGATTCGCCTTATCATTAGAAGAAAACAGAGTGAAGGGGTTTAAAAAATAAATTTATATCACATGAGATAAATTCTGGAGTATAGAGCACCTTTCGTATAGATTTGAGCAAAAATATCATGTTCTCTCATAGCCTTAATCATGGTATGTGATATGCCGATTGAGAAAATGTTGCCCTAATCAGGATGTGAGTGATGCCGATTGGCAAATATAATTGAGGTCTTCATTAATCTCTCAATATGCATGTTATCTACAAATAAAAACGAGGGAAGTTACTAACTTTTCCTTTGCTCAATGCATTGGCTACGCGAAGAACTTACAAGGAAAAATATATCTAGGATCATCATTTCTAGAAATTTCATACGCCGGTTATTGCAGAGTCTTTACATTTTTCCTGATCATGACTTTTTTCCTTTTTTAAATTTCTTTTCATTCTCTGTATCATTTGTTGGTTAATGATTTTGTACTTGCTCTCTTTAATATAAATTTGTAAACTTTGTCAATAAACAGTACATTTGTAAATTGGAGCTACTGAATCATTGGAATGTTCCATGAACATTGAAAGACGAGAATCGTGAGTCACAAAGCAATGTAACCATTATTCGTCTTCCGAAAAAACAAATCCGTGAAAGAGGCGCGAGTCTAAAAATGATCTCTGCCCCCACGTTCGCGTTGTGGCCGCGTATCGCCAGCCCGATGCGTTCCTTAGGCGAAGCGCGATAAGCGGTCGCGCCGCCTGGTTCCACCGATAACTCATTCGTCCTCCTCTCCGCTCCGAGGTGATAATGCCAGAGGGTGGGGAGGAGCAAGGCGTGGCGCGGTGGGGGGGGTGACGAGGTGGGTGGGGCACGGCGCGGGCCGGCGCACAGGTGCGCAAACAGATCTTTTCGTCGGCGCATGTTGCAATACGCAGCGCTCCTTCACTGGCGCACACGCGATTCTCTTAGTGCAGGGGTGTCCAACTTGCAAGGCCTCAAGGGCCACGACTACAACCTTTGATATGGTTGCGGGCCATATTTACAGTTCTCGGGCGATCCACACCTGACTGCCCATATTGTCCACACCTGACTCCCCATATAGTTGATATCAGCAGTTTTTCCGGCTGCTGTGTACCTGGGAGGGGGGGAGGAATGGAACCATACGTAATATCAGATCATACCATGCATAAAAAGAGAGATACATTGGGATGATTTTTTATTTCTGAATTCACTAGAAAAAAAAACTTAAATCTAAACAACATTAAAGTAAAAGGGGTTGACCTCGGCAGAACGCGTGTACTAGGCTCTCTTGCCCGACACGGGTGCAAGGGTCTTTCACCTTTGACTAATAACATTTCGCGGGCCACAATAAATGGCACCGCGGGCCGCCAGTTGGACAATCTTGGCTTAGTGGCTGCCATATCAACTTGTAAAGCTATTCAACAATATCGCTTTATCAACAGCGCTGCCACCTTAAAAGTCATCGTTTCCTTTCCCAGAGTTTAGTTTAAATACCGTTTACTCATAAAATGGATGTCATATCATTAGCTCAGTAGAAAATGCTAGTAAAAGTAAATGTTTTCGCAACTGTCACACTCGCGTTACGCTCCCCATACGGCGCCTTCCTCATCGACATTGCCAAGCGAGTTCGCGAGCTTTTTGGACAGTTGTCTCTTTTTCAGACAATGAATTACTCAGCGTGGAATTAAAAATTTTGAAAGCAGCAATTAAAGTGCCAAATATGCGTTTCCAAGGATGTATTTCTGCCTATGCTAACCAGGCAGCTTCCAAAAGGCCCAACGACAAAGGGGGTCCCAGGTGATAGAAATGAAGTACAATAGGGGCACGACAGATTTGAATACAAATATATTTAGTTCATAAATATGAAAAGGAATTTTTAACTGTTGTAAGTTGTTAGTTAACTTTATAAAATTATTTATTTAATTCAAATTGTAAAATATTTGGATTAGTGGAATAAATATAAAAAAGTGGGAATTATAAAACAGAATTATACCACAAACTACTGGCCTACAGTAGCAAAAACGCTGCTGAACAAAGGTAAATAAATTGGTTTTCCAAAAAGTGGAACACACACACACACAAATAATTATTCAATAACAAGTAAAATAGTTTGGTTCAATTCTATAATAAATTAATATTTAAAAAATAGTTTACAAAGTTCGATTGTACGTACAATTGAAAAGGAAAAGGATTTTTGTCACGAAGTACGAATGGGAAGAGGCAAGGTGTAAAAACTAACAATTTCTGTGAACATAGTTGTTCAAAGACCCCGGACATTTCTTTGACTTTATTGGAATAAATCAGCAATTTTTATTATCATGTTTTTAATCTGCGGATTTTAACAATTTTACTTAAAAATTCAAAACTAAACGCTCGTGTACTGCCTGATCAACTTATTATGATAGCATACTCGTACGATTATTATTAACATCATTATGATAACTTTTAGAAAGTATGTTTTAGGGGAACACAAAACTGTGTAGGTTAAAAACAATGAGGATAACTTACAAAAAAAAAACAGAAATTCATTGGAAGTTTCCTACTTTCCGCCTCGTTCTTCGTTTGTTCCAGATATAGAACTATTACTTATCTTCGCATCAGATTATAGTTAACTGCAACAGGCATATGTTTCGAAGCATGTTGATTTATTTAAATAAAACATTTCTTTAAAAACTTTTCAATTACATTGTGTGTTTTAAAATTATTTTATAACGCTTGTTTTTTAATTTTGTGGTTCATTTTAAAATATTTATTAATGTGTATTTTAACTTCAAAATACGGAGAATGTTAATTTTTAAATTCAGATTTGAATATAATATATTCATGTATTTGAGGAAAAAATATACGTATTTTTTGCCTTTTAGGGTCGGATTAATCCGACTTTTACCAGCTAGTGGTATTCCCGGGGCTGGACTGCATTTTTATTTATTATTCACGCACTCACATCACCATAGGTAGTTTACTTGTCCTGTTTGAGCTTCTTCTTTTGCCACTTAGTTATTGAATCTTCTAGGATTTTGTATTAGGAAGGTACAGCTTCTGTTTCTTCCCGACCGGGAATGGAACCCGGGGCCGCCTCACAGCAAGCCAGCACGCTCTCCATGCGCCACCCCGAGGTGCAAGAAAATAAAAGTATAAAATTCTTAATTTAAAAAACTTATGTCTAATTATTTTAAATTATGTTAAATATTAAATATTTTGTCCATTTTTTGTTCAATCTCTAAAAAGGGGAGCCACACTCTGCTAACTTGACTAGGCACCCTGGATCTTGAAGGCCGACTCTGTATCTTGAAGTCCGGCTCTGTGCACACCCACTTGTTATAACTATCTTATCTAGTTGTGTATCAACACAAAAGAGAGATACATAAATAACCGTTCTGAAAAAAACGTGTTAATTTTCTTTGTGTGTTTTAGCGCGTATGAGAGAAAGTAGCGCAGAGAAAAATATATGTGTGTAGGAGAATGAAAGAGACAAAGAGAGATGGAGAGAGTAAGAGAAAGAATTCACGTGAAAATTGTAACTATGGTTTCAACTGTAACTATGTAATTATGGTTTCAATTGTAACATAAATAATATCATTTTCAAAATAGTACATCTAACCTGCGCAGCTGAAATTAATACGTCCCAAGGATCGTTGGGGTTTCACTAGTCGGAGGTTGGAATCGCTCATTTTGGGTACCGACACTATCCTCCCGACTCACACCCGTTCAGTACAGAGAAGCAGTTTACTCACATGTGATATGTAGGGGAAGTGAAGGGTGCTTGAGAGTGTCTCCTCTCGTATCTCCGTTTAGTGACATTGCATGCGTCATAATGAACGAGTTCACACCCTAACATGGCACTCTTATAAAACTTGTTATTGTACCCTGTGCATTGAATACATGCAGGCATGAATAATGGAAATTATGTGTTCTTCCTTAATGTGATAAATAATTGGTTATTTTTGTTCTGTAATCTGCTGGCATTTATTCATACAATCGATGAATTGAATTCCAGGAATATTACGTGTTTACGTGTTATCTTTCGACATACTGAATCGGTATCCATCGCTCAAATTCGTTGATCACTAAATCAAAAACACAATAAAAAGGAAACACGTGACGTTTTCGTTCTTAGAAACAAGAAGGTGAAAGGAGGCAGCATCCATTCACCTTTTCCACTGCCCGCGATACTTTTCACTTTCGCAGCTTCACTTTCCCCACGATTGTCCCGTCTCCCCTCCAATTGCAGCGCCCTACGACTGCTGCCACCCGCACTTTTTCCCTTCCTCATCTCCCTGTGTTGGGCCTCTTCACTTCTTCCTTGGTTGACGCCCCCACATTCCCGCCATCGTATAGAGCAATTTTCCTAAGGATGAGCCAAAGTGACAGCTAGTGCTGGCAACACAACTGAAGGATCTGTGGTTGTAGTGCCCTTGAGCTTATTAGACTCCATTCCCGCATTCGTTCGTTTGCAGTTGGCAAACTTGTAAATGGCTTCGGCTCTTCCTTTTGTGATGTCCTCGCCCGACAAAAATATAGTGCGCCACGAGAAATAATTGAAATTAGGAAGTGCAGTGTTATGTGCTCTTCTGTAAAAATTCTTTTTTTCTTCATATATTACATTAATTTACTTTTTGTGTGATAAATATTATTTTTATTTTAAAACCGATACTTGAATGCGAGATGCTCCACAAGAAATAATTGAAATAAGGAAGTGTTGTGTGACGAGCTGCAATTGAGAGCTTTCTATTCACATTCGTGGCAGTTTTCTTTAGATTGTGAGAGCATGTTAAAAGATTTTCCACATACGAAATTAAATTTATATATTTCCGGACTCGCGTACGTTCATATACCTTAGCGAAACTGACTTCTGCATAGGGATGTTTTCACAGGCGCCATTAGCACTTTACGAAGGGGTGTAGACTGAACAGCTGTCGCGGTGGCGGAGGGATACTTCCCTGAAATACATGTGATGTTCACTTGTTTTCGTGAACTGTCACTTTGGCTCATCCTTAGCAAAATCGCTCTTTAACAGATTACCTCAGACTCTCCTCTGCCTTCATTGATTGCCAACATCAACGGCCGGCGCCATCCTGGGAACCACTCCCGCTGTCGCTTCGGCCGCGAAACTCCCTCCCTCTCCCGCCACCGCTCCGCTGCAGCCCCAGCCTGCATCATCAGGCTTGTCCCCGGCTCAGCTGCCTCTGCAGCCATCCCTGTACCGCTGCTCGGTCCCTGACCGCTGCCATACATCCGGCACGATACCGTCCCCAGCCCCCCCCCTTGCCCCCGCCCCCGCTGCAGCCATCGCCTGCACCGCCGCCCCTGCCTGACATGCTACTGTCCCCAGCACCATCAGCCTCGCCCCGCCTCCGCCGCCGCTGCAGACATCGCCTGTACAGCTGCTCCCCCCCTGACCTACCTAGCCATACATGATACCGTGCTCCCGCCAGAAAAGTGTCTGACCACGTTACCGTCTCCAGCTCACCCTTGCCCCCTCCGCCGCTGCTGGCATCGCTTGTAATACCGCTCTCGCCCCTGCGCCCGCTAGCCATGCGTCCGGACACGATACCGTTCACAACATCAACGTCCCCGCCTCTACTACCGCCAACCGTGCGCCTGGCCACGTTACCGCCCAGAACCCTCACCCGTATCCCCGCATCCACGTCCGCTGCACTAGATCGAATTCAGTCGCTGTCTGGAGAGAATTAGAGCCGGCTGCTCTGATCTTCCGGTTCCAAGGACAACATCAACGTCCCCGCCTCTACTACCGCCAACCGTGCGCCTGGCCACGATACCGTTCAACACCAGGCGAATGCCGGAGCAGTACTCTACCAAACGGGCCACGGACCGCGCGCGATCTCTTCCTTGTCCTATCCTCTCCTTACACACACACTTACACTAACATGCATTGAACTACTACATATTCCGGGAGACCGGTCGGGAGCTTAGAGCTTGTCCCGGCTGGGGCGGTGGCCCGCTGGTGGGAGAGTCCTAGTTAGGGGGAAACCCCACTAGCCGACGGTAGGTCAGTGCCGGATCTCGCCATCCAGCGAGGGAAAAATCACCGCCATCTCCGGAGAAAAAACATGCACTACACTAACGGGACTAATGAACGATGCAGTTGACGCGCCCGGAAACACGAAAAAATCAATCAATCAATCAATCAAGCGTCCGCTGCAGCCCCCGCCTGTACCGCCGCTCGCGACCCCGCCCCCTCTAGCCGTGCATCCGGACACGATACCGTCCCCAACACCATCTCCCCCGCCCCCGCCGAGCGCCACCTGCTTCCGCGTTATCTGCGGGGTGCTCAGCGGCGGCCGCGGGCGATAAGGGCGGCGGCGTCGACGGGCGGAGGGCGAGCGCCCACCGGCGGGCGCGCATGGGCAGCTGCTGGTCGGCGCCGCGGGCGCCCGCGCTCTGCGCCCCGCCGCCCCGCGCCCTCGCGCCCGCGGGGCCCCGCGGCCTCGCCCACGGGCCGCGCCGCCCGCCGGGGGGCGCGGGGACGCGCGAGGGCGCGGCGGGCCGGGCGCGAGCCACACCCGCGAGGAAGCGCCGGCGGCGGCGGCGGCGGAGGAAGCGACGCGCGACGCGTGACGAGGTAATGTGCGTGCGGGAAACCGAGCTTGGCGATAACGTTACACCAGCTTACACGTAGCAGACGTAATATCCCTTCGTGTATACATCGCTGTGTTTTGCATCAGACATTCTGTTGCTGGCTTTCGTCGTGTTCGCTTTTAGTTGTGATAGTGCTGTAGTGTTTGGTCGTTTTGTTTATTTATTTAATGAGTTTCGTGTGTTACGTGACACAAGATGACTTCTTTGCTTCTCCGATTCAAACTTCGGATCTCAGAAAGTGCAGGTACTGGAGTTTTCTCTTTAATAAATAATCGTGGATAAGTAGTTCTGTGTTATACATCATAAGTTCTTCTACATCATGAGATAATTTATGTCAAAATAATTAATTGCACAAATGAAAATTACGTACATCGCAAAACACTGCAAACTATCTTTTTTTTATTTCTACGACGTTTTATATTTTTATTTTGCTTTTAAAACACAGTTTTAAATATGTACACCTTTATACCTAATGCAATGCTTTTTGTTTTCTTAATTCATAAGTAGTAAATCGTTGGGATAATGAGTGTTTCGTCGGCGAAAGAGTACAAGAATCTACGAATAAATTTCTTGCAAAAACCCTCTATGTATTTTTCTGAAAAAAACAACAACAAAAACATGAGAGGGTCAACCGTCAAAACCTTTGAATTTTCATGAACCAGAGTCGATGCTATTTGCTATAGTGGTCAAACATTGTGTGTTTTCACATAAATTCAGCTGTCATTGTCTCAACAAAAATTGATAATTTACTGAGAATTTTTCTGTCCTTAAACTTACTGTCCAGAAACAAGGATACAAGCGCAATAGAAATATTCTACAAATAAATTAAACTCCTTCAATAGATTTTACTACTAACTGGCGATTATAAGCGCACGCAGAAAATGACTCGGTGACGTCGAGGTATGTATCGTAACTTCCTTTGAACTGGGTACGAATTTTCTATTTTCTCCAGAAGGGGCATTCAAAACTTCCGAAGGGGCAATTGAAAAATGAATAATGAAACAAATACTTTTCGCTTAAGCAACACTATGTGGATGAATCCTAATAATGCTCTCGAGAACATTTTCGTGTCAAATTTCTGTCATTTAGATTCCTGAATTTGAACACTTCAGAGTAAAGATAATACAGGACATAATTCGGACGCCTGCGCTGGTTGCCGAACTTCTTATTTATTTTATTATTTATTTATTTTACGTCAAAAAAACAGTTAAAAACTGCGTATGACGTGCTATGGGGAAAACTGAATTGTGTGCACATTTTCAAAATTCTGTGTCCCTACCTAAAACTCCCATGTAATAAAATCTATTTTCAAGGATAAACAAGTAATAAATTTTGAATTTTGAAAGGGAGAAAAAAAAAACAAAAAAACTCCCAAAACTCCCACTTCTTAATCAAAGTCCACGCCGTCACGAACGTAAAGCAGCTTGAAACAACGCGGCGAATCCCTCGACAACTGGCCGTTTGGATACCCCGTCTACTAAGGGCCCTGAGCCCCTGGCCGATAGGGATAAGGCAATAACATACGGTTGTCTGAACGTATGACAATATTTGAGGAAAATTACTCCACGCTCAACGCCAAAAAGGCTTGGAACGTTATTATGCAAGTAACAGGATTATAAGATTAATTCTATTCCTGACATGGAGAAAATAATACTTCTGCAACTGTCTATCGCACCCTGCCTTTGGAACATTGTGGTGTAACGAAGTATATTATAATGATGATATTGAAAATATAACTATGAATTAAATTCTTCTGCTCGTGGATTAAATTGGATTTGCGTGCGCACACGCAATACAAATAGAACTTGAAAAGTTTCACACATGCATTGCGACAGTTACTAAAATGAAATCTATAGATACAAGACAGTTGCACACTGGCAATATGTAAAATTAAAAAAACATTCATAATTGAAGGGATCGGGGCATTATGACTATCATTTCATACATCTAAAATAGAAGTTTTATAATGTCCCCAAATTCATTATAATTGCAACGTATTTTTAAATTACAAAACATTACAGAAAGCACCACGAAATGTACATGCATAATCTGGGAAATATCAGGATATGCATAACGTCTGCTTTCGTCTGGCTTACATAAAATACAGATATAAAGGTCATCACTATCTTACCCCTCTCCCTTCAATTAATATAAATAATGCTTGACTAAAGAAAATATGACTCTTTTTCTTAGTAATGATTTATTTGTTGGAGCATATGAACAAGCAGGAAGTAAGAGGACGTCATGGGTGTTATATCCGCAACACTTACTCACCTTGTCTCTCGAAGATATTGCCCCAGCGAAGAGCGTCTATCAGCAGGGACACCACAGTAGCCAATGCACCTGTTCCTTCCGAGGGCGGGCGCTGTGCAGCCCAACCCTCTTTGACATGTTGCCACGCCGCTTGATCTTCAGGCCGATTTGAGTTTCTAGTATAGTATGTAATTGTTAGCGCCATGCTTCACATTTCTTCTTTCGTCCAAAGCAAATCCAAAAGCAAAGAACCTTTGTCATCCAAGAGTAACATGAGCATCTCGTGAGAATACGCATTCCCATACACATTTTCGTTTGCCGAAAAATTTAGCCTGCAGCAATACCTTCCGCCTTCAGAAATTGAATTTAGTCTCATTAGATGTGTACATGTTATGCATTATTCATGTATATGTACTCTGTTGTGCATGTATTTAATTCAATGTGCTGTTTTTGCATGTAAACAACACACAGCGCTGTCAGACCATGTAGTGTGATTTCGTACAATCCTATTAAACAAAACTAAATAATTTTTGTTGCTACGACTCTGCGTCAAAAATCTTCGTTTCATTTCGACAACCTGTATAAAAATCGACAGATGGCAAGTTGAAATAACCGTAAACTAAAATTGGGGATCAGTCAAATTACCATAATTAACAAGACTCGAGACTGCAAATTCAATTTACGAAACCTCTGGGTCGAAATTGACCAGTGCCTGCATGAGAATTGTAGCTGATCTGCCAGCTGCTCGTATAAGATCTTCGCTTTTTGTAGCTACTTTGCCTGGTTTTCGTCGGTCACATTCAGGCGGGATTGGTATCTTAACATCGTCCTGCGTTTTTTCACTCTCACTCATCCCCATTGCCGTCCTAAGTATCAAGCAAAGAGTTCTCATACGGCTCAACATGGGCGGTGCAATGGTATCAACAGGGGCGACCAGTGAGAACAAAAGGCCTCGGGCTAGAGACGGCAAATTTTAGCAAAACCTCGATACTTCGTTACATGACCATGAGGTTTTCTATGTCAATGAAAACGTATAAAAAATTGATGTTTTAAATATAATGATATATTTCGAAGTGAAATGTCCTGGTTCTAATGTGATACATAACACGTCAGGATTAGTTTAAAGTATATTCTGCCTTAAATTTGACTGCCATCTTAATTTTCTAATCAATGAAATATGGAGTCGAGGTTCAAATTGCCGTTTAACGTTATTACCATTTACCAAATAATGAAAAAAGGTAACAACAATGGAGAAAGGTTACGAGTAGCAAACAGTATTGTTTGCGCCACCTGGGGATCGATAACAGTGATACAGATGTTGATTGCGAGCAATCCACAAATATAATATGAACTTGAAATTTGATTTATACCATGAGAATTTTTTTAAACATCGAAGTTTGCGGACAAGTATATTGATGTGAAGAAAACATCGAAAGCAAAGCATCGATGGTATAATATTGATATTTCTGCTCGAAAATATCGACATTACAATTTCAAAAATATCGAAGTTTTTTGTGTTCCCCACCTGGGGCAGTTAATTCACTTGGGCGCCTTATTTGAAATAAAAGTTCCTCTCCAAACTCATAAATGGAATTCATCTCTTCATGCACAGAAATAACGAATAGCGGTTGATTCGAATTAGAAGTCAATGTTGTTAAGGCCTTGAGTGAAAAAATAAATTTGGAGCTCGAATTAAGTCAGTTGATTGATTTTTAGTGATTAGGGGCGCGTCAAGTGCTATGATCAAGTTTTGTCCGCGTCAAGTGTGCACATCATTTGGCCGTGTCAAGTGTACCGCAGGTTTTCTCCTCGGGAGGTTGCTGTGATCTTCTCCCGCTGGATGGTGAGATCCGGCGCCGACGTACCATAGGCTAATGGGGTTTTCCTCATCCAAGTATCTCCCTCCAGCTGGGCACCGCCCCAGCCGCAGCAAGCTCTAAGCTCCCGACCGATCTCCCGGCATGTGTGGTAGTGTACTGCACGTTAGTATAAGTAAGGGGTGAGGATACGTCAAGGAATGGCAAGGAAAGATCGCGCGCGGTCCATGTTAGGATACTGCTCCGACATTCGCCTGGTAATGATCGGAGAAACGATAGAAAACTACCGATCAGAGCAGCCGGCCGCCAAAATTCTCCTCCAGACAGCGACTGAATTCGACCTAGTCAGTGTCGAAAATCCTGCCCATCGTCGAGACTCGAACCTAGGACCTCCCGGT
Source organism: Teleogryllus oceanicus (assembly GCA_964035755.1). Taxonomy (NCBI): domain Eukaryota; kingdom Metazoa; phylum Arthropoda; class Insecta; order Orthoptera; family Gryllidae; genus Teleogryllus; species Teleogryllus oceanicus. The sequence goes on along the minus strand of CAXIVR010000004.1, from coordinate 107,476,419 downwards.
GAGCGGTACTGCAGTGACATCAGTTGATGCCCTGAGGCACCTCTGCCGGTTCAATTAAGTCGAGATCTGGAGCAAGTTGCCCCAGTTGCCCCCTTCTGGGTGCCCCTCGTGTCAAAAGTCTGCTAGGATAACGAGTGCGCGAGAGCGCTCCGAGATTAAAATCCGTGGAGCGTTGCAGAGGAAGAAAAAGACGAATATCCGGGGAGTGCCGTACTTGTCCGCTTTTAAAGAGGAACCGTCTCAATTTTTTTCTCAAAATATGTTTGTGGCCGTCGATCGAGGAAATGTGAAGCGCGTTTCGCAAAGGCCAGATGCTGAAGTGGCCAACGCACCTCCCGATATCGCTCTGATAGCGCTGACCTCGAGTGATATCCGCCAGATGGGGAGGCGAAACTGATAGGAAGCACTGTGCAGAAACCGTGGTGTATGTGCTTCACAGTTCATATTAAGGAAATATTAATAACTAACATAAATATCTCTGCGTTACCAAGATTTTACTTATCGCAATTATTTATTAGTAGGGAGAGAATTTTTATGTTCTAAAATATTTTCAAATATGCTTCTAAAAATACGTATTGTGGCCTAACAATGCTTAAATATGCACTTTAATATGCAATTAAAATTAATAATATTTCATTTCCTTTGTAAATCTTTCTTGATAAAACTCAGGAGAAGCTTGCTTAGAATGAAAATATATTTGTGCAAACGTAATATAATCTACCTTACTTCTCGATAAAATTAATTGAAGTAAAGCCTTTTTGCAGTTCTTCTACCTGATTAAAAATATATGATATCAAGAACCTACATTTGTAGAAGTATTTTATCATCTATGGAAAAAAGAAGAAAAACAAACGCAACACAAACTCTTTCAAATTAATGAACCTTCACAAATAAAAAGCTTCTATGAAAAGTTGCAATATTTTAAAGATGAGTCTATTTTAACGAAATATGCAAAATATGCGGTTATAATTACAGGAACATGAAGCAAGAAGAAAAATCGGCCAAATATCCACAAATACGCACAAACATATTACTCTTCATAGCATCTAATTATATCCAAATGTAATGAAATTTCTCTTAGATATGCCCTGAAACAAGGGACAAAAAATGCAAAATCATAGAAATCCTCTCTCTACTTATTAGATTCTACTCAAAGGAATGAATTCTATCTATAGTATGCAATGGGCATAATTTTATTTACATCCTCGTCACACCATCTTGTTTTTTCCCCTCCGCCGTCTCCGCGCGCCATCCCCCGCCCCATTCCTGCATCGCCCCTCCCACTTTCACTCCCGCCCCCGGTCTCCCCGCCTCGTCCTGCCCTGCCTACCCTGCCTCGTTTTGCTTCACCCACTCCCGCCCAGTCCGGCCTCACCCTCAACATGTGTCGTCTCCCCTTTCTCATCGCGAGAAGATATTATTCAATAATTCCATCCAGAAGCAAACCATCTTTCTGATGTTTACCACAATTTTTTTTATAATTTAAATGTATTTTTCGATAATCTAACATTGTCTCTAAAAATTTAAAGTATTCGATTTTTCGCGTAATACAGAAAATTTCAAACGATTATAATTTGTTTCAATGGAAATAATAAGGTAAAATTTAAAGTAATTAAATTTTATTTGAATTATTCAGTGTCAGAAACTTCTTAGGAAGAACTTCATTCGATCATTTTATTCAATATACTTTTTCTGTTGCTTCTTGTGAGCTGAAATTGTATTATTTACACACACCCTGTCTGAGCATTCGACTCTCGTCCTGACACATCATATACCGAAACACTGTATGACCGTAGTGCGGTGACAGGGCACTTCACCGTCCCGGCGCGTCTGGAAATCGAACCATTCCCTAGTCGCATGGATAGGTTGCGTGCGCGAGTCGCGTGCAACTCTCGCGGGCGACACTCGCATGCTATCCTTCGCCTGGCACCCGCACCGCGCCGCGCCGCGCCGCGCCGATCATCAGCCATCGCCGGGCGGGCTGATAAGGCGCCACCTTATCTGCGCAACCCTCGCCCGCGCACCGCGTATCGCCAGGTGGATCGCCGCGTGCTTCGGCATCGCACTCGCTGTTCCGTGTTACCGCGAATGCAAGCAACAAAACTGCGTCTTTCCGTGCAAATATTTGTGTACATGTGAAAAACGAGAAGAAAAAGTGCAATGATTTTTGACAAACACAATGTAAGATTCGTGATATGAGGAGCTGTATCAGTCTACGTAAAAAGTTGACGTTCTTAGTCTCTTTGTGACAGACTAATACCAACTTGCGTGTGCTTTGAGTCATAAATCTTTCTCGGTTTTGCTCAAATTATTCCAGTGCAGTAATTTTTGAGAACATTATGTGTAATTCCTGATATGACGGCTGTGTTCCAAGCAAAACGTTGACACTCTTAGTCTCTTTGTGTCAGACTAATATCAACTCGCGATGTGCTGTGACTCATAAATCGTTCTCGATTTTGCTCAAATCATACCTGTTCGGGTGTGTTGAAGTTCAAGATACCATGTGACTAAACCGTGATAACCATTCGATCTTCGCAGCTGTATGTGATTCACGATATGTCCGGTGTGAATAATAGAGGCGTGGTCCAAAAAAATTAAAATTATTGCTCACCAATAGCCGTGTGATCATATTCGTTACTGACTCCCCATGGCAGTGGTGCATTTTATCAAGAGTGCAGACGTTTTTGATGAGGAAGATGTGCTTCTGTAAGTCCATCATATAATTTAAACGAAGATCTTATCAGTAATTACGATTCGCGTTACATACGACAATTTATTACAAATCACCAGCGATGAGATGTTTTCTTTCTGTATGTTGATTCTAAGTTTTATTGGAATATTAACGAAGGTTGATGATCAACAGCTGTGATTCCACTTGGCATTCATAAGAGATCTGCTTCGCATCAGTTTTGTTTGTGTAAATGCCGTGTGTAATGCAGATGTTGACATACGTCGTCCAAACTTATTAATGATGTAACATTGGATGCATCGCATTACTCAGTGGATCGCATAATTGGATACTGATGACAAAATAATTGTAAAAAATATGTAATTGATATAATTGCATTCATACAGATTTTGAAACTTCGCTAATAACTTCATACGAAAAAACAAAAATTTAAATTGATGAGTAAAATTATTATATTATCAAATAAATCCATAAATATATCTACAGTAGATACTCTCTGCCACATACTTGATCTTTATTAATTTTGTGGGTGTGGAACCAATGCATCCGTGCATTAGAGAGTGTTAATTATTAGAACAACATCCATTTGTCCAATGATCGATGATTAATAGTTTTTCAACATCTAAAATAAGACTATTTGTTTTTGTCTCAGAGCGGATGACGTGTACCGATTAGTTCTTGATAAAACATCTTTACCTTATCTGTTATTTGAATGCATCCAAAACAAAGCGTGAATTTGTATTGTTTTTACTATAATAGCCTAAATGATTGAAACAGTTAATTGTGGTATTTTATTATGTTATGTTCTTTGCATAGATTTTAATTGTTGAACTATTTTTAATATCATTTTAAACTTTTTGAATTAACATTCAAATTATACTGTTTCAAATTGGACATTGTAACATGCCCTCTAGTCGTATGAGTAGCAAGTATTTCAGGCTGAGAACGTAAGGCACAATGTAAGACTAAAATCATTGCAGTGAGTTATCAAAGAGGGTCATATTTAAGAAGGATATCAAAATTCTTGATGATGGAGGAATTGAGTTGGGATTTCTGTGTTACATTTTTATTCTTAATAAAAATAATGTAATAATAATTATTGAGTGGTGAAATAAAATAAATAATAAAAATGTATCTGAAATCATTATTAATTTCACGTACCTTTGCGCATTTCTTGTATAATGTGACGGCCTTTGGCGACTCATACTGAAAGAATTACTACTTAAGGTCTGTCTCGCCCTGCTCAGCTTGAAATATTGGGCATTCGTACGTTTCCATTGCTTATTAGCAATCGACCTTGCTGAGGAGGATGTGTGCAGACACATACCTAAAAGACCGCAGCGCCGGACTCCGACCTCATAGATCCAGGGTTCACTGGTTCCTTTGACCAGTCCTCAGCAGCTTGAGCCCTTCCCCCCCCCTATCCTCCTGCATATCCCTGCATTTTGTTGAACTTTCCTTTTGCTTGTAGTGGTAGTAGAGCTTTGGGTTTCTATTTTGTTAACAATACAGAAAAATCAAATCTGTTTGTTCCTTTACTGTTAAAAATGTTTTCTGTAATTTTGCAACGAAAACATCTAGTTTTTGAAATGTTAATCCCGCGCTTTTTTAAATTTATTATTATTACTATGATTTTTCATCTTTCAACTATTAATAGTTAAATTGTTGGGAAGGGATTCTGAAACTCAAGAAAGCGTGCGCAGATGATTTTCTCCCCCATACGTCACTTACAGTTTTTGATTGTTTTTGACTAAATAAATAACTATCCACATAAGTTCGCGACCGTTGCAAGCCATCGCGTTGTGTTGTGTGCAGGTCGTCCAGCAGCCTGCTCGCCAAGTCCGCCCCGCCCACGCCGCAGGGCGAGCGCCTGCTGCAGCCGACGGGCGCCGCCCCGCGCCCCGCGCCTCAGCCCCCGCGCTCGCCCTCGCGCTCCTTCGGACGACATGACGGGTGAGTGCCTCCACGACAGCAACTTCTTCCCCAACGGCGCTGTCCTTGGGACGTGCTGGTGGTGGTGGTGGTGATGACGATGAAGTGGGTTATGAGCAGGACTCGGATTCTGATGATCTAATAATTCTTTGAAAATGATCTATAAAATGTCTTAAAAATAAGGGAGAAATGAACTATTTGTTAGCTTGAAAATTTGTATGAAAATGTTCATTTGATGAAGTTTACTTTTTTCAATAAAATTTATTTATATTTAATATCAAGTCTTCATTTTAGGAGGAAATGTAATCCTTGGCTCGAATTTTCCCACCGTCAGTTTGGAAAGGTCGTGGAAGTTACCAACGATCCTTGTTATTTTCAGAGTTCGAAAAAGCAGTAGTGAATTTTGTTATGAACTGATAATACGTTAAAACCTATTTCAGTGTGTCATTGTGAATTCAAGAAACATTCACTAACAAAAAACACGAAAAGGAACAAAATGCATACAAATGACGCTAAGGTAAAAAAATTACCTAAAATTTGCAAAATGGCAAAAAATTACCCAATAACTACATTTCTATCTCTTATGTGTCGTGATAAACATTCAATTACTTAGTTAAATGCGTCTAGAATGCACCAATGAAAAAGTGACATGTCATCAGAACCCGAGTCCTGGTTATGAGAATAAAGATGAATGGTTAGTAGAATGAAAGGCAGTGGAAGTTGGGAAATCGCTAGAAAACCTTCAGTGACCTGCATTTACCTTGTCCAGAGGAAGTTCCCTTTGAAAGTCTGAGTCCTATGCCCAGTACCCAGAAGTGACGATCGAGAACATGCAAAATTAGAGCGTATACCGACTGCATCCCGCAGTCAGTTCCTTTTAAGCCATTTACCGACCTCCCCAAAAAGGCATAGCCCGACTGCATCCCATTCCGTTTTCCTCCATATTATGAAGATTGATTTCTACGTTTACCTTGGCCTCCTTTGTATTATATTGATCGATTATCATTGATTCACTTCTGTCTGTTTTTACGAAACATTTGCACGTCCTTTTAGAGCACTGCCAACGTTGAAAACTACACTTAACAGTTTGTGAAAACAAAACTTGAATCCATCTATCACGAGTTCACTTAATATACACGCTTCTTACCTCGCTTAATATACACAATTCCTGAGATTTTGTCATGCTCACCTGTGTTCGAGGTTTCTTCTGCACTTGTGCATGATCATCTATTTGTGCTACTCATGTATGGAAATTTAATGAAATTTTTTACTCCTTCCGAAACACCCAAACGGAATGCAGTTGGGTTATAGCTTCTCAGGTAATGCACCGTGAAAGGGGATAAGCTGGGAAGCGGGGATGAGGGAAAACTCACCTCGGGATACAGTCGGGCGATTCCCTATCGTTAGGCTCCTGCTCATCCAAATCCTTGGCTCCTTCCAAGCTCCGCCATCGGAAGTACGCTATCACTAAACTCGTTTGGGATGGTAACACCATAGACTAAAGAGGTTTTCTTGGCAAACTTGTTATTCGTGTTCAGCGACCCCAAAAAATATAGGAACCAAATATCAAAACTACACCAAAACCTTCTCTTTCTTTTCTACCATTCAAATGGACTGGAGGCAAATGCTGGTCTTCGTTCGTCAGGAAGACCCCGCAGTCGCCTGGGAGGCTGGAGGGAGGGGGGCAGGTAGTGGGACCAGCTGGGTCGGCCGACCCACCCGAGAGCCTCCCGTCGGCATGGATACAACACCCCCTTCTCGTGTCCCTCTGCACCGCGCGATATTTCCTACAAATACCCCCCACCAACAGCCAGTCCTGTTCTTCCCTTCACACTTCGCGACGTTGGCGCTTTCTATCGGCGAACGGGAAACTATTCAAAGGAGGTAAATCAAAACAAGCCTCATGAGCCCTCTATATACATCTTTACTCTATGGTAACACTCTTAAACCCTCTCCTTCCTTCTTCGCGATTCATCTGACGCATTCTCCTTTGCCAGAACCTATACTGAAGAAAAGTATTAATAATTAATTTAATCACTCAACTGCAATTTCACCCCAAGCCAAAGTACGGTCATTTCTGAATTTCAGATATTCATTTGAATTTGGTCGACCTTAGGCAAGTGCCTGTGTTTCATGTCGGAGGGGCCTCTTCCATTGTGGCCGAATTCAAATGTGTTAACTTTAACAAAACCGTTCATTGAAAGTGTAAAATTCTATATTTGATTTCAAAACTTTTCTTGGTTATATCATAACTCTCGTTAATACAAACGTTCTGAAACGCTATCTATCTTTTATTAGTTTAATAAATGTATGTCCTCAGAGGATTATATTTTGACAAGTTATGTCTCAGTCGGTGTAAGATCGTCCACAGACCCCTTCAGGGTGTGATGGGCGAAAATAAAGATTGAGTACATTAATTTTTTTATAGAGTATTTATGTCTTTTTGTTCATGAAGTGTAAGTATTAAATAGAGTCAGTTCAGATATGGTACAGAAACATGTACACTACTTTCCACGTTAACAAACTACAGAAAAATTTAGACTACGTACATACATAAGTTTGCCTCCCCTGGAAGAGAACGATAACAAAATAACTCACGTCTGGACTGACTGGAGAGGGTGGGAGCGGCGGCAGACGCCATATTCACTGATGCCGATACGGACGTGGGCTGACTCATACGGGAGATAACATCTCGCTATATTGCCTCGGTATCAACTTCAATTTCCAGTCACTTCCATCGCGACATGCAGGTGTTCGGTTTGCGAAGTTGGCGCAGCCAGTCGGAACGCTTGAACGGCAGCCATGACGTGCGCGATAGGTCTACCTCGACGTGGTACAGCGAGGAGATGGACTCGCAGAAGAAAGAAACTGCTCTCGCGCCGAGGAAGTTTTCTCCCCTGTGAGTTGAACTCTTGTGCGCTGTGTGGTGTTCACGTCGTGTATGTAGTCTCCTGTATTATTGCAGTAGTATTCATTTATTTCAGTAGTACATACGTTTCGCGGCTCTCACACCCAACCAATATTTATAAATGAAGTCCTTCAAGAAAGATAATTTCACGTAGATGTGACGAATTGCACTTTGACTTTAAAAATATGAAGGATTTGTCTAAAAAACGTATCTAAATATTCATGACAAATGCAACCCGCAACACTCGGTCAGGTATATCGCAAAATAACTTCTAAACGAAGTATTCTAGGGTTTAAAAGAATTAAATTTTGAGGGCAAAGGTCTCAAAGCAACGTTCCTCATACCGTAATATCTAGGACGAAATATTCTTATGTATTCTATTAAATGTTGGTGGTTCAGTGCATATCGATACTACCAATACCACGAAGGAGGAATACAGAATATATTTATCCCTGACCTATATTTATGCCCTTGATTCTGGTGGCCATATTTGTGACGTCACGCTTAAAAGGCTCAGATTCCTCTATCTTATACAAGTATTTACGCTTTCTATACACCGTGGTTTGCGCAAACTGACGAGGATTATTTAGATAATTATTAATTCAAGATTTGCTCTTGCGGCAAGAAGAACTACTATTAATAGTTGCTTGATACCGATGAACGTTGTTATTTGTACGTGTAGTGCAACCATTTATTTAACTTTTTGCCGTGATCTACAAGTGTTGTGTACCTAATTGTGGAGGGAACAACGACGGAAACAGACCACGTGTTCCCATGTTTCAGTTTCACGATACCTTGCGGAAAAATTGGGGTGGGATTTAGCATGCCAGAGTTCTCGCTAGTTGAAGAGTACGCTAGATTGAGAGTACGCTAGTTGAATATATCAGTGGGAGAGAGAGATGAATGTTGAGGGTAAAAGAAAAAGAGAATGAGTAGGAAAAGTCACAGAAAAATGCTCTTTCTACCTTACGTCAAAATTCTCCTTTCCCGTGTTTAAAGAAGCTCTACCCTCAGACGGTCGTTTCATTGGGCGTTCCACCTATGGCGCTCCATTTGAAAGAGAGTTGCCATGATCCCAAGTGCAGAATAGTTCGATCTCTCCGCCAGTCGCGATGCAAAGCTGGAAGGGAGAAGGGGTAAGCCGACGAGGAGTCATCAAATAGGAAGCACAGCATGTTAATTTCAAACTCATGTGAGGTGTATTTTTTGTTGTGTTAGAATTGTCATGATTGACCAAGATCATAATTTTGAGAACTGGGCATACAGAGACAAAACTTTGTAGTTGCATAACAATCTGGAGTCTAGTAATAAGTGCACAAGGTTTCAGCATTGCAATATTTCATGAACGATTATATAAGTAATACATTTGTGTAACTAGCAATTCAAGCGAATTTGTTTTGACTTATTTGTTTTGGAACCAACAACACTCGAAAAATAACATTCTCTTGTCGTCCAGGTAATTTTAATCTCCGCCTCCAAATTTCTTCTTCAAACGGAAAGCGTATGCGAATGCCGGTAAAACTAACTGGGGATTTGTCCGATTGACTGAGATGCTTAATGCGCATACAGATTGTGCACTGCTGTGCGAAACGTCACGCCTATGACTCATGAATGTATGCTTCTTATTTCTCGTGTGTTGTGTCCTGGAGGACCTCCCGTCTGCGGTTTGCTCAACCCGAAATATTGGAAAGTGTGTTTGTAACTGTCTAATGTTTGGTTTGATATACACAGTATTAGGCGAAGAGGGGAACGAGATTTTGCTAGGTCAATCCCAACGAAAAACAGGATATTATGCCTCTCTCGAAAACTTTTTTATTTCATTTTTTAAATAAATAGTTTTGCAGTGACATACATTGTTTGCATCGACATGTTTATTAGGAGGAGGGAAGCATTTTGAACTCACATGTTATGGGTTCAATGGAATAATTTGTGAAAAGTATAAAATGACCACTTTTTTAATATGGTGGAAATTGAATTTGGAAAGTGGGCACTTCAATGTGTTTGGGGACTCCTCATTCTCGTCAAATGTGAGCGGTGGCAGAGACGGTGGTGGCGGCGGGCGCGGCGCATTGCCTAGTGCCAGGGGCAGCGGAGACCTAAGGCTAGAGTTGGCTCGTGGAGTGGCCGCGAGCCCCGCTCGCTTCTTATGACTCCGGAAATTTGCCCGCGAGCTGCTTTCTGTCTGGGACGTCACTCTGCGACAGGGGAAATAGTTTTGCTAGGGGACTACAGGGTGATTGAATGCCATCGGCTTTAGAATGCGTGGCACATGACCTACGCGAATTATCTTTCTCTTTCCGGCCATCGAATGATACAGTGTGCGCAAACAAACAAGTTGGTGCGAATAGAATCAGAAATAAATGTAATAGGTTTACTGATTTTTAGACCATGGGTAGTGATACCGAACTTCTTCAAAATCCTTTTGCTGCGGACATAAAATTATATAACAATTGCAATGTGAAGTTGAATATTTACAGACTGACACGCACCTAAGAAATATGCAAAGACTTGATTCAAGAAATTTCTAAAACTTTTGATTAAGTAAATGTATTATTTGAATTTGTATAAGCTCTGTGAAAAATATTATGAAAGGTTTTTATTTTTTAAGTATGAAGCATAAGTAATACATTAGAACACAATGTAAAACCTCTTGTTTTGGTGGAGTGGTGTAGGAATCAATTGAAAATTTATTTTTGACCAAAATCATTGTTCAAATGTTTTATTTTATTTCGTTTTTTATGATCTTAGACAGTCAGACCCTTCTCGTGTGAAGAACAGCTATTACAATATTAAACTTGAACATTTTGTGTTAACACGTAAATTTATAATACAAATATATTCTTTAATAATCGACACTGAAATACTAGGAATTTGTTCAGCCCAAGTTACAGGTACCTCTCTCTGCAAAGTTTTCAAAGAGTTCGCGACACACGAGCCGTGCGCCAAACCTTTCAGAAGCTCAATCGATTGCACTCTCTTGTTCTTCTTCCCCAGAAGCGTCCCTCTCCCGCGCGCGCGGGTGATATATATATGGAGTGAGATAGGCGCCTTTTCTGCCCTTCTATTGAAACATTAAGTTCGTACACTCTTCGTCAGCCGTGACGGAGACATACAATCGGGAGCTTGAACGTCACTGTAATGACGTCCTAGCTTCCGATCATTACAATGACGTTCAAGCTTCCGATTGGGTGCCTGTTTCACAGCTGACGAAGTGTCAACGGACATAATGTTTTAACTGAAGTGTAGTGAAGGCGCCTCTTCCTACCTCCCCATATATACATATACACACCTCGCGGGAAAGCAGTCCATGGATTCCGTCGCAGAGTAAGACGGTCCGCAACTGAACGCCGAGAGTGGCCGAACGGTGAATGGAGCAGGAAGGAGCCCTTGCAATAGACGCGGCACAATTGGAGAATTCTGTTGCGATTTGGAGCAATCCGTAGTTCTGAAATCAAATTTTCTGTTTTTGGCCTATTTTTGAAAAATAAGGTGCACCTGAAAAATACATATTACAATCTCTTCGGTAACGAAGATCCGTGCTTGCAAAATTACTAAAATGCTATATTCCTGTGCAAATGTTAGAAAACTGAAATAATCGATTCCTAATCGTTGTAATGAATGTTTCATATCGTCGTTTCCCATTCATGTTCGAATGTTATCCATCTTTACATTCCTGCCAAAATCAAAAGAATTTTAATTGATAGTATGTAAGGAATTGTCTGTATTTTTCATCAGTCAGAAAAATAATATAATTCCATGCATAGAAAACATTCATTTCTTTTTATATAAAAATGCAGATGTAATGTATATTTTTTCAATATCGCAGTATCTAAAATGTTGAGCACTAAAGGTTAGTCATTATGAAATATAAATGTGACAACAAAGCTCAATTAAAAATAGTTATTTTGTAATTATTCATGTGGAAATTCGTCTTGTCATTTCAATTTTACGTCACGGAGTAATCTTGGTTAATCATTAAGTTTCTGGCTTTTTCTTGGAACAAGTACAAACCACTTTGTGAAATGAAATTTTAATGTCATGCATGCGTCCTGCCTACTTGACGTTGAAGGTTAACAATGTTCGTGACCAATTGCCTCGAAATTCATTAGGAGTTAAATCGTTTGAATAAAGTTTGTTTAAAGTTTTAAAATAGCATAATCTAGGCCGCGTCAATATATAATTAGTTTTTAACTGTTAGTTTCAGGAATTACATTTTAGCTACTTCACGAAGGTTCACTTTTATACCCACAAAAACAGTTTTTTTAGATTGCTCACGCGAAATATTGCGCAGCAATTTCTTGCTAAAGAAGACGAGCATTTTCACGAAGTGACATCGAAAATGATTCTGCCGTGCACGCAAACTGTTGTTTTATCGAGTCTGAGTAGAATTTCTGTAATATTTGCAGCGAAGTTGGGATCAGTCACTTTAACTGTGGATATTAAGTGTGTATAACGAAAAGAAAGAGCTTGGGCTCTTTCTTTTCGTGGACTCTTCAACCTCGTCGGAGTTCCTTCTGCTCGCTTCCGAAAATGAAATATAAGTACTTTACCAAATACTTGTAGATATGCTATTTTCATTGATGAAAATAAAGGAATGCTGAATCCAATCTAAAAGATGCTCAATTAATTTGGCGAGAAATTTTTACAAGGGTCTGTTATCTTTCTTTGCTCTTTATTGCATAATTTTGTATTTTGGGGGCACTATCGATCCTGTTGTATTAGTTACTGACGGTGTTGTGGAAATGTGGAATATCTTCGTCGATCAGAGGGACATATCCCTACTTTTTGTCTATCAGAGTGGTGTTAGATCTGTTCGTTGATATAATGATATCAGTTTGAATTTCTCTATTCCAATAGAGTTTGATACCAATGTTATCAACTACTGGAGGTGATTTATTCTTGCAGTAAGGTGGTACTGAAGCTGTGCCTCCTGCTGATATTATTATTATTATTATTATTATTATTATTATTATTATTTCAACAATTATTATTTCCTAATTATACCATTAGAAATGATAGGTGTCGGTTATCTATAAAATCGACTGCAAGTACAATCTGGTTCAGAGACCGAATTACTAAAATACTTTGCTCAAAAGAGCTTTTCCCGAAACCGTGTTTACACATTCCAGTTTTTTAAATGACCTTGGGAGTTTGGACAAGTTCTTGCATAGGTTTTGCCGAACAAATCCAGAAACGCCGATGACTATGGATATGATCTCTGTTTCACACCGCACTTCCGGCTAATATCGATTTCGAAACTCCTCTGCACTCCTTCAGACCATTGTCTATTTCCTTGGTTGAGATCTTCTGATAGCATGGCCAATCAACATGTTCAACCCACGATTTATCTTCCACTTCCGGAATAGTAATATCAGGTTTGTAAGCTGCTACATTTTATGATCTCATGTTAAAGTCCCATGGGTCCCAAAGTCCCAAGGGAATCTTAATAAAAAAAAAGACATCAGAAATAATTAAAGACATGTAGGTATTTATTACATTACAAATAAAAATGTAGTATTGTTTTTGATAATTACGGTTTTACTAAGATAAAAAACTCCTTATTTAAGTAACGTCAAAATATAATCTCCCTGATTTGACTGAGAGTTATCACATTTTCTACAGGCATCATAACAGTGGAAACAATTTGAAATAGTACAGACTGTGCTACTCCTTGAACAAAATGTATATCCTAGTTTTCATCGATATCAATTTTCAGGATTTTTAAAATTTATTATATTGTAATTGGTTTACATGGTTCAGTTATAATAACAACTTTGTCATATGTATTGGTGGTTTAAAAACTAACTTATAACTAATTCCTTACATCTAATACATTAGCTAAGAAAAACTATTTAGGCACTTCTGTTTATTCCATTTCGGAGAACAGTTTTAGAAAAACATGGAATGGATACTAATTTAGATTTTCAGCCTAAGTAGATATTCTGAATTTAAAATCTCCATTATCACGATAATACTGAGAAAAACAATTTAAAATTACTCCACTATGACACACGTAAGCGAGAAAGGAAGATGTCTGTGCAGGGCTGGCGGAGGGCGCCGGGTGAGAGCCCTCTGGCGGCGAAGAGCAGAGCAGAGGCTGCGGTAGGGATGGCGAAAACAAGGGGTTTTAATACATTTTTGTGGTGCATTTTTCACCAGAAACATCGATATATTAACATCGATATTTTGCTTTCGATGTTTTCTTCATGTTGATATTTTGTTGCAAAATCATCGAGTTTTTTATATTTTTTTTAAAATAAAGGGGTTTAGGCACGTTGTAGAGTAGCAGCAATTCACAGCAGTATTGTTGTTTTGCGTCATCCTCTTTATCACGCTGCACATTTCGCCTGTGCAGTCTGAGGGAATTTTAGGTGGTTTACATCGATGGTGTACGAATGGAAGCGACTAAAGGGTAAAGTAGCAAAACAGGATATTCTTTATTGTTAATTTTATTCTTTACATTCGATAATAATTTTTATTAACATACTACTAACATGCTGGTAACCAAACAATAAAAATATCACTTTTACGTTCTGTAATTAAAAATGGATAGGAAAATATCCGGTTTATTAGTCTATAATTAAAACATAGATGATTTTTCGTCGATGTTTTCATCGGCATCAAAACCCTTTAGCGATATATCGAAACTTTGGTGTATCGATGTTTTGTTAAAATTTGCCATCACTAGGCGGCGGGCTCGCTCGGGAATTGCAGGATCGTTAGTGCAGCAGGGGAGGGGAAGAGAGCTCTTTAAGGCACTTGAGCTGCGAAGCCCAGTGAAATACATCTGATCTCAGGGTACGGAACTAATTGCCCCTAAATCTCTCTCGTTACACAGACATGCTTGAATGATTGAGAACGCTTAATTATGTTGTCGTGAAACAATTATACCGTTCAGAAAATAGTACATTAGTTTTTCAAATTCTTTCTTCCGTATTTTTGTAGTACATTATCAGTTTTCTATCATGATCCTGGAAATCTTTGCAGTTATCGACAGGTTTCTAACATCTGTAATGAAACAGTTAATAAGCATTCTTCGATTGGAAAATACTTACTAATATCGTAAAATGCTGGCAAAGATGTTGGTAGCAATTGGTTTGCGTGGAAACGAGAATTGTAGATCTCCTTGATGACATGGTTGTTTTTACCACCGCGTTCTCCACAATACCATCTGCAATAAAATATCTTAACCAGTCAATACTCAAGAACGTCAATTACTTGATCTCTAAAGTTGTTTCTCAGATGTCCCGACAAAAAATATGATTTTGTGTTTTAAATATGATAGGATGGTTTTCTAAAAGTCACAAGCAAGAAGGAGAGGGGGACACTGACATCCAATCAAGACCTTCAAAAGCAAAATTACAAATCATGACGAAGGTTCATATTGGATGGCAGTGTCCCCTTCTCCTTCCAGCTCGTGACCTTGAAGAGTCACTACATTAATTTAAATGGGACTTATAGGGTCGGCGGTGGCAATGGTTCTGTTCGAGGCAGAGCGCGGTAGGGAGAGGGTGCGATCGCGTGCGTCCTTGGGGAGGGTCGGAACGCCCTGGAGGTTGAGGGGCGGCGTGGGTGGGGGCCGTCGATTCGACGGCGCCGGACCGTTTGTCACAGACGTTATCTCGTTGACAATGCGCCGTCGTGCTCCCGCGACATTCGCCAACCCCCCTTCCCCCACGCCCTCGGTGCTCTTTACAGAGCGTCTCGTCAACGGCCTCAAGGCTCTGTGTATGTGTGCGTGTGTGTGTGTGTGTGTGTGTGTTCGTGGTAATTGTCGTAGGCGTGCTCAGCCTAAAACACGAGAGGGTGGTGGAAACCACATTTCTGTCCTCCCAAGTTATTTAACTTTATTTATACTACATGACATACTTTACTAGTACAATAATCTACACATGCTTCGAGGGAAATGAATATTTAACTTTAATGGTAAAATTGATTTCGTGTGGAACCATTTTGAGTTGCCAGAGGGCTTGGGAATTCGAGAAAATAATTTATCCCCCCCCGTGCGCATTAATTAGTACCTCAAGAAAGATGCGATCTTGTTAATTCGCAGTGTTTTAATAATAATAAAATAATAATAATAATAATAATAATAATAATAATGCACATATAATGGAGGATCTGATGTGAGTGATCGCAGAATTGCTATTGCACAGAACGACGTTGAGGTATTCTCGGAAACTCTCATAAGATGTAAATTTATCGTCACAGTCTGGAAATAAACTCTACGTCGATGACGAATGCAGAATACTACTAGACATGGTGTCAAATTTTGAATTTAATTCCAAATATCTTCAAACATACGCGATAGTGGTTCTTGGTACGTGGTGGCGACATGCGTACGTCTTGCAGCGTAGTTGCGTTGAAGATGGTTGACGTAAGAGTGTACGGTTTTGCACTGCACTGCACTCGTTTCCGCGCAGGTGTCTGCGCGTCAGAGGTGCGCAGCGTGCAGCCCATGGAATTCCCTGCGCCTGCGCAGATGGTGGAAGCGGTCATTCGAGTCCTCGCGCAATATTCCTACACTAAACGCAACGACAAGATGATGGCGAAATCTTCTAGGGCGCGTATGGCGTTTAGTTTGTAATATAAATGAATGAGAGATGTCAAATGTGACATTCTTCTCCATCTCCAGTTTGTGTTTCAAGTTGACAAAGATCGTGCCTTAAAAATTAAGAAACCACACCAGAACACAACGCAGAAACATTTGAGGACAACAACCGCAACGTGTACTTTTCAAACACAGCGCAAAACGAAAGCCGGAACATAAATAATACATAAATAAATACATAAATAATATTTTACATAAAATATATTTTACATAAATAAATTATATATATATATAATTTATTTATGTAAAAAAGGATATATTGTAGCCACGTGCTCCGGCTTTCGTTTTGCGCTGTGTTTGAAAAGTACGGTTGTTCTCCTATATATATATATATAGTATATAACTCTAGAAACAAATCTTTAGTGAAGTATGAATACGTTAATATTTACGTATGAGGTGGCTCAAAATCTATGATTATGTTTCTTCTTATGTTCGAAAAGCAGTTAGGACTCTAAGCTACTCGTACAAACTCAACCTCGACGGATTGTGGAGGTGTCACATGTAACTCGACTTTAACCGTAGCATTGCGTATTATCACAAACATGTACAAGAGCTCCTTAGGGACCCTTTCGAACGCTTTGTCAGGTATTGTTCGGTGACAGAAACCCATTTTATCGATTCTGTAAAACGAATTATTAATTATTATTTTTATTATTATTATTATTATTATTATTCAATTTTAATAAATAAAATAATTTAATTTCGATGCGTTTTTAAATTTTAAGGTAAATCATTTATGGGTGATATAAATGATGTAGATGATATAAATACTACATTCGCAACATACAATCTCAGTGTATTCGGAACAAGCACAACATTCCATGTTGCCTTCTCGAATAATATACAAAGTATGGAAGCCCGAGTAGACTGTAGAAAATGTTCACTTTGAAATGACCGCTGAATTAGAGGGAGATTGGAGGGATGGCAATTTAGAGAGTGCCAAAGACGTGAGATAAATAAGAACACAATTAGTCAAACGATCGGGTGGAACATCTGCTATGGCAGTGAATGCGTCTCGCAACCATCTTGTTTACGGAAGTTCTTCGGTTGATAATTTGGAAGATGATAGAGTCGAGGAAAGAGTTATGATATGATTACTATTGTCAGAGAGCTGGACAGTAGCCACGGCTCATAAAGAATAGAGGATTATCGAAAAAGAAGCTCGTGGGGATAGCAGCTAAGGCGTATATGGCGTTTATACTCACATACCGTTACATTGAAAACATCAGTCACAAAGTGCTTGACCTACTATTTAAGTAACAATACCATTCAGTTCTAATATAGATGGCACTTTTTGTTGGAAATATACAATTATGCGAGAAAAAAATCTCTATTTAATGCAAGGTGAGTTCTCAATATTCTTATACGGAACTGACTGGTCAATCTATGATAAAAACAAAAGAATCCAAAATGCAGTAAAAGGTAGTAAAAGTGTTAGATGACGTGGATAAACATTGTACAAAAGCTTTGAAATGTTATTACACTAATTCTTTGTATATTTTAATTACATTAAGGGGACTGAGAGAGAAACAAATAGTAACATCTCCAAAAAACAACCAGCCTCCTTCTGCTGTTGGTTACTAAGTGGTTTGATGGACGTCCGCCGTTGAAGAGGGGCCGGGAGAGAAAATGGGGCGCGCTGATGGCTGCGGGGATTGCGAAAGCCAAGCGGGAGACGCCTCCGGGACGGGGCCGCGCGGGGGGGGGGGCGGGGCGCGCGGGCGGCGAGGTCGGGGAACCCGCCGCGAAGTGGGTCAACGGGCGCGCGCGGTGTCTGTGCGCAGCCGCAGGGCACTGCCCGCTCCATCGCCCACATCCCCACATCCCGGCAAGCGCGCCCGCACGGGGCGTCAACTGCTTTGGTCATTAGTCCCGTTAGTGTAGTGCATGTTTTTTCTCGGGAGATGGCGGTGATCTTCCCCCGCTGGATGGCGAGATCCGGCGCCGACCTACCGTCGGCTAGTGGGGTTTCCCCCTAACCAGGACTCTCCCATCAGCGGGGCACCGCCCTATGATTGATTGATGTTTCCGGGCACGTCAACTGCTTAGGTCATTAGTCCCGGAATATGTGGTAGTATTGTGCATGTTAGTGTAAGTGTGTGTGTAAGGAGAGGATACGACAGGGAAGAAGAAGGACAGATCGCGCGCGGTCCGTGACCCGTTTGGGAGGGTACTGCTCCGACATTCGCCTGGTGTTGATCGGAGAAACAACGGAAACTACCGATCAGCGCAGCCAGCCGCTAGAATTCTCCTCCAGACAGCAACTGAATTCGACCTAGCTGAAAGCTAGTGTCGAAAATCCTACCGCCGTCGAGACTCGAACCTAGGACCTCCCGGTCAGAGGCGCTGCAGTGAAATCAGTTGATGCACTGAGCTACCGCTCCTGTACGCACGTACGATTAATTGATAATGATGCCGGTCGGGTTAATTATTACCGTAAATGTAGTGCGTGTTTTGCTCGGGAGGTGGCGGTGGTCTTCCCCGCTGGATGGCCAGATCCGGCGCCGACCTAGTGTTGGCTAAGTGGGTTTTCCCAACCAGGTATCCCCACCAGCGGGGTACCGCCCAGCCAGTTCTAAGTCCCCGACCAGTCTCCTGGCATGTGTGCTAGTGTCGTGCACGTTAGTGCTAGTGTGTGTGTAAGAGGAGACTAGGACAAGGCAGAGGAAAGAAAGATGATGCGCGGTCCGTGGTCCATTTGTTAGGGTACTGCTCCGGCATTCGCCTGGTGTTGATCGGAGAAACCAAGGAAAACTACCGATAAGTCGCTAGAATTGTCCTCCAGACAGCGACTGAATTTGACCTAGCTAAAAATCATGCCGCCGTTGGGACCCGAACATACGACCTCTCGGTCAGAGGCGCTGCTGTGACATCAGTTGATGCACTGAGCCACCACTCTCGGCACGTATGCACGCCGGACGCCTGCCCGAACGCTCATCCGAATGCACGCTCAAACGCCCGCTCACCTTCCCTCCCGCCGGCTCTCCCGCTCGTTCTCCTGCTCGCTCGCCTTTGCCCACAGAAAGGACCCGCTTGCCCGCCCATCTACTCGCTATACCAGTGACTCTTCCGCTCGCTCTCCCGCTCGCTCACTCGCTCGCCCAAACACCCACACAAAGGACCGGTCGCCCGCCCATCCACTCGCTGTTCCGCTCTCCCGCTCCCGCTCGCTCCCTGACCTTCCTCGCTCTCCCACTCCCCCCACCCCCCCCCCCCCCCCCTCAAACATCCATCTAAAGAGCCCGCCCTCCCACTCACCCGCTTGCCCATCCTATCAATGATCTACTTACGCTCCCACTAAATGAAGATTCTGGCTTTTTCACTGCTCTAATGTCTATTATTCTTGCCTTTCCATACGTCCGTAGCAGCCTCTCGCGATTTCTTGCTTGAGTTGATCATAATGAGAACGATGAATGTACTCAAATTCTTTCACAATAATGACATTGATAGAACGACCTACGTTTGTCTTCGTTCAGTCACTAATATAATAATAATAATAATAATAATAATAATAATTATATTAGTGATTGAAGTATAAAAATAATAATAATTATTATTATTACTATTAGTATTATTATTCGTCATTGGATTCATTCAGAGTTCGCAACTTAGTAAATAGTTTCCGCTCCAGTGCTAATAGAATTTTCGGCAAATTCTTGTGCATACAATTAATACTGATGTAAGTACTTACATGACAATTTGATTTAAAATGATAACATTGCTATCTGTCATTCTCTTTGTTAGGAAGATAGTGAATGTTCATCTCATGTAAGACAGTTTGAGGCGTCTACTTTAAAGATTACATAACCAAAATGTTTACTTCCTCAGTCCACTGAGATGTTTACAAATAATTAAATTCTTCACGATGTTCGGATGAAAAATATAGTCGTATATTCTGTGGCTGGTTTATCCAATTTTCTTTCCACAACAATTGTCTTCAATCAATTAATTCCATTTAATTAAAGCTTAGGCGGCGGAGGAATTGTAAAAGGGATATGGTATACGCATAGTTTTTCGTTAAGGAATCCTTTGACTGAAGATGTTCTGTTTCGGATTATTTATGATTTTGTGTTATAAAGAGTTATCTCCACATCTGTTAGCATATAAACATTATTATCGTTGGTTTGTGCATTTGTGGTGTCAGAGAAAAGTCATGTTAGGGAAAAAAATTTGCAGTTTCCACGAAACTGCAAATTTTCTAGAAGTCTTCATAATTTCATAACCGAATAATCTGATAAGTTATCTCGTATCAAGGAACCACTGTTATTTATTAGGTGTAATATAGTACAGGTAATTTTAATGTCAGATATGTTGCCTATTGTCCGATTTAAATATAGTGACTAGTGACACTGATGTGTCACTAGTCCAGCTGATGCTGGACGCGGTTCTCCAATCGGGAGCTTCGTTACAACTTTAATTTTATGCTTTAATTTCGAAGCTCCCGACTGGGTAACAGCGTCACAGCTGAGCTGATGATCTGTCACAAGTCACTTAGTTTAAATCGGGCAGTAAGTGAAAGTATTATACGATCTAGAGTTACATGCCAGCTGCAGTTAATTCACGAGAAATCGCTATAATCTACATTATTGAAAATGTAGAAGCTTCTACATGTTAACTGAAAATACGTGTAGAATCCAAGGTTGAGTCAACACTTCATCAGTATATCGCGTTATCTGCGCGATATAGCAATTTCAGTGGATGACAGCACCCACTTAAAGACTGAAGGCGATATACGTTATGCTTTTATCGATATCTACGGTGCTATCTGGCCGTCATGCAACAGATGTAGTACAGCAGATGGTGAAGCAACGATCGTGAACGCATCTGCATAAATCATACGCGATGAAATCATCACAGTCTTTCTTCCAAACATGCTCTCATCGATCTTTAAATGCGAATTTTTATCCATAAAGAAAGATAAATTTCTCACCACATTTCATTCACGTGATAATATAATATGCTTTTGTGAAGCAATGGTAACAATAAAATTAACTGGATATTAAAGTGTATATCAACTCAGGACTTCATTGAAAATGACCGAATTCTACTCCAGGCAAGCATATCTTCTCTTTTATATTGTATGAGAGCGAATTTCCAAATCCGTTGACTCGCTCATATTCTGAGAGTTCTTAAGTGTGTAAGGTCTGAGGAACTCTTCTTGGCTGAAAATGCTCTCATAATAAAACCTTTTTTACATGTTTACTATTCTAAACTTAAAGTCAACGTTGTAATAAAAATTTGCTTTCCAAACTGAATCTACACACAATGTCTGTTTAAACTCCGAAAGCATCGCCATCGGACGCCTGGGAATGGCCGTGACCTTGACCGTTGCGGAGTTAACGCCCACTTCCGGCGAACGCCAAGAATAGTGCGTCCGGACACTCGCCTTATTGTTTTACGTAATCCTCCCTCGACGCCGCGACGACCCCAGGAACGCTGCATGGGAAATGCAGGTCGTCTGCGACATCAGCAGGACTTTCTCATCGTTGCATCTGATATAGAAAACTACCGGTTTGTTGATGTAAAATTATGGCATTTGCTAATGTGAGCTTCAAGTGCATCTAAACTGCATTCGTTTTCATTCTAGAACCAAGTGAAATTTGGCAAATACATTTGAAATATGTTTCGTGCAACGTTCTTCGGATACATTATAGTTAATTGGGTTACCACGTTCTCTGATTTGCGTATCTAATGGGAGCTTGAGACTACCATCACCTATTTACAAAAGAGATGAAAATTGACGCGGCATTTTGATCTAATTTGTCTACTGTTCTGTAAATTCAACAAATTCCAAATGAGCGATGTGTATAGAAAGTGGCAAAAATCTCTTCAAACCAAAAGATACTACTTCAGAGTTACGAGTATATTGGTAGAGACGTGAAGGTATTCCCTGTAACTGAGTCTACCGCAGCTGCGGTCAAAGTCTTAACCGAACCTTAAATCGAACATGTCTTTCAAGATTTCCAAAGCCTTGGCGGGACCCTGACACTACAGTCGCCTCGGGTTATAGTGAACTTCTGGGGACTAACACGTTTGGTTCACTATATCAGAGTTTCACTATATCCGATGATGTCAAAATAAAATGAAATTTCTCCACATTGGTTGATTTTATTAATATAGAGATATAGCAACATTCATTGACATTACCAACTGAAAATTTCAATGTCCTCATTTCCATTTAAAAAATAAAATATTTTCAATGGCTAGATTCGTAACTTTTGCAGATCCTTCTCTAGAGTTCCTGCTCTCTCCGTACTTGATTCTGCACTGTTCTCTGTCTCTTAAGTATCGTCATGCACTTTTGACACCTTTCAATGCCTCTTGCAATGTTGGAACACCGTCCCACTCTCCAAAGGCCCTTTTCCTCGCCTAATAACATGAGAGATCCAATTTACTTCCAGGTATTATTGCCTAAGTTCACTATAGCCGAGGTTCAGGTTCACTATAACCAATCTTCTTATCTTATTTGTAATATAAGTGAAACGGAACCAGTGACTTTAAGTTCACGAAGTTTCACTACATCCGAGTTCACTATAACCGGAGTATTAAGCAAATTTCTTGGATGTCTGGAATAGGTCGGTTGGGGCAGCCTTCTTCGCCGTGGAACAGTCGCAAGCCACGGGGGTTGGGGGCGGAAGAGGACTTCCCTCCCGGCCGCCCTGTTTGCGTTGGCGCCGCACCGGCCTCGCCACATGTTGCGCATCGGCGCTTGTGCGCACCGCCATATTTTTGGCGAATCGACGGCGCCCAAGGGCTAAACATAGGCGGTGCGGCGGACGCGCGATCAACCGAATGCGAGCAGGATGCGCCGAACAAAGAGTTCCTTCGTGTGGAAATGGAGCATTGTCACCGCCAGCGAGGTCGCCGAAGCTCGTCTTCGTTTTCGACGAAAAGAAAAAAAATCGTCGAAAATCATGAGTCGTTTGAGGTTTTGTGAGGCTCTCACAAGGCGCGCAAAGGCAATGCTATTCAAGGCGACGCTGTAAACTCGTTGGGAGAGGAGTGACGAGTTGACGAATTGGCGAGTGGAACTGACATCATCCTTGCTTGACAGGAAATCCCGAATAAATTTCTTTCTAATTTTCTTAATTTGAACATGTTCAAACGTGAATATCATAGATGAGGTACCTAAAAAATTATTGCTGTTCCATGGAAGTGGAGAGAGAAAGAGAGAGAGAGAGAGAGAGAGAGAGAGAGTTAGAGAGAGAGTCAGAGAGAGAGTCAGAGAGAGTCAGAGAGAGTCACCGAACAATATCCGTATCAAAACAAATAACTGTTTAATATATAAGTGTTTATATGTTCCAAATTACATTACAGAATTGTTCCCATTCCATAAGAACCTAATTATTAGTGTACAATTAAGTAATGAATGCCTTCTGTAGTTTGTATACCCTACGGAGATAAAAACTAGAGAAAGATATCCTTCTTGGTGTAGTGTTTCAATAACATGGTGCTTGGTCGAGGAGTCCTGACGACCTCTATTGCAAGTAACGCCACTCCTGTCAAAGTGAAGATCAAAGCCCGAATCAGAATGACAGACAAAGCGTTTGAATTCCCGGGAGCCAAGGGCTCGCTCTATTCTATGCGGGCAACGTGACAGGTGGGAGTGGTCGAGACGGTCACGTCTCATCACGCCCCGTCACGTCTCACACGCCACGCCCCCACTGCTCGCCCCCGCTTAAACCTTTGACCGCACCTTTGAACACGAGTTTGACCGCATAATGGACATGAATTTAAACACTAATTAAAATTGATTGATTTTTTCGTGTTTCCGGGCGCGTCAACCGCTTTGGTCATTAGTTTTTCTCGGGAGATGGCGGTGATCTTCCCCCGCCGGATGGCGAGATCCGTCGCCGACCTACTGTCGGCTATTGGGGTTTCCTCCTAATCAGGACTCTCCCACCAGCGGGGCACCGCCCCAGCCGGGACAAGCTCTAAGCTCCCGACCGGTCTCCCGGAATATGTGGTAGTGTGGTGCATGTTAGTGTAAGGTGTGTGTGTAAGAGGAGAGGATAGGACAAGGAAGAGGAAGGACAGATCGCGCGCGGTCCGTGGCCCGCTTGTTAGGGTACTGCTCCGGCATTCATCTGGTGTTGATCGGAGAAACCACGGAAAACTACCGATTAGAGCAGCCGCCCCCCTGAATTCTCCTCCAGACAACGACTGAATTCGACCTACCTGAAAAAGCTAGTGTCGAAAATCCTGCCGCCGTCAGGACTCGAACCTAGGACCTCCCGGTCAGAGGCGCTGCAGTGACGTCAGTCGATGCACTGAGCTACCGCTCCCGATACTAATTAAAAGAAGGTTCTGTAGATAATAAACCGAGAAAAAAACACGTCATAAATGCCAAGAACGAACGTGACTATCTAAACGGCAGCGTTTATGTCGACGTGGCAATTAATTGACAACTGCAGTAATTTATGGACAATTTTCGTAGTTGCAGATGGACAATTGCAGTACTTTATGGACAACTTCATTGCAGTATTTCTTTGAATTTTTTTTTTTTACTTTTTGAATTTCATTGCAGTTTCTCTCCTCCAGTTGGAAAGGTAAAAAACAGTTGAATAATTAGGAAAATTACAAATCCTTTCATAACACTGTTTTCTGTCAACTACCAGTAATATCTTCAATATCACATTCAATTTTTCACTAATTCATTGTTTTCAAGTTTTGAAATAGTCCAGGACAGAGTTTTTATGGTACCTTTTTATTCTCCAACAAGCACACAATTTTCGAAACTAGCAAGTTGTTTCACTATCGTCGAAAATTTAAACTAGGGTCGAAAATTTAAACAAAAAAGGGGGAGAGGACCTACTATTTTCAGATGGCCGGCTCTCTTCCAATGACCTTTCCAGATTCTGCCCGAGAAAAGGTTAGGTTATCGTCGTTGAAGATAGAAAAAGATAACAACAAATTTTACAGGAGGAAGGCAAAACACGTTTTGATGTTAATAATGTATAGTTGGCCAAGTTTGGGCATTCTACATTTTCTATATAACAGTATTAAATATTTATTTATTGTACTATTTTTCTGAAAGCACCCTCCAAAAAACTCTGATGTGGCTCTTACCACATATGAGATATTCTATTATAAATTATTAAATCATTCTATATCTATTATAAATTGTAAACGTCACATAGAATGTTTTTTATTTTCTACTTGTGGACCTGGAGTCGCTGTTGTAGTATATTATACATCACACACTACTGGTCATGTGATTGTTAATCACTTTTACGCTACGCTGTGCAAAAATTCTAATAGATGAACGTCTTTATCTCAAGTAGTACGGGTTTGTTCTATGTCCAGGTGTGGTCATTGTTGTCAAATATCATATTGTTAAAACGTTCTACCTCACGTTTGGCATGCATTCGGTATGAGAATATCTTGAAAGAATTTCATTTATTTGTCCGAGTTTCAAATAATAATTCCTGCCGATATTTCACTATCGCAGGGCAGAATAATTGTACAGAGAAGACGCGCTTAATGTACCGGTTGCGTTGAGTTCAGGGACGCTTGAATCGTCATAAATTAATCATCAACGCAATCATCAACAACGCCCCCATGTCCCATTTAATTCAAACCACTCCAGACAGTTCCATTACTAATGAGAACAAAGTGTGAAAATTTAAGCAAAATCGGTCGAGTAGTTTTTGCGTTTCTGTGCAACACATATACATACCTACATTCCGTATTATTTGTATAAATATTTTTAAACGACAATTTCTACTTTTTTTAGAAAATTTTCTTATCAAACTAAAAATCAAACAAATTCCGAATCATTTATACCAAAAATTAAAAATCCCTAATTCCGTAACATAGGAGGTTGTCTATCATCAACGACGACATACAATCTAAATGATTCCACACTTTGAGCTAATCTTTATGCCCATGCAAACATCGCCAAGCACAATGTAAACAAACAGTTGTGGGCAGTTGGCAACATTCACTCTCTACTGGCTGAGGGCAGGGAACAAGCGCGCACTGGTCGGGGGCTGCCATCTGCGGGCGGAGGGTTATCTGGAACCACGCCCCCGTCGCCCCGCCAGCCCAGCACTCACTGCCAGAACACGCTCAGGGTCACGTGATCTCTCGGAAGAGCACACGCTGCGAGATTCGGACGCGTGATTCTAGCTGTATTGAACCTCCAGTACTTCATTATGGATCAGGCTAATTTTTTTTTCAAATGAACTATTTGTCAGTTTTTTTCTATGAACTTTCAAATTTGAAAATGTTAGCTCATTTCAGTTTTTCGCTGATAGTTACTTTCATTGATAAATGCCGTCTTTTGTATATTATTCACGTGCTCGGTAAAATGTCTTTAACTTTTAGGATGGGCTACATATTTAACCTTCACTGTGTTACATAGACACAGTCAACACACTTGCTTCATACGAATAAGTTTCTCATTAATGAATATTGCGATGTATTTCCGCCAGGCGCCGTATATTTACGTCGTTGTAAGCCCATAAGACTCTTGGGAATGATCGTGGGGTCTTTGGAAGCACTCCTAGGCGTTAACGCACTAGGAGGAAGTCTCGTAGGTTGATTAACGCTGCAATGTCTTGCGTTCGGTAAGTGGTGGAAGTGTCATTACTGTGTTGTTTTGAACTCGAAGTCAGGTAATAAGCTGCTTGAACAAAAATATGTGGGTGTGTATTATGACTACTCTAGCTGGTTGTTTGTGACTGCAATGCAAATTAATTCTTACCATTGTAAAACTCGTGTGAGCAATGGTAATATATTTAAAGATGACGAATCTTCTTCTTTTATCTCTAGATGAAATATCCATATTTAAATGAGGATTTGTGAATATTTTGAGCGATAAATCATTTAAATTATAGTGTTCAATTCCTACAGATTATCTGTGATATGAAGTACAAAATCTTTCCACGTTTATTTGCCTACGTAATATTCATTTAAAGAAAAAAGTATGCATTTTCATATTTCCCCACCTGAATGCATTGACATCTTGGGAAAACATAAATAATATGAAGTCTATAATCTGAAAATTACCATTTTTTGGAAGGGAAATTTAATTGTTTCAAAGAAAGAACACCGAACACTTTAACGTAATATATTCTTATTTACTAGCTTTTCTAATCTAATTTCTTGATATCCAAATTTATTTGTACTCTGAGCCGTTTAACTGATGTTTAGAGAATCAGAAATAAAGCTTTTGATGTATTCTGGTTTAAAGTGCAATATACAGTCATCAAGGTATTGTACAGAAATAATGATTAAGGAGTGTAACGAAAACATTACTACAATGGTGACATTTAATATCAGGATAAAGTAGTACAAACCTCGAAATAGCGACTACTAATGAGAGGACGGTACACTTACGTAACGTTTTATAAAGCAACTCAAATGATTTTCTCTGATATCAGGAGAGCGCACAGTCGTTAAGTAAATACAGAGCGACGAGTATTTCATCCGGCATTACGTTGTACTTATAGCCTTTACTGCCTTACTGATAATATTACGCAATAAGTTCTCGATAGCTGCTAATCTTAAGAATTTTAGATTTTCTGTAGGTGGAACTGAGGAGGTGGTAAAGGAGAGGGACATGTTGCTCCCCTCCATCAGATAATGATTAAGTCCTTATTCTTACATGAATTTTGTTTCTTCCGGGGCTTTTTCCAGCTTCAGGGGAGGTCGACTTCGATTCTCAATGCTGGGAACCCTTCTACCCACTATATCCGCACACACTTGCCGTCTCCTCGGTCTGTGGTCTGCAGACTCACAAAGCCTTTCATGACAACACGCACACATGAAAGACAACAAACAAACAGCCATGCCCACTGCAGGACTCGAACACGCGACCCTTCTGACTGAGGGGCTGTGTCGGTTCACGCTGTAGCCACCTCGGCCATCCAGGGCGGCCCGTTACACGAAATATCATTTATAATATTTCTTTAAATAGAATACCATTTATTTGTACTATTTGAAACGTTCTGTATTGAATCCATATCACCACCTCCATACATTATTCTTGGTCCAAGCTAAAGGTAATATATTCTTAAACATATAGTTATGTCAGAAACCATGATTTTATTACTCATATTTGAATATTCATTCTATTGAAATTGCTGTAACACTGTTACGTATTATACTTTCTTCTTCTTGAGAAAACATTTATACACCAATCTCTAAGTGTTTTCGTAATAACACGCTCGCATATTGGCCTGCACGAGACGATTTTGTTCGATCTCGAGCGAAAATAAATTGTATACAATGAAACAAATATACGTATGATTTCTTTTACATGTTGAATTTACTTTTAGAAAATAAACTTATTTCCATTATGTGCGTGAAACGATTAAATGTAGTAAATATTGCTCGAATAAATGAAATTTTATCCTGTAGGTTATTCATGCATTATGCTTACGTACTTCGTCATCACTAGGGAACGGATTTTCATGTAAATACGTATACAAATTTTTAAAGGGACAAGATACCTGCATTCATTAACACTTTTAGACCTAACACGACATTCTGAACGAATTAGAACCATTTTTATTTTACATATTTTTACATATTTTGGTATAAATTTAATATTTTTACATATTCTATCTATCACTACATATTTCATTTCATTTTAATATATTTATAAGTCGAAAATGAAAATTTCACATGCGAGTTCGGAATATATGTTACTTCAAAACTAACTTTGTTACTGAAATACTTACAAAACCACGCAATGTGCTTGTATTATCGCCGTGCCTTCGCTATTAATTGTCAAATTCACGCCCCCTCCATTCTGCTTCTTGGAAACCCGGTACTCAGGATCAAGGATGAGCTGATGTATGTGAAGCAGAAGGAACTTCAGCCACATTAATGCTCATTTTAATAGATCCCCTGCGTAACTCGATAAAACAAATATTTTTCAGATCATTGTCTTATCACGTTTCTGGAGTGGAGGGTTTCCTTTACCCCCCTCTTTCTAACACAGGCTGCACGGTACTATTCACTTTAGCGCCGGCTCCTCGTAATTGTACATACTACGAAAGTATTATATATTTCAGGAAACTACAGCCTCTCACAATATATTTTAAGATCTGATGGGCAACGTATTGTACTCGAAAAAAGTTTGAAGAGTGGAATTTTCAGCATTTTATCGAATTTTTATTTCACATATTTTCTATATTTTTCGTACATATTTTTGAAAAATAAATACACATATATGTACATATTTTGCTTTTTATATTACAATAAATTCCGTTCCCTTGTCATCACTATCGCACAAATAACATGTCACGGATTCCTTCGTCAAGAAGCGAACCGAAGCTTTCAGGATCATTGCTCTGGTCTCTGAATTAGCCTACCGTGAACAAGCGGCGGGCACCTGACTTTATGCTACTCGAGGATGAAAAATTGAAGCAAATGGAACGGCTTGCAATACTTGAGTACATAGAAATAAACGAACGAGTTAGAAATGCGGAAAAGTACAATCTGAATTGAAAGATAATTAGTAACAGGAACATCACCTTAAAAATGATCCGACCTCAAGTGACTTGTTCAAATCATCTTCCATGTAAGCATGTTTTTTTATTAAGATTTTAACAATAACAATAATCCATTCCATAAGTTTCCAAGTCAGTTCCATTACATAATTGAAGAGAAAAATGTTATACCAATTCCGATTGTTGGAACCGCCCCTGAAACTTGCTTGCCCCTTTAAGCAAATGCCCGTGCAGCACTGGGCTCGTGTTGTTCTGTTGTGTTGTCCGTAGAGGTGTCGCGGGCGGACGGAAGCGTGAGGACGGCCCCCATGGTATGGAGGGGGGGAGGGGGCGTGACGCCAGCAGCGACCTCGCAAACGCCCCGCGCGTCACCACCGCCGTCCAACGGTCGTGAACGCCCGCCAGAATTATCATTTTATATATTATCTTATTCTTTAGTAAAAATTATACAGTTTTTACTACGACAAGTACGTAGTATCTTCTTTTCGTGACATCTCTAATCTTCTGCTGTGAAATAAAGGCGTATTATTATATCCTATTATTTCACTGACAAATGTACATGGTGCTTAAGTGGGTATTGTGGGTAAGTTTGTATTACAATAATAGTATATATTTCTGTTCTGGGGACTATACTTCGGTTTAAATAGAGTGACTTCTGACGGATCATCAGCTGGACACGGTTATTCAATCGGGAGTTCGCTACGACGTAAATGTTTGGTATTGAAGCCCCCGATTGAATAACCGCGTCACAGTTGATGATCCGTCTGAAGTTCATCTCTATTTATATCGGAGTATATGTCACATTTTTCTAATTTTAGAGAGCGATTTAAATATTTTTCTGCCAATGAATGGAAGTGGACGTAATGTTGTTTTGCTGGTTCTAACTTTGTTATTAATATCGTTTGGAAATACCTCCAAAATGACCAAAGCAATATTCTTTCTCCTTAAATATTATTAATATTTAATATGAATACATAATTTATTTTTGTACATTTCAATGCGGTAGACAGTTCCCAAATAGTTTTTTTTTTATTATTTAAAGCTGATTCCTGTTCTAATTCAACAACTCACTTATTCCTTAGTCATCACATGTCGAAATTACAGAGTTGTGTCACTTTAGTTTGCCTATATTTATCCTTTGACGAATATATTCCTAAGTTTACACGGGAAGCACCGGAAATGGAAAAGGAGTTGCTCTTCATAGGAAGACGTTACGGAAATGTTCTGTGAATCACACCAACGTGACTACAAAATTACCATCATTCTCCGAGGCACATACATTCAGAATATTTTGAAATATTACGTGACATGATGCACATTCCTTTAATATTGCTACTTGTATTACTACTACTAAAAAGCGAATTATCCTGTGATCTTCACAATATAATAGGTTTTCCTTTCTTTTTAGATCATACCATTTCTAAAGTAAACAAAGACAAATTATAATTATTCAACATTGTGTTTTTGCCTTTTAATTTAGAGAATATCTTCATTATTCATTGATACAGAATGTAGTTAGAAGAAACAACGACATAAAATGTATAAATATGAACAACATTTTTATCGAATGTACATTTGAAATTCATGTAGTCTCTGACATTAATCAGAACTCTCAATTATTGCGAAATAATACGAATGTATTTCTTAGAAGACATTGAGGGAACGGGAAAGAAACAACCAACGTTTCCCTTGACTGAATGTACAGTCTGAACGACACCACCACTTCTCGATCGATTTCTACTTACCTCTGTTGGAAATAACTTTCATGACACTCACTAAACGACTTATATTCACTTCAGAAATAGTCCTAATTAATAATTAGGTCCAATTGACCAATCTCATGAAGCAACTTTGATTTTAGTAATGAACGTAAGGATTCTCCATTTTCAAACTCATTATTCGTGCGTTACAGGGTTGATTCCTTTTCAATTACAACCGTCACCAACAGCACTGTTGTAGAAGACGTCAATTATTAGCGAGTCTGAGGGCGAATAAAGACGTAGTGAGCTGATCGGGTGATCGAGATCGTTAGGGCAGTAGTGTCGTAGCGAGCTCGGTCCAAAGGGTCGCGGGGTCGAGTCCCGCTGCGGGCATGGTTGTATTTGTGTTCCTCCTTTCCATCCCTTATCATCAACATTTCGTTTCATCTTCACAGCTACTATAACGTTAACTCCAATAGTGGCCGATAATGACCTAGATGTTGATGCGACCTTAAATAAAAAAATGAAAAAAAGACGTAGAGAAGCTGTGTCCTGAGAACTGTGCATGCACTTGCCACTAGCGTGAATAGAGTTTTTGCACAGCGTCAAGCACTACATCGTATACGACAGACACCCACTTTTTGGCCTCTGCGCATGCGCGAACTCTAAACAAAGTGCACTTTAGAACTATCGTGTTGTGCTGTATTAGAATTATCACGTGACTCGTATCGTGCTTTAACTTCCTTCCTGAACTTGGAGTGGAGGCCAGCGGCTTAATGGAGTTGGCTCGCCAGCCTTGTACTACACCCCTGCGGATAGATGATTGCATGAAATGGGCAATGGTAAATGAATGGTAGGTGAAACTGTGGATCTCCGAGAACCCCTGCCGCAAGATGCTGCCTTTGCCCACCACGTGGGATGGCTGGGTTTTTAAACATCGGCACTCGGAGGTGGAAAGCGTCGAAGCTGTTCGGAACACTCGTTAAGGGTCAGCTTGCTGAGAGCGACGTGAGAGGAAATCATTCAGATTGATTGATTATGTGTTTCCGCGCTTGAAATGCTGTGGTCATTCTTGCCGTGAGTGTAGTACATGTTTTATCACGGAAGGAGGCGGTGTTCTTTCCTCGTTGTAAATCGAGACTCAGCGCCGATCTTCACGGCTTGCTGCGGTTTTCTCTATCAAGATATCCCCCATCAGTGTAGCTCCGCTTCAGCCGGGACAAGCTCTAAACTACTGACTGGTCTCAGGACATGTGGTAGTGAAGGTCGTGGAAGTTAGGGCTGAGAATTGGACAAGGAAGAGAAAGAAAAGATCGCTCGCGGTCCATGGCGTGTTTCGGGTACTGCTCCGGCATTCGTCTGGTGTTGATCGGAGAAATCGATCTGAGCACCCTGCCTCTAGAATTCTCCCTCAGATAGAGGCTGGCTTCGACCTAGTTTCGCAGGAGTCGAAAATCATACACTGTCGGGACTCGACAACTTGGACCCCCCTCCCCGGAAGCACTGCAGTGACATCAGTTGATGACCTGAGCCATTTCAGCCGGTTTCTCCAACTTTGTCAGAGGCGACAAGTGCAGCGCGGGAGCGACCTCCTGTGAAGTTTTTCGTCGCAACCCGCGCGCGGGACACTTTACTGCTGGTCCACGCGTCATGGGCTTACGACGTCAGGAGACCATCATCGCCCCCCCGCCCCGCGACACCCCCAGCTTTGCCCCATTGCCACCATTCTGCACCACCCCGTCTCGCCTCACCCGCGCTCACCCCCCGCCTCACCCGCCCGGCCTCACCGCCCGGCCTCATCCGCCCGGCCTCATCCGCCCTGCCTCATTCGTCCGGGCACACCGCCCGACCTCACCCGCTCCGGCCTCACCCGCCACGACCTCACCCGCCAGCTCTGTTCTCGCTGCATTCCGCCCCGCTCACCTTTACAATTCACCCCTCTCCGTCTCCGCTCCTCACCGCACCACACCACTTAAATCCACCTTATCCCAGCATTTCCCCGACCACCCACACTTTTCTCGAGGCTCCGCCCCTCCCCGTTCATGCTTTCCCCTCTCCTCCCCACCACGAACGACGTACTCCGGCCACACAGCATCACTCTCCTCTGCCCCGTCGCATCTCGTCTTGCACGGCTCTGCCTGCAGCGCGGACTTCGATCGACTTGGATTCTGTTGTTGATGACGCGCGGTCGTGTCTGGGTGTGAAGCAACGCATGCGAGCTCTGTCCTTTGCACTTGCTCCAGCACACTCTCGAGTTATCCTTTGCGCTGTCGCAAACAACGATCGCACTTAGCGAGTGGTTGAGATTTTCCGTACTTTATTCAGGCATATAAACAAACAGCTTCGTTCGTTGTTGTGTTCAGAATGGAAATGCGTTGTATGCATTCATTCCAGGGACAGAAATGTTTGTTTAGAAATATGTTTACGCTTGAGAAATATTTCTCACCTATTTATCAGTATTTAAACAGAGCTAATCTCAGTATTCTTGTTGACATCCTGCACTGATTTAGATAAAATAGTAAGTCTAGGCTTCATCATCCTTAAAGATTTATACGCATGTTGTAACTTCCATTTCAAATTACCTTTTTCAAACTAATAGTGACAACTATTTTACTAATATGTCAACTCTCTTTTGAAACAACGTATTTCAATTGGACAATAAATATAGTTATTACTATATTTACTATAAAGTATTACTATTTAATTTAATTGTCATTTTTGATTGATTATAATGTCTGTTTGAAATTACATCATTAATTTTAATTCAATTTTATGACTTCAACATGAGAACATTTGGCCATCGTTCTATATCTCTGTATTTTATGAATGCAAACTAGTGGTTTCCACTTGGGTACAACTGATAGTAGTAGCGTCATTTCACGCGATTCTAATCTCGGAGGAAGGAAGTAATGACGGGAACGTTTTCCCGGATACACATACGCACTCACGATTGCCGAAGAAATCGCATTTTGAGGCACCTCTCTGTGTGCGGCTAACCCTCTGGCAGATGATAAAGCATTTCGTTGTACGCACGTTGGCAAATTCTCTACGGCAAGGACTATGAGTCGGCCAAATAATTAAAGTACGAATCAACAATGGCCTATTCACATACACGTAATCGACCAGAGATACTAATGTTGTTCTCGTGCAGATGAAAGTATTAGTCTGTAAAATGGCAGGCAGAAATTATATATTAGGTGGAGCAAGACGGTCATTTCCAAACATAGTCAAGTTACGAAGTTCATTCAATTTACTTCAGACTGTCCAATTTTGTACTAGAATGAGCAGCAGCATCCGGAACACATTTCTAGTAATTTGATTTGAACTAGCATTTAGAATTTTAGCTTTATTGAGAGTAATAAGATCGGGAGCAGAATAAAGTAAAACATTTCGGGGGATTTTTCATAATTATTGCTGTTATTTTGATAGTGATTGATACTGTTTCACAAAGAAGCAAAGTTCGAAGAAATACGAAACATTGTGTTAGATTATCCGATCAAACACTATATTGAAAAGTATAAAATTTTATTATATTTTCGTTTTACTTAAGAGCTGGCCAAAAGTAGGTTTAGCAGTAATCAACAATGAGACAGTGATCCTGTCATCTGCAACAGTACGTAATGCATAATAATTATAAGAACGATTATTCTGATGAGATTCAGCATCACGATTACCGTATAATATAGTACCATCGTACATTGCTCATTTCTTATACACATAGCTCTTAATCTTTCGTAACAGTTTCTGGCAATTCCGTAGGATCGCACGGACTGTTAAATTTTAATAGAAAAACAAGCACAATTGTATTTCACTGAAACCAAAACGGAGCATGCAGCCTATTCTTCTCAAGTGGCCCACGGCCGCCTCCTTAATCTACGCTCGCCCTCAGGGTCACGCCCACAAATACGGTCCCGCCGTCCGCTCCCGGTGCATAGGCAACGACGCAATGTGACGGCCACTGAAATATGAAGCGCTTGGCGGCGCGAAGCGCACAAAGGGCCGAAGAGCAACGCGTGAGCGCGTCGGCTGGCGAGGACGAGCGGCAATTAGGCATTAGCCGCCCTTTTTGTTATCGTACTATAGTAAATGGGACTGGATTCTGTCATCACATCTTTTGAATCATTCGAAAATTAATAACGAAATGGCGCTTTGCTGTGCCAATGTAGCGCAACTAGAAGATGCTGTGCGTGTCCAGAAGACGCGGTCAGATGTACCTCTGCTTCTTCTTCCTCTCCTCTTCCTCCTCCCTCCTTCTTCTTATTTTCCTTGCACTCCGTCCTTGATTGGATATTTCCGACTTACACAATTCTCGTTTTAGACGAAGTAATCCAAAGTCTTTTCAAAAAATTATGATATTATTATTATTATTATGTAGATCACAGTTTACGATTTGACTTTGCCGCCCTGGGCACAGTGATAAATCCAGGACTTTCGAACAGACGGGATTTGAATGCATGACCCTCAAACTAAGCAATTGTAGTTCGTAGTATTTGGAACCACACATGCTGACAAGAACCAACAATTACAGAGAAAGCAACTTGAATTCTAATAAAAATGTCCGTTTCCAATTAAATTTAGCTGATATTAAATTTATAAAAACTGTGTTTTTATGCGTTGCAAATTGAGAAGCGTGTCTTTCTCACCAAATAATTTCATATTCTTGGCAAATCGTCAACATTGTGGATTCGGGGAATATGAAGAGAGCTGCCGGTGAGTAAGGCTTCTGGAAGCTTCCGCCGCGAGTGACAGCACCACGCACTGCCCTATGCGGGCGGGGGCGGGGGACGGAAGGGGTGCTGGCGCGGCGCCCTGACCGCTGGACCGCCGCGGCGCCTGCGCGGTAGGCCAAGGGGCTCGCACGGGAGGGGGGGGGGGCGGGATATTTCCGTGGGCAGCAAGGCGGAGGACACTGCGACCACGGGCGGAAGGCTAGTCCCGGAAAATAACGTTTCAACCGCACCGAAGAACCTTATCAGCGGGCGGTCCCCTTTCTTCAAATGACGAAATAGGAAAGCTACTGCGTGCAAGTGGGA
Source organism: Teleogryllus oceanicus (assembly GCA_964035755.1). NCBI lineage: Eukaryota > Metazoa > Arthropoda > Insecta > Orthoptera > Gryllidae > Teleogryllus > Teleogryllus oceanicus. The sequence continues at coordinate 107,440,083 of CAXIVR010000004.1, read as the reverse complement.
AAAGTCCCACTGCTAGTAAAACAATTGTCTCGGAGCTGGATACTTGAATTCGTTTATTGCGTTGTAAAACGTGAGAATAACGTCGTACTGCATCTACCCCAAAATCACCCGCCCTCCATGTAAAAATGCTTGTAGGTATCACGAAATTAATTAGCCTTTAATCGTTAGCTGTGGAATGATTTCAGCGCGTAAATTATTTATGCATCAAACAATATTTTCTTACAATACAATATATACAATAAAGCCATTGATCCCAATGTTGGACAAGGGACTTAAATAGTGGGGTGTCTCAAAATTGTAACCGCTTTCAGGTGAGCTAGTCCAGGAGAGCGTTAATATTTTCTTAGTCTTCTTCAATCTCGTTGCACACAAACCGCACTCTAGATGACGTCCAGACAGTATCGTGTCGCAAGAGTCACATTCAACAGATCAAGTACTGTGTAAATACCAAATGGCACTCCTAGAGTGAAGAGAATCCGAAATATCCACAATTTATTCAATAAAGATTAGGATTACTGATGGGAAATTCGAGGCCTGCACACAAAGAATGGAAATTTAATATGCAGCAAGGATAAGCCCATGACACTTATTGCAATTTTTAGTGTCAAGAATAAGCAGAAAGTTTGTTTTTATCAAACTACCTGCTCCAGTGAATACAAATGCGCGTATTAATAAGAGCTGGTAATTTAAGTTGTATCTAGAAGAAGTTATGAAAAAATTAAATTTGGATCTACAAAAACATGTAATTATAATACGGCAACTTCTGAATAAATAGTGGTTACTATCACACACTAAAGTGTTCACGATTATTATCAAATACGTGTCGCCCCAACATTTTGCCTATCCCTAGAAAAGCGAGGCTTTCCCAATATGAAGTTGTAGAAACTTTTGTGTTCAGAAAAAAAAATTCCAGCGGCTGTAAAGTGTCCGGTATTTACGTAACTGAAGGAAACGCAGTGCTCTGAGGCGTAATTGAGTGGCTGGGAGCTCTTCCCAGAAGTATTGAAATGCTGGATCGTGTCCTGTGCGCGAGGTCGTGACGAAAGACGTCCCCTACCCGACTTTGCAGACTCCCGCACGGGAGGGAGCTCTGAGTCACGACTTTTTGCGTTGATTCTCTCGAATTATGAAACTATATTCTAATTTTAAGTATTTTATTTTTACTGAGTTTCGCCACTTTTTGTTTATTATGTAATTTTAATAAGTTAATGGACACCAAAACATACTGAAATACTGGAAGTTCTTTTTTCGGTAGTATTGTTTTATGCAATATTAAATATAAATAATAGCAGTTATCATTTAAAATAAGTAGCAATTCCAACTTTTAGTTTCGCAAGGTCTTTCTCGCATTGTTTGTCTCAGAATCATAGTAGGTCCAACGATAATCTACACTCCTCTCCTAAAATGGATGAATCTATAAAATTTGAAATTGCCCCTAGTCGTGTACAAACATATTTAACACGAACGTTATAAATAATTTAAAAATTTAAATTTTTTTTAAGTCCTAAGAACACTGATATTTTCCTTTTTGTTCCCTACAGAAAGAATTTTTTTAGTGTCTCAAATAATCGCTGTAGTTACTTCCAATTCGATCCCTCCAGATCGAACACTTGACAATGGTCTCTGAGATGCGGAAACCTCCAAATTCAGACAAAACTTAATATTTCTGTCTGTAAGGGTTATAATTCTATCGCTTATATTTAGGTAAAAACCTATTTTTCCTGGGTAGCTTGTACTAAATGAAGTTTTATTTACATCTTAGGATTATTTATAAAAAACCCGTCAATTTTATAGGGCCTAAAAGAGCTTATTTCAACATTAATGCCTGTTTGTGCCTATTGTACTTTTAAAAAAACTAAAATGAAACTAATTTGTCTAATTTCTTTCATCTGAGGTTTCTTTTAACTTTTTTCTCTGTCACCACAACAGGCAAGGATGATATTCATTTTAAGTTGCGTTAATCGGTAAGATAGCGAGAAATGAATATGAGGACAAGGATCTTGCAATCAGTCACAATGCCACTGTTTCCTGACTTTGTGGAAAAGTCTGCCTCCCCTTCAATTCATGATAGAATTTCTGCGAAAGAAAAGTGATCTTGACCGATAAGAGATATTAATTTTCTCTTGAAAACTTGGAGAAAGTATTAGTAATTTATTGTGAGGCAAATTACGGCATGAATAATTCTAACTAAATGACAAACATAAATAAAAGCAATACTGATTCTATATAATATTGAATTATGTTTTATCTTTGAGAAATATATGCATAATAAATTTGCAAAAATGTGTTATTTGTAAGTTTCCTTTATTTGTGCCTATTCTACCATTTAAAACCCAACTGAGATGCTGACAGAACCTAGTGATAAGCTTAACAACAACAGATTTCTCTCTGCTAAGATCTTTGACGAATGTCTTATAAGTTATAAAGCAGAATTAACATAATGTACGGAAGACACCGATAAATAAAACGATGGATATTCAGGACAATTACAGTAGAGGGAAGGAACATTAAAACAAATAGAATATAAGATCGGAATTCAAAAATTCATGTCAGCAGATAAAATGAATAAAAGGCGGACTACAACCGAAGTGCTGCAAGATTAGAAAAGTCTACACATTGGTGGTAGATACGGAGTTGAGTTACAGGAAGAGGGGGATGATGACGAAAGAAAAAGTAAACTAAACAAAAATGATAAATAGAAAAAAAAGTGATATGGGGACACGAAAGCGATACGGGAACACGAAGTGATATGGGAAGATAACGAAAAGTATAAGGGGGACGAGGAAGAAAAGAAAACAAAACAGAGTGAAAGAAAGAGAAAAGAGAACGCAAAGAAAGGGAAGGGATAGCATAGTACAATGAGAAACAAATAATAATAATAATAATAATAATAATAATAATAATAATTATTATTATTATTATTATTATTATAGAAGAAGAAGAGTAGGATGAGAAACAGAAAATAAGAATAATAATGAATAAATAAGAAGAGAAGTCTTGGAAAGAAAAGGAGTAGGAGCGAGTAGGAGGAGAAGAAAGAAAAGAAGCAGGACAAGGAGACGCAAGAGGCGGGGAGCCGATTGCCCAGCGCCCGTTCGTTGCCCGCGGCGCGGGGCGTGGGGCGCGGGGTGGGGGCGGCGGCGGCCTCGTCGCGAGCGGTGGGGCCGGGCGCCCGCGGCGCCGCCGCCGCCGCCGCCAGTCCGAGGCAGCAGTACCCCGCCGGCCGGCGCCGCGTCGTCGGCTCGAGCAGCGCGCATCGGAGAGCCCAGCGGGAGCGCGAGCGTGCGTGTGGAGCGTGTCGAGCGTGGAGTGCGGCGCAGTGGCGGGAGCCGGAGGCGTGGGGGCCGTGGCCGCCGCAGCCGCAGCCGCGCCGGGCACCATGGTGGTGATGGACACGGCGCTGTGGGCGGCGCACGCGGCGCTGTGGGTGAGCGACGCGGCGCTCCGCCGGCTCGCCACCTACTCGGAGGGCGTAGCGCAGGCGCTGCCCCCGGGCCACAGCAAGTGTCCCCTCCCACGGGGCGCGCCGGCCGACTCTTCCCAACATTCGGCGGCTCCACACATTCGGCATTCGAGCGAGTTGCTCGCCCAATCCCGAGCAGCACACGTGTTCGGCGAATGTTCGCTCCCTTCGATGTGTCCATAACACCGACACGCGGTGGGTAAGCCGAACTCCGAATGTTGGGCACTCGGCAAATGGGAAGCAACTCATCCACTCTGCTCTGCCTTCGGCGAGCGGTTGCTCGCTGTTCGCCGAATAACGAATGTATGGAGCCGCCTTTATAAAGCACCCATGGCATCGGCGTGTTCGGGCCTCTATGAAACAAGAACATCACCGTTCATTGTTTTATTAAGAACATCGCCGTTCGTGAACTGTAGGACTGCTACAACTCCTTAAATCAAATTTTGAAATACACATTTTCAATATTTCGCTGGTAGTTGAAAAACAGATATTGCAGATTTATTGACAGATTATGGATTAAACATTTTTACTGTAGGAACCCACTTAATAATTATTATTACCTGTAAATATCATAAAATAAGGTCATAACTCCAAATTTGTATTTTCCGAGTTGTGCGAGTGTTGCTGTCGTGCACGATAGGAAACAATTCTGCCCTAACGAAGGTAAAGCAGTGTTTGTCAACCAATGTTTGAGGGGTGGCTTGGAAGGGAACGGCATTGCCGACCTCTGCTCACCGCCACCTGTTGCTTCGTTTCTGTTGTGCCACGTCTTTTTGCTCCATCGTACTCGAACGCACGTTCACTGACTTTGCACAAGTATTTGCGGGAGAAAAAAGGCCCAAGGGAATCCGAAACGTTCCACTCGTACATCGTATCTCCAAAATACTCCCATACGCTTTTCATGACGAGACGTTACCCAAAATGTTCCTGGTAATTGGGTGTCCTTATTCTGCTACAATGTAAAGCACATACGTTCACATATGCCTTGTGAACACAATGGTTCATATTAGGACATCTTTGTTATTACAAGTGACACATCAAAAAATTCAAATTTAGATCATCGCTTTTATTATAATTTTCATTACTATCACTATCCATCAATAATAATTCGTAGTAATATTGCTGTCCCACGATGTTGTATACTGTAGTATAATGTCAGTATTATTTAATGTAAAATTCAAGTTGTATCCTATTTAAGGCAATCAAAACTCAGGTATTTATTTTTGACGTCTAAATTTATTATCAGACAACCACATTACGTTATTTAATAACAAAATAGATTATTGTAAATATTTAATGTGTGTGCCCTTGAATGGATATATACTATCACGTCGCTTGAACTTCCGCGTCACCCCTCTAAAATTTGTCCAACGCGACATATTGCATCATTGTTGCACGGACATTTTCGGCCTCCCATTTTCGCAGCTTGCTCAGGCCCTACGCATTGTAGGGGAAGTATTACTTTGGTGTGGAATTGTGTCCACCCCTACTAAGTTCAAAACTTGACGTTTGACAGTGTTGGTGACGAAACTCACATAGAGAATGTTTTTCGTTCAGTAACGTTCTCTAAACCAATATGTATGTCAAATATTGTATGTCAAAAGCCATGCAATTAATATGCAGATTCTTTCGTTGCCGTTGCCAATTAGTTTTCCGGTTTTTTTAGGGGTATTATTTGTTGTATATTCATATTTTCATTTCCGCATTCAAACATATTCAGGAGGGAATAATACGTTCATTAACAGTTACGTCTTATGATGTGTAGAGCAACATTCAGTATTGCGACAGATTGACACAATTCTCATTCATTGCAAAAGACTTTGCTAGCAAACGTAGCTTGGAGCGGGGCCTCTAGGGTCGAAGCCAGAGGTTTATGGGCCCGCGGGATAAGATATGCAAATGTACCTGCGCAGTGGCGGGGGAATTACGCGCATCGACGTAGGCCTTCGCGATTAGCGTTGTGGCGGTCAAGTGGAAGAGCTGCGTGAAATGCAGTCTATTCTTTTGCCTTCGTCAATATTTTTCCACTGAATTGTAACCGTTACATTAACGTAACCACAAATTGGTTCAGCTGCACTTACGTTTGAACAAGCAGGTCTTAGTAAATACTGTTGAATGTACAGAATATGCTGTGTTCCATTTGCTTTGATCGAAAGGAGTACGGGTTTCCGAAGAATCACAGCATCATTCATGCGTAGGTCACTCAGAGAGATCTTGAAAGAAGATATTGGATTATCACACTGCGAATAATGAAAACCGTTCGTTAGTCCTTGAACTCTCGCAAATTTGTCCGTGTGGCAGGTCTTAATTGATCTTTAATGTCTAGATGACACCTAATTCGTTTTTCTTGAGAGGCTGATGTGGAATGTGGAAATATGTTTGTAATGGGGAATGATTATAGGGGAGAAATGTACAGCGATCTAAAAAAATAAAATTAAAAATATCAGTGAACTGGTTCATGATGAGTAGGTGTCATTTATGTCAGTCGTGTAATTCAAATTAACGCCTTTGTGCCATGGAATTATGTTCCAACTATCTTGTACGAGTAAATCATACTAGTATTGTTGTGAACAGAATTGTCAACTTTCGTTGCATGATATGTCTCAGATTACTAAAGTTCTACTTACTATAGTTAATTCTTAATGAACAACATTTTTTGTTCTTTCCTAGCAGAATGAACTCACAAACGTCGATTTTTTAAGTAAAGAGAAAATATGACGGAGGTTGAAAGGTTCTTTAACTGGAACCATTATTATAAAATAACAGCAACACCGTATGTATCGTAACACATTTAAAAATGAACAGATGCAATTATACAAACGTGAAAGAGTAAATAACTTCAAGAATTACTATTTTTACAAATAGGAAACTCAAATTAGCTATGACTATTTTTAATTGGAGCGTTATTTGCTTTTCCGAAGTGACTTTTGTTTTGCGGTATATTTCCTTCAACAATTTTCTTGCGCGTTATTATAGATCTGAATGTTTTTATTTTTCTCTGTGGTCAGACGCTGTTTATCAACATTTGTTGGGACATTCACGACGGGTGTTATCGGAGTTTGTTTGTGTTTATTTTTCCCAGCTTCTGCTGTCACTAGAGATGATTTCTGGGAGTGCGTCATTTGTAAGATGAATCTTCGCCCCGTAGATTTGATTGATTGATTTTTTCGTGTTTCCGGGCGCGTAACTGCTTTGGTCATTAGTCCCGTTTGTGTAGTTCATGTTTTTCCCCGGGAGATGGCGGTTATCTTTCCCTGCTGGATGGCGAGATCCGGCGCTGACCTACCGTCGGCTAGTGGGGTTTCCCCTAACCAGGACTCTCCCACCAGCGGAGAACCGCCCCAGCCGGGACGAGCTCTAAGCTCCCGCCCGGTCTTCCGGAATATGTTAGTGTGTGTTTGTAAGGGGAGAGGATACAAAGAAGAGGAAGGAAAGATCGCGCGCGGTCCTTGGCCCGTTTGATAGGGTACTGCTCCGGAATTCGCCTGGTGTTGATCGGAGAAACCACGGAAAACTACCGATCAGAGCAGCCGGCCTCCAGAATTCTCCTCCAGACAGCGACTGAATTCGACCTAGCTTAAAAGCTAGTGTCGAGAATCCTGCCGCCGTCATGACTCGAACCTAGGACCTGCCGGTCAGAGGCGCTGCAGTGACATCAGTTGATGCACTGAGCTACCGCTCCCGGTGCCCCGTAGGTAATTATGAAGGTTCGTTCTTGTTGTCATTATGGAAATGTAAGGCAATACGCAGCATAGGAAGTGGAGACTCGGAAAACCATAATAATTCATAGAAAACTATTTTTTCGTGATATTTTGTATCTTATAATGTAAGTTTTCCAACAACTGATTAATGAGCGATTCTACCTGCAATTTGAAGTAGCAAAATCTATAACGAATTATTCTCCCCTTCTCCTGGAAGTTTTATGAATGAAAGATTCAAGCCACATTTTTCTCGCGCACATCCTAGCCATATAAATTGTGCAATAAAACTTCATAACACAAACAGTTCATCAGGAAAGGAAACAAGTCTCTTGCGAGAGATGGTTACATTCCACGCTGTACAATTGTTATCCACCCTATGGTTTTTGATAATTACACATTTCATATTTTAATGTTCTGAAAATGACCTTCTGCAAGTGACTTCTCTTAATCTGCCCCAATTACACGGAAGAATTGTTGTGTCAAGGAAAGAGGAGAGATACCAAAATATAGTGCGTAGTAAGTTTATCGAGACTCGACCCGACTGGCGCGGGTTGAGGTGCGGAAAGGCGTAGCCGAGGCGCCCTTCGCGGCGGCCTGAAAAAGTCAGTCTGCGGCGCGGCGTAACGCAGATTGTGGCGAGGCGTCCCTGGCCCCGCAGATTCTGTTCCTGCCCTCGCGTCGACACAACGCGCACGGGAATAATAGTTGAAGAACGTCGCGTCGTGAACACGCTTGCCATTTGTCATTCTTCGGTGTCTTCGCGCCCCCATTACGCCTACTGGGAGCCATGGCCTTCCCGGCGTCAAAAAAAAGTTGCAGTTCTTCTTTGGAACGGAAGCCTTGACGTTGATAAGCAACAGGTTATGGGACACAAGGCGAAGTACTGTAGTTGCTACGAGGAAAAGTTGCTTGTAGAAACAACTAGCTAGGTAGTACTGACAGGAGGTTACGGGTGGTGAGAATTTTTCCCATAAAATGCAGATTAATGAAACGTTGATGGGAGGGGGGAAAATTCTACCATTACGAACTGAATAATATCAGGGAAAATGTCACAAACTAATGAGTGTTATGGAATGAATGGTTAACGAATGAATTGTTATGATGAAATCGCCTCTAAAATGTTTATCGCTTTAAAAACGTGAAGATTATACACAAAACGTGGTTCCGGTATCTCAGGAAATGCGTTAAAAAGTCAACAAGGGTACTGCTTTTTCCGCATGGCCTCTCGATGAAAATATTGGCAATCTTTGGCACATAGCAGTATTAGTTAACTGCGATATTAAACGCAGATACTGATCTACCCAGCCGTACCTAGTTTAGTCTTCCTTTACTTGCCCTCAAATTCCGTCGACAGCTTCTCTTAAACATTATACTTACGAAGAAGCAGATCGGGAAAATACAGAGCGTGCACTCACGATTTTGCTACAGAAACATACGGTGGACAAGGTGTTAGTTATCTTTTGAATCGCTTCCAATAGCTTGCAATACGGCAGTGCTCATTGCCTCGCATTAGTAATTTTTGTATTAAAATAAAATGACTCTTTGAAGATTTTTTTGCTATGATGGTTTCCAGTTTCCATGAACTTGCCAGAGTGTCAGAACCCAAAACAGCTGCGGAAGCTTGCAGATTCGAACGAATGATTCGGTGGAATGCATGGAAGAGGGTGTGGGCTGGGGAGGGGGGCGGGAAGACACCGAGCTCTTGCCAGAAGGTCGCTGAGGTATTACATCCCGCGCGGGCTCTGGGGCGGGGATGGAGGTGTGGGGATGGAGTTGGCGCGTAAGGGCGGTCACGTGCCTCGGGCAGGCGGGGGCGGTCACGCTGGCTGGCGGCGGATGTGCGCGCTTAACGCAAATAGGCGGCTGCACGCGACACGCGGACGCACGCCCCCCGAGGTCCACGACCGGATTGGAGCACTCGACCGCAGCTCTTACGGTCCCACTTCCTGATTTGCACTCGGCACGAATGTTAATGACGCGAATAAAAGCCGGCGTGTTTAGCTATTAGCACCAGATATTATCACGTATTTTGCCTAAATTGGCGCCCAACTGTAAAGAAATGGGCTCTAAGCAATACCCGGAAAATATGCTATGAACTATAATTTAAATCACGCCTAAAAACGAATATATTAAAATATTGATATTTCACTTATTAAAAGTGTACACGATGGAGGTTTCAAAAGTACTGAAAAACAGAGATTATCCAAACTAAACGGAACTACCTACTACTTTGAACTTCCTGTTCAATCTTCGGCATAGAGAGAAGAGTGGAAGTATTGAAAAAAAATTCTTCGACTTTTTTGGGCTTTTTGACCCAACTTTGGTTAATGATGGGCCAACAGAAATACTTATGCGGGCTAGATGTGGTCCTCGTGATGCCTCACTTTGCCGATTTAGATGCACTGATTTAGATGATTTTAGAGATGACGTGATCTTAGACTTAAACTTCAAGCGCATTTTGAATATATTGACGAGTAATTTGAACACACGACTCCTTCGCTGAGCTGTAACGTCAGCAGCACTACGTGCCATTGCGGATGATCATTATCCCATAGAAAAATAAAATTCACTTTCTGTTGAAATGTGTTTTATCATAAAAGTGGAGTCGGAGATGCGATATATCAAAAGGAGTACTGAACATAAGGACTTTACGAATGTCGCGGACCTATTTGTTCTTGTAATAACAGAGTCATTCTTTAAAAAAAACGCTCTAAATATTACTTGTACACTTCAATGCTCATAATTCACTGAATAAATGTCACGTGTACATTGCTTATTGTAGTTCGTCAACAAGGACATCTGTGAGAATGGGTAGTCCAAGTAGCGTTTGAACCATGTTCTCCTTGTGTTATTCCGTTTTTCCAACTCACCGCGATGCAAAATCATCCGTACGCTTGTTTGTGTGTTGTAGAAGTTCTCTGTTATTGACCTACCCTGATGACTTTCTTCCACCGAAATATCGTTGTTTTTCTGTTGCGTCTAGCAACAGGATGTGTTTCCTTTAGGTCTGGGACGTACCGGAGTTGTTTTGGATATCATTGCCTCACTCTTACACTGCGTCAGGGCCTTTGCTGCTCGTCTGTGAAGGAAGTATTTTTATTGTCTCAGAATCAGAGCCTTATTTCACAGCGTAGAAAATAAGATGAATGTTGAACCAGATCAAACAAATTTAAATAGAAAAAATGATAATTATAATCTGTTTATTTGATCCAAAACAATTGTATTTGCGTATCTTCATGAATTGATGTAATACGGTACTCGGTAAACTGTGCCCAATCGTCAATATTTGTACTTAAATGTTCAAGCTGATAGTTGTTTTTAATTGCTAGTTCCTCTTAAATACTTCATATTCGGGCGTGCATATAAATGCAAAATAATAATACGGAAATCTCTTAACAGAACATTAATGAAATCTGATATTCTGGCATATTCTGAAACTTGGAAAGGGGTCACGTGAATGTAAGTTAAAAGGTAACGCTGAAAAAAATTGTTGGGTCATTTTTAAAAGAATGAACATTTAATATTTTATCGTGGTTTTTAGCACGATCTAATGAATTCCTTATGGCGTAGGAATTAGCGAAGTTGGAGCCCGCGAATTGGAGCGAGCGGATCGTGTTGTCTGGTTGCGATCGCGTGCGCCGTGCAGCACAGAACCTTTTCGTGCGGTGCTCACCTGCCACTGCGCTCGGCTGGCGCCTGACGAAGTGCAGAACTGTGCAGAACTAGGTGGAGGGGGCGGGGCGAGCGGGGCGGTGCAGCGCGGTTCACGGCGGAGAAAATGTGACGCCCGGAGGAGAGGAAGCCGCGGGGGCACTTACGCAACGATGATGGTCGTGCCGCTTCGTGTCGGGATAGTGATGGCAAATTTTACCAGAACATCGATACACCGATGTATCGATTCATCGCTAAAGGGTTTTCGATGTCTATGAAAACATCGACAAAGAAACATCGATGTTTTTTTTTAATTTGTTGCGTCTACTTCGACGCAACGCGTCTCCAAGCACCTTGGGTGGCGTTGAGCGCTTTGCGCTTCTGGGAGTAATCCTCCCATTACTGCGCTTGTTTTTTTATGGAGTAATCCTCCGTTAACATTGTCGCGTCTCGTCATAGTCGGTTGTCAAGAGGACCGCCAGGTAGCATCTCCGCGTACGCGCCTCCTACCGCGCGCTCCTGCGTCACTACCCAGCTGCCAGAATTATGAAGGAATAAGGATAGGGTTTAGGACACTTAACAGGGGTTGGACTAGCCCTTGTGAAGCAGCCGAACTCGTTTTGTTGGAAAAAATTTCACATGAGATTCGACGGGAATCGAACCCGGATCTCAGTGGTGAAAGGCTTGCGACTTTGCAATGAGCCACGAGTTTTAAATATAGACCAATGAACTTTCTATATTCCTGTCCAATTTTTATTACAGTACTGTGTAATGTTACTGTGTGACTTCCCTGGATTGAGTGGAGTGAGTCTGATTCACAACCTCTCAAAACGTCTGAGGGCTATTTCTAACACTACTAACGAGTCAGGCGATGACACGCCTACCGACAATATACATTCATAACGCGAGCAGCTCCCAAACTTCCTCAGATTGCACAGGCGAAATATGCAGCGTGGTAATGAGGATGATGCAAAACATCGATATTGCTTTATTAAAACTAAAAAAAATCGTTGTTTTGGCAACAAAATATCAATGTGAAGAAAACATCGGAAGCAAAAATCGATGTGAATACATTGATGTTTCTGGTGGAACACATTGATGTTTTAAAAACATCGAATTTTTTTTGTTGCCATTCCTAGTCGTGGACTCGCAAATGTCCTTTGAAACCAAGGACGTAGCTTTTACATCAGTGACGTTGATCTTTGTATATCAGTTTATAAATTAACAAAAAAATAAGGTAACTTTTGAAAATGTACTGTGAGTTTAAAATATTTTTATTTTATTTTAAACGATTATTTATCCTGTATTTATTTCTTCTACTCCTTTGAGCTACCAATACAATGAGGTTGTAAAAAGCTACCAAGCTCGTTATCACGGGTAAGTGAGAAATACTAGGGTCACTTAGAAACGTTAACAGAGAATCATGCAAAGCGTGGGCGGGAGGCGGATGTCGTGGCCTCGGGCTCCAGGGGGCGGGGCACTCGGGCGAGGGAGCGCAGATGGCCTCTAGCAGACGCTCGCAGACGCCGCCGCTGTTTACTCTGTGCGCCGCATCAGCTGGTGCGAAATGCTGCTCCACGGCGGCGGTGCGTCGCAGCCCACGGACGATGCTCTTGGCCGCGGCGGAGCGAGCCATGAAATTCGGAGCGATCTTGAGGCTCAATGTAATAATAATAATAATAGTGATCTTGATGCTCATTGTAATAATAATAATAATAATAATAATAATAATAATAATAATAATAATGCTCGATATATCGGCCTAGGTATATACTGGACTATGGGCCGCCTCCGGCAACCGAGGAAGGGAAAGGACATGCCCTGAAGCGATGGAAGTATCAGGAAGGGAAGACGTTTGTCATGTGTGGGATGGACTGGTCGTGTAGAGGGCCGGGATCTGTAACAGGTTATTTGAACAAAAAAAAAATATTAACAAAAAAAATATAGTAGATAGTGTCATTCAAGGGTTAAACATAATTTCTCTGCAAAATTGTTTTCTGGTGAGTTTTTTGTTGTTGTCCAAGAAACTTAAAAATTGATGAATGCCCTGAATGTGGCCCAAAACTCGGAGAATGTGACTCATAATGTAGCCTAAAACCCGGCGAGTTCTTTCTTAAAGTAGTATTTAATTTTGTTTTCGTACTAAAATTCGAGGACTCAAATGTCTTATAATATATAAATGTTTTCAAAATAGAAGCTTTACCTTTGGAGCACAAATATTGACTTATTAGAACTCATGTTGGAATTAATTATACTATTGTATTATTAAAATACTATCAAAATAAACTTTTCCTTTCAATTCTGCCAAACCCTTTAACTCATGTTTTCTCTCATCTTTAGCCCGGTACTGGAGAGGGGGTTCGTTTTTTACGTCTCTGCTTCAGATACGCGCACGCGCAGTGCAAACAGATGGGAGATCGGGGAGGTGGTGCAGATCTGGGCATTTCGTGCTGTGTGCCGCTGTGCACAAAGGAAACGCATTCATATTTGCTACTGAATGGTACTGCGCTGCAAAGCCTGCCGTATTACAATGCGAGACGAATGTTAACAGAGTGCACGACGACTCAGCACTGAATGTATACGAAGGAAACCCCTTCATCTCTTTGGAGTTGCAAATGCGAAAATACGACGGTCAGTTTGGAGTCATGGCTGTTTACCAGTCCTTCCATTTAATTTCGTATGGCGCTTTATTACAACGAACAAAGGAGTTTTATTTATTCGTGAAACTCATAACTACCAACATCAGACACAACAGGTTTCCGATCAGTGCTGTAACAGGAACTTGACATTTTTAAAGAGGAACGTCTGTTTGAACAATGTACAATGAATTGCTTATAACTGTTATGTCAAACATTAATTAATATGTCGAAATAAGAAAATATGTTTTTAGTAAATATGGAAGGGTAAGATTAAAATTTCAAACTTCTATGAGTTTGAACTAAAGTTTTATTCCTACACAGTTTAAAAAGTTAACATGTCGTGGGAAGGTTGCGTTTAAACTTCTCTGAATGCATAACAAACATACTTTTGTTTATAGTATATTAAAAATTCAAAAACACGAAATTTCACATTTTATGAAGTGAAATTAATAGGGTTTATAAATTCCTCTTGGCTGGAATTTCGTCTTTCCCTTTTAGATACCTCGATTTTAATAATGAGTAAGCATCACTGACGAAAAACCGAGTGAAAAATTCGGGGGTTTCTAGAACACCGCGTGCCACATTCAAAATCCATGTTTCATCTACTAGCACGTCAGAGCTTCGCCATCACTACGTTCGCGTGACGCCATTAATACCGGGACGCAAGGGATGGCGACACCCCTCCCAAGCGGTACCACAAACTGGGAAATTCGGGGGGGGGGTGACCTCGCGGACAGACAGCCGGAAGTCGGCGCTGAGGAGGGAGTACCGGTGGCCGGGGGGGCGGAGGGGAGAGGGCTTGCTCACACTTTATTTCCGACGAACTAGCGGATCTCCACACGCTAGTAGTACACTCCAGTGCGGGGTTTCTCGAGTGAGTCATGTATGAGGGTCGTTCCACGTGCGAGGTCGCAGCCGTTGCAGACCATGTCGCAAATGCACTTTGATGTGGCAGACTGACAAGGTTGCCAAGTTCTCGGTACATATTTTCGCATAAATTGAGAAATAATTTAATTTTTTAGGGGGATACGTGTTACTCTAGAATATGATATATTGAGTGGCTAAAGGTTTGAGTCCAGACCTCGTGGATTGTTTCGAATTTAGTGGAAAGTAAGGATTTACCCCGCGACACATCGTAAGAACAAGCAAAGAAGCTTTAATAGAACATATTTGTATCCTACAAATTCACATCAGTCATTCAATATTCATGGCACTTTCAGTGCATTCATAAATTTTGATTGAAATGTCTGTGTATCGTGAAAAGCAAAAATCGTTACTCTTGGAGTATTTGAGTCTCAAAACATTAATTTCAAGATAAACCTGTTAAACACTACATATTTAAGTAATAAATATAATTAACAAAACCTGTAAAAAAAAATTGTATCGCAATTATGTAATTTACTGAATCATTATGGATACAGACCGTAAGATCGTAAAAAATGTGATTGTTAGAAGAATAAAACATGAATTATACCAAAATGATGGTACAAGTTCTTCAAATCGTCTTTTTGTATCTATTCAGAACGGCATTGACACTTTCACTTTCACCGATAACACTCTTTCACAACCCTATTTCATTGATTAATACACATATAATATTTCTGAGAAAAAAAACGGTTAAAATATCTCCAAAAGATAAGAAATACCAGCTTTTTACTAACGGCGCTAAAATATCTAAAGATACGCGCTGGCAATGGCAATAGAACGCATTCCCAAGAATATATCGCTGGCAGTGTTGATAGATATCTCCACTTGGAAACTTCCACGTCAGCGCCATCAAACGCTGCGGCGGCTCAAAGAAACTGCTCCGTCTGCCGGTGGACGCGCGATCGGCGAAAGGAAGTTGGCCTGAAGTGCCAGCGTGGAGCCTCCGCGCCGCGTCAGCCTCGGCGGTCAACGCGGCACCTGCCCTGCTGCGGATGGGGGCCACTCGGGTTCCGAAGTCACAGAAATTTTAATGAACAGTAAATTCGGAAATAATATTTGTGATTTCTTGTAAATTACTGGTAATTAGGAATAAATTAATTTTGATAAGGATTTGAAAAAAAAACGAACGAAATAGAATTCTAAAAAACTGAATTAGAAAAACAGAAAAATTTCGTTCAAAGTTACGAAACAGTATTTTAAAAAATAATGATTGTGTAAAAAATGTTTAATATTGTGGACGAATTCCGAAATAATATCGTCCCGAAGAATATCACTATTTACAAAATTTTTTAGTGACATGTATTTTCAGAAGCATAAGTTACCTAATGTTTTCAAGGATAGGCGTAACATGATCTTTTTTAAAACAAAAAAAAACACAAGAAGAAATCTCTTTTTAATTCAATATTGCTTGGAACAAAGATGAAATAGAATTTAATTGATGTTCGCAAACTTCAATTTTTTTCCTCTTAAAATAAGTTTATACACACACTTGCACTTACCCTTGCGTGCACAACTCTACCACACATGTCGGGAGCTTAAAGTAGGCCCGGACTGGGCGTATCTTCCGCTAAGTATCTAACCGCTCCTAACTATCTCCTCACTTGTGGGAGATACCTAGATTAGGAAAGCCACGTAAGCCGATGCAAGTCGGCGCCGGATCTCGCCAACCAGCCGGAAAGTTCACCCCACCTCCCATGATAAACATACACTACACTTACGAGACCAATGGCAGATGACGGGCTCGGAAACACGAAAAGATCAGTCAGTCGAGTCCGAGTCGATCTCTACTCGTCCGAGTCGATCTGTACTCGTCACGAGTAGACGCCGTGACGAGTAGGCGCCGCGCCGCCTCGTGGCCGCTAGGCATTAATGAAGGCGTGACGTCGCGTCGCGTCGCCGCTCCGAGGAGAGGCGCGAGTTATCTGCGTTTAGCAACTCGCACGCCTATCTCGCGCGCGTCATTCCGACCACAGCGGTGGACTCCGCATACGGACTGTGGGGAAGAATTCCACGAGATCATAGACGTTACACGAACGCACGTGGCATCGTACACGACTACAACGCGGTGGGTGACATAAGGATACAGGGAATTTCGTTCTACGATTACTCTCCCAACCATTGAATGCAAAAGCAAGAACTGGTCGTGCATTCGAATACAATGAAAGTTCACGTTTGATCTATTTTGAATTTTTTCTCGTGTCTAAAGTACCTGAAGGTGGTGTAGTTGAATGGTAATTTATGGCAAAACTGTATTTAAAAATATAGCATTACGCAAAGCAATAAAAATTAAGTATGTACTTGCCTTTAAAAGCTTTCAAAATTGTATCAAAAGATCTTAGTAAATGTTAATCGGATACCTTCATAATTTATTTTTCGTAATATACATATTATGAAAATTACTAATATTTTGTTTATTCTTGGGAGTGCAATTGCACTTTTTAAGAGTTATTAAGAGAAAGTGTTTTTCAAACAAGACACATTCCTCGACTTGTAGTGCAAACAGATAGTGGTCTTACGAATTGTTCCAATAGCTTACGTTGATTCCATCCATACGTTAAGTTCAAACATGTGAATTTAATTTAAAGAAGGCGTAATTCGATAAGGAAATAACAATAATTATTTTTATTAATTAATAAAATTAATAATAATATAATAATAATAATAATAATAATAATAATAATAATAATAATAATAATAATTGTAAATAAGATGACACGACGTTTAAAAAATGACAGAACTTCTTGAAGTAAATCGATTTGATCAGTTCAATTGCAGATAATAGAAAATTTTAGAACATTAATTGTGCATTAAATTTTTTCATTCGGAATTTTTTGTTTTAAACCATTCGGATAACGAGATAATATATTCGTCCACCTACAACGAGAACCACTGCAACATTTTTGAATGCGCCGCGAGCACCTTTTCTTGTCGCCACGTGCGCAGAGAGCGAGGCCTGAGCGCAGCAGGGCCGCGTGGCGCTTCGCCGACGCTGAGCGCAGCGTTTGCGCCAAGAATTTGCACCGCCCCGCGATCTCCTTCGCCCCCGCCCCGTCACCGCCCGCGCCCCCACCTCCCCGACGCCCCCAGTCTGCACTACGACTTCTCCGCACGCAACTACTCCCGAACTCCCGGCGCGACAGCCAGCAACTCCTTCGTCGCTCGAGCGCAGACCGTTTCGCCGCAGCGAGACACCATCTCCCGTCCCGCAGACAGACAGCGCGTCTTGTTAGAGTTGTTGGGGAGCTGGCGAGCGCCGGAGCGAAGTCGGGCGAGTGACGCAAAGTGCGGTCGGGCAGCTGATCCCAGCCGGAGCCCGGGGTCGGGCGGGCGGTGGCAGCGGTACGGCGCGGGCGCGGGGGCGGGCGACGGGGGTGGCGCCGGGACGGGGGCGCCACGTGCGTGCTGCAGGAGAGGCTGCTGTTGGTGCGAGATGTGGTGGTGGCGGTGCACGAGCAGTAAGTCCACGCGCTTCATCCGGCTCGGCACGCACGCGACCTGTCCCCTCAACCACTGAGTTATCCTTTAATTGCGTCGTTAAAACAATGAGATTCCTGACGTATGTCAGCAATTCTTCATTTTAATAGTGATCCCTTGGTACTCTAGAATAGCCAAACTTTCTCTTTCGCCTTATTGTATTTTTGTTCATTAACTTATAATCTATACAATTTTCAGAATTTCTAAAGAGTTTCTCTCTCAGAGAATTTCATTCTCAGTTTGCCAAAAATTAAAAAACTAATTTTACTTAATATGTATTCAATCTTCAAGTACAGTTGATGACGATAATAGTTTAAAACATTTTGTATGTATTACATATGGTGTGTTATTTTCAAAACCGTCCTTTCCCCTGGAGAGATTTGAAAGAAAGAATATAAAGCGTTAGTTGTGAGGTTAATACATACTGTCGTAAAAAATCGTCGATAATAAAGTCCACAGTAAAATACCACGTATTATCGTGAAAACAAACATTTTTGAAAGAAGAGAAGAATTAACCGTTTCAGAGCGGTCTACATATTCTTCACACTTACAGTAGCTATGTAATTTTATCGTCTCTGTTGTAGCAATAATATTTGTGCTGTGAAAAAGTTGCGCTCGACTTTTCTGGCCTAATAGGTAGGTGCGATAGCAGTGCAACCATACCATTCCGGAGCTCATTTGTCTTCTGAGAAAGGTGTATGTTGGCTGCAGGGAAAACGACCGGTGATATAAACTGAAATTGTCTCTCTTGCAAGTGAAGATAATCACATATTCATGAATGTCGTAGGAATTCCTGTCCTTTAGAAATACGCGCAAACGCTAGTCGAATTATATAATAGTTTATTTATCAATTTAGATTTGTTGTAGTAATTTGGTGAATAGGCTTTATGTTGACAAGATAAATATAAAGGTTTTAAAAATTATTTTTTTGAATGCAACCCCCATTTTATCGGACTGCAAAGGTTTGGAATTAGGAATTACATTTTATTCAAAGACAAAAATAAGAACAGACTTTTTTCTTTAAATTTATTCATTATCCAGGTATTGCCGAAAGAGAAAAAAAATCGAAAGAACTTGAAGTACTTTCTCCATCAATATTCAAGAACAATAACACTATTTAAAGGAGATTTAATTCGCACGTGTCTGAAACCTCTGAAGTATCTAAATATCTTTCCCTGAATTAGTTTTCTACTTGGATATCAACGTCTTTACGTATGGTGCACTTCCTATTGTACAAACGGTGATGGGATAGTTATGATAACTTCCACTTACTTCTCTTGGCGATTCGGAGCCTCCATGTTCTTGGCTGATTCAACAGCATGTGGCGCGGAGTAGGCTGTCTGCACCAGAAAGGTCCTTGGACCTGCGTTTATCTGTGTCCTGCGGTCTTATTGTTTATTCAAAAATGTCTTATTGTAGGGAACCTTTCAAGCTGCACCGTGGCAAAGCCGAGAGTCGGTGGCAACAAGGCATTGCCTATATCCTTCTTCCCCCGTCCAAACAGTCACTAAACGATTCATTACATATGGGAATTTGCGGCTGTCCTGCGGGTACGAAAGGTATAAAGAGATTGCTATAAAAAGGGAACGCTTTGACAGCTACTGCTTGGCCACTGTTGGCAACATTGTTACAGATTATGTCTATGCACTCATTTTGTAAGTACGTTCGTTTAATTTGTAACTAGGTTCATTCCCATCCCTTGTATGGTCATCGCCCTGCATGACGTTTATTTGTTTCCCATTTCCCGACCCGTCAAACTGGTCCCTTCTTATGGCGGCTTCACACATTCGGCAATCGCCGAGCAGCGAGCTACTGCTCGCCTAATCCCGAACAGCTGACATGTTTGGCGAATGTTCGCTTCTTTTGATGTGTCCAAAAGACCGATAGGCAGTGGGTAGGACGAGCGTCGAATGTTCGTCACTCGCAAATAGCAAGCAACTCATACATACATTTTTTTAACATCGAGTTTTGCTCTCGATGTTTTCTTCACATCGATATTATGTTGCAAAAACATCGATTTTTTTAAAAATTTTAATTAATTTTTTAAATAAAGGGGTTTAAGGACGTTGTAGAGTAGCAACAATCCACAGCAACATCGTTGTTTTGCGTCATCCTCTTTAGCACGTTGCACATTTCGAAATCAACAGCAAAACACGATGTTCTTTATTGTTAATTTTATTCTTTACATTCGATGATAATTTTTACTTACTACTGACATGCTGGTAACCAAACAACGAAATATATCTCTTTTACGTCCTGTAATTAAAAATGAATAGGAAAATAGCACCTTTATTAGTCTGCAATTAAAACTTCGATGTTTTAAACATCGATGTTTTCTCGTCGTTTGTTTATATGTTGGTATAATTTAAAACACCGATGTTTTCATCGACATCGAAAATCGTTATCGTCATCGTTAATCATCGTTATCGTTAACCCTATAACGATAACCCTTCGACGATCGATGTTTTGGTAAAACTTGCCATCACTGTCCATACTAATGTGTCGTTAACCCTGTAGCGATAACCCTTCGACGATCGATGTTTCGGTAAAGTTTGCCATCACTGTCCATACTAACGTGTCGTTAACCCTATAGCGATAACCCTTCGACTATCGATGTTTCGGTAAAGTTTGCCATCACTGTCCATACTAATGTGTCGTTAACCCTATAGCGATAACCCTTCGACGATCGATGTTTTGGTAAAGTTTGCCATCACTGTCCATACTAACGTGTCGTTAACCCTATAGCGATAACCCTTCGACGATCGATTTTTGGTAAAATTTGCCATCATTCCATACTAACGGGGTGTTGGTCTGTGGCGCTTGCAGGCAGGCGCTGAAGCAGCTGAGCATCAGCACGCCGGCCATGACGCAGTCGCAGGCGTCCGCTCGGCCGCAGGCGCCGTCGGCGGAGCCCGCGGTGGCGGCGCCCTCCTCTGCGTCGTCGGGGGCGGCGGCGGCGTCGCTGACCAGGAGTCGCTGGGCGGCGGCGCGGGCGCCGTCGCCGCCGCGGGCCCCGGCTCCAGCAAGTCGCGCCAGAAGAAGTTCCACCGCCACTTCAAGACGGTGGCGCCCGAGGAGCACGTCCTCAACTGTGAGTACCTCTCAGCCTCTATGCATGCACTTCCGTTCGCACAGACCGGGAGCAGTAGCTCAGTGCATCAACTGATGTCACTGCAGCGCCTCTAACCGGGAGCTCCTAGGTTAGAGTCCTGACGGCGGCAGGATTTTCCACACTAGCTTTTCAGCTAGGTCGAATTCAGCTGCTGTCTGGAGAAGAATTCTAGTGGCCGGCTGTTCTGATCGGTGTTTTCTCCGATCAACACCAGGCGAATGCCGGAGCAATGCCCTACCAAACGGTCCACGGACCGCGCGCGATCTGTCCTTCCTCTTCCTTGTCCTATCCTCTTCCCTTACACACATGCACTACACTACCCCATATCCCGGGAGACCGGTCGGGAGCCTAGAGCTTGTCCCGACTGTGGCGCTGCCCCGCTGGTGGGAGAGTCCTGGTTAGGGGGAAGCCCCACTAGCCGACGGCAGGTCGGCGCCGAATCTCCCCATCCAGCGGGGGAAGATCACCGCCATCTCGCGAGAAAAAAACATGCACTACACTAACGGGAAAAACATGCACTACACTAATGACCGAAGCAGTTGACGCGTCCGGAAACACGAAAAAGTCAATCAAATCAATTCCGTTCGCACAGGGTGGCGTGTCACAAAAGGCGTCTCGGCGGTTGGAAGGGAAAGACATCGAAACTATGTATGTTCCAATTCTCTCTTCAAAAGTGCGACGTTTCGTATTTCATAGCTCAACAATCAACATCTTAAAAGTTTTAGTACATACGTTTTTGACTTTTCTATTTTATTTTTAAAAAAATAGGTATATTTTGGCGATGGGCTAACCTGAAACCATCACTAAGTAGCGGAAGAGATCTGTGAGATCTTGGGCAGTGTTGACGTTGAAGTAAGTGAAAAATGTTGATTAGTACATTGCTCTGAAATTTAGGGAATGGTGCTCTGCAAGAACGGACTCCGTTCTTGTTAATACTACTTAATGCATCGAGGGAGGGATTTATTAGCGTAAGAGTTACATTCAAGTTCACAAAAACAGTAACGTTGGTGTGCTTGTGTCGTCCATAAAGTAAGCGCCCGAATGTAGATATGTTAAGAAGTAGGAAAAAGAGAAGTCTAAATAACATCACCGTTAGTTGAACATCATTGCGAACGCACTTGTGCAATGATCAGACGATCTGCCCCTAAAGAAAAAGTACGACAAAGATTCCCGTTAGAAGCATGTTCACTGCGTTGAATTGATTGATTGTTAGTGATTCCGAGCGTGTCAACTAACGACGTCATTAATCCCGTAAGTGTAGTGCGTGTTTTTCATCGGGAAGTGGCGGTGACCTTCCCCCCAATGGATGGTGAGATCTGGCACCGACCTACCGTCGACTAGCGGGGTTTTCCCCAACCTGGCATCTTTCCACCAGCAGGGCACCGTCCCAGCTGGGACAAGTTCTAATTCCCCAACCGTTTTCCCGGTGTGTGCGGTAGTGTAGTGCTTGTTAGTGTAAGTGTATGTGTGAGGGATGAGGATAGGGCAAGGAAGAGGAAGGAAAGATCGCGCGCGGTCCGTGGCCCATTTGTTAGGGTACTGCTTCGGCATTCGCCTGATGTTGATCGGAGAAACCACGGAAAACTACCGATCAGAGCAGCCGGCCGCTAGAATTCTCATAAGACAGCAACTGAAATCGACCTACCTGAAAAGCTAGCGTCGAAAATCCTACCGCCGTCGGAACTCGAACCTAGGACCTCCCGGTCAGAGGCGCTGCAGTGACATCGATCAATGCCCTGAGGCACCGCTCTCGGTACTGCCTTGGGAAAAGGGAGAAAGTAACGGAGGAGAGTTCTGGCGAGGGCCGCGCGGGCGCGCCACGTGGCTCGGGGCGCGGGGGCGTTGACAGCGGTCCCTGGCGGCGCTCGCCAGCGGCCTCCCTGCAGCCGCGGCCGCCACGCGTGCCTCCCCCCCCTCCCCGCACGTGCACGTGGGGGAGCAGAGGGCAGACCTCAAGAAAAGAAGCAGGAAAACAAAAGTCTGGGATTGGAAGACGCAATGTGTAGAATGCAGATTAAGTTTGTAAGACTTTCTCTATGCATACGTGTCTTGAGAAATAGTTTGTGTATCGATATTTCAGCTGTTTTTCGGGTGTTTTTCTGTGAACACGAAAAAATATCACCGATACATAAATCACATGGCGTAAAGAAGGGAATATTTAAATTTATTATACCTTACCATTAATGAATATAATTTTTCTGAGTACTTGAAAACAAATATACCGATCAACCTTTTAAAAAAAATCTACAAAGACAAGTGACAGCTTATTATACGTATGTGCTGTTTATTTTCATTGACATTTCTATTATAAATGACCCATTAAAAAAATAGAAATCAAATACTAAAGAGAGAAGTGGGGAAAAGTTCAATTTGAATTCGCTCCGAGTTCGGATGAGTGGTGCTGGTCGCTTGGCGTTTCCTCGCCGCGCCGCCGCTCCGTTTAAAAATACCCGCAGGCCCGAGACCTGGCGGCGGCGATGATGGGAGGAAGGGAAGTGGGTCGCGAGGGTCTGGCAACTGCCCCTCCCTCGTCAATGGGCATTCTTTAGGAGCTCTCCCCGCAAGGAACGTCTGCAAATTGGGGTTCATTGTAGTTCAATATAGCCTTACCAAGGAGATAAATGCTTGTAATGCAACCGTAATGTCAAGTTTCATGTAACTGAAGTTTGAAAAGTTGGAAAAGAAAATGATACTTTGAGGATGATACTTTGACGATGATACTTTGAGAATGGTACTACACTTAATCTGATTTCAATAAAGCTAGGTAGCACAAGCATTACGATGTGTCAAAAGAGTTCATTAAAATATTTTCATTACAAAAAAAAGTTTTAAGATGTTTACTTCTCCTCGTAAATGAAAGAACCTCCTCGAAGATGGCTACAGTGTGAGCACGAATGAAATAACCCTGAAAGGGACTTGCCCAAAAGTTCATGATCGAAGTCCAAAATAGGCCAGGTCATGTCTCGTATTGGAAACATAAAAAAGGGAAAGGGCGTCATCTGCGCGCAGTTGCATGGGACGAAGGGAAGTCCGATAAATCGAACGAGGAAGGTTCCCGGGGGTCGTAAATAAAAGTGGGGGCGGCGAGAGTGCTTTGCTCCGAGCCCGGGGGCGGGGGTGGGGACGGTGTGGCGCCAAACCCACGACCACCGGTGCCAGGCGACGGAACGAACTTGTTCAGTGTAGTATACAAAGGAGGACTGCTGCCAGCAGCCCTCGATTCACTGCCTGCCCTGTTTACGTGAGGTGCTGCAGTGGTGACAGTCACTAAAACCACATTCATTTATCCTTTTGTAAAATAATGACACAGGTATTAATGACATTCAAGTAGTACTCTTCTAATTAGAAGGGTTCGGAAATTAATTTTTCAAATACCGCAAAGCGATGGAATTTTCTGCACTTGAAGTCTTTTCTCTTTCATTATTATTTTGTCTTTTGCTTTTAACTTCCTTATGGTATAATTTTCATCAGAAAACTGCCGTGCTACATGTTATTGAAACAATTCTTCTTGTTATGTTTATCCTGCTAGTCATGTTATCCCTTTTTTGTGCAACATTCCTTCTAAATATTTTAAGCATTTCAGAATACGAATTAAATAGGGTTTTGAACGTTGGGATTTTGCCACATTATTGTTTCGATATAATCTTCAACAACATGACAATTATATTCTGTTACAACATGTCAAGCACCTTCAGACTTGCTTCCAATTGCCACATTACTTATAACTTCTTTGCTAAATCCTTGAAACTACTGAAAGTCAAAGATGAATGATTGAGCTTTTCTTCGGTTTTGGCTTAGACGTCATCTCTTGTTTCTTGCCCTTGACAGTAACCAACGCAGTGTTTATTGTCTCACGTGCGTTTGTACAATTCATAAACGAATCGTGAAACAAAAACTACCATAACAAAAGAGGTTTCTCTTCTCATATGTTCTAAGTACTCAGAATTTCATTTTGAATTAACTACTAGATATGTACTCAATTCTTCGTCGGTTCTTACTCTAATACAAGAACCTATTGATTAACGAAGAAAGCATTTCAAGATAAACTCCTTCTGAGATTTTCATTTCAGTGTTTTCCGCCACAGAATTATGCGCATAACTTCTATTCTCCTAATCCCATTTGCAATTGGAAGATGGCTCCTATTACTGTGGAGTTCATAACCAAATGTATTAACTTCCTAATTCATTTTAATTTAGTTTGAAACAAATTCTTATTCTATTTTTTCCTTCGTGAGCGTACACCTGCCGAATCAAAGAATATAAGATCATTCAAACGACGGACAAAATCGAATTATCGCCCTTAGAAAATGTTAAATCCTATGGCGTGATACATGGAGTTATGGAGTTAACACTTCTCGACCTCCCGTATGTAGAGAAGTTACTCTAAGAAGCGGCCAGTTTGACAGATCGGAAAGCAAATGAACGGTATATATGCGATCGCATCGCAAGTGTAATGATGGAAACTATTTACGAATGAGCTAGCTAAAGGAACGCATTGACGAATTAAGTGCTTGGACATAACCGATAGTTATATTGTCAGCAGTAGCTTTCAAAGTAGTTCCTTCTGATAAAAATCTCCCGATATCCTCGCATGTAGTAGAAAATAAATATGCCCATGTGCTGTATGCAATAAATTCGATGCGGCGTCTTTGTCGGCATTTGCTGTCGGGCTACTTGGGCGGCCCAGAGGGCGTTCCTCTGATTGCCCCGCAGCAGCAGCAGGAGCAGATTGCTTCAGGAGCCGCTCCTCGGGCATTGCGCCGCGTGCAGGGAAGGGGGCGGATGGGGTTAGGGGTGGGGGGGGGGCTGGCGAAAGTTTTCCAGGAAAGCCACTCCGCGCTGCGCCCAGCCTCATTTTCTTTCTCTTCGTCCTGTTTAACTCTTTTCCTAGAACCTCTCCCACATAATTTCTGAACACAGTAATTTGTATCTGATAATGCGAGTTCATATTATCATAATTGCTGTATCCTTTCCTTTACTATCTCCCTTTGCATTCTTTATTCCTGGCTCCATGGGACCGAACCAAACAGCGTATGTCTAAACTTCAATCCGTCAATCATGTAATGTGAGTGATATAACCTTTCGAAAAAGTTAACAATCAATCAACACAAGGCTTTACAATATTATGTACTACAGTCATACTTAATTTTTTTTTAATTTAATGATAATTACATGCTAGAGAAATAATAAAAATATAAGTAATATATAATGCTTTTCCTAGCTCTATTTTAGGGAGAAATTATTTCTTTTATTGTATTTAGCTTTATTTGCTTCATTTGAATGTTTATTTGCGAATCCTTTACAATCAACCATACAATTTTTTTTTAAATATCATAATCTGATGTAAGCTTTTAGATTTGTTTCCCTTTCTAATGCCAGCTCAAATGATATCAGTGAAAGCTGATAAACAGGAAACAAGGCAATCCGAATAGGGTGCTGAGAACGCCAGGCGCCGAGTCCGAATTCCGAGGCCAGAGCATCGTTCAGACGTTTCCATTGCGTGGGTCTCGTCTGACCCGTGACATATCGCGGGTCGCAGCCCCCAGATGCGCATCGCTTGCAGGAAAGTTAAGCGCCCACGTGCTCTCCCTGCGTTCGAATTCCCACGCGGACGGCTTCACGCGGACGGCTTCACGCGGACGGCTTCACGCGGACGGCTTCACGCGGACGGCTTCACGCGGACGGCTTCACGCGGACGGCTTCACGCGGACGGCTTCACGCGGACGGCTTCACGCGGACGGCTTCACGCGGACGGCTTCACGCGGACGGCTTCACGCGGACGGCTTCACGCGGACGGCTTCACGCGGACGGCTTCACGCGGACGGCTTCACGCGGACGGCCCCACGCAGACGGCCCCACGCGAACGGCCCCACGCGGACGGCCCCACGCGGACGGCCCCACGCGAACGGCCCCACGCGGACGGCCCCACGCGGACGGCCCCACGCGGACGGCCCCCACGCGGACGGCCCCCACGCGGACGGCCCCCACGCGGACGGCCCCCACGCGGACGGCCCCCACGCGGACGGCCCCCACGCGGACGGCCCCCACGCGGACGGCCCCCACGCGGACGGCCCAACACGGCCCTTTCGCTCACTGCCCTTCTTGTGGTACCCCATGGGCTTAAGCAAAGAGTCATTGCTTTTCTTTTTTATTACATTTTTATCTTTGTTATTTTAGGGTTGCTTTACGTTCACGAAATGAAGCAGTCTCTTGTAGAAGAAAAAACAGAAATGGTGCAGCTCAGTGTGCTACACATGGGATTCGAATCGGCGTGATTTGAATATAGTTCCCTCTCCCAGCCTTGCTAATCCTGTGCAAATTGGTACTAACTGGTTCCAAGCATATCCTAGGAACCATTGGCAAAAAAATCAAAACAATAAAATGCTAAAGTAGAGTATCATGGGATGGATGGGAGATCAATCTTTTCTCAAGTCGAAACGGATAGAGCTATAATAATCCGTAATATGTGTATTAATGATTTTGTCAGTTTTATATTCTTAGAATTCCCCGAAAAGTCTTTGAGGCAATTTTTCATTCTCTGGTAGATAATCAGAGTAATTAGATAATCAAGTTCTGCATCCTTTAATTTCTTTGCTTTTATATTTCGAGAATCCTTATGTATATTCACAGTGGCACTGGTAACAAATACTGGTAAAACAGTTTTATTGAATAAGTTTGTTTCACTTCTTTTACCGTAAACAATCGGGTTCAAAATTCTCTTAACCTTGAAATGTCTCTCGAATTCTCGGGGTTCTCCGCGTAATGACTCACCGTGTAGGGGCTGGGCACCGCCCAGATTTCGCTGTTCTGGAAGCTTCTCGGCCGTTTTTCCTTCTGTGGATGATTCGTCCGCGATCGGCTCTGATTTCAACGCAGGTGTCGAATTCGGTGCGAGAGCACCGCGAGAGGCTCTTTCCGTGTGAAGAGCCACCGCCTTCTTTCGTCGGCATTGCGCGGCTGGCGGCCGCTTCCAGCGCACGGAGGCCCTTCGGCGGAGCGAGCCCAGGTTCGTGCATTCCTCGTACTCACTTTTCACTCTCTATGATCGACGTTAAATAGATTCCAGCTTTAGTGCTGAGTTGCCATCATTAATACTATAATAAATAATATATTTTTTTAGTTATTAACGTTGTTAGGCTGGTATAGAGCAGGTTCGTGCATTCCTCATACTATACTTTCCATGATCGACGTTCAATAGATTCCATCTTTAGTGTTGAGTTTTGTCATAATTAATATTGTAATAATTAATATCTTTTTATAGTTGTTAACGTTATTAGGCTGGTATAGAGCAGGTTTGTGCATTCCTCATACTAACTAACTTTCCATGATCGAGTTCAATAGATTCCATCTTTATGTTGAGGTTTGCATCATTAATATTGTAATAATTAATTTTATTTTCTTTTTTCAGTGTTTTATACCACTTTATAAGAAAAAAATGTGAATAATAAACACCATTTTTGAATACGTATTTTTACGGCAATTTTAGCTACAATTCATTTGTTTCGATTGTTTTTAACGGATGGTGGGCTGTTATGTCCTTAACGGACGCCCTCCCCATTATGATTGACTTTTCGTTTCTCTGATTGCTTCATGTCTATATAATTGTACAGTATTATTCTGAATCATGATTTTCTGCCGCCAAATCATCTTTAATAGGATAAACTAATATTTGTCATGGAATTGTTTACCAAGTTCTTAGAAACGGTCATACTTGGATGCAAACTCTTAAAAATATCGCGAACGAAATTGCTCTCGTAGAGCAATGATTAACGTGAAGAAGAACCGGAGTTGTGAGTGATGGCGCAACTGCTGTGAGCGTGGCTCGTTGTGTCTGTGAGTGTGAAGAGGAGTGGCACGCTTCGCAGGCAGGTGGAGGAAGCGTCGCTTCGCCTGCAAGTGCTTGTGCAAACAGCTCCAGACGACGAAGGGAAGAGGGTATCGACGCTGGACGCCCGCCCTGCCTTCGCCCCGGCGTTGCACGCGATGTCTTGAAGTCAGCGAAAGGTTCGAGTACCTCCTCGCGTGCTGTCACGAATGACGTAATTTTGAACGTACGGGAGATGGAATTACAGGGTGGCGTTGCATCTGTAAATACGTTGGGGATGTTCCGGTGGTATTTTATTTGCGCGTGGAGAAGGTAAATGAAAACCCATGTGTTGTATTCTCAAAATGGCTTCTTCTACGTTTGGGGATGTTCTGGTGGTATTTTATTTGCGTGTGGAGAAGGTAAATGAAAACCCATGTGTTGTATTCTCAAAATGGCTTCTTCACGCTCTTCTGACGCTCAAAAACGGAGCTTTGCAAAAACCGTTTGAGCGCCGCGTAAGCAGTATGTGTCAACCGCTCTGTCATGTCAGCCTAAACCACTCGGCCGCCTGCGGAACTGTCATGTGCATCGCAATGCAATACGCCGCTCGTGTTCTGCCGGCGGAATCCGTCACCTTCCGTGCACATTCCCACGCACCAGCGAATACAGCGTTTTGTTTAGGCCTCTTTTGATACGTTTGGAACTTCTAACACAATTTCTATAATAAGTCCCGTGAATTTATATATTGCAGTTCAAAGGAGGGATGTATTTTATCATCCTCATTGGTTTAAACTTACACTGTTGGGGACTAGTGTGCTTGTACGTGTACAGTAATGTCGAGAATTGCAATAAAAACCAAAAATTTTTAAACTCTCATGTTAATGCGCTTCCAGCTTCCTGACATTGAGGGTGTCGGTTTAATTTACTTCGCATTTGATCTTTTTCTTTATATCCATAACTTTATAATATTTTGAATTTACCTATCTGGGGACCTCGAGCTCTCACAAAGCGTACAATAGAAATGTGTTCTCACCTATCGCCTTTTGGCCCAAAGAGTTTCCATTGAATCGAAGTGGCAACAAAAGCCAGCGAAACGAAGAGTGGAGCCCTAGAAAGGGAAAACCTGATGTCAAAAGATGTACGGCCGCTAATCTGCACCCTTGAAACAGTGACGGACGTGAGAGAACGTCATTGGGTAATTTGACGCTCCTCGGGGCGTCAAGTGTCATCTATCTTCTCGCGTTGCCTTCCTACTTCTTCCTTTGGCAACGAAATACTGCTGCAGTGACTCGCTCTCAAACATGCTTGTAGATTTTTCTTCAAATTCGTTTTTTTTTTAAATTTATTCTTCGCTGGAAGGTGATTGCTTAATAATACAGCAAGTCCTGTAACTTCGTTCCAGTTCTCGAGAACTGCTTCTTCTTGTCCTTAACGTCCTCAGATTTAAAATAGCTTGTGTCGGAGACTCATATAATCTAAGAATATCCGTCGTAAAAGTGTAGAGGACAGATAATAATCATAGAATATCTTCTCAATGCATTTACGATAGACGTAAAAATACTTCGAGAGGGAGAAATATTCGGTTGCCGCAAAAGCGCGACAAGTCTCGGATCAGAAGTTACAATTAAAGTGTATGTGCTTACAACGCAACATTGCATAGCATGTCGGTCCTCGTGCAACAGCATCCGGGAGTATACATTTTCCTTGTTTGAAAATGCATTTGTATGTTCTCAGAGGAAGATGATGGGTTTGATTTCCGTGTATTTCAGATGTATACATTGGATTCTGAATGAAGATGGGTAAAACCATACAAGGAGACGATTCTTCTACGTCCTTTTGCTGAGTTCCAAAGTTTTATACTCGTACAGGAACATCTTTTGTCTAATATTGGGGAAAATGAAAATTACTTCTCTTAAATATTAATCTACCCACGTATTTGAGTTAAACATTTCAACTGTATTAACAAAAACGATTGACAAATAAGCTTTTTTATTAAAGCTGTATCTGATTTTAAAAATTAACTATGTAATTAATAAATTTGCATTTATATTTTGTTACACGAGATGTCAATTTCTTTTATTCACAATTCTTTTAAGAGTGGTTTTTGCCCAGCCAGGGCTAATAGTTCGATCTTGCAAGGAATTAACAACCTCGAACTCTTCAAATTAGAACGTCTCCCTGTCAGCTGTAAGTTGGCGTAGGCACATCTCGTCTTGCCGTAACATCGCAGCTCGGAGCACTGGAATGACGGTCGGCCCCGCCCCAAATTCCTCCTTGCGAAAAGCAGGCGCGCGGTGGAGATAGGAGGCCGTGGACCAGGCGGTGGGGCGGCGAGGTCCTTGTGTGCGCTATCAGCGGCGCGGGCGGGCAAACGGGCATGTGGCGTTGCCTGGCAACGGGTCGATAACACCACCAGCTGCGCCGCCGCCGCCACCGCCACCGCCGCCGCCGTTGTGGATCAATCCACGATCGCTCCCGTCCTGCACCTCTGCGAAAACACGTCGGGGCACCAGCAAAGAGGCGACCTCCTTGTCTCTAGAGGAGCAAGACTTGAGGCAGTGCAAGACGTGCGACTGGGCCATCTGCGAATCGTTAGGACAGGGGTTTTCAACGGAGTCGAAATCAGCCCCCTCGTGGTCGATGAAATTCTAAAGGGAGTCAACGAGGATGAAGGGTTCAGTTGTCGAATATGCACCAACCAACAACACCAATATGCACCGACTGACAATATGGAACTTTTTTGTAATTAGGATGTGTTATTTTGTTTTTGAAAACTTGTTTATCTTTTTAAATTAAAAATCATAATAATACAGAAATCCTATTAAATATGTTAAAGTATTTGTGATTATAAAATTTTTATTAAAAATTAACAAAATGTGTATTTAAAATGTTCTCGCATTGTAATAGTTCACCGATACCAATTTGTTCAGTTTTACGCAATTTAACACCTAAAGCTAAGGTTCATTGAATCCTCAGTTTGTCACTGCTGTCATTCAAGCATTCTTGATCGAATCAGTTCAAACATCCATTGCTGTAGATTGTGTATTCATCCACATTACATCATTGATGTAATCAATAATGGTGCCCTAAACAGTAATCTTGTCTGGCCGTTATTCATAAGAAATACCATGAAGGAATGAATGACATTTATGTGACAGTTAATATGATAAAATTGATGTGTCCATTTGTGCAATGCACACAAAGAAAATTGATGTGAGACATCTCTGTAAGAGATAACGGGGAATTATAATAAATGTGGGCGATATTGGGAACTTTGACTATAAATGTAAGTTCTTAAGAAAGAAAGTCTAAGAAGAGATTACTATAAAATATCAATCAGAGTTTGACCTTTTCAGTTGTACACAATTTGAAACACTTGACACTTAACCTATTTTTAAATGCAGATATGTCATCTAGAAAGATTAAAAATTATCTAACGAACGTTACAGCACTTTTTCGTGTTTTGTGCATGCGGCTTAAAGTATCGCGTTTTTGATGAGTGGAGCCGATCAGCATCACTGCACTCACTAATAAGTGAACGTGAAGTCCTGAACGACTCGACAGAGCTAAAAGAATATCTGCCACCACTTGAATACTAATCTCTCTAATTTAGCACTTTTCCAAAGTCACTTTGACCTGGGTATTAGATTACCAAAAATATAATCATAATCTAAAAATATAATAAATCTTGGAGCGAATTTTAATGAAATGTAATAGTTTTCTCATCAGTTTAGAACTTCCCTTTAATATGGACAAAAGGAAATGACGCATTTTTTATGATTTTTTTTTCATTTCGAGTAATTTATAATTTCGAGTAATAAGTCACTTTTTTTTTACTTTTCCCCTTAATTTTAAAGCTTTTTGCCGATTTCATCGATTTTAATATCATCTTAATGGTATGTGCTCCAAACAATATGTACGAGATGCAAAAAAGTTTTCCACGGAATTCCTTAGTAACGTGCGATTTCTTCGCTCATAAATTGTTATCTAAGATTCCTGTGACGCCTGTCAGCCTCATTGTCGATTCGGCCGATTTTGCGATTCCTAAAGACAGAGATTTCCTGTAAAGAGCAGTCCAAACCAAAAAAATTTGGAAGGGGAGTTTACTTGAACGAAAGGAAGAAGCCTCGATTACATTAATAACATATCCAACAGCTTGAGATGTTCATTTGAAGTGGTTCTAATCAAACTTTTACGTCATTTTTCATTTCTTTTAGGACATTTAAAAACATTTTAAGTGAATTTTATTGATCACTAGCAAATTGTCCGGGCTTTCTTCATATTCAATCCAATGAGAGAAAAGATCAATTTTATATAAACCATAGTGTTTAAGATTATTATTTTTAACGTGATTGGTTCAAATTTTAATAAAAAATTACAATTTTCTTTCATTTTATTTTACAACACATTTCTATAAGATGAAATTTTTGTTCTTATGCACCGCTACTGGCCTCCAGCGAATAAATTAGGTACAAGTTTGCTGCAGCATTACCGGGCTCTGGCGGTATATATTAGGAACCACGTGCTCTAAACGAGAGGCGAAAAATGGTCGTGGTGCATCCACAAACATATTATTTAAATTATTTTTTTTCCGCATTTGGGTTGTGTTAATGTTCAACAAACTCTGCTAGGTCACTGCGACCATCCTGAAGAAGAGCTTGTAAAATCTATTCATATGCTACTTTTTGTGGTATCGATGTCGGTTACACGTCGTTGAATTCAGTTTTATTAGTATAGAAGATGATTTTTGGCGATGTTTTAGGTCATTAAAACCCGCCCTCTAATCATAACCAAAAAATAAGCGAGAAACCTGTGAACCAAGACAGCTAATTGGTAGTTACTTGTGCCCCCTATTCCACGCGCGTCCAGCCACGCCGGACGGGCGCAGACGGTTTGCGCAGGCGGTTTGCGCAGATGGTTACGCCGTCGCGTGGCGTCGGTGGGTGAGGAGGCGCGGCGCCCGCTGCGGCGACCGGTCGCTTACGTAAAGGCGGCGGCGGCGAAGCAGCCAGCGCGCCTAGCCCGGCTTTGCGCTTCGGACGCCTCCACAGTGCGCGGCAGCAATATGCCTCATGACTACACCCGACGCAGACACTTAGCTGCACACTGTCATGCCTTCCCGGGTACGTGTGTTACCAATTTCGATCGGTGTGGTCCTTTCACGTTGGCGTTTCGTTTTGTCTCTAGCGTTGCCAGACGCAGATATTGGTCGAGCAAACGCGTTTGGGTTAGTTTCAACTTCATGATGGCTTCTATGAAGTCGGTACATGCAGAGTCAAGAAAACAAGTAAATTACAACTAAAAAAGTTAGTGAGGTTGCTGTAGTCCTTCGGTGCCAACCGACTTCCAACCCAGCTTCCTTCCACCTCTGCCAGCTCACGAGACTTGGAATATCCTGTAGATACTGGGATGGAACCCTTTTCCATCTCGGAAGCATATAATTATTAATATATAATTTTTTAAGCCTGTTTACTTCGTGCGGCTGTATCCCGTAGGCTTTAATTACACTTCGTCGGTTACAGGGCAGGGGCTAGTGTCTGATAGCCGAGTGGTTTTCATCGTGGTCTGTTAACAAAATTAATATTACCTTACTAAATAATACTCCGAAGTGCGACGTGTATTTTTCCTGAACACTTCTTATAATGAACTGGAACTGAAAAAATATAGTATTTTATCTTTAATTTACGGCAAATACATTGGTAATTCTACGTTTTAAGAACTGGAAAATAATGTCAAATATTCAGAACGTATTGAAAGTTCTATATTATGGACATTCACATTGTTTTCACGGGCATATGATAGAAAATACGCATGTTTTCTGTCTGAAGAGTGCGCGTTTGCTTTTCCGGGATGGACTACTGAGCACATTATGTAAATGTTCAGACGAAGTGGAGGTAAACAGTGGCAAAGAAATGAGGTAGGAACTTTCCTGTAGGAAGAAACGTGAAATGCAGGTGTGCAGTTGTAGAAAATGTCATGTGACTGAAGGCACCGGTTTGTGATAACCTCCTTTCCCTCTCCGATTTCGTAAAGCTTCCACATGTTTGTGATGAACTGATTTGAAAGCAAATATTGTTAGATTGGTTACTACACAACGAATTCTTCCTATTTTCTAATTGATGTTTTTAGTACCTCCAATGCCCTTTTTATGTTATGCGATTAGGTAATACTTATCGAATCACGTGGAAGCTATCGTCACATCAACATACATGAAAGTTAAGAATTCTCTTATTGACGTAGAAATTCTATTATTGACGTAGAAATTTTGTAGGGCGTAATGAATTGTGAATACTTTGTTTGATTAATCTGACCTGGCGGTTTTTCGTGTCTGTTTTTCGGCTCAGAGTTAAGACTATGTAATACCTTGGAGTACTAGGACTATCAGCTTCCCAGCAATATCCGAAAGAGCTTTAGTCCTATAATAAGTAATCATTTTAATGCGCCTGTTACTTGAATTTTCTCTCCCGGCCGAGTGCTGGTCAAGGACGCTGGGCTGCCTCCAGAAGTCCTCCCTAAATCACGCCCTCTACTTTGAGTTCAAGTGCTTCCACCCCCTGCCTGCTTGGGAATTGATGTGCTGTTTGTGCGATCCAAGGGTAATATAAACTTCAACTGAGAAAAGTGTGTAAGAAAATAGTTTTATTCTGATTTGTTGTTAACAAAAAAGTTAAAAAGAGACAATAAAATCAACACTGTACAAAATTACAATCAAAGGGTTGAATTAAGGAGTGGAATTATTTGTTTGAAAACCAAAGACAGTTACTGGAGAAATACCTGCAGACGTATTTGGAATGGATGAAATGACTGTCATTGGTGACATCAACCCAGCTATTACCCAACATCAAATAAAATATAATTTCTGTTGTCAATATTCCCATTTCTCAAGTGATAGGAAGTCTTCGGTGATGAATAAGGTGGATTTAGTTTTTACCCACTTCACGTACACTAAATTTTACGTTTAAACACAGTGATCTGTTGGATTTAAACTTAAAAGGAAAACTGAAGCAAATGACACACTAGTTTGCATGGTTGCCACATGAACGCGCCAGCATTCCGGTAATGCCAGTGAAGAGGTTAACAAGAATGCCGGGTTGTTTCAATTCAGCCTTATAGAGCGTTGGCGTTGGTAGGCGCCAGCGAAAGCACAAAGTCAGCAAACATGCTACCTTTGCCCCCTGGGCCAGCGGTGGCTCGCGGGTACCCCTTCCCACGTGAGAACGTTCACTCGGGTTTACCCATGAAAGACGGCAATACTTCGTGCAATTATGCATTGTTTTAATTTTTAATTAGCCGCAATTGCATAAATATTTACATATTCCGTTGGCATTGAAAGTTTTCTCTAAGGAGAATTCATAATAGAATCCTTCGACGTAGAGATGGGCTAAACAGCTTTTCTTCATAACTGTTATCACAAAAACAGCTTACTCGTAATAGCTGTTATTAATAACAGTTGAAAAATAACAGGTCCATGACCAGCAACCTAACATGACCGACTGCTAAGAGTTAAAGCAGTTGTAGCGACTGCTAAGAGTTAAACCACGCAAAAGGAATAATGTTGGTAGCATCATAAAGCTTGTGCAGCTACCTTATGGCGCTTCCTTGTACTACTTTCCCTGACATGTTTGGACAGAGAAGCAGCTGATATGAACGAGAGTGGATGAACTGCCAAGGATAAGTAGTAATTCATATAATGTGTAGCGAATGTGTATAGAATATAGAATATTACTAGAATGAAAATGATTCGGCTTCAGATTGCAAATATTCTTTCAAATATGCAACTTGTGCATAGTGAAGTGACGAATGCCATATATAATGAGGAGAAACATTGTTTTTGCTTACCTATAGCTAAAGTGTTAATGACTATCGAATATCAAGTATTATAATGTGAGTTATTTGACCGTAACTCATTTTATTTTATCGGACCTAGGGAAATATTAGTTGATCTCACATAAGCAGCAATGGGACAGAAATAAGTTAACATATTGGACGGACTTAATTTAAAGGACAAATATCTTGTTGTAGTGAATACAATAAAATATAAAAATAATGTGGCACATGGTGTGTAATAATGACGAATTATGTATTAATGAATACAATTTGAACACTGGCAAATCATGATTGTTTAGCTGCAGTGAAGCTGTTATCGTACAAAATGGTTACCTCAAAGACTTGTAGTAGTTCGGATTAGACCCAGTAGGTTGCAGTTCTATGCATTTCAACCGATAACTGCCAATAACAGGATAAACGAAATAACTGTTATTTCGCGTAACAGTTACGAAACGTTAACGGTTAAGAAATAGGCGCAGTTCTTTTTTGTGGCTCCCAGACAGCAGAAAACTGATGATGATGGCTAAGCCATCGAAAGCTGCTATTTGTGAAATAAATACTATTGTTGACAATGACAACGCCTTCAATCATTTCAATTATGTAAATGTCAACTACACCTCACCACTGAATCAATATCAATATAAGAAATAACAGTTTAGCTGTTAAGAGCACATCCCTACTTCGACGAGCAGAATGAGGCCCTTCGGGGTCCGATGCCTGGAGCAGTGCCAAGAAGCGGAGGGAGGAGGGTCCAGTCGTCCTCCACGAGCCAACTTCTCGCACGGGGAGAGGACACGTGGCGGCGACGGCGTCGTCTCGGCGTATAAAGCGCTCTCGCGGACGCGACGCTCCGACTTCTGCAGGGCACTGGCGTGACCGGCTTTGAACCGCATACAGGACGATGGTGAAAGTGAGAAGTCACAAACGCGAAACTTCTGCGTAGAACGCAGTATCGACATTTCTTGCGAGTGCTCTGGTGCTGTGTAGCGTCAGAAGGGAAGGCCTGCTCCGTGTTATGGCAGGTACACAAGTTTTCGAGTGCGCTGCGGAATTTCACCTGCGGGATGTTGTGGAGAAAATATTCTTGAGTTGAACACACTTGCTCGTAAGCACTAAAAACACATTCCGTGTTTGTTGTTCGGCGATAACTAGGAAATAACTTCGTAAACTGGGTTGAAAATCCCAAGAGTTTGGTGGATGCACAGTACACTAGAAATTTCGCAAAGCAAGGAGGAGTCAAGTTTATAAGTAGGATGGTTCTGGAGTTTAGAAACCTCCCACCATATACAGCAAAGAGGATACTATAAAGAGAAATTAATGGCGTTTGAAAGCATCCTTGTTCGTTTAGAGGATATACTTTTTGAAAGAAGCAGGTAGTTTTGTGTTTTGGGAGCGCAATCCGCTCCTAATGGACCACCAGGCATAACTCCAGGGAATGCGAGTCCACGAGCCTGCGTGACCTGTCCTCGCCAGGAGGTGTCCTTATCGCGATGCGGGGATGGAGAATCTCCCACAACCCCCTATCCTCCAAGGGGGCTTTGCCACAGACCCAACGAGGCAGTTGTGAAAGGCGAAGTTCGCATGCTACAGTTCACCTCAGAATTACTGCACAGCGTCAAAGTAACTCTTCAATTCAAGGCCGTCGACTTTGAAGAAGGGAAAATTACAGTAAAAACGAGCCAAGGCTCTTGTCGAGATTTGACTAAAAATCTGTGAATTTTAATATTCACCCGTCGCGCCGGGGCGATCGCATAAAACTTGGACTTGAGATATAAGTATTTCAGAGAATATGGTAATCTCACCAGTAGTGAACACTTGAAGCTCAGAAGTTAAAAAATAAGAATTGGCATCCTCCTTGCACTTGCACTATCCATCGCCCACTTGCGTCTCAACTTTCACAACATGGTGCTTGTGCCTTCTAGTTCTGAGGATTAGAAAGAATATTATTTATTTTTGTCTCTTATTTTAAATTTAAAGAATAAGTTAAAAATATTGTATTAATATTGGCACTATAACGTTAAATGAACCGGCACATTTTTGGTCTCAAACACAAAGGTGTAGAATATTACAGAGTCGAGTATCTAACCACGAACAAAGTTTCCAAGTGGCCACTACCGGAACAAATTGGAGTTTGGAAATAAATTAAAAAATAAATAAAACATTAAAATTGTCAAGGAATCTATTCAGTGTATTTAGCTAACCGCCCACTGAGATTCGCATGATTTTAGTAGGCCTTCTGAGGAGAGCCTGAGAATTCTGAGAATGATTTGGCAAATGATTGAGATCATATTGGCAAATGATCTGCCTACTACTGGTACGTTTATCCTTACAGCTGTAGGTATCTGAAGCTCTTTATCGACGCGTTCTTCCAGAGCGTCAAAGATCATAGCTCTGTGCTTCGCATCGGCGTCTGCTCTTGTTCCGCGGAGGAGGGGGGGGCGCTCGCGAAGAAGCCGTCACCGTCGCCGCTGGGGGGCGCTTTGGCGCCGGAAGCTCTTCCGCTCCGGAAGGCGGCCTCCAGCGCTACGTCCGGTTGCCTGAGAGCGACGCCTCTCGCCTCCGCCCCCGCCGACACCGACGCCCACGAAGTGCCGCGAGAGGACAAACATCTCAGAGGCAAGGCAAGGGAAAACGCTACTGCTTCCTATTGCATCGGGCACCTTTTTACATCAACTTTCTTTATTTCAGCGGAACGAAGGAAGCCTTGTGTCATTACAATGAAATAAATTAATGTGTTCTTTAATACTGTGGAAATAAATTAAACAAAGGCCAATTCAGACTACTGTGAATAAAAATATTGCAGCTGACTCTTTTTACATTTTACGAATTATTTCCATTACAATGAACATAGATTAGTTTCTACACCACTGATCGTAAATGCCCTAAATACATGATATTTTGTGAAATGAATTTGTAAATGTAGTATAGAAAATTATCTTTGTGTCAAATAAACAACTATTTAAACATATTAACTATTCGTAGGAGGCATGGGCCCTGTCACCGGAGTGGTTCGCCAGAGTCGGGAGGGGTCGTGAAAGGACCCGAGTCGGCCAGGAGGGGGTGGGGACGGCAGGGGTCGTCAAAAGACGCCGCCGAAATGCTCTGACGAAGCGGAAAGCGCGTGGGCGCAGAACTCCACGCGTCTTGGAAACCACTCGAAGGCGTGTTTGCGCAAGGCAAGACTTCCACGTCGCTCGGCTGCTCCTTTCTGGCATTTCTGACTCGAACCGCCATTAGCTTTAAGATTCCCCTTTTGCCGAATGCTGTATGTATTTGGAGATATGCTGTGTCACTATTTCGACAGTACTTACTTTTTTCCCATTCGTTGTGCTGGCAATGATTAATAATAGTGCCCAAAGTCACTGAAATGTCCCTTTGCTCTCTTAATCTATATCATCGGGGCAATAGACTGTATGTAACTAGGGAATGAAACAATTTGTGGATTAATCATGAAATCACTTTACTGTGAATATGAACAGCTCAGTACTCTGAATTTCAGATTTACAAAGAGATTATAGTAAAACTCAAGAGTTTTCTGTATCAGACATCACGCACTCGCTATTCCCGATTGCTCATTTACAACTTTGTACTTGTCCATTGTTGAGTTCTATTTATACTGCCAAAAGAGTACCCTAACATAATACGAAATGCTAGGGAAAATAGCATAAGGCATTCACAAGATGAGTACGGGCCTCCAGACCAGAGTGGGGAGCATCGCACATTATCGGAAAAGAAGTAAAAATTTGTAAGTGAGCGAAAAATAATTTCGAGAAACGAAATTCGAAGTAAAATTTCTCATTTCTATCGATACTTTTACTCGCAAGCGAATCTCTGTTGTCCCGCTCAATGTATATGTTGTTATTGTTACATTTTTTTGCCGCCGTTGAACAAATACTGTTGTTAAATGTTAGTATTCGTATGGGATGATCGTTCCGGATCGTTGTCGCGTTGGACATGGATAAAGGATATTTGGATAAATGTCGTCCCGTCGCGTCGTGGAAATGACATCCTCGAGATGCTTTGTAGTTTAGCTAGCGAAAAGCAGCTTCTTCGAAGATGAGAGAGCAAAGCTTCGCCAGCTTCCTTCCTTCTTCTGAAGTCAGCGGAAACTAGCGAGCGTCAGCCGGCGACGGACGCTAACAGGATCCGTCAGCGGGGAACTGGCACTCGGTAGACAGGCCAAACAAACTGACCAGTTAATGGGGACGGGGAGGTGCGACGGTAGAGACGGACGAGGGAAGGTGGGCGAGAGGGTGGGAGTGGGGGGTGAGAACGGAGACGAACGCGAGGCGTGGGACCGGGAGCGGTAGCTCAGTGCATCAACGATGTCACTGCAGCCTCTGACGGGAGGTCCTAGGTTCGAGTCCTACGGCGGCAGGATTTTCGACATAGCTTTTCAGCTAGGTCGAATTCAGTCGCTGTCTGGAGGAGAAGTCTAGCGGCCGGCTGCTCTGATCGGTAGTTTTCCGTGGTTTCTCCGATCAACACCAGGCGTATGCCGGAGCAGTACCACACACTTTCACTAACATGCACTACACTACCACATATTCTGGGAGACCGGGCGGGAGTTTACACCTTGTCCCTGCTGGGGCGATGCCCCGCGTGTGGGAGAGTCCTGGTTAGGGGGAAACCCCACTAGCCGACGGTAGGTCGGCGCCGGATCTCGCCATCCAGCGAGGGAAGATCATCGCCATCTCCCAGGGAAAAACATGCGTTACACTAACGGGACTAATGACCAAAGCAGTTGACGCGCCCGGAAACACGAAAAAATCAATCAATCAATCAATCAATCAATCAAGCGAGGCGTGGGGACGAGCGGCGGGTACGGGCACCAGCGGCGGGCGCGTGGGCGAGCGATGGGCACGGGGACGAGCGGCAGGAGATAATGTGCTAGCCTGTTCAGTGTGTACATGCTATACTGCTGCCTTTATCGTTTCTTCGTTCGATTCAAATTTCGAGCATGAAAATTTCAGAGAAGTTGTAATGGAGGTCCCTATTATCTACAATTTGCAATTTGAGCCGGAGGTCGTTGAATTTTTCATTAAAAATACTATACATATTTGTATATTCAGTTTTAGTTTCGAATAAATTGACCGGGAGAGATGGCTCAGGGCATCAACTGATGTCAGTGAGGTCCCTATAGGTATTTATAACCTAAGGTTTAGATTTTGGTTTTAAAACAATTTCGTTATTCCTTTTATTGTAATACATTCTTCTGAAATGAATGATAATGCAATAGAATTTCTATTCGTATTAATTTTTTCCCTTTAGTTGAAAATACGTAATAACAAAATCTCTGTTGTCTGAAAAATTTCGGTTTTACTTCTCGATTGGAAACGGTTTTTAACAGTATGGTTTTTGAGTTGATACTCTAAATCTTAACATCAATGCAAATTCGGATATGCATTTTGCTTATACAATGTCATTAGCGCATGTTTTTGTCAGTACTGAAACATTTCAACGTCGCGTTGCGCATCCTCGCAAAACGGCGGAGGCGAGCAAAGCCCGGAACCACGCCCCCCTGGCGGCTCGTGAATCAGCCTCCCGCCACCGGACGCGCTGTGGGAGAGTGGCGAGGGGGCGGGGAGGGGCGGCGTGGGAAGGCCCGGGGTCGAGGCCGACGCGCGCCGCTTGGCGCCGCTCGCGGTCATGGCCGCGCGACGTGGCAACACCGCCCGCCACCGCCCCCTGCACGGGAGGCGAACCAAAGCCCCCACAGAGAGCTCGCGCCGCCCTCCGTCACAGCGACATGGCGATAATGGAGATGGTTCAGAGGTTGCGTGAGGCCAAACTAATAATTTCACCTCGTTGTTTACTAATGCGATTTAATAATTACTCGTGAGAAAAATATGGTAGCGTACAACCCGTAATGTG
The DNA here is from genome assembly GCA_964035755.1 of Teleogryllus oceanicus. Classification (NCBI taxonomy): domain Eukaryota; kingdom Metazoa; phylum Arthropoda; class Insecta; order Orthoptera; family Gryllidae; genus Teleogryllus; species Teleogryllus oceanicus. The sequence continues at coordinate 107,397,608 of CAXIVR010000004.1, read as the reverse complement.
TTATTAGCTCGCAGCAAACGGCTGTTTCGGGCTATAATTTGTGGAATAATTTTTAAAGGTGATGTTCTCTTCATTCATGACGAATATAACAACGCACAATCATCATTCATCTGATAGGGAATTCTATAATGATTTCGCAATGCTTCATTCCGACTGTGTAATCAAAACATTGAACCGTTATATATGTTCTTTTCGTTTCAAAAGAGGTTGTTTTAGGCGTAGTGTGTGCTGATACTAGTAAAAGTATTATATCATATGACAGTCATTCTATCGTCAATAATTTCGTTCGCGTTGTCCACTTTGCAAACGAGATTTCTATCGCCGTTCCTGCGGGCGGAATCTAAGCCCCATCGGGCGCGGGGCAGGGGACAAAGGGCGAAGGGCGGAGGGCGGTGGCCGGCAGGTGCGGAAAGGGTGGGGAGGTCGGCATCGCTTAATTGGCGCAATAAAGCGGCACCGGATCGCGCGCTGCCCCGGTATTTCCGCTACCACCTGAGCCGCTCCCCTTCAACACACACACACACGCGCACGCGCACGCACGCACACACACACACGCACGCACACGCACACACACAGGCGCACATGCGCACACACACACACACACACGCGCGCACACGCACATGCACACGCACACAAATGCAAACGCACACTCACACATGCACATACCGCACGTGCTCCGCTACAACCGCTCTCTGTCTTGGCTGTGGACGCTCATCGGCCAACAGGCGGCGTTCCCTTCTCCAAGGATATTTATTAAAATAAATGCATCCACTGGTTTGACCATACGCAGAAGGGCAGGCTAAAACGACTACAATTTAATGGTCGAAATATTTGTATTACATGCATGCATTTCGGTTCCGATCATAAAGATAATCGGAAAATGGAATGGTATCTTAGCTTAAGAAGAGTTGGTGACTAACATTCAGGTGAAAATGTCTGACTGTGAAACGAAACTTATGCGACACAGGATAGCGTTGGTGTTATTTCGTTGTAGAACTGTTTGGCCCTCTGAAACGGAGCACCTACATGCAGTTCTTGTGAATGGCTCGCGGCGGTAGCTTCTCTTGAACAAGGAGTGAGCGGAGCGCGACCTTTTGAAAGCAAGTTGGGGAAACCCACCCGCGGTAGAAGTAGAAGGACCACGTTGCTGCTTGGTTGTGGTTGGGAGCTTGCGATTGAGCTGGGACAATTTTCACGGACTCTTGTAAAATCCCTCAGCACAATGAAACGTTGCGTTACCAAAGCGATTTAAAAAATCTCGATAGCAGAGTTGAGAATGAATTCCGTCTGATGTGGCGAAGCGTATGTCATGATCGGATTGAGGCTAATCCAGCTCCTAATTGAGAAGCGGAGGCCACCAGACATCATGAACTCTTTTGGGGCCCGGCTCCACCCTCCAATAGACGACGTATCATCTACAAAAGCTCATGTAAGAGTAGTTGCCTTCTAATTATTGTTCCTCTTTACATGTAAAGTATGTTTGATTGCTAGAAAGTAAATATTTGAAAACAATGTATCCTATCCAAAGACAATAAAAACCTTTTAAAAATTGTTTTGTCCACGGCTGCTTGAAATGAAGAGCCTACCGCGACTATAGTTGTCGTGGTGATCTTGAGTATTACATAATACATTTCGAAAACAACAATTTCACCTTAAAATCAAGAATACTAATGAAAGAAACTGTCGAGTGTATGAAGACCTACTATGACATGTTCTCATATTTGATCACCCCGTTCATCGCCAAGTGAGTTCCATGAAGTATGAAGTAGGGCGCTTCGTGTAGCGTCTCCGAAAGAAGAATGGTGCCCTATTTCGGGTGCGGTGAGCAGCGTCTGCATTCCTCCCGCCCCTGGCTGCGGCATATGCAGCGGGCAGCGGGCCAGCGCTCTGCCAGCCTCCGGGCCGCGCCGCGCCGCGCCGGGGAGGCGGCGGCCAAGGCGGCGCCGCGTGCCCGGGGCGCGCGGGGCGCCGAAACGCGCTATCGACCCGCCGCGCCGCGTCCTCGACACTGACCCGCCGCCGACCCAAGGACGCCCCTCCCCCGCCCCTCCCCCGCTCTTCACCCTTCACCCTCCGCCGGACCGGACCGCCCCGCCCCGCTCGCCCCACTCGGCCCGGCCGGTCCCTGCCCCGCCCTTCGCCCGCCCCCCCGCCCCGCCCGCACCCGGCCCCCGCCCGCGCCGATCCCCAGCACGTTCCCTGTCCACCAGTCCGTCCTACCCCGTCCGCCGGCCCGTCCGCCCGGCCCCCAAACCTCCCGTTCCCCGGCCCACTCCGCCCTGCCCCGCCCACGTCCCCTTCTGTCCTTCCCGATCCACCCCCTCAGAACGTCACCTCAGCCCTTCCCCCGGCAGTCACGGTCCGCCCGTATTCCCGGTCGATCCGTCCCGCCCCGCCGCACCCCAGCCGGCCCGACCTGCCCCGCCTTGCCCCACCCATCTTCCACGGAACCCTCAAAGCCCAACCCGCCCTTCGCCGCCAGGCTAACACCGCCCCTCCACTGCGCGCTGAGGAAACGCGGAGCAGGGAAGACTAGCTGCCTGCGCGCGCTACTGCCGCATTTTGCACAACCCAACCACAGAGCAGTTTATGAAAAATCGGCTTTGTTGTCGGAGAAATGTTTTTTCCCGAAAAATATTTTCCGAGTAAAATGAATTTCTGGGAAGTTGCCAGAATAACTTTAAAAAATCGATACAGAGAGTAGTTTTCCTCTACATCTATGTTATCCACAAAAAGTGTGATGTTCGATTTAGAACATGCGAACACCATTAAAAGTTGTTTGTTTTCTCAACAACGGAGATCATGAAGGAGATATATCACTGAATACACAATCTCCTAAACACCGAATGTCGAGATTTGAATGATAATTCGAATACCGTGTGATACCATCGAACACGCATAAAGTGATATATAATTATGAAACATAATGTCCTAGATAAATGTGCCTCCCGTATTCCATATACCGTTTAAATGTTCAATTACGTATTGCAGCCCTAGTAGCTTCTTCGATGTTTCGTTCTGCACTCGCCACGCTCGGACTTGCTGGTATCTGATTACGAAAACATGCAGTCGCTCTGTTCCATGCTAAAACAACGCTAGAGTTCAGTGTCGACTATTTCTGTTTCCTTTATCGCGGCTCACGTCAAAATGCAAAGCACTTCCCAGCACGGCAAGTTCATCTAGGCCATTACCAGCTCAAAGAAGCACACGGTAGTTGTAGGTGGCGGTGCGATGTCAGAGATAAATATTCATCTGTATTTTCTTCCGTTCATCTCCAGACTAATCAGTTCACATTATCATTGTAAAAAAAACACTTTATCAATCTTTTTTCATTAACTCTATGACGCAAATAATTTCCGTATTTTACACGCGTGGGGAATTAAATCAGTGTTACAGATCTGTGAAAATCTTTCACCATTAATTGACAATTATCATTTGCTTGTCCTTGTAAGTAAGCAAATGTTGTAGGTTTCCTTCTCTAGATTGTTTGGTCATTTCATTACTAAGAATAATGTATTGTCGAGTCCTTGTTTTGTTGCTGACATTTATAAACTTCTAGGGCATGTAGAGAGGTCAAAAATGATAACTTGTTGCCAATGAAGATATAGTGGACAATTTCATGTAAGTGGCATTTTCTCCTGATTGTTAGGCTACCTTGCACGAACAGATGATCGGCCATTACGTAGAATCATCTTGGCATTGGAAGGAAATGACATGGAATTTCTAAAAAACATTGTCGATAATTTGCTTTACGGAAATAATTTCATAAAAAATGATTACCTTTATAGTTTTTACCATTATAATGGTAATAATTTACCTAAATTATTACCATTATAATTTTCTCTAGCGAACCTCCCCACCTTATTATAAAAACGAAACGACTATCAAAGAGTTTATTCAACAAACGTACTCTTTGAGCGGGGGAGAAGGGCACACTTGTTTTGTCATTTTAAGATCGGGTTGCAACGTGTACGTAGCCTTCAAACAGAAGTGTCTTATTTGAAGATATTTTCATATAGGATACACGAAAAAGGACAAAAAAAAAACAACATTTTTCTGACAGAAAAGCCAAAGATGTTGAAAATATGAAGAGACATTTAACTGACCACTTCTCCTCTTGTGTACTACGTCTAGCGTTTAGTTGCGACAGATGGGTTTTGTGAGAGATACTTGGAAGGATAGAATATTCTTGTTACAAAATCGAAGGAAGGGGTGAGGTGTGGAAATACTATTTTGTGTGCGAATTTGTTAAATGACCCCTAACACGTGTTTCACGAAGAAAAGCCTGCCTAGAATCAAGAGGCGTGAGGCCCGGGCATTTCTCTTTTCACAGAGAGGCCATGGAAAGAGTTCTTCGCGTCACCAAAGAATAATAATAATTACGAGCCCAAATATACAAATTTTACCAAGAACAATGGCCCAACATGTTACGAAGATCTACATCTTAGGGCGTATGTTAAAGTAAAAATACAAAGCCAGGGAACGTGGAGGAGGGGGAGTAAAGGTTTCAAAAATAAGGTTTAAATTACAGAAATACGAATGTGTTAACTCTACTTGAAGAGTTGTTCGAAGTACATCATATGACAGTTTTTGTGTGGATGAATATACATCATAGAATCGCGAGTGGGTTGTACTGCTGTTGTCATGTCATGTGCTGGTACGTAGCGGTTGTACCATCTCAGTAGCCGTTTTCTCGGAAGCGTGTGTTGAGAGAAGGCATTAGCATCGAGTGCAGTCCCACCTCGCCGCTGCTAGAGTGCAGACGCGGAGGGCCCAGAGTATTCCGCGAAGCTCTGACGCCCGTCGCCGCCTTGGGAGCCACTAGAGCACGAGCAGTCCTGCCCTCCTCCCCCTCCCCCTCCTCCTCACCGCCCCCGCCCCCCGCTCGCTGCTCGCGCTGGGAAGTCCCGAGCGACAACACAGCACCTGATTCTGCGAACCCACTCTCACTCTCTTCTCCAGCGGCCTCTGCTAATGGATGTTGACTAGATTATCGCCTTCTCCACTCTCCGACGGCTGAGGGATGGACGGCGGTTCCGCCCCTAATATTCGTACGGCAATCCTTTGAAGTGGTTGTGAGTAAAACATTAAAATATTAAATATCTATATTCCAGCATTTTATAATGAAACGGTGTGTATAGTACGAGTACATCTTCGATTTCGACTTTCTTCTTTGATGCTTAAGGGAATAAACTTACGACGTTACATTTATTGTTCTTAGGATAAAAAGTTCTTAGGGAAAACAAAATAATTTGGAAAATCGTCTCTCAGCTCCTTGTAAAATAATATGTCGTCTAAGAAATGTCATAAATTGATTGTTTATTCCGTTTCTTTCGTTCGAGATTTCGTGCGAGGGGAAATGGTACTTTAATTGTCGAATGCGTGACTTGCTGTTCGATGAACTATGTGGTCATGGCTTCAAATTTAGAGTGCACTCCCAACGTGTACAGCAGTGAATTTGCTGCAAGGTACCAGCGTCTGCCTACTCTCTGCCTTTACTCTGAAGTCAGCGCCTGGAGGAGTTTCGACAAGTACACAAACGCGTGCAGCGCAGAACTCTTTGCTTTTTTTTCCTCCTCTTTGCAAAGTTCTCGTAGTACAAGCTTCGACGGTTTTTCCAAGTGAGAATCTTTGCGTAGAAACACAATTTGCCCAGAAGATGGGTTGTGAAAAAGATTGTTGACTGCGTAAATTTCCAGGAGCTGCAGTTTTCTTTTGTAAATGCAAGAAAAGAAATATCGTGCATGTTGCGTTCATAGTACTGACAATATTCTGCGCCACGGTTAATATAGTGTAAATGGGCTACATGACATACCCTAAAATTAATGTCTCCTGCCATTTCAACACCGTGGAAAAAATTACGTCTGTAATTGTTATGCTTTCCTCCAAAACTGCACTTTCCTCAAAACTCACACTTAAACGTTTCTCATTTGTACGCTTGTATTTTTATCGGCTTTATTTCAGTAAGCCGAAGAAAGAAATTGATGAGCTATTTTAAAATGAGCCAGACTTAGTTTGGAAGGGTTCGCTCCAGAAAATGCTCTGTTGAATCTTGTTCGGCCGCGTGTATTTTTTTGAAGGACGTTTCCTTGCGGGAGCAGGAGGAAGACCCGTTGCTAAATCTTTGAAAGAAAGAAGCAAAGCGATGTGGAGAAGAGGGCAGGGATCTGCGTGGGCGTGTGCGAAGGGCACAGGCGAAGGGCGCGCCCTTGAGGGGCAAGAACGTTGTGGTTGACGGAGTGAAGGGCGCAGCGGAGCAGAGACGGCGGCGGCGGCGGCGGCGGCGGCGGCGGCGGCGGTGGCGGCGGCGGCGACGGCGGCGGCGACGGTGGCGGCGGCGACGGTGGCGACGGCGGCGGCGGCGGCGGCGGCGGCGGCGGCGGAGCCGTCGCCGTCGCGACAACAAACACGAGAGTATTAATAGCGGCGTGCGCTAAACGCAGCGCCCACGTGCGGGCGGCTTCGGGCGTGGGCGGCGTGGGCGGCGGGCCGGAGGCGGTGGGGGCGGCGGCGGTGACGCTGCCGGTGACGACTACAGCGGATTTGCACCTCGGCCCACTTCACAATGGCCAACTGGCCCAGGGGTGGGAATGCCCCTGCTCCCAAAACGCCACATATTCTTAACTTTTCATAACTGGGGCCCGGATTTTAATGACAAGTCATATATTTTTTCTGAACCTTCGGGTGAATTTTTAAACGATTTATTACCGAGTCTATGTATTGTCGATTAGAAAAAATGTAATTTTATTATGCATATAAAGTCATACCTAAACCGTTTTTAGTAAAAGGTCATATTTTGGCTAAAGTTTGCCCAAAATGCGTACATATGTCATATTTTTAAGGACACAAGAATAAAAAGCTTGTAAATATGTCTTGCATGACAATATATCGCAGATATTGTCACAAATAAACGCAACAATTATACCACAAAGGATTATTTGAAACGTAAGTGAATTTGAACGAAGTGAGTTGGGTCAAGATCGTGGTCATGTGGCTGAAAAGTGTACAACAAATTGTTGAGTATTCGTCTGCGACATCTGGATATTCCTGGATATTTTACAATTCTACAGTGCAGAATTAGCGATATAATTTCTGGAAATGCCGCAACATTTGAAGACAACAAACCAAAGCTGCACTGCAGTGACATTGCCGCCTTCAAATACACCACCGTGACGTCATGTGATGTGGAGTGGATCTTTCTCAGATACAAAAGTATCCTCAGCAACAATCGTAGGTCTTTTATGATGGAAAACTTGAAAATACCCTTGTGATCCAATGCAACTCTCTAAAAACTGAAGACTGGGAGGAAATTAGAAAACATTTAACAAGAAGTATGCAGTAGCAAAACAAGACATTTTGTTTCACGGGTTTTATTGTACTGTACTTGATTTGTTTTACAGACACAAGCAAATTTTTTAATGCTAGTTAATTCCAGACTGCAAACCGTATGTACCGTACTCACAACCTGTTCTTGAGTGAAGTTTGTATTTGTTATACCTAAAAAATCAACAGGAAATTTAAAAAGAACTTGTATAACGTCATATTTCTTCGGATCTGAATGTTATTTGTTCTCGTGTAATATTTGAATTCGTAGCCGCATTCACATCGTTTATTTTAGAGACGTTAACCGTAAGAGTGAGGATGAGAAGGAAAATATTATAATCGCAAATCAAGACATGAAACATTTTAAGCCTGAGATATATCTGGTTTTAAGTTTTTTTAAATTTTGTTTAATTAAATGTCCAGCAACCCAGAAGGAGGAGTTGCAGGGAACCTATCGGGCGAGTGGCGGAGCCGCTGCTCACCGAAGCGAAGGGGAGGGGGGGCGTGCTTTCTCGGAGCTATTTGAGGCCCCGCGGGCGCCGCCGCTGACGGACATATGGAGCACATGCGCTGGCTTTTGTAGGGGACACGGTTCTCGGAATCCGAATATAACTGGTGGACATTCTGGGCAAGTGGTCAATATTGGCCAGTCCTGTTACGTGTGACTTACATGTGAGAGTGGTCAGTTCTCGTGTCACAACTTCGTTTTGGTTTAGGTACATCTAAAGAAACTGCATACAACAATTCAGTCTATTAAGTGCCTGGTAGTAATATCTCAAGAGTTGCATGTTGATTTGTCGCGTGTGTAGATGATGGCCCCGTAACTATTACGAAGTTTCGAGAGCATGTTTGGTAGTAAAATAGAGAGAATTGGGTTTTAATGTAGGTACTGAAAACTTTTTGATACAGATAAAAAGTTAACAACCTTTGCGTTACAAAAGCACCATTCCGTAGAGGGAAGCAGATTAAATGAAATGTTGGTTATAAAAAGGTATTGTTAAAGTTCTGGCGAAATGTTCAGTGTTGTAATTTCCCCTCGCTCTTTGAAGGGGCCATTCAGAAAAATACGTGCCGCAAAAATTAGCTTTTTCTACCCTCTCCCCCATCGCTTCTCCGTAAGTATTCTTATCCCCGCTCATGAAATAAACGTACCATTTTGATTTCTCCCCCTCCTCAGTTAAATAAAAGTACAACGTCAAAATTGGGTGTTTCGTAAATATTTCAATACAATTTTAAAACTTCTCCCAGATACACTTTCGATTAACATTGTTGATTTTGTTGTCGTTTTTTGAGGGGGAGAAGCATTTTCCAGCTTCAAGGGATATCGATTTTTGACTATCCGCTCCAGGTACCCACAATGTCCCTCATGGGGACACATTAACCATTATACTAGACACTGACACACTTGCGGGCTCCTTCGGTCTGTGGTCTGCAGACTCACTAGGTCTTTCGCGACAACACACATACATGAAAAACAAGGGACAAACCACCATGCCACGGCGGGATAGGAACCCGCGATCCTTCCGACCGAAGCGCTGAGTCGGCACATGCTCTAGGCACATTGTTGATCCAGGTCGTGTACATTAACATTGTTGTGAAGTTAATAATTTATTTATTATTTAAAAAATGTGAAGTTAATTTTCCGTAGACCAACTTTCTCTCTGGTTCGCTTTTAACGCAGTTACGGGAACCCTGTTTCCCCTGAGAGCGAACGTATTTTTTAAGTGGCATCTTAACCACAGTGGGCAACTCATCGCGATGTCTGAAACATCGCTCCGTGAGGCCGCAGCCGAGGTCCGCTGAGTCACTGGCGCGCGGGCTGTCCTGAGAGGGGCAGCGGCGACGGCGCAGCGCCGAAGAGCCTACGCAGCGCGGGGCATTGGGACGGCGTGTCGGGGCGCGGCGGGGGCGGCGAGCGGGGAAGCGGGCGAGCGGGGAAGCGGGCGAGCGGGGGAGCGGGGAAGCGGGCGAGCGGGGAAGCGGGCGAGCGGGGAAGCGGGCGAGCAGGGAAGCGGGCGAGCAGGGAAGCGGGCGAGCGGGAAGCGGGCGAGCGGGGAAGCGGGCGAGCGGGGAAGCGGGCGAGCGGGGAAGCGGGCAGCGGGCGAGCGGGAAGCGGGCGAGCGGGGAAGCGGGCGAGCGGGAAGCGGGCGAGCGGGGAAGCGGGCGAGCGGGGAAGGCGGCGAGCGGGCGAGCGGGGAACAGACTGCGCCAGCGTATATTTAACGAAGGTATGTAGGCCGCCGGCCGGCCGCCAGCACCCGCCGCCGCCGCCGCCGCCGCTGCGAGACATCCACGACGAAGTGTAAGCGGAATCGCCGAAATACAGCGGCACGTGGTCTCTCGGAGACGCATCACGCGAGCGGCGAATTCTGTTTTTCGACTTGAATTCTGTGTCCTTTGAAATCTTTCGAATCCTCAGGAGCTTAAGAATTAAACATATTTTCGGTTCAGAGGTATCGACGATGAATTATTTGTGACAGTTTCCAAAACAACTAAGCATCACTGAAGAGACAGTCCTTCTGCAAAATGTGTTATTTAGTCAGCCAGATGCGCCGACCGCCTGCTGATAATCGGTTTGTTGGTTAGTGATTCCGGGCGCGTCAACAGCTTAGGTCATTAGTCCCGTATGTGTAGTGCATGTTTTTTTCCTCGGGAGATGGCGGTGATCTTCCCCCGCTTAATGGCGAGATCCAGCGCCGACCTACCGTCGGCTAGCGGGGTTTCCCCCTAACCAGGACTCTCCCACCAGCGGGGCACCGCCCCAGCCGGGACAAGTTCTAAGCTCCGGACCGGTCTCCCGGAATATGTGGTAGTGTAGTGCATTTAGTGTGTGTGGTGTATGTGTATGCGTAAGGGAGAGGATAGGACAAGGAAGAGGAAGGAAGTATCGCGCGCGGTCCGTGGCCCGTTTGTTAGGGTACTGCTCCGGCATTCGCCTGGCTGGTATTCGGAACTGTAGGTTCAGTGAATACAGTTGGAGTTGAGGGATAGTTTTTACGAGTGTTCCCATATCATCAGAAAATATAATGTAGTCATAATTGATACAAATCATGTCAAAAACCATGAAATAACATTAATGAACATTCTGTAATAGAGAAATTCAAAGTGATGCCATGCACATCGAAGGTAAACGGACAGATCTAACCATCAACTTTGAAAGAGCGCTATTCACTTTCAACGCGCTTCCAAATAAATTCGCAAAATACCAATTCTTAAAGAATAATCAATGTACGTAATATTTCTTCTAGAACCCGGTTTGTGGTGTGTTTTTTCATGCATCATCCTAGCTACATCAATACAAACATAGGTTTCACATATTCGATTTCATTCAAACATTCTCGAGTTGGCGGAAAACAATAGGTAGCACTACAGTCCTAAGCAACTTTTGTGAAATAAATACTATATTGCTTTCTGCCTCCTTCATACCGACCACACTGCCGATATGATTGGGCAGAAATGAATGTCAACATAATTGCTCGCGTTTGTGAACAGAGTACAAAATAAGAGATTTTAAGAGGTTGGGTTTTGAAGCATTTTTTTTAGGTCGCTTTTCAACATCTTTGTGATATAGCGACCACTGTGATTTTTAACCTGTAGGAAGAACACGTAAGGACAAAACACTCTAATGCCTATGGCGGGATTCGAACCTACGACCCTTTCGAACTAAGGCTGCTTCGGACCTTCAGCCTTTAGGACCTCGGCTATCCAAGACGGCGAAGCATTACAATTATTGGAATATTTTTTTTTTAGGATTAGAGTATTCGAATAACCGATCCAGACTAAGAGTGAGAAGTAAGGCTCTCTGGAAAATGCTTGTAGATATTGAGGTTCAAATTGTATTGATAATCAGAAGAATTTATAAATTGTTTTGGTCAGTGGATGTCTCTAGACAGTGTTCAAGGACATCGTGCCTATATTCTAGATTTAATTGAATTTAACTGAAAAGAATTGTTTCTGGGCTTCTTTCCAAGAGTTTTATATTAGTAAATGAAGAGTAAGACTTGCCCAATATTTTGAATCCAGATGGTTCTCTACCAGTTCAGGAATACGTTGCTCTGCCTGTTTGTGAATGGGCTTATCGAATCACAAATTCACCGTTGTGAGATTGAAAATGCAGGTTCATGAAAAGTCGAGTTAAGCGGAACGTTTCATGCACTAATTTCAATCCTTCTTTTATGAAGACATTGGGAAGTGAAATACTACTGAAACGAAATTTAGTTCGTATTCGATTGAAGACTGTTCTTTAAAGAATGAAGTGAAGCCCTTTGAACAATTTTCTCGTTTGTATGCTATTTCTGTATTAAAAAATGGAACTATAAACATGAGAAAATGATCACTTTCCAAGTTGAGAATGAAAAAATTCAGATGGTCTAATTGAGTTGCTGAGAAAAAAAGAGACTGACATTATACGCTATATTAGAACGTTTTCCTTCGCAATAATGCGATCTTTCGAAATAGTCGGTAATTGCATTAGTTAAGACATGGAGGAAGTTAAAAATTCGATAGTGTGTTTTCATTCAATTACAAATGTTTCCTCTTCGGAACGATCCTTAAATTTTAATCTCAGCGATCATATTCCGGAGAAAAAGCTATCAAAAATGTTTCCGTATTGATCGCGAGAGTATCCAATGAGTTGCTATCGTTCCTGGTCGAGCGTGGTCGATAAGAGCGTACCTGCGGCTTTTCGTGCTTAAACATTCGCCACGCCCAGTGTTATGCTTCACCAGTCATGTATTTTAGAAACCCATACGGTTTGTTCTGCGGCCGCTGCCTCTGTAATAAAACGTTTATTTACAGCGTATCGTGAAATGTTAAAATAGAACTTTGCGGGGAGGAGAAAAGCAATATTGCGTGATCGTAACGTAACTGTATTGCTGCATACACAGAGACTAACTTCTCCAATATCGGGGACGTAGCAAATGAAGCAAAAGAATTGCCGCAACTCTGGCCAATATCGGAGGACGTGGAGTCATCCAGCAGATGGGGATGTGAAGCGGCCGGCTGTGAGCCAGCCTGTGACAACTGCCGAGCGGGGGCGGCGGGCCAAGTGCCCGCTCGTTTCCGCGTATTCAGGGTGGGTGGCGGCCCTGGAGGCGGTGACGAAGCTTCGGGGTGTGCGGACCGAAGGAGACGTCGAACAAGTCGTCCCTCCCAAAAATGGAGAAGGTCAGGAGTGGCAAAGTTTCGATTTTGCTTGATTGATTAATGATTCCGGGCGCGTCAACTACTGAGGTCTTTAGTCCCCACTGTGTAGTGCATGTGTTTCATCGGGAGGTGACGGTCTTCCCCCACTGGATGGCGAGATCCGGCGTCGACCTACCGTCGACTAGCGGGGTTTTCTCCCAACCAGGTATCTCCCACCAGCGGGGCCCCGCCCCAATCGGGACAAATACCAAGTCCTTGACCGAACTCCCGGTGTAGTGTGGTAGTGTAGTGCATGTTTGTGTAAGGGGTGAGGATAGGACAGGGAAGAGGAAGGAAGTGGAAGGAAATATCGCGCGCGGTTCGTGGCCCGTTTGGTAGGGTACTGCTCCGGCATTCGCCTGATGTTGATTGGAGAAACTACGGAAAACTACCGATCAGAGCAGCCGGTCCCTAGAATTCTCCTCCAGACAGCGACTGAATTCGACCTAGCTCACAAGTTAGTGTCGAAAATCCTGCCGCCGTCGAGACTCGAACCTAGGACCTCCCGGTCAGTGGTAATATAAGTTCATACACTGAGCCACCGTTACCGACGCAAGGTTTCGGAAATCGTTGATCAATAAAGAAGCAAAATGCTCCATTCTGATTAGCGAGACTGCCTGACTGTACTCAGATTTAAAGTGACTTCTGACAGATAAGTTACACGCTGTTTTCCAGGAAGCTTCGTTAAGATTTAAATGTTTGTCATTGAAGCTCACTTGGATAACCCCTTTTACTTTAAATTGGAGTATATGTTTCGGATCCTCATCTGGACAGCAAAGGCACAATGTACTGGGGCGCAGCATGTTTCACCTCTATGCCATCTTTGCCGTCCATTTGTGGAAAATATGAAAATGGACGGGAGGTGAAGGCAGCTACACGTATAAGTGAATCCTCTCTATCGATATTAAAAGGTTGAGCCTGGTATTATTAAAGCAATGTAAAAGCAACCATAATAGGCGGATGTCCTAGGTTGTTAATGTCACATTACGAAACAATTTCAAGTTGCATTTGTATTGACGAAACGTGATTAAAAGAATGGAAATAGTGTTTATTTTTGTTGGCCCTGAACGATCGAGGCATTGATTGTATTGGACACGATAAAATAATTTCGTTTTATTAATATTTAAAATTGTAGCCATAACGATTAACAATTGCCATTTCAAAATGAAATTACGCCAAACAAGTTAAGCACTGAATAGGAATTTTATACGTAATATGTAACGTTTGTTGCTGTATATTTTCAATACTGCTGAACAGAAATGCTTTTCTAATTCAGTCGCATAAAATATAACCGAACTTACCAAATATTTGAAATTTGGTGAAGGCACGAAGCAAGGCCTTTAATGACGTTGGCGACGAAACCCGCAGAGACAGCTTGTCCAAAATATGCATCACCACTGGCGGACTAGTGTAGTGCTCTAGCAGTTCTGAAAAGGCGGCGGCCGGGCGGGTGATGGCAGATGATAAAGGGGCCGCTCAGTCATTGTGCCAGTCGTTAATTTTAACGGCTTTTTCATCGCCGCGCCAGGCCTCTAATGGCTGGCGCGACCGAGGGAGCGCCCGGGGCGACAGCGTTGGCGGCGGCGCTGCGCGGGCGCGGCGATTCTGGACGATTGCTCAGCGCCACAGGAGCCCTCGCTCTCGTCAAGTGGCGCGCCACTCTTCAAACAAGACTGGGGATAATTAACATTTATACACAAAAAATAGGAAACTGTCCGACCTGGATGGCCGAGGTGGCTAAGAGCGAGTACCGACTCAGCGCTTCGGTCCGAAGGGTCGCCGGTTCGAGTCCTGCCTTGGGCATGGTTGTTTGCCCCTTGTCTTTGTATGTATGTGTTGTCGCGGAGGGCCTCGCGTGGTGCTGACCCCAGATCAGAGCAAGTGTGTTGGTGTCTTTATGGTCGAATATGCGTCCCATCGGGACGTAAAGGGTAACCGGCTGTCGGCTGGAAAAAAGCCCTAGAAAGAAAGAAGAAGAAAATAGGAAATTGTCAGTCATTATTCCATTCAATTATATTCGATGAGATTGGCCAACGATTTTCTGACAGACTGTAGTTTTTTTTAAAAAAATTCTTTTTGAAATAACTCAGAATTTTAAACTTGCATACTTTTATTTTTCATTTCTCAAAAACAGTTTTCATTTCTTCGAAACGTCGCAAAACAAACTTGGAGTAATGAAAAATGAAAAAACTTTAAAGTTTAAAATAAAATGGTTCTGAGTTAATTCCAAGTTTTTTTAAAACTAGTGTCAAAAAATCTGTGGCCAAGCTTATTGAATATAACTAATATTTTACGAGATCATATTAATATTTTGTTCACTGATTTATTCACCTCGAAATTAAAACGAAAATGTTACAAAAGAAACATTAATAAGTCAAAATGTTGTCCTCATTTCCTTAAAATTTCTAATACCCGCACGTCAGGGTGTTCGTTGCATCCTCTAGATTTGCTCGCGAAAGAAAAATAAAATCGTAAAATTGAGTTCTTGCATAACCTGAGCCACTGAATTAATTTCCTTTTGCTCCTGTGCGAATCTCGTTCCGATGAATTAATTTGTTGATTATTACGCTTCGGTAACTTTCCACACGTAAATTCAATCTTAGGTGCAGTGCTTTAAATTGTGGGTACCTGCTTCCTTTAATGACTCGTTTAGGAATTGTGGGAAAATATATTTGCCCTGGTAGGGAAGATCTGTGGCGCAAAGTATCCTTTTTGCATTTGGTGAAACGATAGCAATTAAGTTCCTGAAAAAACAAATTGCACGAACATGCGGTCTGCGCGAACATGAAACTACTCTGTGCAGCTGTTTCATAATAAATCGATGTAGACTCAAATGATAACTCCGGACTTGGTTGGCCTAGATATCTGCGAAGAACCTTGTACAACATCCTTGTCCTAATACTAAAATTCGTACCCTAATAAACAATTCAACGGGAATAAGTTTAAATATTTTCACGGAATCCTTCAAAGGCTCTCGGCCAGAAACTAAGGATAATGTAACAAATAATTCGGTCGGAGGGAAATAATATTTCGAAAAGTTTTCAGAATGTAGAAATGTGATATGAAAATTACGTTATTGGCACTGCGTCTCTTGAATGTTCGTGCCATCAATATATAGAAGCTTATTTCGACTATATTTTGCCTCCATTATTCGAACTCGCCTTTCGCCGGCTCAACTTCGCAAATCCGAAACCTGACAGTCGCTCGGCAAGTCGAGATCGTCTGCTAAAACACTGCGCAAACTTTGGCCAACGCATTATCGGCCGCAGTCTGCCGGAAAGTATGCGCCATCCACGAAATAGCATAAAGGAGAGCGAGGACGTGGCCCGAGCACAAAGGCAACCGCGCGGCACAAAGGCGGATTTAGCGATGGCGCTCCGACCCCCGTCCTCGCTAACCGCTCCCCATCCCCACCCCCAATCCTCACCTCATCCCAGGTTCCTTTCTGCCCCTGCCATCTCTCTTCCCCGCCTCGGTCCTCGCTCTCGCGACGGCATATGCCCTGGCCCACAGCCTCGCCCAACACCCGCCTGTACTCATGTCCATTGCTTTTTCCTCTCCTTTCGCTTCTCTTACGGGCGAAGCCTCTCAAAAGCTAAGCTGTAAAACCAGTTAATCCTTTTCCGCGAATTAAATTACGTTACTCAAAAGATCTCTTACTTCCTACATATATATCTTTCTCTCTGCATCTACTATTTATTGATACATTTTCACATATTGTATGCATTTCCACGAGAACACCAAAAAATTATAGGTTTTAGAATGAACTCGTTACATATTACAATCCGAATTCTTTATGGACGTTTATGCCTGATAGTGTGACCTGCGTTTGTTTAAAACTTCTGGACATCATTGTTTGAATCCTGGTTAACTTCATGTGAATATTGCGAGTTCTCTGAAGGTTATCTCTGTTTCTCATTTTATTATTCCTCAACATTTATCAGTGCAATTATTATTTTTATTGTATTTGAATGGCAGAACAAGGGCAAGGCGACACCTCTTGAGTGACGTTTAGTAGGGAGAAACACTACAAAAGTTACGTCTCATTGCTATGGTTATCGTTTACTAGTATCATAGCCTATGTTTGGTTTACGACTTTGATGCAGGTTTAGGGTATCCTAATAAATTATTACAGTTAGGTAAGTGTTCTTCAGGAAACATATCAAATACCCAGCTCATTGCGAAAAAAATATAAAGCTTATTTGTCTTACTCCGGACCTCCCTTATTTCTTGTGTTTCTCATTCCTTTAGCACTCAACACATCATTAAACTCATTATACGTTGCACCTTACTCATCCACACTCCAGTGTCGATCTGAAAATCTTGGCTACGCACGCAGACGTGTGGAAGAAAAGAAACGAATGTCCATTTTTGACGGGCGAAGTGTTTCTCCGCAGCATCGGCAGTCCTTTGGGCCGCAAGGGGTTTATCGTAGTTAGTTATCGTAGTTAATGCCTTATTTTACGTGGCGAGACGCGGGCTATCAGGCACGCTCTTCCGTCTGACCACGCAAATTTCACTACATTCCTTTCACCAATCGTAGTTAGTTATCTGGTGGAGAAAGAAGGTATTATCTTGGGCGACGAAACAGGCGATTTGAATTTAGCTCAGAGGCTTCTTTTAGGCTTGGGGATCTTTTACATGCAGTAAATCTACTACATGGGACAGCCGGATTTACTTCTCCCGATGGAAAGCGTACGAAGGATTTGTTCACCCTTCCATTGCTTCGGTCGGGTTAAAACCCGCAAACTTGGGTACAACAGCCCGGTACGCTAACCGTTATATCACCGAATACCTATCGAAGATGGGCGTGGCGAGGCGTGCCGGGGCGTGACGGGTCGGGCAGGGAAGTAGCCCCGCTTCGCCCGCCGCTGCTGGTTGGGTCACGTGCGGCGGCGCTGAAAAAGGCGCGTCGCGTGTCGCGTGTCGGAAGCGCCTCACGTGCGCCGTGCTGCGCCGAAATAACAACCGCAAGGAGGAGAGGAGAGGAGCGGGCGGCGCGAGGCGAGGCGAGGACAAGCGAAGGGCCACGCGCGCCGCTCCTTCGCTTCGGCCGCCTCTTCCAAATGCTCTCACCCGAATGCTTTCGAACAGCGGCGAATTCTCCCATACACCGCGTATACCGCCGGTATACCTAGTACAGTCGACTCCGGTTATAGTGAACTTCTGGGGACTAACATTTTGGTTCACTATATCAAGTTCACTATCCGATGATGTCAAAATTAAATAGAATTTCTCCACAATGGTTGATTTTATTAATATGCCCAAAATTCTTAACAGCACGAACTGAAAATTTCAATACCTTCATTTGTCCTTAAATAAAATCAATTCTCCGTCTCCGTCATCAGTAAACAACAATCACTAAAACCATTATGAGTTCCAAAACGTTCTAAACTGCAGAATATTTCAATAAATAATGTTATGAAAAGATAAATACGTGTAGAATTGTAATAAATGTTGTCTATAAAAATCAGTGAAACCTATTTTTAATATAAAGTGTGCCAAACGCTTTCGGAAAAATCAAATTTAATTAAAATTGAGCTTGAGTACAAACCGAAAATGAGCGTTCATTGCTATTATTATGATAAATGGAGGCTAGAATTCCCAAAGGTGTTGGTGGTCTTCTTGATGTATTTTGAAAAAAAGTATAATAAAATATTTTTAGAAATTCTTCTGCAAATAGCAATGTCATTATTATTCTCAAGTTTATGTTAATGACATTGCCACTTGTTTCAATTGAGTAATTGAAAATATTTATTTAAATCACGTTAACGTCAATTGGAAAATTGTATCTTTGGCGCTACACAACTGAGAATTTCAGTCTTCAATTACTGTTCATTACAAGTAATTCAAGTCTTTTTTGAACAAATATTATTCGTATTCCTAATTATGGCATCAACTTTAATAGCATATTAATGGAAGTTGAAAAGACATTTTTTAATCGTATTGAAAATCAACAGAAATGAAGCGAATCATTGCTCTCATGCGAGACTTCGATCCTTCCAGTCCCAACATGCTTCACTGTTTGGAAGATAAGGAATATTTAAGCCTGTGAAAATGTTAAGAGAATTGTAACTCAAACGAATTATAATTGAAAATGAAATTTAAAAAAATGAAGAATAGTGAAAGAAGAAATTCATCACGGATTGTTGGTCAATTCGAACTTAGGCTACGGTCACACTGCAGCCGAAATATCTGTCGCTCACTACCAGACGACGTCGAGCAAAATCGTCCGACTTATTTCATCCGAAATGCACCCGAATGTTGCACCCGAAATCGGCCGAATGTCCCTATAGTTCCGCAGTTCATTGTTCGAGACATTCGCAAGAGCCACGCTCAAGACCATCTACATGTGTTGGAAGTAGCTTTGATATTACAGGTGCTCTTGACTCTCCAACTGATTTCGAACGATTGAACCGACAAAATCAAACGAAATAGATCTTTGTCCGAAAGCCGATGTTTTCGGACGCCGTCGAAAGAGGACGTTCGGGTTGAATATGATCATTTCCAATTACTAGCACATATTTGAACGAATCGGGCATATCTAACGAAAACATCCGACGTCGGCCAACCGAAATTTTTGCCACAATCGGTTTGACTGTGACCGCCGCCTTACACATTTAACTTATTTCATAGACTTACAAAACATCCACTTAGAGTTACGATGTAGGTTTTCTAAGTCTCGCATGATGAAAGAGTATTAAAGAAGAGTTCAATCGAAACATTTTACATAATCAAGTATTTCTAGAAATAGAGGCTGGCTGAGACGGTACAGGGCAACAGTTGTTGCAACTGCAGATCTCTGACCTGGTGGTCCTGGGTGCTACTTAGGTAGCTAGATCGCAATCTGCCGCTGACTCGAGAAGAATTCCAGGATCTGGCTGCTTTGATAGTTTTTCGTGGTTTCCCGAGCAGTACTAGGCGAATGTCAGCTCAGTACCATCACAAATGAGCCAAGAATCGCGCGCAATCTTTCCTTCCTCATTTTAGTTCCCTGTTCCCTTACACACTTCGCCCGCGCACAGTCGCACTCACAACACCACCACGCATGCTGGGAGACTCGTCGGGAACTTGGAGATTGTCCTGGCTGGGGCAGTGCTCCGGTGGAGGAGATACGAAGATTGGGTAACCTCGCAAACCGCGAGTACGAGCCGTATGCCGAGTACGAGCCGTATGCCGAGTCGAGCCGTATGCCGAGTACGAGCCGTATGCCGAGTACGAGCCGTATGCCGAGTACGAGCCGTATGCCGAGTACGAGCCGTATGCCGAGTACGGCCGTATGCCGAGTACGGGCCGTATGCCGAGTACGGGCCGTATGCCGAGTACGGCCGTGCCGAGTACGTGGCACCGGAACTCACGTTCTAGAGGGGAACACCGCCCCCTCCCGGGATGTATAATGCACCACACTTACGGAACTTAACGACCGTAGCCGTAGACACGCTCGGAAACAGAATTATCGATTAATTATCGAAGGTCAATTAAATTGCAGTGATACTGAATATGTGAACGACCAATATTTGACGGTAGTGCCTTCTTTGTTCCAGATTATTCGTGCGCGCTCGTGGGAGACATCCTTCTGCAAGGTCACCTGTACATCACCAAAAATTACTTCGCCTTCTACTCCAACGTTTTCGGCTACGTCACGAAGGTATGTCATACCATCTGTTCGCGCCCATTCCTCTCGCTTTTTGCATTCAATGTAAGGTCGTCACACCTGACAAGGAAAGCGCTTTCTACTCTGCAATAAACCAAATATAAATGACTACACCACAAATTCGCCGATGCCTTGCACTCGATGAGATAATATATTTGAGTGAAGCCAGTAAATTTCAATTTTCAAAACCAATATATTTGGGATTATATTATTGTTCAGTTTGTGTGCTCTACCAATGAACCACTTCTACCAAGGAATGGAAATGTTCTCCAGTTCATTGGAAATAAGCGTGTCTTGACATTTATTGTCTCTGAGTATAATAGTTAAATTGATCGCTTTACAGCTTTTTAATTTTCAAAAAGTGTTGTGTGTTTTGATTATTTTTAAACTTTAATGTAGAAATAAAAATGTTTCTGTAATTTAATCTTCGCTGCACAAATATCATAATAAATAAATAAATTAAAACGCTAATTAAAAGGACAGCTAATTATTTCCGTACACACTTTTTTCAGAATAAAATCAAACAATCTACCAAACCAGTTTGGATTTTATTAAATCTGTAAATTACTAACTTTCAATCAATGTTTGTACCTAAATTGAATCTGTTTTTTTTTTTCCTTCCTTATAATATTTCTCGAAAATTCACGGGCTCTGTTGATGTTCGAGCGGTAGACTCGAGTAAAAGGGAGAACTCGAGACCCCGTTCGTCCGCCCCAAATTCCTCGTGGATTGGCCGGGGCTCGGCCCCATGCTCCTGCGGTGGCGCCAGCCGGCTGCGCCAGCCGTGGCGCCCGCGCCCCCTGGCGGTGTCGCGCGGCGCGTGCGAAAAGGCGCGGCGGGGGAGGGGGGCGGCGGTAGGGACGCAACGTCCACACAAAACATAATGTTCCAAAACCTCGATGTTAATAAAACATCGCCCAAAATCATCCATGTTTTTAAATATCGGTTATTTTCTAAGTGATTTAATAATCTTTAACTTTTACGTTTCTATGTGAGAGAATTTAATTTGGCAGGGAGCGTGATTATTCATTCATAATTAAGATTGAAGTGAATAATAGTAATCATCATAATAAATAATAATAGTAATAATAATAATAATAATAATAATAATAATAATAATAATAATAATAATAATAATAGCAGCCTAAAAATTAACAAAACTGCACGTGAAAGCCTGAAGGCGCAGGGTCATCTCAAGGGGTCAGCTATTCCTCAGTTCGCCGAAGAAAGAATCGGGAGGAAGTGGGAGGCTCTACTTCCAGTCGCCATCTGCACGTGCGTTGACCGTCTCAGGGCGGGCGAAATGCTAGGAAAGACCTGTATAATACCAGGGCATTGGGGTCAGCTCTCGGGGGAGAGATTGTCTGCTTGATGAAGGTTGCATACAAACAGCGTTCGATTCGTTCGAGCACATGAACTGACAGTGGCAGTGGCGGATTTTCAGAGGAGGCAAGGGAGGCCAGGCCTCCCCACAAAATGTATTAGCAACAAAAAAATTAACTTTAAAATTGTTAGTATTAACTTTGTCTAAAATTGGCATAAATGTTTACGGTTGGCGAGTAAACATTTAATAGAAGTCGTTTCTCTCACTATAAACATAGCGTTACAATTCAAGATGGAGCCAAGCAGTTCTATACGTTACATATAGCACCATCAAGTACTAACACGGCTTGTGCAGGATACCGGCGGCTCAAGCTGACGCGCGCCTCCCCTGTTGCCATGACAACGTCCCTTAACCAATAAGAAAAGAGTAGCTTCGTTTTGTCCAGCTTTCGAGTTGGTTTCGCACGAAGGCTTCCGCGCGTCTGGCCTCCTCCTGTGAAGGTGTGTTGCGGTCATAGATAGAGGGTGGTGCTCTGTGGTTGCGATGAATCCATTGTGTGGCTAATCCCAAAGTTTTGAACCCACCGTCCGCCACTGGACAGTGGTATCATCAGTTTTTATTTCAGATTTAAACTTCTGCAGAATTGTGATTATGGCAATTTTTCATATACACAAAAAATTTCCGAACAACAAGGAAAACGTAAAAACATCGATCCAAAAAAATTGGTATGAAATAAACATCGACTTAAATGTGCCGATTTTTAAAAGATCGATATTTTTATGTAGTAGGATGTGGATCACGAGATCGGTCAATTAATGAAATACATTAGTTTGCCAACGTTTCGGAATATTTAATTCCTTTATCAGGGCTAACAAAAAACACAATCACAAGGAATAAGGACAACTTTTCTGAACAACAACATTAGATATTTTTATGGAAAGATCGATGTTTTGAAAACATCATCAATGTGGCATCCCTTGCTGGCGGCTGACGCGGGGTGATACATGTGGTGTATGTTGCGCAGTTGCTGATCCCGACGGTGTCGGTGCTACGGGTGAGCAAGGAGAAGACGGCGCGCATCATCCCCAACGCCATCGGAGTGGCCACGGGGCTGGAGAAGCACGTGTTCGGCTCGCTGCTGTCGCGCGACTCCACCTACAAGCTCATGATGCAGGTGTGGAAGGAGGCGCTGGCGCAGGGGCCCAAGGCCACGCTGCCCCCCGTGCAGGTGAGGCCCCCATCCCCCTCTCTCTCCCTCCAACAACCAGCCAACCACACACGACTTCTGTGGGGGGCGGAAAAGATTTGGGTCTAGGGTATTTAAGAAGGTTGTGTTGTTACACATAGTGTAGAATTTGCAAATAATCGACTTTTTGGTTATCATATCCAAGTTCAGGGAAACACATGACTAGTACATACACAATAGTGTACTTTATACATTTCTTCGTTTCTTGACGTAACTCCATTTTGAGGTACACCACATTCGTGTGGTTTCATTCCCAGGATTTTACAATTTTAGCCTGTCTGGATGTTCTTTACCTACTTCTTAATTCAGAAAATTGGTGCTGAATAATGTACCTACATAAGTTTTATTAGTGTCGAGTAATATTTTGTGTTATTTATTATTTCTCATGAAATCTTAATAAATACCACTAATCTCTTTAATATAATGTAAATGTGTTATAATCCAGTAAGATGATCTAGCTCCGGTTTGCCAAGTAATGTCAGAAAATAAGAACCAATTTCAGTGCGATAGGATGGGTAGTGTGGTAAACCCTCGTATAAACTTGCTGCTACACAAATAAGTATTCCCCAGACTCTTGATTCTTCAACCTTCCCTGAGTGAGAAATTGTGTATACCATAACCGTTGCTTTCATCTGTAGAGAACCTTCTGTTCATTGCATCTCAGTTGATGCACTTTGCCAATGCCAAACATTCAGATTTTCGTCTGGAGAAAGAGCCTCGGCTTGGCGTGCGACATTTTTTGGGCAGAGGGTGGCTTTTGAGCGAGAGCACGTGTGTGGCAGGTCATGAAGAGCGAGGTGGACTCGGTGAGCGGCGACATCCAGCTGCCGGAGGACGAAGACTCGTCCATGTCGGGCAGCGAGCACTCGTGCCCGCCCACTCCTATCGACTGCCCCACCGACATATCCCACTCGGAGGGTGAGTGTCTGCCTCCGCTGCTACCAAGTGAGTCTCCAACCCCCACGTTTCAGGGGTTCTTCTGTATTATACCTGTGAATAGAAAATTCGTTTGAAATGATCCTGTGGCGACTTGAGGGCTGTGATGAGGGAGAAGTGGTATCCGCAAGGAAGATTTATACGTCATACTTCAATTTACATAGTCTTCTCTTTTTTTATGATAAATAAATAATTAAAAAACGTACAAAATGCAAACAAATCGTGTGTGAACAAGAGATTTGTAAAGCTGAAATTCCATTTCATATAATGCAATCGTAAAGAAAAATTCAGTAAGTTGGCCGTACTGTTGACATTGACAGAAATGTTACGGTAGAAATTTCGCTACACTATTGGTTCTCGATAGCACAGCCCTTCGGATGTTCTGCAATCTGAAGTGCGTTGTGCTGTGAGGAAATATGAGTCCTAGGATGCAGTAGGTGTGATGGGAGGCAATTTTATCTCCCTATAAAAACGTGCAATGGTTAGCATGATCTCACTTGTCACGCCCAGTTATGGCACCGCAAGTGAAGACATTAGCAAAGATCTTGAAATACTTCATTTCGCGTAACAGATTAAAGATACTCGTTGCGCTCGTTTCCATTCTGCTAGTATGCGAACCTTAGGAAGGAAAGAGAGGTGATGATAGACCGGTTCTTAAAGCAGTAATTTCGATAGTGTTGATCATTCTCATTAGCCACTTGTACATTTCCTGAAGTGCCACTTCCTCTCCTCGGCCGCGAGCCGCCGCTGCAACGCGCCCCACCCTCCGTGTAATGGCTAATTCACAATGCAAACATAAATAAAAGTATGGCGTTAACGTAAAAGTTAGGACTGCGTCTATAGGCGGACTCATTCACAATGCGTTCGCATAAGCATAACACGTACGACGTGAACTTAAAAGCATGCATGCTTAGAACTTCTGTGCTTATGCTTATGTAAGAAATAAGAAATAAGAAATGAACCAATCCCAGTATGGTAACTCAAAATCGAGTATCGAAATAGGATCGAAGTCGATAGATCGAATAAAGGACTGGATTTCCAGGTTGCGTGGTTGATTTTCGATGGTTTTCTGCTTTGCTTTGAAGCGTGCAATCTTTTTGTAATTTTGTTTTCTTGTAGTAATCATAGTAGGTACTATTTAGTTGTATACATAGTTGAATCATTTAGTTTTAATTTTTATTTAAATTAAAATATTGTATAAATCGAACCTGTAGGTCATGGACACAGTCGATATCTCGAAATTGATTCTCACATCCATAATAATAGTAAAGTAGAATGTCCCATAGACAATAGAAAATCTTATTTTGCTTGGGTTAATGTTGGACATTGTGAACACTTCAGTCTTTCACTTATGTTCAAGTTTGTCTAAACGTTATGCTTATACTTATGTTTGCATTGTGAATAGGCAGTGCCTGACTTTGACTTATGTGCACGAGGCCTTCAAATATTTTAGCGCCCAGTTTAATTTACTTTTTTACATTAAAGTTATATACAAAATTGTTGTACAATTTTACGAATAAATAATTCTCACCACGATACTGATTTAATAAATATACGATATTTTTGTATTCATTTTATCTGTATGTATATCAATGGATATATATTTGATAAATTTACACTTTCTTGTGTTACAAATATGGAAAGATATATTTCTAAAAAAAAAAAAAAAAATCAAAAGTTTGCCTTATGAAATTTTGAATCCACTGAAATACGTTCACCCCCAACAATTTCGCGCTCCAGGCTGCAGCCTACTCAGCCTGTCCTGGCAGTGTGATGGGGCCTTAACGCGGGCTTGCGCGTGGTGTTGCAGTTGGCGAGGGCGACCCGGTGCCGCCCGCGGGCGGGAAGCTGCCCAACGGGAAGCACTCGTCTCGGCTGGCGCGCAAGGTGCTGTCGGGGGGGGGGCCGCGGCGCGTTCTCCGCCGGCGGCGCCTGGCCGCCGCGCCCCGCCCACCTGCTGCTGTGCTCCACGGCGCTGCTCGTGCTGCTGTTCCTGTCGGCCGCCTTCCTGCTGTACCGCATCGGCCGCGTGCAGACGCAGTTCGCCGCGCCCGACCACCCGCTCTCGCTCGCCGGCAGGTGCGTTTCGCGCTCGCTCGCCACACCCACCCACTCCTTCGCGGGGTCGCTAACGACCCACGCGCGGACCATTCATATCCAATGGCTGGTTGGCGAACGACTTGCTTATATGAGTTTTAAAAAGAAGTAACGTTTGGAGGGGGAACGAAAGCCACATTCACTGCCCGCAATAATTTAAGACCATATTAGCATTTCATTGATGATAGACAACCTCTTATGTGAAAAAAAAAAAAGAAAAAAAAAAATACAGGAGGGAGGAAAAAGGCTGCTTGATGTTAATGATGTACAGTTAGCCAAGTTTAGACATTGTACACTTTCCATATAATAGTGAAAAACATTTATTTATTGTAATATATTTCTGAAAACACAGTATGAAAACCTCCCATGAGGCTCTTACCACATAAAAGATATTCTATTATCAATAAATTGGAAAGGTCATGTAGTAGGTTTTTTATTTTCTGTTTTAAATTCACAATTTCTGGTTGTTGTTTTTTGGAAATTTTCTTATCAAACTAAAGAACATCTAATGAACAGAAAGCAAATTCTGAATCATTGATAACAAATCACCAACTTCATAGCCATAGGAGGTTGTTTGTCATAAACGACTATTTGTTCTATCAATCTAATAATGGGGTTATCAGCATGCCTCCATCCACTGCCAGCCAACCCTAGCAATGCTGTGACAAAGTTTCCTCTCCACACAGCCCTGAACAGGCTGGTTCGTGTGTGCTATTGACAAAGGCAGCTTCAATAGATTGAAAATTAAGTTACCATATTGGTGTCTGCTTGGCTGCTTTGAAAAGGCAAATTTATTTGCGCAAAATCAAAAAATCTAGCTTCAGTCAAGGCAGATCTGAGATAGTTTAAGGAGTGAATCGCTTATCAGTATTTATTAAGGATTTTGGCTCATCTGCCACGGATTGCAGACATTACATCTCTTCATGAAAACAATTTAGGCATTCATGGTTGGCATAAATATGAGTGTTTCCCATGGGAACACAGCCTGTAACTTCATTACTTAAGGCACTTATTAAAAAATTACAATATTTTATTTCCAAATTTTCAAGAACGGTTTTAGTTTGTTCCTCCTATTTTCTCCCATCACCCCACTGATTCTTCATATATGTAGGCTATCTCATCATTCTCTTTCCCAATTCCTTACACACTTGCATGCACTTTCACGCTGTGGCTTCTACATCTACATAAATAAGCAGTCTTCACTATATCATGTTTTTGACCATTCACATAGAATCAAATATGTTTGCATTTACTCACTTAGCCAATTAGTTGGAATTCATTAATTCCTCTTTATGTATTTATGCACAAGTACATGTACACTTGAATACAAAACAGTTGGCATATTGGAAATATTTATCTCAAAATGTATTGAAATTTTCACAAATTTTGAATGAAACACAATCGGCATAGTATATGCTAGTAAAAATCAAATATTTTTGTTATTCATGTGCCTTGACTTCATTCTGGTGAAAGTATGTGCCTTGATTTCAAGTTTAAGTTCTAGTGATGGTACCATGAAATAAAGCAATGTTGTTTCCCATCATTAATAATTTGTAGAAAATTCCTCATAGAACTGTGATTTCTTCCTCTTCCCACCTCAAAAAAAGTTACTTTATTGACTTTGTTATTCAATTGAAACACAGTTATAACGAAGTAAGAAAGCTTCTCCTCTGGAACTTATAGGGAGAGCAATCGTATTTGTCGAGAATTTTGACTCTTGAAAAGGTTTGTGACTGGTTTGTGGGCCCAGTACCTGTACTGCCTTTAATTCCTAGGACATTGAGGAACAAAATTATGTACAATCTCAGAATGATTCTGTCTTGTAGCTGGTGTTTACTCATCTGAAACTGTCTCTGCAGTTCCTAGGGTCAAGTCCATACCTTATGTGTCTATGCCATCTCTCCCCCATTTTCAGTGATGTTTCAGTTTTGAATACAATGAGTAAAAAATACAAATTTGTTGGTCTTGACACCCATGCTCCCCCTCTATATCTGGCATAATGTAAAATTCTAAGTTTCATTCTTTTTAGAAGGGGGATGCAAATGAACAATTGATCAGATAGAATTAGAGAAATAAGACGAATATTTCCACCACGCCAAATTTTGCTTTATGACATTTGACCATTGGAAACTAAATGCAAGTTCTAGCAATTTATTCTTCCTTCATTGCTTAACAAACTCATTGCTCACAGTACTCCACGAACCCACATATGCTCAAAGAGAAATTAGTATAACAGTTCATTGGATTTTGCTTTTGGATATCAATTTGTACTGCCTTCTGTTTTCTCCGCAAGTGTACTTACATTGCACATTTGTCTTTTGTCATTAAAGTTATCAAAAAGTAACTTTCTTTTATAAGGATCTACAAGTGACAAAGACTAGTCAAGTCAGTTCTAAGTACAGTAAGCAATTACAATTTAAAATTATCTAATTACTTTTCTGCAGACTTAAGAGAATTAAATTAATTCTTTGTGAACAAAATGCTTGAACAGTTGATACACTCATAAACAGGCATATTACATCCCCTCCTCTTTGGTAAAATCTTATTAATTGATCGATTATTAAAAAATATATTTTAAGAATGAATATTATGGCTAATTTTAAAGAAGAATAAATTTAGAATTATTTTCATTCAATAATTAAAATTATGTTTTATTAAAAAAAAAGAAGAAAAAAAAGACAGCAATCAAATGTTACTTTATTCAGAAGAATGTGAAACATAACTAATTATTAAGTAGAATTTTCCTTTTTCAATTTTCCTCAGGAGATGTCATATATTCAAGCATTTAACACATACAATGAAAAGGAAACCCTCACACATTGTTAGTATTCTTTGTTATTTATATTATTTATCAACTAAAGATGTTTGTATTAAAACATTAATAGAGATAAGTTGATAAAGACAAATTCACAGTATTGCTTTGGTTGGAGACTGCTTGCTATACTCATTATCTTATTAAAGGGGCTCAGCTTGAAAAGACCATTTTTCTTTCCCCTCCAGCAATGACATATATCAGGAAATATTAAAGTGGCAGACTCAACTACATTCCAGGTCAGCAAATGAAGTGCAAGAGTTTCTCAACACCAATCTCAACCAACTAGCAAAGGTAAGACATTTTTCTACCATATAAAAAAGACCATATAATTCCATTATAATTTTACCATAAAAAAAAGGAACATAGCAGAATTGAAGAAGAAAAACACAAGATCAAAACTACCTACTTAATTTTATATCAATATCTATCAGATATTTTAATAATATGAAAACATTTACTTTGCATGAAAGTTAACCAACTTAATCAAATTTTTACTATTGGAACTCTCTCATCTGGCACTGTTTGTCCATTATTCAATGTTGGAACTCCCTATTATTTATAACCTTCAAGTTAAAAAAAAAATTGTTTGATTAGATACTAATAATTTCTGACATGCAATGTTCATGTAATAATCAGGAGATTTTGATTGTGTGGAACTTACTGGTGACTATGAACCAAGTAAATGAGCTTTTGAGGACTGCAGAAAGTTAGGAACAAATGCAGTATACTTGTATTTTGTTTAATTTATTTTGAAATTTATATTTAATATTATTTTGAGTGCACAAAATGGACTTTTTACTACTTACTTCATGAAAACTAATTTCAAAACATTAACAAATGAAATGAAAGATTTTTTATACTAATTCTTTTATACTAATATTTTTAATACTAATTTGGATTAAAATAAATCAGTTTTTATAAATATTTTTAATTAAATAAGAGTGCCGTATCAATGCAGTCTTTTTTCTTTTTTATTCAAGTATGCATGCTTTCTTACTTCATACTATATGTTAGGGTGTAACATAGAAAATTTAGCAGTAATACTTCTTTCCTCAGCAATACTTTATTGATTGAAATAACTAATTGAAAGAGTCAAATGAATTAGGAATGAAAACCTTTTCTTAAACCAGATCATTTGAAGAAATAATATAAAAATACAACGCAAAGGTACTTTTGCACTCGCTGGAGCATTGCAGAGCCAAAGCACTTGCTCATACATTCATAATTATATTTATATGCTGTTGTCTCACATGCATTTCCATTATATAACATTAATTTAATGAACTTTATGACATACAGATTTGATAGCTTAAGGGAACATTTGACTCCAGCTTTCAAATTGGATTAACCTCTCTTTTGTTGTGCTCTTTTAAATTGACACCCAGGCATTGACACCCTTGCAACCTGTGTTCAACCTCTCTTCACTCTTTCTTCAGGTTCGGCAGTCCCTGGAGGCTCTGTCTTTGCTCATAGTGACTGAAGAACAGCATTTGCAACGACAGCAGAGGCTTCGAAAAGAAACAGAAGCTACTTCTCAGCAACACCAGCAGTACCAACAGCACCACCACCATCATCACCATCATCAGCAGCAAGGTGCAGCAGCACTACCACATGATAGGCTCAGTTAGCAGTGGCTCCAAGCACGTGCTTTGGCCCTCTAGAACTGTCTGCTGTGCTTAGTCCGGCACCTCCACCGTCTGCGTGTTACAGGCCCTCCCTGTGTCCAGCGCGACAATGGTCCAACTAAGATACCTTGTAGCCAGTGCAATGATACTGTGCAAAAGGTTTTGGTCATTTTTTTGAAAACTGACTTCCTTGCCACAAAGTTGCTGTTTACCAAGCTTTCAAAACATGCACATATGGTACT
This sequence comes from Teleogryllus oceanicus, assembly GCA_964035755.1. Taxonomy (NCBI): domain Eukaryota; kingdom Metazoa; phylum Arthropoda; class Insecta; order Orthoptera; family Gryllidae; genus Teleogryllus; species Teleogryllus oceanicus. The sequence goes on along the minus strand of CAXIVR010000004.1, from coordinate 107,367,162 downwards.
TTTGACCATGGTTGAAAACCACACTTGAAGAAAGAAAGGTGATTTTACGTGGAGATCAAAGACATAACAGTTTTGTCTCTGCCTCCAGGTCAGCAGGTTACAAACAACGAAGTGTGAAAAGCATTGGAATGATCAGAAAGTACTATAAAATAGAATGTCAACTACTGGTGTTTTTAAAACTTGTGTTCATAAAGCATGTAAGGTACCTTCCATTGCAAGCTTTTTAAAAGCAACACCGTATTGTACCAGCATAAAATGAAATATGTGGTAATTTGCAAAAGATCGTAAACAAAAATGCCAGCAGTTGAAGAGTTGTTGCAGAAGCTATGCATTCTCTCCTTTCTCCTCCACACCAACCCTTCATGTAATAGATAATTCATATGGTTCCAAACTGTCTCTAGTTGTCATTAGTTCTGTAGGAGCATTGAAACCAATGGTTATTTCATGAATCCAATATACAAAATTTTCTTTAAAATTGGGAGAAGACTACCTCTTAAACTATAAACCAAACTTTTGGACACAAGGGGTGACCACAGTCATATTGTACCAAGCAAATTTTTCACTTTAAGATACACTTTTTTTTCTCTGTACTTCTAAATTCCTACTAAAATATAATAGATAACTTTGTGAATATACACATAATAATATGAAAAATAATATGCTCTTCATTGGCTGTATCTGCTCAGAAACAGTAGTCATCCACTCCCTTAAAGGCAAAGGTTTTGCAAGCTCAGCTGTTACCTTACTTCCTACTATCAATGTCAATAATTTTAGATCCCTTAAGCCCCAAACATCCTTCGTAAGTGCAGCTTGGAAAGTGATGTACCTACTTTCCATTTCCAATATTTCCTTAACCTCTTAATTTTTTTTCTGAAATATTGCTTTTATTTCTTTTTTAATAAGAACACATCAGCTCAACTATCTCTGCACTTTAGTAGATTTTAAGTATGAGAACAAACCAGTCATTGCCAAAGGAGTGCACGGGTGTTGACTAAGTACAAAATGATGGAAGGGCACCAGATTGAAAATGAATTGTCAGCAAAACTGAATGTGTGCATGGGTGAATTTGCAGATTTTGCATGGACCAGGGATGTAATTAAAACACCTTTAGGTATTTGTATATATAATCTTAAGTCTGAGTGGCGTATTATGTTCTGTTATGTTATTGTTCTGAGTTCTTCACGATGAGAGAATTATCAAAAAACAGTAAGACATGTTCTAAGATTATTCAAATTGTAAGTACACATTGCTACAGATTGAATGTAAATAATTGTGGAGATAGAGTATTTTGCAGTATGGGAAACCGATCCCTCGACTGAGGCTAGAATGAATGAGTCTGTGAAAGACAGCTAGGTGCTTGAAATGTGCAATGTTTGTCCATTTAAATCAATGGGAAAATAAACATTTAATATTATGATTTAACTTATTAAACATATTTATATCTGTGATAACTGGAAAAGGGCATAGACTATGTTCTGTACACTACTATTTTTGAAAACAGACTGAGAGGAAGTTTGGCAAATTGTGCCTCAAGATGATACAGTACGGCGAGTTTGAAGTGGTGATGATTAATTCCTCGATTTTGTGTCGTGGTTTGGTGGTGCTCATTGCGATACGATCATTGTAATGGTAAGTTGGAATGGAATGTGTGGCTGGCATTGGCATTTGATCAGGTTTGAATTAAGTCCAAGCTACACATATAGTATACATCCAACATACTTTTGTACTGGCTGGAGTTTTGCTCTACAAGAAAGAACATCATATTCACAAAGTATTTTTATACAATCAATACATTCCCTAGGACACATGTTTGTTTGCACTAATGTATGATTCCTGTGTTAAGTTTTTATATCCAAAATTTTAGTGTTACAAAGACATTGCACATTACCAATGATTTTGTGTGCTCTGCAATTTTTTCTTCAAGTAGAGGGAGATGATGTGTGAACAACAACAACAGAGCAAGACAACAGCCATGCTATGAAAGGTGCCTAACTGTTATCTATCTTTGATGGTAGAAACTATTTTGTTGTATTATCCATTTTGTAAGCAAGTGGTTCAATTTGCCCTCTAGTTTGAGTTTTACTGTCTTGTTATTTATTCTTCATTAAAACTTTTAAGAAGATGCTGAAGTTTACTTGCATTATGGAAGCAAAATAAATAAAAATTCTTAAAGCATTGAAGTATGTAATAAACCATACACCTGTGATAAAGGCATGTGCTTTTTCTTTTCCATATAGAGCTGTATTTTGTGTAAGACATGTGTGATGTAATCACACAGCCAAGTGTAGATTAGATATTCCACTTCATTCAGTATTATAAATGCAGGATGGTTTGCATTGTGGTAGAAACAACAAGGGAGTTGAAATATACTATTATCTCATCTTAGTTCACATATGCAGTATAATATTGTCAAGTTTGATGTTGAGTAGTTTTTAATATAAAAGTTTGGGTGTTAGATTTCTCGTTAGTGGAGAATTTAGTACCCATAGAAGTAGCATGTAAAAATCACTGAGTTTTCAGAATGTTGTGATGTTTATCAACAGATCTTTTAATATAATTAGAAAAAATCATGTTTTGTTTATCATTGTTAATGTAAATTTGTTTTTGGAAAATGAAAGTGGTTAAAAAATGTTTCTTAATACCTTTATATTTCTTGTTGATTTTATTCAAATATGTTCTAGCAATAAAATTTTTCCACAATAATGGTTGTTACTATAATCATTCAGCAAATTTCCTTCTGACTAACAGTGGAATATTGTTAACTTCTTCTTCTTATGAAAGGATTCACATTAACTGTACCTCCTGCTTTCTCAGTCATTAATTTTTTTGTAAATATGGATAAATAGAGATTTTGTTTAATAACAGTCACCTGCAAACTTAGTAATTATGTCCACATTATTACATTGCATATGTGATATCTCTGAAGCCAAGCCATCTTGATGCCTGAGCCTTAGTACTGATTCCCAGAGTGAGACTCACTGCATTTAGTATGTGGTGGTTTTCTTATGCAAATTTGTTTGGTAATGCAGTGAATGTGCAGCACATCTTACAGTAAGAAACTGATGGAGCTTACTACTTCTGTGAAAGACTCAAGTTTTGCTGCACCTACTATATGTTAAGTTCTCTTGAAAAGGGCTTTGAATGCATGTGCGAGTCCATTAGCATGAATCTAATCAACTGAAGAGAAATGACCGCTACGTTTTCAAGTATAAAAGTTTAGATTTTATTAATCATCACCTATGAAAATGGAAATGTTCAAACAAAAATAACATTATTCAGTTTTACAAAGTGAAAGAGCTACTCGATTACAGAATGAAAAAAAAAGGGGGAAAATTCAATTTCAATTAATACTATAATTTCCATTCTTCACCCCTCCTGTTCCACATGCTTAATGATTCTTGTTCATGCCTTATTTGCAATGACCCATTAATGTTGTCATTTATATTTGTAGCGATATAGTATGACAACTAGGTTTAATATTATTGGTCATTTTGCTTAGAGCCTTTAAGTCATTTTGCTTTCTTTGTCTCTCTTAATAAAATTTTGGGTAATCAACTTATAGTATATTACTATACTGATAAGTTGCATGAACAATAGTGCTCTTATATCACATGTTAGTAAAAAATAAAATAATAGTACACTATTGTCCAAACCCAAAAATGAATCTGTATGAAATAAAGTTACATATTGAAAATAGTAATGATCAATACCTACATACAGTAAAGTATATGTTAGTTTGATATATTCTAATGATTTTGAATATGTAAATTGTAAGTACCATATGTCCATTTTACAAATAAAAATGCCACTGATTTGAATGTGAAATCCTCTAAATATTGTATGAAGGTTAAATGCACATAGGATTGAAGGACTCGCAGATATAGTGTTAGTTGAAATGTCAACAGGTCTATTAGGAGGCTATTTTAATCAAAATAAGCAAAAAACCATTGGTAAAGCAGCATACTTGTTAAAGAATTTAGAAGAATCAAACTGAGTGTCATTATTTTATGCAGCTGATATCTCTAATGAAATGCATGATAAATTTGTTTCTATTAGAATGAACCTGTAAATATTACGTGAACATCTGTGGTGACTACTGCCTGCAATGTGAATGTTTTTAAATACTTGACGTATGTTGTTTAGATCTCTGAAAGTCTTTTAGCCTCTGACTGTGAAGAGTAAAATAAAATAACAACCCTAACCCTGCATTGTTTACATCATCTTAAAATAATGTTTATAATGAACAAGCCCTAGAAGAAATAGTTCTTGATAATTTCAAAAATAATTGTAAATATGTCTGCAATATGATTCTTCAATAAAAGTACTTCTCAGGACTGTGTGTATTTTTCTCAAATACAGAAAGAGATAATGAATGATATTTATTTTTTTAATAATCTTCTTCAAAAAATACTGCACAGATGATCCATATTTTTTTCTTATTCTTACTTTTCTTTCTTTTTTTCATTTTTCTTCCTTTTGTTTTTTCCCCTGTAAGTAAATGTATTTAACCCGACAACTGTGAGGATTTTAGACATTGATAACACATCTCAGGAAGATTTACATTATAATCAGCCCACTTTTATTTTATTTTATTTCTTTTGTTATGATTCTTTGATTATAATGTAAAAGCTCTTAAGACTAAAGAAAGGATGGGAAAAAAAGGCTTGTACACATCAATAGTAGTGGAAACGGTCTCCATTTCAAATAGGTTTCCTGCAATTTATTTGATTGCATTCTTGCAATCTTTGCTTGCAATTTTCTAAAATATCTGAATTAATAATAATTTTTGGAACAATAACATACTTTTAGAAAAATTAATTAAACATACTGTTTTAAGGAAGTTACTTAAATTACTTGTTTTAAGTACCGTATTTAATTAAATTCGTTTCAGTTTATTAATATTTGTTTTTATCAAATAATTTCAACATATGAGTACGCAAAAACCGTTTGCTGAGTTGCATTGTAATTTAGAATGTAAAAAAAACTAGGAAATGTACTCTAATTGGAAACATACAATATTTCCAATAACGCATACGAGTGGGTACACATTCCAGATGAAATGGGAAAACATTGTCCTGACTTAGGGGAAAAACAAAAAAGAATGATGCGTAAAACCGGTTGTTACAATACGCAGCCACGAGCATTCGAATCACGATCAGAGATTTATATATATAATTTAATTCCTAATAAAGATACCTAAACTTCTGAGGCCAACAACACTTCAAAATTTTTCATGTTGTGACTTCGTTTATTCCTTTTCCTGAATCTAATACGTGTTTCGTTTGTTTTGTTACTAGCTCAGTAAACAGTGGTCGCTGGTACAGTTCTCTCTTATAATATAGTGCTGCGAGTTCTGTGTGTGATTTATGACTGTGTTCTATCGCATTTATTTGGTTACGGAAAACTCTCCCAACATCTCATAATTTCTGCCTAAATTCCACCTCCAAACAATATATCACTAATTTGATACCCGGCAAAAGCTTGGCATGACGGTGAACTTTTTTCGATGGAAAATGTTAATGGAATGTGAAATTAGCAGTAATCTTATTGTTAGTACATCCGTGGTCAAAAACTCTTTCGAAGTAGTGTCATGGTAGTGTCATCAATGTTTAAAATTGAATAACATGAAAATGTAACTGTGTTTAAAATTCATTCTTCAGAAACAAAAGCAAAGTTGTCAGAACGCGTGTTTGCGAAATAGACGGAGAACGTCGTTACTTACTGGTACTTTTTTTTTTTATTTTATGACATTGGCGTCGTTCTACATCTCTGGAATGCTGTTTGATTCGAGCATGGTATATGTACTATATCACCATCGGCGCAAACTCCAGCCGAAATATGAATGTTTCGCTGCCTGATATCTGCTATTTCTGGAGACCTTGCGAGTCCCAATCACCAGACAGAAAGGTAAGTCAAAATGACAGTCACGGCAGTTATATAAGGGTTATCAGACGTTTTCCTAGCCAGTGGAAAACGAACATTCAGTTCTCAGCAAAAAATGATTAATTAAAATGAGTGTGAAACGATAGAACGAATATCATACAATTCGTACGAGTGTATTCATATCCATTTCGTTGAGTTTCATCAGTACTTTTCCTACGACTAATAATAGCTACACTATTATACGTATTTTACATTGAACTGTTACAATACAGTTTAACTCTAGCACCTCCTGTAACTTTTAAACGGTTAAAGTTATTGCAATGCAGTTTTCACGAAAGCGCATTAAGGAATGGGGCTAACGATAAGTATTTATTTATCTTTTATAACTTTTATTTTATGAGATATTTGAGGGAACTGTTTTTTCAAATGGAGTTATACATATTTTTTCAGTATATCATGACGAGCGTAAAAAGAGTAATTCAATGATATACTTATTGTCATATGTTAGATAAGAATTTTTTGGGAGAAATTTTGATTTTTTGCGTCTCATGTTTAACAGATATTTTGAATGCAACAGCTCTCCATGCAAGGCCACGCAGCGCTCCACCAGCAAACGCGCGCTCGGGGAAGAGAAGCTAATTTTCGTATTTCATGAAACCAAACACATTCCAAATATTCACAAAACTGTTGCAGTTTTCTCCTGAACTCTGCTTTACATCCCTCCGCGTTTTCAGATTTTTTGTCTTTCGTTGATTCAAGGAATTGAAGGATTGAAAATAAAGATTTTTCATGAGTATGTATTGTAATAAAATTGTTTATTACTTCAACTCCATTAAAGGGGTTTTACATCGCAGTATATTAATGGGATCTTGAAACAAAACACAATGACGATAAATAATTAAGGCTGTACAAAGAATATTGCACATTTCGAGCAAACAATTTTAATGTTAAGCATATAATAATAAGTTAGCGATAGAAACATAGGGATAGTTATTATCATTATCTTCCGACATTGTTTTCTTTTCATTTCTTTCATAAGGTTATTAATATTTTCTTTTATTAAATTTTTTTACAATTAATTTTGTACAATATTAATAATTTATTATTATAGTGTTTAGTTTCCAAGATCCCATTAATATTCTTTGGAATGACACCTTTTAAATGAATTGAAATAACAATCTTTTTCAATACATACTACTTCTGACATCCATATTTTAAATCCTTAATACAAAAAATCTGAAAATGCGGAAGGATGCAAGCAGATTTCAGGAAAAACTGCAACATTTTGTGAATATTTGGAATAGTTTTGTATCTTGAAATACTAAATTTTCCTTCTCGAGCGCACGTTTGCTGGTGGAGCGCTGCGTGACCTTTTGTGTCGGACTGTTACATTCAAAATATCCCGGTCAAAAGAAAATTATAGAACTCCTCACCAAATTTAATATCCTAAATAGTATTTAGCTAGTGACTATACATTGTCTGCCCTATGTATAACATCTAGATTTAGGATTTGTGTATGTGTATCCCATGAAAATGTGTAACTAGTATGTGAATTTGTAAATACTGTATTTTTGTAACTGTGGTCGCCAATGACCTAGCTGTTTATAAGGCGACCTTAAATAAATAATTTAAAAAAATTCGTTAAATATGAGTCGCAAAAAAATCAAAATTACTCAAAAAAATGCTTATCTAAATAATAGAATATAATCATTGAATACCTTTTTCGCTCTCATGTAACTGAAAAATATGTATAATTCATTTGAAAAAACAAAGTTACCTCAAATATCTCGTAAAATACAAGTGGTAAAAATAAATAAATACACGTGTCAATTAGCCCCATTCCTCATCTACTTTCGTGAAAACTGCATTGCAATAACTTGAACCGTTCAAAAGTTACAGGAGGTGCTAAAGTTACGTGATTCACCCTGTATATTTCAATTTTCCCTTCAATATATTTTAACTGAATTTTAACCTATATAAATTGATTTTCTCACACGAGAAAAACATTTTATAAACAGGTACCGTAACTGAGCATATTAAACAAATTTTCCTCATCAAAAAGCCTGAGAATCTCAAGACCACCACAAGAACCTAGACCTTTAAAACAAGTACTGACATTGTGCTCCGAGACTGTCAACCAGACGTTTCTCTCCATTGACTTAGTTGCCTGGAATAACCCAAGTAGGGGTGTGTCGTCGCGTTAATGCAAGTGTTTCCAATGAGTTGCACTATCAGAGAAGAGAAACTGAAAATCACATTTTTACATTTGACGTGTTTTCAGACATCAGTGTATGATACAGCTTGAACTGCGCTAAATCCAGAAAATTCAATTAAAACATATTTATCGTTAATTAGTGTTGATAAGCTCACCACAAAGTCTTGGAAGTGCTTCGGTTGGAAGTCAAGATTCCGACCCGTCAGATCCATTGATTAGAGGTCAAAGTTTAGGGGCCCTTCTGTCCATCCGCCCGTCTGTCTATCCGTCCATCCGTACGTCGGTCCGTCCGTCTGTCGGTCCGTCCATTTGTCTGACGGCTCGTCTGTCACCAACACTAGTGCGTAAACCAATACATGATTTTCTCCAAAATTGAAATTCCTCAAGATTCAATTTTTTCTCCGTCTTCCTACGATATTGATAACTTTTTCTGTTAATGCATTATGATATTTAAAAATATATCTTAAGACGTGCACAGATAATGAAGTTACATTTATGTCCAGAAGCAAAAAGAGGGGCCATGTCAGCATTTGCTCAAAGGATCAGGGAAACGACGAAAAACCTGATCGAGATTTGGGTCATTGACCCGGACGTTGCGGCACAATACTTATTATAGGTTGTTTACATTTATACAGTCCAAATGGTAAATAATGCATTAAATATCACTCTTAAAATTAATGTTACTTTCTTTGTGACACTTAGTATAATATCTAATTGTATAGAAACAGTTATGCAGCAGAAACGATTTCACTTGGGATTTAAACTTTTCTATCAAATTTAATCGTTTAATGTCATCAGGGAAAGTGTAAAATTATGTACATGTATGTGAATTTTGTGTAATGAGCTGCTGTCACCTGATGAATATGATTTCTACGTCGAGTGTTAAAGTAATAGACATCGGAATTTTCTGAAAATATATTCCCACCCTTAAGCAAGTCATTTTTGCCAAATCCACTGATTCGTAAATCAACATACAAGGTAATGGTAAAATTCCTAGATTAATGAAGAGAGGCATACAAGATTCACGTGGGTGGGATTTGGTTATTATACGTACAATTTTTTTGTAATCTAAAAGTCTGGGAGCTATAAGATGTATTTCCCCAAAATATTATGTCGTATCTCAGGCGGGAAGAACATGCGTGAAATATACACAACGAGCAGTATGAAGGCTGACTGAATTTGCATGAATTCTGAACGCGTAGTATAATGAACTTAATTTTGTGTTCAATTCATTTAAATGGACGTTCCATTTAAGTTTTGATTAAGATTTGACCTAAACATTTTGTTGCCTTAACATCAGTCAATGGTACAGCCCTGATGAGTCCCAACGAAAAAGTACGTCTTAATCCATTTATCGAGTACTTTATGATAACAAATGAAGCTGAATTCTAACGGTATCTTCTAAAATATTTTGATATTTCGATAGCAAGAAAGTCGTCGAACATTAAGCGACCGTGTTGTGTAATATTCTTTTTTCCCACTTCCCAGGCAATATTCTGCGTCCGTTTATTTTCTGACTCCCAACTTACAATTAGAGAAAGCGTACCTCCGCATCTCCGTTCTGATAGACTGAATCATTTTCTTGACAAATTTCAATAAAATATTTCAATAGTCTTACATTTTTTAAAACTTAATTAAATTAATTTAAATTACTTAATTAACTTAAGTTCATTCACAATTAACTTTGTAACTACTGCGGAATTACATGAATATTACATGAATTACATGAATAAAAAAAAGTAATTACATGAATTCAAATGGATTGCTAAGGCTGTATTAGTATTTTTTGATATTTTGAGATTAATTAAAAAAAAATAGTTCACGCATTTGTCGTGAACTAATTCTCCTTTTCAATGAATTCTTTTAAATTAGTAAATAGTACTAATTCTTGTGCGAAGACACCATTTTTTTCAATTCCTTTAATACGATAAAATATTATTTACAATTTTTTTCTGATAATTCTGGTCACTTAAGAATTGTATTCTAAAACATGTAAAAAACCGATAATAATATAAACGTATAAACCCGGTTTTATATATTGATATTATGAGACTTGAGATTTGAAATTAAGCGTGCAGTTTTTCCTCTAGCAGCCGTCGACACTGTCGCTTTTGGGGAAAGTGGCCTTCGCGATCTTTCCGCTGTTCTCGCAAAAGTGCCGGCGCCGCGAAGGCAACCTTCCCCAAATGTGACAATTGCAACGGTTGCTAACAGGAAATCTCGTATATTTAGTTTAAAAACACATGTCTGAAAGTATAATTTTATACTCAAAATACTATCAAAACATTAACGTATGTTACATCAATGCATTCGTCTATTTATGATTATCTATCGCTAGTGAAAAAATACATGGTTCCATTTAAAAAATCAAAGATATTTAAATTTCTCGAAAACTAAAAATATTTCGAATTATATCACTACCGCACATTACTTCCTCATGATTCCCATTGTTAGGGAAAATTGTATTTCGATATCAGGAACCGTTTAAAAGTTATGAGGTGGCCCACAGTTGGTGGGACTCTGTATAATTCTATTCATTACGAGTTTTTTTCTATTTTTCAATTAATAAGCACTTTTACAACAGTTATTATGTTTTATTTAATAGATACTTCATGAAAACATTATTCCCTTTTGTAATTCAGTTACCTATCTTCCAGGAATGTTTCCGCGCTCAAATTTCCTTCGTTGCTCGCTGCAGCAACGATTTTGAGTGGCAGCGCCCGCGAGGCATAAATAGGAACACGAATGCCCCTGTGGGCAAAACTGGCCGCCCTTGCTATAGATTTTGCTAGGATATTATTTCATGGACAGTCACAACTATTACAATCGCGACATTTTACAATCTTTTATTTTAGTCATCAATATTCCCTTCGAGATTCTGGAATTTTTTTTTCTGAAGCTTGGCATATTGTCAGTCCACTCTTAATGCAGGCATTCTTCAGCTCTCCGATTGCAATAAGACGTGACTTGAACCACGAGTACTTGGAAAAAGAAATCTAGCTCAAAAAGAATAACATTGGTATCAGTTAAACGCCATTTCTAAAATACATTAACAAAATTATATAAGAAACAGAAAACTGATTAAAATGCAAACAAAATGATAGACAAAAAATTGAATTAAAACTAATAGTTATAACAGGATGCACTATTCGGTAATCGCAATATTATAATACTTCATGCAGCCCGCAGAAGGGTTTCCAATCCCCAAAAGTTTTGTCCACGCTAGGAAACAGACTCGCTTAGGTTCAGAGAGTTGTTATCATGCCCACTACACTATTATCTCCGCAAGAATCACAGCCCCTCCGACACAAAAAAACTTGGACAGATTAACACATGCTCATGCACGAGAATGAAGTTAGTTTAAAACTTTACGTGCGGTCTGACAGTCCGCGGTGTTATACTAATCTTCTAAAGTAGTGTGCGACTACTACAAGTTTGAGATGGCCAGTTGGAATTTACGAGTTTCGGGAACTACTGTAAGAATAGAACATTTCAAGAGTTCGATTCAATAAGGCGACTCGAGCAAGTGGCGCGTGAGGGATGTTATGTCCTTGCCTTCAATGGAAATGGAAACAACGTTAATTAAAGGATGGATTTGGAATATATGCATTAAAAAAACATTTTCATCGCAAAATTGGTCTCATTAAACTGAATTCGTACTTAATTTCCCATACGGTATATTAGAAATTTCTGTCATTACACGTCAATTATGTATTAGATCTATTATTACCAGAACAAATCATCAGATTGATCATGTACTTCTCAATATTCTACCTATGAAAAGTATACAAATGAGTGTTATAATAAGAAAGAATTTTCGTTTTCCTAAAACATGTGTATACTGTTTAGTTGCATATCTTATTTCTATATTTAAATGTGTGTAGCATTACAATTTATACAAAACTATTATTTGCTTATTGCACTGAATTTAAATTATTTTTCTCAATTTAATACACGTCAAAAACTTGTTCCCACAAAAAAGCGTAACAAAGCATTCTCCAGGGGAGGGAAGTGTTATTCGATTGGTGCCAAATTCTACAGACACCGCCTCTTATGCATTTTAAGGCGAGGAGAACGGAGAAAACTTCCGAGGATAGGCCACTTGAATTACTAGAAGAGTCAATGATAAGCGTTGCTTGCCTTAGAGTTGAGGATTGCTCAAGCCCGGTGTCAAATATATATTATTACTCTTTAAATTATTAACAAATGAGACATCATTGAATTCTTTATTGATCCATTATTTCAGGTAAAAAATGTATAGTTCTATTTGAAAATCACATGTGATTCAATTTCACCAAAATTAAAAATATTACACAGAATATATCTGCTGCCTAAAACTTGCCTCGAGGAATAAATATGAAAATGATCTATCGTCCCACCGCTCTGTCCAAAAGCATTTTGCAAAATAATTTGCTGATAGTAAATTTCTTCGCTAGACGATAAACACATTGGCATACACTTTGCACCACTGAATAGAATGCACCGAAACACAAATAAATCTTTACATTTGCAGGATAACAGTCTCAGCTTTTTGAAATTTATTTATAACACTGACGAATCAAAATAACCAAACTACTGTTTCAACGATACATGAACAATTGAAATTAAATTTCGAAAGTTAAAAACAGCTCATGAGCAACAATTTCCACCGATTTGTCGTGTCACAAATCGTTAATAAAATTTAATCAGCAGAAAGCAAGACACTGCAAAACTATTTGAATGTTATACTAGACTGACAAGATCGAATGAATTGTCTGGAAACAAATGAGGTTGGCATCAGATGCTAAGATCCTATAAACAATTGCGTATCTCGAAAACGAAAGGCGGTAGCTTCGGTTGGATTGCAGGAATTTTGTATCTTGTGTAAAGGGAATTGAGATGAGAGAATAAAAAAGAATTGCAAAATTTTTAAGATTATAAATAATTACCAATTTTGCAATTCTAAAGTGAGAAGGGTTCGCTGATGTTCCAGAACCGAAAACTGCTAATTAACAATTTTGCAACAAGTAACAATTTTATGAACAATTCCGAAATATGCGCTATTCCTGCCGGGAGTGTCCCAAATCGTCCCTGAATTGAATATCGCAAAAGCAGTTTTGACAAGAGATTCAAATTGATTGGTTAATATCTAGTTTAATTGTTACTTTAATGATAAACATACACTTGGTCTTTGAATTTTACTGTCTTTTATTAAAAGGGTTCTCTAGAAGTGCTCTATCGATTCGAGAAAGACAGTATTTTGCAATTTTTGCAAATTTAATAAACATATGAACAATTGAAAATATGCAATTATAATCGTTTTTCTTATCGAAGAAATCTGTAGTAAACTGGACATTTGATAAAGTTCATAAAGTGTTTAGAAAATAATATTGGATTTAACATGTGTATAATAAATTAATTGGTCTAACATCAGTGTTATTTTATCTGATATCAATGTAGTTTCCTTAGACGATGGTTTGTGAGGCTCCGCCTGCGACTTTTCTTCCAGACAAGGGCTGCCCGCCGTGCAAAAGCTGAACTTAGTCGCAGACAGCCCCAATCAATTTATGTTTCCAGTACTGTACAGACTGCAGTGGCAGCTCATGCTTAGGTTGCACGGTTGCACAACCTTTCGCCGGGAGAAAGATTCAATATTCCTGGCTACAAAACGTATCGAAATGACTGGTTATCTCATACCGCGTCAGGTGGTGTAGCAATTTTTATATCTAATACTATGAAGCTCGCGCAGGTTCCAACAACATTCTCGCCAAATTTAGAAACAGTCGGAATAAAAATTTGTTAATAATAATGAAATAGTAATAATAGCCGCATACAAACCACCAAATAAAACTTTTCCATGCTCCATATACAAAGACATTTTTAGCAGCTATCCCCGACTAATAATGGTAGGAGAACTAAATAGTAAACATACAGTTTGGAGATGCCGTACCACTACAGCCCAGGGCCAACGACTTTATAATTTTACTCAAAAACATAATATTAGCATTTTAGCTCCACTGCTGCGACTCATTTCCCATACAATTCAAATATAATTCCAGATATTTTAGATATAGTATTAACCAAAATTATACACTTTTCTATATTCCAAAGTGTATTACACGACCTTCAATCACATCCCAATCCAGTACTAATTACCTTCTTTAAAACCTATACAAGGAATAAAATCAAAAACTAATTCAACAAAAATAAACTGGCCCAAATTTTCATACCTAATACAGGAAAATTACTCATATCCCAGAAATGTAAACTTCATTATCTGTGCACGTCTTCTAGAATTCATTGGGAAATATAGTTATTCAAATTATCGTTTCCATGTTGTTGCGGCAGGAAGTATTATTCCTTGACGAAGAACATCATGGATGAGAGCCCAAAATTAATTGCTTATTTATCCTTGAAAATAGATTTTATTACATGAAAGCTTTTTTTAAATTCAAAATTCATGTAGTATATGACTTAGTGTATGGAACACAAAACTTTGAAAAATGCACAGAATTCACTTCTCTCCATAGCACTTCATACGCAGTTTCAACTGATTTTGGACATAAAATAAATAAAAAAGAAATATTAAATCTATACCAGATCTTAAACTTGAAATCGCGGAATTTAATTCAGCTATCAATGAATAATTAAAACAAGCCTTGACTGTAAAAATCAGAAGTAGTGCTTTGCAAAAATAATCCCATCACGATACGGCTATTCAATTTCATTAAATCAAAGCGAAATATGAGAAGATATTGGCAAGAAACACGTACACATGATATCAGAACTAAATTAAACTATCGCGAATAGTGAAACTCCGGTTAGACAAACTCGTATTCCAAATTTCAACAATCCTTAAAACAAATGGACACAAATTCAGCCCATCTCTGGTCAACAGTCAGACGTATCACGGGAGAAAAAACTGAAATACCCCCCTAATAATCAATAATACAAAAGCCTACTCAGATTAAGAAAAAATTGAAATACTAGCAGATCACTTAGATAAAGTTTTTCGACACCCTCCAATAGCAGAGCCAACCCACAATAAAATTATCCAAGATTTTGTAGAAGAGCCTCAAGTTTCAGTAACAATGGAAATTAACTTCATCTCTCGATCAGAAGTCACGAAAGTTATTAGAGGATTAAAAACGAGAAAAGCACCAGGGTATGATGGAGTAAATAATAAAATCATTAAGGAATTAAATAAGTATACTATTGCGGCACTCACGGCAATATTTAATGCAATCTTACGTCTAAATCACTTCCCAAATGCATGGAAAACCGCCATCATCCTACCTTTTCGCAAACCAGGTAAAGATCCTAGATTGAGAGAAAATTACATACCCATCAGTTTACTACCTCCATATCAAAAGGTTTTGAAAGATTTTTGCTCAGCAGACTTAATAAATACTTTTCAGAAACGAACGCAATCCTCGATGAACAATTCGGCTTTAGACCTAACCATTCATGCACGCACCAATTACTGAGACTAACGGAAAATATTGCCGAGAGTTTTCATCAAAAGAAGCATACAGTAGCAATTTTCTTAGACATTGCACAGGCATATGACAGGATCTGGCACGCAGGACTAATGTATACATTATGTAGACTGGGAGTTCCTGATTACATAAAAAATAATCAATAGGTTTCTTTCAAACAGAAATTTCATAGTAAAAGTCAATGAAACATTATCAACCCTCGGAGCATATCAGCAGGCTTACCTCAGGGCTCAGTACTCTCTCCAACTTTATTTAACATTTACACCTCAGATATCCCACGTTTGCCAGACTCCAAATTAGCTTTCTTCGCTGATGGTACAGCCTTATTCGCTGCTCATGAAGACATTTTCATAGCCCAAGATCGGATACAAAATAATCTTGATGAACTAATATCGTGGACAGATCAGTGAAGAATAAAATTTCATCCAGAAAAATGCGAAGCCAAAATATTCTCACTCCGTAGACCAAAACTCCTCCCAACTTAACAACTGCAGCCCAATTCAATGGAATAATGGTCCAATTAAATATCTTGGTGTGCTTTTCGATAAAAGATTAACATGGAAACCCCACATCCATGCATTAGTAAATAAAGCCCAAGGGGAAAATATCAAAATTATACCCACTAATTAACAGAAAATCTTCATTAAAAATTGAATGTCAGCTTACGATATTTAAATCAATCATTTTACCCACCTTAACATATGCTTGTCCTGTTTCTATACCATTCTTAACAATTTCTATACTACACTTAACATTTCTCACTTAACAAATAAATTCAACCTTTAATGACATTTAATTTTCAAGATATTGCAGAAATATCGATGTATATGAAATCATTCTGAAACCAAGGAGCGCCCCACTGACGGTCTCTCCGGTGTGTGGTGCCTGGTCAGGAATTGTACCAAGCTCTTGGCTGTGTAACTGGATTTATTCCATGTACCCTTTGGCACTTCGATATAACACGGGAACATACGGCCTTTTGGTGACGCAACCAGCTAGTGGTGCTCTAGGGTGCGCGGCGACGGAGTGAATCTCAGAGGAATACCCACATTCTGTCTTCGTCTGACTGCAACGTAGTTTTATGATTTTCTCTTGTTATTGAAAGCACACAAGTTCGGTCAATTATTGTCGATATTCAGTGCATTGTTTATAATATTTGGAGAATTCGTTTTAATTTGATATTAGATTTGTTGATTTAAAATGTACATTTGATGAGTTCTGTGTGTAAAGGTGGCCGTTCTGGGTGGAACTCCCTTATAGTGTCTCGCGGAAGCCAGTGTGGCTGCAGTTGGCCAGCAGTTTACGAACGTTCTGTGAATACGAATGTGTGTCGAAGATCTCTCATTATTTCCAAATATAGCAGGGTAGTGATGTTTTGAAAGTGAATAATTTTATTTGTGTGAAACTTGTCGAAGCAATAATGCTTGTTGCAGTGTACTGAGACGAACTGTGCCGAGTGGAAATTAAAGCACGTGCACGGGAGGTGTATATGCGCGGACACGAACACATAAAAGTATGTAAGTAGTGTTTCAATATATACTTTTATTTCACTTAGTTTAAACTTATTTGATTTGTTTACATTTTTATTATGTATTCGTATGTTGAATTTTCGAAATTGCATTTCCGTCATTCCATGGAGGTGCAATCTCCAGTATCTTGGGGCACCAGCCGCCACTGATGGACCGCGGAGTGGTAATGGCCTTTATGAACCAGTCACATCCACAGGATCCATACCAAATTTTCTTTCAAACTCTGTTTACCAGTGTCGAACTAATATATTAGCTAAAGAAGAGGGACATAGAATCACGATAGGGCGACCAGGTTTGACGCCAAATTACTAAAATAATATTCATATTTTCGAAAAATTTAACTATGACCTTATTTGAAGATCTATTTTTGATGAACACATTTCATTAAGAACGAAATGTATCTTCACAATGATAGTTGTAGGAAGACGCCTAAAAAACATTTTTCAAAATTTTGAACTGATTTTAAGAAAAAATAGTTTAAAGGAAATAAAAATTGCCTGTTTTACACAAATTTTGCACAAAAGCTCATGTTTTCGAAACATTGAAATTGGCATTATTTGAAGGTCTCTTTCTCATGAACACATTTCATTTTAAAAAATGTGTATCTTCATAACAGTAGTTGTAGGAAGACGCCGAACATTTTTAACATTTGCAATTTTCGAAAAATGAGGATTTTTAACGAAAATGAGACTTGTACCATTCTCTTAAATGTCCTTCACACTATCCAAAAACAAAATTTAATCAAAGCAATGAAAAAAATTTTTTAGAAAAAACGTTAAACAAAATTAAAAATTGTTTATATGTCACCCAAAATTACGCGAAAAACTCAAGTTTTCAAAAAATGTTCATGACCTTATTTTCAAATATATTTTTAAGGAACAATTTCATTAAAGGAACAAATTTTATTTTTAATATTTTAGTTGTAGGAAGACTCCGAAAAAAATTTGAACTTTTGCAATTTTCGAAAAATCAGAGATTTTAACGAATATGTGATCTGCACCACTCTCTTACATGCCTTCGAACTATCCAACAACAAAATTTAATCAAAGACGATGGAGCCATTCTTTTGAAAATTTGGAAAATGTCCCAAGGGCTTCATTTAAAGAACCCTCCCAAATTAAAATATCGATTTAAAAATCAAGGGACTGCGGCATCAGCCATCGATTGGGGAATATCAATTTTGAGGAAAATCGGCAGAAATAGTTTAGCCGCTCGCGTTGTTCACAAACAGACATTTTGTCGTCAATCGATTTTTCAGTATCAAGAACCCACAAAACATGGATTCTGTCTACACCACGTGTTAGAGGATTTTTTTTCTAAATTTTCTCCAACCAGGCACCGGGAGAGGTAGCTCAGTGCATAAACTGATGTCACTGGAGTGCATTTGACCGGGAGGTCCTAGTTCGAGTCCCAACGGCGGCAGGATTT
Source organism: Teleogryllus oceanicus (assembly GCA_964035755.1). Lineage (NCBI taxonomy): Eukaryota > Metazoa > Arthropoda > Insecta > Orthoptera > Gryllidae > Teleogryllus > Teleogryllus oceanicus. The sequence goes on along the minus strand of CAXIVR010000004.1, from coordinate 107,348,629 downwards.
TCAACACTCTTTTCAGCTAGGTCGAATTCAAGCGCTATCTGGAGGAGATTTCTAGCGGTCGGCTGCTCTGATCGGTATTTTTTCGTTGATTGATTTTTCCGTGTTTCCGGGCGCGTCAACTGCTTTGGTCATTAGTCCCGATAGTGTAGAGCTTTTTTGGGAGATAGCGGTGATCTACCCCCCCCCTGGATGGCGAGATCCGGCGCCGACCTACCGTCGGCTAGTGGGGTTTCCCCCTAACCAGGACTCTCCCACCAGCGGGGCACGCTCTAAGCTCCCGACCGGTCTCCCGAAATATGTGGTAGTGTAGTGAATGTTAGTGTGTGTGTGTGTGTGTGTGTGTGTGTGTGTGTGTGTGTGTGTGTGTGTGTGTGTGTGTAAGGGGAGAGGATAGGACAAGGAACGGGAAGGACAGATCGCGCGTGGTCCGTGGCCCGATTGGAAGGATACTGCTCCGGCATTCGCCTGGTGCTGAACGGAGAAACCACGCAAAACTACCGATCAGAGCGGCCGGCCGTTAGAATTCTCCTCCAGACAGCGACTGAATTCGACCTAGCTGTAAAGCTAGTGTCGAAAATCCTGCCGCCGTCAGGACTCGAACCTAGGACCTTCTGGTCAGAGGCGCTGCAGTGGTGTCCGTGCAGTTTTCCGTGGTGTCTCCGTTCAACACCAGGTGAATGCCGAAACAGTACCCTAACAAACGGGCCACGGACCGCGCGCGATCTTTCCTTCCTCTCCCTTGTCCTATCCTCACCCCCTTACAATAACATGCACTACACTGCCACACATGCCGTGATGCCGGTTGGAGGCTTAGGGTTTGTCCTGGAAATCCTGCTTGACTCCGCCGGATGTCGCCATTCAGCCGGGAAAGAATACCACCATCTTTCGATGAAAAAACATTCACTACACAAACGGAACTAATTACCTTAGTAGTTGACGCACCCGGAATCACTTGCAATCAATCATCAACCCAACCAGATGTCTCCCACCAGCGGGGCACCGCCCCAGACGGGAGAAACTCTTAAGCTCCCGACTGGTCTCCCGGCATGTGTGGTAGTGTAGTGCATGTGCTTGTGTAAGGGGTGAGGATAGGACAAGGAAAACGAAGATCGCGTGCGGTCCGTGGCCTGATTGTTAGGATACTGTTTCGACATTCGCCTGGTGTTGAGTGGTGAAACCACGGAAATCTACCGATGACAGCAGTTGGCCACTAGAATTCTCCTCCAGACAGCGACTGAAGTCGATCTAGTTGTCAAGGGACTCGAACCTAGAATCTCCCGGTCAGAGGCATTGCAGTTACATTAGTGGATGCACAGAGCCACTTCGCGCGACCTATATTTATTAGATTACTTCCTTTAACACATTGGGTAGTCAGAATTAATGTTTGCGGGTCCTCGATACCGAAAAATAGTTTGACGACAAAACATCCGTCTGTCCGTCAGTTCAAAGCTTGTGCCAAAACTGTTATCATAATTACTATTACTGGCAGTAGTAGCGTAGTAGAAGTTGCAACAACTTGCTGAATGACACTGCACAAGGTAGATTATAAATTCCGATAAATTCGGACTTCCCTGTTTAACTAATCTTCTCCAAAATCGACTTTCCTCGATCAATTCAAAGGAACTCTGGGCTTTCTGTGTTTGAAACGGATGTTGTTATTGGGGATCCTTTTCACGAAGCATCAACATTATCAATTAAAAAAAAAAGAAGCTCACAATTTTTTATCTAACTTTATCCTCGAATAGCGCCTAAAAGAATGGTGCACCATTGGTATCAAATCTTCATTTAAAAAAAATAAATGCAAAGTTAATTTTTTCTCCGTCGTCCTACAACTGAAGATAGAGATATTTCCTTAATGAAAAGCTGTTATTTAAAGACAGTTCTTGAAACAAGCTCATGAACATTTTTTAAAAAAGGTTTTTAAAAAATTAAAAAATCAAACATATTTCTCTAAAACATATCCAGATTTTTTCTTAAAATGTTCCCCTCGTACCCAAGGACGGTAATAAAAATTGGTGCTAGTCTCTTTTCTATCAAACTATCTGCATTTTCAAAAATTGCAAAATTTTAATATTTTAAAACTACAAAATTGAAGATAAAGATCTTTACCTTAAACATAATCTATTCTAAAAAAATAAATCTTCAAAAGGGTAATCCACAATTTTTTGAAAAGGAGCAGTTTTCGCGTAAATTCTTCTTGAAGTTAAGGAAATTTACAAAACTAATGGTACCACAACAGCACATACTTTCTAGCTTTACTTCTAAATTTGCAATCTTCGAAAATTCTGAGTTCAACAAAAATGAGACCGGCGTCATTACTTTTTCTCATGTTTTATCCTTGGAAAAAATTAAAGAAGAAATTGGTTCGTTTTCTGAGAAATTTAAATTTTTTTAACAGAAAATACGCGAATATGACTTATTTTTTTCAAAAAATTGTACATGACCTTTTTAGAACATAGTTTCGAAAATTCATAGTTTTGAATTGAATCAACTTTTGTAGTTTTGAATCGTTAATTTTTTGCGATTTTCGAAAATACGGTGAGTTTGCCGGAAAAGACCATATTATCTTTAATAGTCGTTTATTATCTTTAATAATCGCACAAAATATTACACGAAAACTACACTTACTTTCGAAAAATTGTATGTGACCTTACTTCAAAGACATGTTTAAAGAACAGATTTTATTAACAATAAATCTATCTTCAATGGGAAGTCAGTGAAAAAATTTTAACTTTTGCGATTTTTGAAAACTCAGAATTTTCAACAAAAATGAGATCTGCACCATTCCCTTGTGTGCCGTCTATACTTTCCGAGGGCAACATTTAATAAAAAAAATTGGAGCCATTTTTCAGAAAATTTTGATAATGTTGAGGTTTTATGTAAAGGATCCCCAATGATCGGAATATTCTTTCCACACTCAGAGAGCCTAGAGTTTGTTTAAATTGATCAAGGAAAATCAAGTTTAGAGAAAATTGGTTTAAGTTTTGGCACTAGCTTTGACCACTGATGGAGGTTTTGATGTCAAACAATTTTTCTGTGAAAAAGGATTCACAAAAGAAGGATTCTGACTACACTAAGTGTTAAAGAGTACATACTATATAATATTAATGCCATTTGTATCTTTTCTGGGTGTCTTTATTGATAAACATATTATTGTGGTAGGGAATAATTTTGAGTGGTGAGGATTCCTCCAATAAATTCATACAATGCAAAGTGAAAAAAATTGCTCTTGATCACTTTGCTTCTATGAACCATAGAAAGGCGACATTGCTGGCCTATTTACATTGGCAAGGAGCAGACAAAATGACTATTTTGAACAAGTTGTTCCTACTTACTGGGAAATTTATTTATTTTGAGGAAACTGAGAAGTAATATTTAACTTTCAAGAGCATATTTTGAATTCATAACATAATTTTACTTTATATAATCATATTTATTTTCTTTCTTGGTATTACATTTCAAGACACAATTACTCACAGTGTTGTTTAAAATACCAATGTGTAAATTCATATATCAGCAAATAAATGAATAAAGGAACAAAGAGATGGAACCTGCAAAACATTGAAAATGACTGCTTCCTTCACTCTAGTCCGAAGAAAGAAATTTTGATTTTCTGTAGAACAGAAATGTTATGCAGAAGTCCTTTCATATGAGAATTCTTTACAAGTTAGTTGGAAAAGTCATTAAGGTCATATCTAAATTGTTTAGATATAATTTTAATGTTCTAAGCATTCAGCTAAAACTATAAGAGTTTTGTTGCTAAAACTATAAGCCCCTTGTTTTGCTTCTGGACATAAATGTAACTTCATTTTCTGTGCACGTCTTCTAGACTTCAGTGGGAAATACAGTTATTCAAATTATCGTTTCCATGTAGTCGCGGCAGGAAGTATTATTCCAAAGGACAACATGGATAAGAGCCCAAAGTTTATTGATTTATCCTTGAAAATAGATTTTTATTACATGGGAGAGTGCTTTTTTTTTTCTCTCTTCATTTATTCAAAATTCAAGTAGTATATGACTTAGTGTAGGGTTCACAGAATTTTGAAAATGGGCACACAATTCACTTCTCCCCATTGCACGTCATACCCAGTTTTAACTGTTTTTTGACATAACATAAATGTCATAAAAATGATTATTATTGAACAGGATATTTTTTTTTGTGGAGGTGTATTTTTATGTCCCCTAGGAAACATGCTTTAATGAAGATGTTTGAAAGGAAATTGTATTATTGATTATGGTATAAGCAAATTTTGATAAAGGCCCTAGAATTTACCTTTTCTTTCACCTCATCCAACATGTTCATAAAAAGGTTTTATAATCAGGATCTTTGCAGTTAGTACGAGTGAAACCAGGGATGCCCAGAAAAAGGGAAGCTGAAGTAACTTGCTTTAGGTCCCAATTGTTTTTTCATTCAAAATAAAAAACCTCTAAACCAAATTTAACTCTAAAAGCTATTTCTGATGCATGAAGAAATGAATTCTGTTTATTAATTGGGGGAGGGGGGATTTTTTTTGTTTGAAATAAGGGGGTCCGTTGTTCAACTGTCCAAGGCCCCTGGTTTTCTCTGGGTGCTCCTGAGTGAAACATATAGTCAACTCTGGTCATAGTGGACTTCTGGGGCCAACAAATTTTGTTCATTATATTCAATGATGTCAAAACTAAATAGAATTTCTCCACAACAATTAATTTTATTAGTAGAGAGTATAAGATATTAAAATTTTCAGTTCGTGCTCTTAATGTATTTTGCTGCATTTGTCCCTAAAAATAAATTATTTTCCATTGTTTGTTTCATACTTTTTATTAGTAATTTCTCAAGAGTTCATGCTTCTCCGTACTTGATTCTGCAATGTCCTCTGTGTCAGACTATCGTAATGCAGTCTTGACACTCTTCAATACCTCTTGCACTGTTGGAACACCAATCTACTCTCCGAAGGCCCTTTTACTTACCTAATAACAAATTAAATGCTTCTGGAAGCAGAATGGTGCAAGTGGCTAATGAAACTGATCACTTTTCCGTGTGGCACGGTGGATATCGCTAGGCTGTGGCAATCACATGCTTTCTGTCCCCAATGTAGAAATCAACGCGCTTTGGCGCATGGAATATTAAGTAACATCAAGATTGAAACTCAAGCAAGCAATCGCTTGCCACTGCTGCCAGTTGTAGCCCACTCAGGTCAGGCCTTTGTTTTCGCAATGAAACTGAAAGGCATAAGGTCATCGTTACAGTGCCCATTCTTGGTCCACTACCTTCACCTCAGGGGAGTCTTCTTCGATTATGACCTTTGACTGGTGATATTTTTTTCCAAGGTACCAAATTTTGGAATCTGTGGCATCGAAGCGATAAATTTTTCTCTAGGAGGGAATTAATTTCCTGGTCTTGTATTTACTATATTTACGATAGTCAAGGTTCAGGTTCACTATAACCGAATAGTCTTATGCTTTTTTGTAATGTGAAGGATTCGAGACCAGTGACTTAAGTTCACTATAGCAGGAGCTGACTGTACATTCTAGCAAATCTCTCCAAACTCCATGGCGATCAGTAGAATCCAGTACTGATCCTACCAATCAGGCCATGGTTCACATGTGATCTTTCCGTCCTCTTCCTTGCCCTGTCCTCACCGCGTACACTCACATGCACTATACCAGATGTTGGAAGCTTAGAGCTTGTCCCAGCTGGGGTGGTGTCATGATGGTGGGAGACACCAATTAGAGAAAATTCCATGTTGATGATCAGTAGAGACCGGAAAAATATGTAGCATGAATCATCAAAATATGTAATGAAAACAGTACGAATGTGTAATACATATGTAAAATCAAATATAATATGTAATACTAAAATTCTCTAATTACAGAACACATTTACATAATACAAACTAACTTTTATAAAAAAATTCCTATTCAAATTTTAAAAACAATGCAAGCATTTTAAATTTTATTAGGAGAGCACAAGTTGATGCGCATACAACTTTTCGACCAGTAGTAAAAACCTTCAGAAATTGTTATCCTGGAATGTTGTTTAGTTGCCAGATCAGACACAATAGAAACCATTGTACAAACTGGAGATATTTAGGACCAACAAACTGCAGCATGGAATATTCTCGTCGAAGTGTTACACGACAGCAATCGGCAAGTTTCTTAAAAATTATGGTTAAAAATTGCCAAATGTGGCGTCAATGACACTTCTCACACCTAAAAGGTGAAAATGATGTTGAGAATATCCAACCGCGTCTTCACGTAGTGATCTCAAGTAGAGTACGCAGTAATAATACAGGAAAAATTACTGAATTTTTTGAAAATACTTCTCATAAAAATAAGTAAAAAAATTGACAGAATAAAAAAATTATTTTGTGAAAATAGCGAAATATTTAATATAGTACCAAATATGTAAAAATATGTAACGAAAAAATTGGATATTGCGTTAGGATGGCGACAATTCACCAAGATTAAAACTTTGAGAGGGGTAAATAGAAAGACAAAAAATATGTAATTACATAAAAATCCGGTGTTTAATGATCAGCACTACATCTCACCATCGAATAGGGGTAAATTTTGGTTATCTCCTGTGATAAAAAACCTGCACAACACTTAAAAGATTAATGACCTTAGCACACACACCCGGAATCCCTATTCAATCATTGAAGGGTTATGGGCTTCAATCCTGCCATTGGATGATGTCGGTTTAGTGTTGTGGCATGGAGAGAGATTTCATGACAGCAGCATCACTTAAGTGGAGGAAAGATGACAATTTTAAAAGTGTTAAAACATACATGTGTCATTCAAATTTACAGCAACAATCTTGACTGTTATTTTCAAGTCATTCCCAGGATCAATTTCTATTTTGTATACCTATTTATTATCTTCACACATTAGTCATATGAAATATGGTTTTGAGGTTTAAACTATTTTATCAATGTGTTTCCCCTGCAAAAAACTTATTTTCAAAATTATAGTGCATGTAACAACAAATCACATAGACTAACCGTATTACCTAGTGAAGTTTTAAATTCAGAAAACCCCTTTCATAACAGACACTGAGGTGAGTGAAATTTTGTTTCTTGTAAGACAAAAATTATTCTAATACAGTTGTTTTCAGAACTCTGAATAATGTCTCTTAATAAGTGAGATTCTCTTAGAACATGGTTTTGGCTACAGTGCAACTATTACAATGAAACAAATGCTTAGTAATTTCAAATTGTATGTTATGCTTTATTCAACAATAAATTACATAGTCGAGCACAAAGGTGCTGAATGTATCAGGCAGGTCATTTCACAAAACTCCATGTAGTTTACTGATTATGTATTGTCACTGCATATATAAATATCAGCATGATCAAACCTTAGTTAAACTTACACTACTGAAATAAATAAGAGCAACATTTGTAGACCTTTTAAAATAAAAATAACAATTTTTTGGCGCACTGACCAAATGGATCATCTCTCAAATCAACATCAACATGATCTCTCAAAACAAATGGATCTAGTGAAAATATTCTCACTTGCGTGGAAAATTATTAAAAAAGAAAGATTGTAGCCAGCTACATTTCATACTAAATAATGCAGCAATAGATTGTTTGCACTTGGGCCTTATCCTTCTTTAGAACAACGAGCCAGCTCAAAGTCTATATACAGATTCATAATAAATTAGCATTGCTTTTACTCTTGAACTAACAATTACTGTACAATGATCATGAAATTTTGTCCTATTTGACTATGTAATGCACCACATGACAAAAAGAAACCTCATTAAAGGAAAAGTTCCTGACCAGTCAAAGGAAGTATTCCTATAAATTAGCTTCTAGTTTGTTTAAAATACTGCTCTAGTGACTGATTATCTACAAAACATCATGTTTTAACCTCTGTTTTCTACTCTGCGACAAATTTCATTGGTGAATTCAGAACACTTGGCTTTACCACCCAAGTCTCCTGTACGGAACTTTTCTTCCTTTATAACATCTAAACATGCATTTTCTATTAAGTCCGCATGTTGTGGAAGCTTCATGTATCTTAACATCATTACAGCTGATAAAAGAAGTGCAGTGGGGTTAGCTTTGTCTTGCCCAGCAATGTCAGGAGCTGTTCCATGGACCTACAAAAACAAAATTATAATTAACTAAAAATCAAATGACTGTGAGCAATTTGAGGGTGAAAAGGTATATATAAATAGTTATTACTTAGTGATGCTAAAGAATGGCACAGATTTTCTTGTTCCAGTTTACTTTACTATATTTTTGGTTGCGCTAGCTTTTCAATTTTGCCTCATGCTCTTCCCACCTGTCAACTATTGCTGCCCAAACTAAATTTTTCTGAATTATTGAGTTTCCTGAGGTGGAACTAGAGTACAACTAAGAATTTTATAAATTTGTATATTAAGTAAAACCTTCTTCTATATGGGAATTTTTGTTAAACAATTTGGAGCCTTTTTGAGAAAATGTTTGTGTTTCTGTAAAAGCGAAATTTGAAGTTGCTTTTCACAGAACCCTATTAAGTTTTCGAGAAACTTCATTGGAAATCATTTGAGACACTTTTACTCACAAATGCAATAATGTATACAAATCACTGGTAATATCAATATTAATGGCATGATATATATTAAAAAAAAACAAAACAACACAATTGTGTAATTTTTGGAAAAGCAAAAGAATCCATTAAATTGGCAATGATGTCATGTTATTTAGCCCTTTCCGCACTATCCATTAAAAATATTTAGGGCCTTTTTAAGAAAAATGGCATTTCTAACTCTTTTTGTCACACAATTCTCATATGAAATTTCTATGTAATGGAATTGCATCTTTAAAACTAGTTTACTGTTTTTAATTTGTTGCATCTACAATCTGTTCGGGAAATTCCTTAATTTGAGGTCTTTCATTAACAATCTGACGCACCGCGTCTCCAAGCCCCTTAAGAGGCGTTGAGCGCTTTGCACTGGGCAGTAATCTCCATTAACTTTGTGCACTGGGGAGTACTCCTCCATTAACATTATCTATCATCACGTCACATCACAGTCAGTTGTCAAGAGGATCGCCAGATAGCATCTTCACATACATGCTCCTGCGTCACTACCCAGCGGCCAGAATTGGGAAGGAATAAGGATAGGGGTAAGGTTTAGGACACTTCACTGGGGTTGGACTAGCCCTTGTGAAGCAGCCGAACTAGTTTTGTTGGAACAAATTTCACATGAGATTCGACAGGAATCGAACTCAGACCTCAGTGGTGAAAGGCTAGTGACTTCGGTAAGTGCCATGAGTGAGCATAATAAGTGTTGATTCATAATTCATGTTTGGCTCAGTGAGGGCAGAAAGTGAGTTTCTCAATTGACAGAAAGAGTGACAAGTTAATGTGCGTTTTGATATTAGCAGAGGGGATGCATATGATCCTAAATACCTTGTTTACGTTGTAGGTCATTTATGGTAACTAAGCGTTGAAGAGAACATATTTCATAGTGTTTAGCACAATTAGATTTGTTCTTTGCTTCCATGAAGCTGCCATCTCTATTAACAGCCAATATCTGCCAGAAATACTGGTGACTGCTTCAGTCACGAATCATTTCATAGTAACATTGATTAAAAAAATGGAACTATCATGCTGCATAGATATAAATAAAGAGCAAAGCTCTTACTTGTACTTTGTAAGTTTACCATGAAAATAGAATATACCAGGCAACTCGTTTGCTCATGTTCAAAATCAACACCTAAAGCCAATAGAGCTGGAGAAAATGCAAAATAGTTTGGAGGAAGAGTTGTGTGCGTTTGTTTGAGTTGTACACACAATTTTCTTTAATATTTTTGACATGAAACAAACCTATTATGTAATTACAATTTCAGGAAACATACTTTGTACAATTAACTTACAGATTCAAAAAGTGCACCATTTAGCCCAATGTTGCCACTTGGTGTAAGACCTAAGCCACCAATCAGGCCAGCACACATATCAGACAGAATGTCACCATACAGGTTTGGCATGACTAGCACATCATATAGTCCTGGGTCCTGCACCATGTTAAGGCACACCGTGTCCAGATATTTCTCTTCAAATTTGACATCAGGATGCTTTTCAGCTTGCTCACGACAGCATCGCAGAAACAAACCATCAGACATTCTCCTGTAAAAATAATAAACATGAACTTCCCCGTTAAATTTCCTACAAAGCATTCTGAGACAGGATATGAAAAACTCAGAAAACACATTACAATAATAACTGTGTGTATTGACAATAATACAACAATAACACCTGTTCATTAGTTTAAGATTTACTATTGTAAACACATTAGAATAATTAAAGCTGTGTAACTAATAATATAATAATGATAATAATAGTTGTTAAACTAATGAAAATAACAGCTGTTTACATTTAATAAATAATGGTGATTTGAAAAAAAGAAGTGTGATTTCCAATTTTGACATTACAATCAGCATCATAACATACAATGAAGATGAGGGAGTACAGCAGTTAAAGTACAAAATTAAGCAAGGTTTAAAGCACGCATGAATGTATCACAAATTTGGTGGAACCTCTGAAAGAAAAAACGGATTGCCATCTACAATTTCAAGATACGGATATTTTGGAATGTTAAGTACTGATTAAAACACAGCTGCAAGAAGACACTGAATAAAAAACTCACATAATATTAGCCTTGTGAACAGCAGTCACTTTGTGTCTGCCATTTTCCTTTGCATACTGGAAAGCAAATTCAGCGACACGTCTGGAAGCTTCTTCTGTAATCAACTTTATACTTTGTACAACTCCATCAACAATTTCATGTTCAATTCCTGAGTATTCTCCTTCTGTATTTTCTCGTATAGTTATAACATCTACATTATCATACAGGGTTTTGTAACCTTCCAGTGACCGGCATGGTCGTACATTTGCATAAAGGTTAAATTCCCTGAAATTATGCAGAGTTAATGCCTATATACTTATACAACTTCTTTAATAACAAGAGACATAAGCAATAATCATAAGCATGAATGTTTTTCGCAACACAAAATTACAAGCTACTTACTTGCGTAAAGCTAAATTAAGAGATCTATGCCCTTTGCCAACAGGTGTCATCAAGGGACCTTTAAGGCCCACCTGATGTTTGTTAACAGAGTCAATTGCGGCTTGCGGAATGCCAAATTTGCCATCTGGTCCACGGACTGGAGTAACATCCACACTTTCCCATTGAATTGGCACCTACATCACCGGGGAACAATAGGCAAAGATTTTCCATTAAATACTCACTGAATGTGTGGGAAATTTTCTCACTAAGAACAATACATAATACTTCATACTATCGGAACCAAACATAATCAATGGACTGTACTTAGAATAACCATTAATGTCGTCAAAAATGTTCCAATATTAAACAATAACGTTCAAGAACTCTTTTCATTTATGTTCATTAATTCGCTAATCATTAACGTTCAATGAACACTTTCTTTCTTAAAAACCATTCTTAACTTTGGACACTGAGACTAAGCTTAAAATTCCAAAAGCACCAAACAAATTTTGCAACACTTACATTGGCAGCGGCAAATATCTTCTGCACTGCTGCTGAAATTTCTGGCCCTATTCCATCACCAGGGATGAGGGTAACAGTTCTCACTTCACTGCTGTAATGGCGTGTGAAAGGCACTGTGTTTGTAACCTTAAAAACAACAAATTATTTAATGCGACGTTATGTTCCAGAAACTAAAGAAACACTAGATTTCTCAAAGGAAATACAAAATTTAAAGTACACGAAACACTCCAGGAACTTAATGACCTTCAGGAAACTGTTAAGACTCTAAGCAAAAGAACAACCTTAGGCGTGAACAAACAAGCCAACCCGTGGCAGTTCTCACGCATCAAGAGGTCACTAATCACTCCTTACATAAAATTATTTCGTAAGACTTACCACTTTCTTCAAGAACCTCGCAGCCATTTTGGAAGATAAGGGAGGATGATATTCTCCTCAGAACTTAAGTAACGTTAAGTAGCTGGTTACTGATCCAGCAAAGAACAAATACGGAACGACGGTCCGGAAGCCATCTATGGGCGGATTCGTATTTCATCCGGACGAGCACGTGGTCTAAGATTCGGTAAACACGCACTAGATCTCGCAACAGTCACCGAAAACATTTAGCGCCTCGTTGTGTAAACGTAGATCAAGTTCCTCGTAACGTGTATTTGAAGTTTCAAAGACGAATAAATGTTAGTGCTAACATCATCGCAATTTGAAAGAAATGTCACAACAAGAATACGGAGAGAATGCCGAAGAAGAATTAGAACATATAGAAGTATGACGTTGCAGAGTCTTTTAGGTTGCATATTGTTGTGATTTGTAGGAAGTTCGAATGCACTTTGTTTTCGATTTGCCCTCACCTTAATGGAATTCCCACATTTCGTGCGCTTTCCCTGCGTGGGAGCCTGTAACGTAACACGATATTCTATTCACCAGAGTCCATTGTTTCCCATACAACACCACCGCCTGCACCTCACCCGTCGGACGCGCTCATCACGATCTCAGCATAATTGTATTGGTGATTACACGTAAAGCGAAACTCGAGACGGCTCATTAAACAAGCGCCGGGGGCACATTTCCTGACATTGTTTGAATTTTTAAAAAAAAATCTGTGCCTCTCTTGTCTGAAGCCGATACCATGCTTCGAATGACCGAGCAAAATGTTCTCCTGGTATTGAAAAATAAAATAATAAAGCAAAAAACCCGATAGCTTCGAAATTGAAGTGCAATTTTCTTCACTTATTTTCATTCTGTTCCAATCAGAATTTAATTATCTAACCATTGAGACATGAAATAAGTTGTTTGCAGTTTGCCAACAAAACGTAATATATTAATAATTTCAGTCTGTTTAAAAAACAAAAATTTTGAAAGATAGAAGTCCCAAAAAACAGAGAATGCTCGTGCGGTTCACATAACCTGCGCGAGAGGAAGGAATGGGGATGAGTAGACAGTTGTGAGGATTACTACCTCCTTCCATCTTCGAAGACCCCCTTTTGGCTGAGTGGAAAACGGAATTTTACTCTTGCTAGTCCTCTCGTTCTACGAAGTTGATAGATCTGGATTGGGAAAAAGATGAGAAAAAGAAAATCCAATTTAATTTATTCAAATTTTTATAGGAACGAAGCTAGTGGCGATACGGAATGGCATTAAGACTTTTTTTGCTGGTTAGTTTCCTAATCTTTTTAGTCTGAGCTAGCTTTTCGGTTTTGCCCCTTCCTCTTCCCAGCTGCTACCTATCGGGGCCTAAAACACGATTTTTCACATGTTTCAATTTTTGCTCGTCTAATAGTAGAATTAAAATATGACTTTAAGATTATTGTAGACGAGCAAAATCTAGTCCTGTTAACAAATTTTGATTGGAAAAAATTTTAGCCGTTTTTTAGAAAATGTCGTTTGAGCATTCCTGAAAATGGGAAATTTAGGCTCGTATTCACAGAAAAGTTTTGCAGTTTTGAGAAACTTGATAAAAATAATTTAAAACATTTGTACTAAAAAATGATGCAGATATTTGATAATATCCATAAAAATTCATCTGAAGGTTATTATTATTATTATTATTATTATTATTATTATTATTATTATTATTATTATTTATTATTATTATTATTATTATTATTATTATTATTATTATTTCCGAACCGCAACTAATAAAATTATAGTCCCTTGCAACACACTGCTGAAAGAAACATATTATATTAAGTTTATGTTCTTGAAAAAAAAAAAAAAAAAAGGCAAAAATGCGAGCGTTCTTAGATAATTTCTTATGGTACTTTCTTATGGTCAACTCTGACTCGTCATCTATAAAACTGAACTTATGTTTCCTTAAAAAACTTGCCGAGAAATTAAGCTCTTAAGAATTAATCTATTTTGATCAATTTTCTCATTGTGTTTTATACGAGCAATTTGTTAAGCTTTCGATATAGCAGTGTCAATTTTTGTTGTTTCTAATTCAATAAATTCTACGGAAGCAGCTATATGTTTAACTAAACACTTAAGCTTTTTTGTCTTTGCCATGCATTTTTAAACTTTTCCTCCTTCACACGAACCATAGTCATTTCTTGAAAATAAGAGAAAAATGGAAGCAATAGTCTGCTTCTTTTTACACTACGAGTTAACCACGTATTCGTTCCACATCTTAAGTTTTAAAATTGGAGATATATCCTTTTTATAAGTAAGATTTGGCATGGGTCCTTTAGTTTGAATTTCTAATAGAACTTCACAGTCATAGTCAGTCATAAATGACTGAAGTAAAATGGCGAATGCAAGAAAATATTTGCGAAATTCGATGCCTTGTGATAAAGCGATATCTCCTACAATAAACAATAACTTAGAATGCTAAGCTATTAATGAGGTAATTCTAATTTGAACCAAACACGATAAAGCAAAATTAATTTACCACCTATCAGATCGAAACAGCAAAAATCTTTGGATTTCGGGAGTTGGCTACCACTTGTAGTTATTATATTAATGTGGTCTCGCCAATACTAAGAGCTCATCTGAACTCTCTCAGCTCGCGAGCAATGTTGCTCCAGCACGCAGTCATAGTGGAAACATCACGGCAACCTGTACGGAATGCCAGCAGAGTGGACGACCGTTGATAATTCTAGTCAGCACAGCTTCTTAATGATGTTGAAGAAACAATTATTTTACAGCCTGGAAAATTATTATTTAAAAAATGAAGGAACCAAAAGGGTGAACAATAGATTTAGTGTAATTACTAATTAATGTATTTCAAATTCTTCTGTTCCCTTCACTCACAAGAGTCGTTTTAAGATACTTTACCTTTTACGAGGGGTGGATCAAAAATCATGACAATTTTTTTCTAAAGGAAATGTTATTGAATGACACAATTTTATTTGCCGCATAAAAGAAATGCTATACCAATGTGTGTTTACAACAACAGATAACTCTGTGAGTGTCTCTAATAGCCCAGAGAGCAATGTGAAATCAGGTGTCTGACTGCCGCCGTGCGAGATGAATGCATCCCGTTTTGAACAGCGCTCATACACCAAAATAGCCATTCTACCTAGGAGAAATGGCCAAGAATGTCACAGGGAATTGGTAGAAGCTCTTGGGAATCATGTCCTTCCATACCGGACAATCGCGAGATGGGCAGCAGAGTTTCTGCGAAGACAGCCAGTGATCGGCAACGCACGTGACGCCCTGTGAGTTTGAAGACCGAAGTGGCACGTGCAGTAATCGAGCGTCTGCCTTTCGGGTCTTTAGAATGGGTATGTAGCTGGGTAGTTCGGGTCTTTAGAATGGGTATGTAGCTGGGTAGTTCGGGTCTTTAGAATGGGTAGTGCTTTTAGAATGTTGTGAACTCGTATATGCTAAAATGCTTCGGAACATGAAACCTGTACTGATATTTCAAGTACCTTAATCAATATGAGAAACAATTTTGATATGTCGTTAAATGTCCATGAATTTAGTTTATACTTTACCCTTTCATGTGTATATTTCACATTTTCCACCCGTGCTCATATTCTGACAAAAAAAAGTTGCCATGACTTATATCCTAAACCTCGTGTAAAGAATGATAAAATATAAATAATTTATTTTGTTTGTAAGCAAATTCCAAGAACCAATCTCCTTACGATCTATAAGATATTGCACCCTGAAAGTGTGAGGTAAAAGAATTGTATATGTTAATATAGTAATTTTATCGCACTTGTACCGACCCACTGTTTCCCGTCACTCCTTTAAGCGAATTAGGTTTCAACAAGAGGTTAGTGTTATGGTTATACATAGTGATTGGAATTGGGCGCGCTTGCAGCCGGGCAATGCGCGCGGCGTAGGCTTTAGTGCTGCCGAAAGCAGCCACCGCCACCAGGGGCAGGAGCGAGTCCCTGTCGCCTAGCGGGTAATCAGGGGCGACGGCGACGGACCAGCAGTACTACATTGTGATAGAGCTCCGCGTTATAAGCGTCTATTATTATAATTGTGTCTACGCTTACCGTTCCTCGTTATATGGATGGTTCTAAATGGATATTGGTTACTTTGGATTGTTCTGGTAAGTCTCCTGGCGACGACAACCGTGCTTGTTTTGTTAAACATCTGGTATAGACGGTTGTGAGCATTGTATTGGTACCATTTGGAATTTGGCTTGTAAGAAGTGAATAATACATTTTTGTTGTTGATGTACTTCTTGGTGTGTTTTTTGGACATAACAGTTAGTCATTCCGATAAGCTGAGTTGGTGTATGTATGTGAGTGTGTGCTTATGGTGTGAATTCGCCACTGATCACGAACTCGGACACCCGAAAGGTCAACCGTCGTGTAATCAACCTGACTGTAGTAACTCGGCAATCTGCGTCTTGCGAGCACACGTAATGAGCATGAGTTGAATGCTCGAAACGCCAGAGCATTATTCCTTTGACGTGTAAATTCGGAATTAAGTAGGAAGTGAAAAACGCAAAATCTACAAAGGGCCAGACGTAAAACGTGGTAATTGAACATGGGAAAATTATCATTAAGCATATTATGATGTAATGAAAACAGTTTTTATTTTTCATTAAATGTTTTGGTAGGCTCCGTCTTGCAGCCTGATAGGTAGGTAGGTACGCCACTGCCTATATGTAGTAAATTCCTTCCTCTAAGACGTTGTGTAGTCAGAATTCACGTTTTGTGAGTCCTTGATACAGAAGAAATTTGTTTACGTGTCTGACCCCCGTCTTCCTGTCTGTGAACAATGCTAACAGCTAAACCGTAAGCAGTACTTTCTATACATCAATCGATCTGACTGATGGCGCGCCATCTTGAATTTGAAACTGATGTTTTGATTTTTGAGGGTACTTTAAATGAAACCTCAACATTTTCAAAATTTTATCAGGAATGGTTCCGTTTATTTAAAAATTGAACTTTCACTTCTGACAGCCATAAACCGACACAAAAGAATGGCGCATTCCTCATTTTAGTTGACATTGTTTTTTCGAAAACTGCGAAAGTTCCAAATTTTTGGCTTCTTCCTACAACTACACTATTCAAGGAAGAGATTTTTTCTATAATAACATCTGTTCATCAAAAACACGTCTTCAAATAAGTTTATGAATAATATTTCCCAAATGTGAAAAGTTTTTGCGTAATTTGGCAATTTTTGAAAAATTATTTTCTCAAAAAGTCACCTTTTTTTTATTTTTCTTGAAGAGAGAAAACTACGGTTATAAAAATGGCCCAGTTATCATTTTTGGTGTGTCATCCATATTTTCAAAAATGACAAAAAAGAACATAACGAAACTACAAAATTGAAAGAGATTTTTGACTTACAGAAATGTGTTCTTCAAAATTAGGTCATGTACATTTTTTAAAAAATATGAGTAGTTTGGGGTCATTTTTGCAAATTTTCGAAATTACAATTTCGAATTTCCCGCACTTCTTTTGCCAGAATCTTTTAAGAATTTCCATGTCAAAGTGACAACGCTATGACATGGCATTTTGAAATTTTTCGAATAACTTCTCAATATTCATTGGTGTTTCTGAGAGCATGGAACGCAATTTGGATTGTCGAATTGGTGTTGATGTAATAGCGTTAAATAGATTAAGTTTTCGCACTTGATGTGCTACGATTGGTAATGAATAGGCCCCGGAGTTGTAGGTTCTGTCCTATATTTTTCCTGGACTCTTACTCTCCAAATTTCAGTTTATTCCAATGTCTTTGGTACCGGCGACTAATATATTTCAATTTGATGGAGCCTAGATTGACCTAATTTTAGGTTATGACCTAATAAGAACTATTTTTCTTGATAGAACCTAGAAATGCCTAATTCGGTTTTTTAAAGAAATAGAGCTAATTTATTTTTATAAAAATATTTTCAAAGCGAAAGGAGGCCGATCGAATATGGAAAATGTAAAATAATTATGTTCTCGTAAAATCTTTTGTAATATTCTGGCACACTAGTTGCAATAATGAACTGTAATTAAAAAGTCCGCCTTCAGTTTATTTCGTTTTCCTAATTTAGGCTATTACTGAATGACGTTGTCAGCGGCACATTATGTTTCTGGAAACATGTGATGTTCGCATGCCTCAACAATAAGTTAAAACGTGATGCAAAGATTTAATAGCGCTATTTGGTATAGTTGCCTCACTCTGATGAGACTCTCTTTGTTCCCCACAGCTGTCGTATTAAATAATTTCTAATTACAAAGATTACGGCTACCGCGACAATATCGATCATTGTCGAGCGAAACCTGCTTTTATACAAACGGGTAATGCAGTATCAGAATGCGATCTTAGTACGTATTATTGCGTTTTTCATTATAGGATGTTCAAAGAATTATTATACATTTTAAAAGCTAACGACAAAATATCGAGTCTTGTCACAACCAGTGACGTTAGCAGTCTATGGCACCATGTCCGAAAGCAAATCATCAAGAAGCTCTGCTTCTCGAATGGATCGTTATCGACAAGAACTTTTCCACTGGAAAGGTTTTTTATCGTAACGCATGTCAGAAGCAGGTAGAAATCGTTTCTTGTAGTTTTCGCAATTGGTAATTATTCACTCTGCGATTTTTATAAAATAATATTGGACAACAACTTTAATTATGCTTTCTTTAGACCCGATCATTGATTCAAAATTATTTTTTACTTCATTATTTGGTGGTTGTTATATGAAGTGACTCATTTTCTTATTTAGATACCACCGGAAAAACTTTCCAGGGCTTAATAATGAGTGTTGTGAAGTCGTAAAAGTGAAGTATTTCACGCTTATTTTTTTTATTGCAAATTTGCAAATTACCTTGGAACATTAAATTTAAAGTACATCAATTTAATACGAAAAAAGAACTGTAAGTATTCCCAGAGAATACATTTATTAAGAGTGCATAGATCGATTTTCAATTCAATGTGACTTCTTCACCTCATTCACATACACATACAAAATAGTAACCTTTTAATACTTATACACACACACACACACACACACACGCACGCGCGCGCACACACACACACACACACACACACACACGTGTTTTCTGAATACAAATCAGACTGAGTTTGTGGAGTTTTAAAATCTTACAAAATTAGGGGACAAAAATGTGAAGAGTTAAGCAACTCGGGGGAATCAAATATAGTTGTATAATATTTTGCGTCAGAATGTTTGGAACTTATTGAGAATGATCGTATAATAGCATTAGAGAATAACTCAGAAAAACAGCTTATAGGTAATCATTCATGTTCATATTAGAAAAAAAAACGTAAAAAATGTAGTTTTACTACATTCTGAAGTATCATGCATACCTGCAAGTATTTTTTACGGCGATTATAATTTTGAAATTGCAATATTACCTGTTCATATCCCGTATGGAGGTAATATACAAGGTCATTGGGAGATGGGAATTTTTGAACGGGTGTATAACGTTAAAAGCTACTACGATTGATTGGTAAGTCCAATGCCAAATACTGTAAGATCATATTTGAGCAAAGCTAAGAAAGAAAGAACTGAAGTATTAAAGAAATTTTCAACACATGAAAATACTTTTAAAACAGTTTACAGCGTCGGCGACGCCACATTCAACTAGTATGCGGGTATTCTAACGGGCCAAACCCACCCGCATATATTGGGGTCCCTGTATTATTCCGGTCGGGTAAGTTACCACATAATAAAAGGAATAGGGAAGTAGCGAAACGAAACAAAGAATTTATAGTTAGAGTAGAATTTATAGAAAAATAGTAAAAAAAAACATTTCCTTTTTGAAGTGTTTATTAGATTTTATGGAGTTAGTCAATGAAATGGTCAACGTTGAATATTATCTAATTGGTTCAAGATATTGAGATTGACGTTTTCAACATACGTGTATAATTCACGATGTAGGGGGTCATGAGTTGTTATTAGCCATTTGATAGCATTAATTACTTTTAAAGAAATTAAACCAACTGTTTTTAGATGGAATACTATATATTTTTCAGGAATAGATAATCTTGAGAAGATAATATCAGCATTACTATATATTTTGGCATGTAATGAATATTTATTAACAAATCTGGGGGGTTAGAACAGATTCTAGTTTGCGGCGCGACTAAATTTCTAAACGTTTCCAGGATGCACATCGTTTGCTGCTTCAAAACGCTGGGGAGTAAGATGTCTAGCGCATATTTGCACCACTAAATGAAAATTGACACTGCGATACTAACGTATAAATGGGGCGATCTGTAGATTGCATACGATTGTCGCTTGCAAAAAGTGAATGATGAACAAAGTGTAGACCAGAGATTTGTGAGCCCGTAGCGCGTCGTTTCTGGGGACAGTTTTAAAAATATTCCCTTCAAAACAAAGCTGAAGAAAATCATACAGAGACAAGGTAGTTCAGAGTGCTTCAGGTCGATGAGTATAAAGAATTTATACAAGCATTTCTCTTGTAATGTTTATTTTTCTATTAATGCTTGTAATTCGAAAGTCTCTTGTGTAATATAGAAGAAATGTTAGGATCTGAGAAGTGTCGTATCTTCCATTCACTCATCTTGAACCAGTGATAATAAATATAACATAAAACGAGGCGTAACATTAAAGAAACCACAGATGAAGGATTGTCATTCATTTCCATTATTCTTCTTTATTACTATCTCAAATGTCTAAAATTGTGGGAAGATAATGATATCCCATTCATGTATCTATTGTAGGTTTGTAGAGATAAAATCGATGAAAAATTGGAGAGGAGTGGAAGCTTTTCAAAATTAAACGATTATGTCAGAGAATACCTCAGAAAATTAACGAAATACTCTAGAAGAAGTATTGAAAAAAATAGTATTGCCCATATTGTAATCGATAGGCTGTGTTTAAGATTGTCATCTGCCCCCTTCAATCGCAGATACCACGTTAACTCGGAGTTAGGATAAATTGACTCAGTGGGTTTCAACTGTTCCTCGGCCGGTCGTTACGGTGAGATGTGTTCTTCTTCGGACTGAGAATCCGACATCCTTTTGCCCACTCAGGATTTCAATCACACCACCAACGTCACATATCCCGAATCGAATATGTCTGATGCTGAAAACTTTGCCAAACTGCTTAAGCAAGAACGCGATAAATTTTGAAACTAAATTAAGGAATAATTTATCAAATCAAGAAAAATACTGTAAAAAAAACAAGTCGAACTGCATGCTGTCATAAAAAATATATCAAAGGTGTTATCAAGAAAGTTGTAGGTCTCACTACTGGTATGAAAAAGTATTAGAAAGAACTTAACATCGTAAAGGAGAAGTTGAAAGACATCAAAGATCCCAATAGAAAACTTGAGAGTATGTGTCAAGATCTTGAAAAGGGAACCGTCGCTGATGACTTTGATAGCAAGTTGAGTTTTGAGATCTAGCTAGCACGCGAGTCACTTGGCGCCGAAACAAAGCCATAGAGAAAAAAAATATCCGGGGTGTTTCAGAGAGCACTGCTGATAGGCTGCTGTGCGAGGAGATGAAGATGCAGAAAAGGTTTATGAGATTTGCGGGAATCTAAACGCTCGGAGCAAACTATTCACTATCATCGATATGGATAATTGCCCTGGAAACGCGATTATACTGGGAAAGCTAGCCCTTGACAAACTTAGATCTTCAAAACTTATTCTCTCGTCTCCAGAACTGGGCATTGCGTTACTTCGAAGAAGAAAAGATCTCTCTGAGAGTTTCTCCTTCAGCAGTGATCAAACGCCCCAGTGGGGAGAAGAACTGAGGATTTTGAGGTCCGGTTTGGCAACTCGTCAGATAGATGATTCATCAGCTACTGCAGTAGATCTCCGGTATTCCGAACTAACTCTCTACTCATACATACGTAGACAAATCTCATCCACGTTCTCGGTCCCATCGTCAACTTATCTGCAAAATGGTGAAACAACATCTGATCCGCAGGGAACTGCTGACTCTTTTGCGGATATACTTCAATAGTTTTACACAATTGAACCTGATGAACGACTGCCAAGCATTAACTCTGATTCATCTAGGGAAAGTTTGGAGTATATCAGTGTTCATGAAATTGACAATTACAATGTTCTTCATCACTCGATATAGCTTCTTTAGCAAGATCAGATGAGATTCTTCCTCTTCTCCTGAAGAATTGTGCAGCTGAGATTGCACCTTCATTACCTAATATTTTCCGTCAGTCTCCTGACACTGGAAACCTGTCAACTGACTGGAAACTGCTGATTATTATTTAAGAAAGGAAATATACTGGATACTAACAATAGATCTATTAGTCGTACTGTCGCTTCCTGCAAAGTTCTGAAACGCATATTTTCAAACAAACCTTGATTTCGCACTGGCAAAGGAGCAGATTCTTACAAATCAATACGATTTTATGCCTGGATGTTTACTTATTTCGAATCTCTTTAACTGTCTTCATGATTTGCCAATAGCCTTTGATAATAACACTCGAACTGATATGATTTACATTTTATAAAATTCTTCAAACATTTGATAAAGTTCATAGCCGTAGGCTATTCCACAACCTCGAGCACTTTGGAGTTGAGAGGAAGCTGCTGAGGTGGATCCAAGCCTTCCTTCAAGATCTCAGTTACCGTGTAAAGACACGTTTACGAAAATCCTACAATGAACACCATCTTTAGAAGGCTGTGTGTTGAGACCGCTCCTCTTCATTCTATTCACCAGTGCCTTGTCACTTGGAATGAAATCTAGCTTTGCGATATACGCCGATGAAACAAAATTTTACTCTAAATCTTTGACCATCCAATTGGACCATCCAAGAGGGATCTCGAAATCGTATAGGCACAACCAAAAGCTCCCCTACAACATTGGCTCTTTCACATTAACTCCCACCACAGTGATGAAGTATTTGGAAATTCTGATAATAGACGACCTTAAATGGGAAAGAATTCTGATATCACTTATATCCAAAAACGCCAACAAGGCAATCTTCCTACTACGTAAGGCTTTCAAAACCCTGAGGAGCGATTCCTTTGCCTCTCTATCAAGACCTGTAGTTTGCCTATCCTCGAATTTGGCTCTGTAAAAGTGAAGGTGAGAGTAAAAAGTTAGAATAGATGTACTGAAACTAAAAATTGTGTGCAGAATATACTTATCCCGCATGTATTACGTATACTTTTTTATTTTCTCGCCCTCGCTTCGAAAGAAGAGAAAGTATTGTAATCGTGACCTGGAAAATGGCAAATTTTCGGCAGAAAAACTTTTATTGACATACCCTGATAACGAAAAAGTGGATAAATATTGTTCCTATATAGAGCAAATTACTTCCCCTAACATGTTGAATAGTCGCAATCTGTTTCGCGAATGAACTAGAACCCTTAGAATTTGAAGCGGATATTTTGATTTTTGGGGGTACCTAAAGCCTCAACAACATAAATTTTATCAAAAACGTCTTCAAAGTATTTGATTAAACGTTGCCTCCGTATAGCGAAAAGGACGGTGCTAGTCTCATTTTCGTTGCAATCCCTGATATTTCCAAATTTGCGAAAGGTCAAATTTGTTTTGGTGTCTTCCTACAACTACAATATTGAAGACAGAGATTTTCCCTTAATTAAATCTGTTCTTTAAAGACAGATCTTGAAATAAGCTCAGGTACAATTTTTCGAAAATATGATATAAAAATTATGATTTATATTTTTATCAGTTTGTATGAAATATAAGCAATTAAAAAAATAAACAATAATTTTGTGAAAAAAGGTTCTTAATTTTTATTTAAATTTTGCCTTTGTGTGTATTAACGGACGGTACAAAATGGGTACTGATCTCATTTGTGGCAAACTCTGTCTTTTCGAAAATTGCAAAAAGTTAACATGGCAAAACTACGAAGCTGAAGGGAGAGATTTTTTACTTAAAAATTATGTTCTAAAAAATCAGCTCTTTAAAAAAGTTCTTTTAAAAAAATCATTTTCGGTAATTTGTGATTAATTCATGCAACTTATAAAAAGGACATTTTCTCAAAAACACTCTAAATTTTTTCTTTAAGTTTTTTCCAGGGGAAAGGATGCTTAAAAGAATGGCGAAGGACTTATTTTCGTTGAACTCTCTGAATTTTAGAAAATTGCAAATGTAGAAATAAGGCGAGAAAGTATGTGCTGTTGCAGCCCCACTAGTTTCTGTTTGTGTCACATATCCATCTGCTGATGGGCTCAGGCATTTTGTTGCAAAACGCCACAACTCCGGAGACGAGGCGTATTGTATGTAAAAGCTAATGGTTCAACAACGGCACATACTCTCTCGCAATATTTCTAACTTTTTCAATTTTCGAAAAATCAGAGGGTTCAACGAAACCGCGACCTTCGCCATTCTTTTAAGCGTATCTTCTTCTATCCATAGAAAATAAATTAAAGAAAAAATTGACCGGTTCTTGAGAAAACCTTTTTTATAATTTGCATTAACTTCAAGCAGAAACTACGTTAAAACTACTAGTTTTTTTAAATAATTGTACCTGATGTTTTTTAAAGATCTCATTTTTTAGAACCGATTTTCTTTAAGAAAAATCTGTATCACCAATAATGTACTTGCAATGTTAACTTTACGCAATTTTCGAAAATTCAGAGTTCATCTTAAATAGAACTAGAAGCAGATTCTTAGGTACGACGAAGAGAAAATTCAAGAACAACAAACAGTACACCACGACAACATATATTATCAAACAGCGATTTTGTGGTGTTTATTTTATATCTAATCAGATATAACAGTCTATTCCGGATCCAATGAGCCTAACGCGTTTCTACAAAGATTGGAGATGCGACCTTTAGTAGATAACAGGTTAAATGAAACGTTACACTGCTAAGAAACGAAGGACCATAGAAAATATGTTGTTTTGTTTTGAGAAAGCAGCTCAAACAATATCATTAAAAGAATGTTTTTGGCAATTTCTCATTACATAAAATCTTCTGTGGTGATCGTACGCTTTGAGCGAAGATGAAAGTGAAGGTTCATTTTATAGTGTTGTCTGGAAGAACTAATTTATGGAATTTCTTCCTGCGATGTCCAGTACAGTGAAGTAAAGCGATGAACAAAGCAGGAAAAATGTGGAAATGCAATTCATTGAAACCGCTTGCAGAGCAAACAGTATTTTAAATGTCAATTCATTGTCGAAAATATAGGCAATTAAATTTTAATTATTTTGTCAATCAATTACTGATCGCACACTCAGTTTAAATAACGAAACACTAATTAATATTTTTCCGAATACGTAATTAATCTTGCTGTTTTGTGTGACCTGATCTTAAAATAATTTTCCCGCATTTGTTGGAAGAATCCCCTATCTATTATTTCTGAAAAATGTGCTGTTTTCCCTATCTTGGACAATGTGAGAAACGGATCTGCATAAAGAAGCAGTCGTGTAAGGTCCTTTATTCGGGGGTCATACTACTTGTGTGAGTGAGTATTTAGTATTTCATGGCTCGTCAACTACTATGGTCAATAGTCTTATTCAAATGTAGTGCGAGTTAAAACCATGGCGGTGGCCGCTAGAACGTGAAATTTGGAGCAAGAACACGTTGGCTTGCGGGATTTTTCTCCCTCTAGGATTTTCTCTCCCATTGCGGCATCGCTGTCGGGACAAGTTCTAAGCTCCCGATTAGTCTCCCATCGTACGTGGTCTTGTAGTGCATGTAAGTATACGTGTAATTGGTGTAAGAAGATGATCCCCGGCACGACACAACTAGATCTCACTTCTGACGTGTTTACCAACTGAGCGCTCAGAAGCTTTCAAGTAACGACAGAGTTATTGCGTGTCACGTACTCAATCCATCCTATAATTCTTACACATATAAAGTCACCCCGATTTTGGGGTACAAAGCTGCGGTTATATGCTTCCCACCTGTACCTATCTTAATTATCTTCGGTGCACCACTAACAGATCTTAATTCTGATGTGTGTGCGAAGTTGCAGTTCGGTATAACTCTATTCCCGGATTTCATCATTTCACTACCGAAAATTCGAGATCGTATGGTTGAGGTGATTAAAATACTTTGTAATAGAATGTAATGTATTGTGCAGGGCTTTTCAACCTTCTTTTGATATAGCTACGTATATATTACTAATTTCGTGTCCGCGTAGAAATTGCGAGAAAAGTAAGCAGCCTATGGCCACGTGAGAGTTATTGATGGCTTCATTAGATCTAAAAAAAAGCCACAGAAACATCAAAAAATAATGCAACAGGTTAGATTTTCACTGAAAAATGAGAATAAAATATCCTTAAGGATACTGCGCGGCGCTCGGCTGGACTGCTGTGGCTGCCGGGTTGTAGCTCATTGCAGCGATTAGAAGTTATGTTACTAACTTCATACGCGCGCAGCAAATGAGATAAAATTAAGCATTATTATTAAATTATACCAATAATTTTTCAGACAGCTATGACATTGTTTTCTGACTGAAAAATTATTTAATAATAATAATAATAGACAGTTGCAACTAAAAAATCAATCAAAAGAAAATTAAGCAGTCTATAGCTATGCGTGTTGTGTCAATGGCGTTGTTGTATGTACAATAACTCCAAAAAATTTACATCACAAATTTCGCATGCGTGCAGAAATTGAGAAAACTAAACAGCCTTTGGCCACGGGAAAGGATTCGATGGTTTCATTAGATACACAAGATATCGGGAAAAGTACAAAAACAATTAAACAGTTCAGATTTTGAAAAATATAAAAATTTGATTATGTTATTCGCCTACTCTCACTTGCCGCACCAGAATTTTTACTTAATGCATCACTATGCAACAGCAAGGTTCCAATAAAGAAGTCACCCGCCATTAAGTATTCGCTATATACGTGTTGTGTTAGGAAAAAATTGATATTATTGCTGGGTAAAGTACATTTGTGCTGTATAAATCTTGTACAACGTTATTGCAGTATTAGTGAGACTCTTTTTGTTAGAACATGCAATTTAATGTATTTATCTATGTAAGAATTTATTTGTTGCTCTTGAGCTGTTGGTGCGCTACTTCTAGGAAAACTAGTTTGTGTGATTTTCTTCACCAGAAGTTTTGCTTCTGCATACCACTAGTATTTCAACAAAACTTAATGTGCGCAGAAATTTAAAGAAAAAAATTTGCAGTCTGTGGTCTTGCGAGAGGTGTATTTTGTTTCCTTACATATCCAGAAACTCCAATGCGCACAGTGAAAGAAAACTACGCAGCCTGCGGCCGTGAGGGAGGGGTGTGTGATTTTGTTAGATTCAGAGTATTTAGGGAAAATCTAAAGCAATGAAACAGGTTCGATTTTGACTAAAAAATGCAAATATTTGATTGCGTTGTCCAAGTCATTTCTCATGTTACGCATACCAGCTAAAATCTCATATTGCGTCGCTGGAAGACAAACCTGACGTCATGCGTCAAAAAGACTCGAAGGAAGAGACTATACGCCATTCAATATTTACTTTTCACGAGTTGCGTTACGGAATAGCCCCTTTTGATATTATTGGTATGTAAATAAATGTAAACTTTACTATATACTGTCCCTTTTGTGATATTCAATATTACTAAATCTTGATACTATTTACAATTATAAAATTATTATGAAGGGATTACTTCCTCTGCTATTATCAATATTATTATTTATTCCGTTGCCCTGCTACGCTTATAAATTCTCCAATGTTAAAACTTTTTTTATTAATTTCACTTTCAATTTTAATCATGGGTTTCAACATACAACATTCTACTCCTTACCTGTTGCATGTAAACGTGTAATTCTATACAGAATTAATAATAAGTATAATATAGATATTAATATAATACAGAATTAATAATAAGTATATTATAGAATTAATAATTCTATATAGAATTTCACGTCCTGAAAGTTCTATTGATTAAAGCCAATTATTGAATTGATGGCGACTACTATAAATTATCAGTCTTTTATTTTATCAAAATAAAAAAATTAAACATTAATTTTTACATTCTTAGTAGTTCTGTTGAACTCATTAATGAAATGATTAACTTTTTCTCTGTACAAACATTAAGGTCGCGTACGATTTTGAATGAAGTTCGTAAGTGAACTGCGATAATTTCTCAGATGTTCTTCTCAAACGTCTTCGGGCTCGATATGGTCCGTGGGATGTTCTCGATATCCCTATTATTGCGTTCTTGCCTATTATTAGAATAGATTTAAAATGTTTCCTGAATATCCTGATGATACCTTATAGGATTCAATAATTTTTATTAAATTAATATGCGGTCGCGACTTGCCCGGGCTCTGTTTCGGATGAAACTCCTAGGCGCGACTATCTTCAGCTGACTTATTGAAAATTACTACCATCTACGGAGCTATCCGAATATAAATCCCTTCGAAACACGGAGTCTATTAGAACTCAAATCCCAAATTACAATAAAAAAGATTACAATTATAATTCAATGCGATTTCTAACTCTGCATAATGCCAAGCTATAAAAAATAATCAT
The DNA here is from genome assembly GCA_964035755.1 of Teleogryllus oceanicus. Classification (NCBI taxonomy): domain Eukaryota; kingdom Metazoa; phylum Arthropoda; class Insecta; order Orthoptera; family Gryllidae; genus Teleogryllus; species Teleogryllus oceanicus. The sequence goes on along the minus strand of CAXIVR010000004.1, from coordinate 107,320,320 downwards.
AAGTTACCCACCTCACTATCATTTGACTAATAACCCAGTCTATGCTGAAAAAATATTCGCTCCGCACCGATTTATTTATTTAGTAAAAAAACAGTAAAAAACTGTATGTGACGTATGGGGGAGAAAATCATCTGCGCACGCTTTCTTGAGTTTCAGAGTCCCTTCCCAACAATTTAACTATTAATAGTTGAAAGATGAAAAATAATAATAATAATAATAATAATAATAATAATAATAATAATAACAACAACAAATTTAAAAAAGCGAGGGATTAACATTTCAAAAGCTAGATATTTTCGTCGCTAAATTATAGAAAACTTATTTTTAATGGTAAAGGAACAAACATATGTGATTTTTCTGTATTGTTAACAAAATAGAAACTCACCTAAGCTCTACTACCCCTACAAGCAAAGGAAAGTTCAACAAAACGTGCGCATAGTGAAGCTACGTTTACGTCAGAAGCAAATCAAGAGGCCATCTCAGCATTTACTCAATGGATCAAGGAAACTGGACAAAACGCGATCGAGATGGGGTCATTGACCTGGAAGTACATTATTTGTTTCAGGCATATTGAGTCTTTTTTTAAAATTATACAATGCCTAATTCATTATACTAAACTAATTCATTATACTATATCTTGTTTTTGTTAAAGTAAACATTATTTTTCTTTTTGACGATCAGTATAGTCTCTCATTGTATAGAACAGTGTTCGATTGTTTTCGATGTGTTCAGTTTGGTAGCTTTCGAGAGAGTGGTTATTTCCACCTTCCCACAGAATCACGCTTTCAAAGCCCTCTCCACACCTTTCGCATGTAATGTCTCCGGGACCGTGTCTCCACAAATGAACCAAGCATGGAATACTACACTTTGTTTATTGGTTGTCCTAACAACGTATATCCTTTAATACCCGAGCCTGCATACAATTGCATCGTATTACTAACGCTTGATGGCGTTTCTTCCATTCAAATTAAATGCGGGGTTCCTGGCTTGTTGCAATACTATACTATGTTATTGCAGTGTTCGTACAAAACCGTCTTTTGTAGGTGCCATAGTAGTACACAGAAGGTTAGCTTAACAGCGAAAACATATTGAAAGTGGTAGATGCGTACAATATATTCTGGAGACGTTGTGGCATTTTATCTAGATAGAAAACGAATGGTGTACATTACTATGATAATAAAATTATCAGAAATAATGAATTCCGCACTCTTGAAGGAGTGTGTTCTGCTGCCTCCAGTTTGGAATAAGAGCTCACCCAATCCTGGCGCATTCAGAATATTGAAATTGCGGTTGAAAAGATACACCCCCTCTCTCTCTGGTGCTTCGTTTGCCCTTGGGGGCGGGGCAGGCGGGGGTGAAACTCAGCACTCGTGCGCAGTGTGCTCTCGGGTCCTTCTCAAGTGCTGCTCACCCGGCCAGCATCACTTGTGGAGAAAGAAGTCGTATGGTAAGAGCTGTATTCCTATATGAACTGATTGAAAAGGGCAAGGGAAGCAAGTTCCCGAAACGAACTTCTTGTGTACCGTACAACAATGAAAACCTATAATCCCCTAAGTTATGAAACTAATCATTTTTATTAGTGGTCTAAAATATTACTGTTGATTGTAGAACGCGTGGTTACTAAATATATCAAACAGGACCAAATGATGTTACTAAAGATGCCGTAGCAGAATGAAAATGAACGTAAGCAAACCAAGAATGTGATCACTGATCAGAATATAAACAAAATGACTGTCATAAAATTGGCAGTTTGTGCAAATTTGTGCCAAACTGCACAATAGCATGTATGAACGACGAGAATGAACGCTGCATGAGCTGACTGTGGATTGAAAACTGTGAAAGTTACCAAACCAATATCACAGGAAGAAAAGAAGAAATAACTTTTTTTTGTTGATAATCAGTTCTCGATGTGAATTCTAGACGCTGTCTTTAGTTTTGTTCACGCTTGAGCACGAGTTACTTTCTATGCAGTCGCAAGTCCATTGGGAATCTGTAATGCATTGAGGATGTGTTAGCGAAATTACAGCTTTTTGTGGTCATACGATAACGACTCAAAGTTGCGTGCCTAGCTGAGAGTAAGACATTTGTGACCGCTGTTCCATTGTCAAAAATAATTCTCTCTGGCTCTCTTATGAGCATGTATAAAATAAAGTTATCTTGTATGTTGTTTGTAGTTTTATAATTGTATTACGGTTCATAAGCTGCGGGTATGTTTACAAGCAGTACTACATTAAATTTACGAAACAGTGGCGCTACTGGGGAATATTTTAATTTTGAGGATGCTGACGCATCATTGAATTTTTTAAATGCAATGGATTTTTTTCATCAGCATTCTAATGTTCTCGATGGGGGGGGGGAATACAATGATATAAGTATTATTAATATTCGGAAAGAAATTATACAAAAAAATGCATTCTACATTTCCAACAAAAAAACTGCAAACAAGAAAACGAAATGTATTTTCCCCCTTCTCATCTCTGTCAATTTAGCGCAAACAGATTCCCGATACCTCAAACTGTTTGGAAGATATTTGCTATTACCAAGTTAGGTATACAATCTTATTTATATCGGCAGCTCTCGCATTTGGACAAGTTCGTTTAATGTACAACAGGGAATGTCGATAATACGCCATGTAATCGTTGTTTTGTTCATAGAAAATAAAATTATTATTGAAAAAAATATTCAAATGAGTTAGAAAAGTCAATAAGGTTTTCAAGTCATAATAGAACGTGTTAGAAGCAATCGCGACAGAAAATCCAGTGTAAAAGGACGTACTAAATCACAATTAAACAAAATAAATTATTGATTCTAGCATAATACATATCACATGCTTTCTCTATTATGTGTAACAATTATGTAAAATTATAGTATCGACATGAACATTTGAGCAAGTCATTAAATATTATCGTCAGGAGCATATTTAGAAAACCAATAATTACATTTCAAATTATTTTATTCTAATATAACTTCAAGTTTAAACTTAAAATGAACCTTTTTGTTACTCACAGTTAATAATACGCTGAGCAACGTTGAATCTTCATACCCGTAACCCATTCGCCAAAATGCTTTGCCTTAGCAACACTGGAAAATAGCCTGCGGCGTGCGGCGAGTCTTCTTCTTCAGGAGCTCCTTATCCGAATGTTTTTTCTCCTGTTCAGCCCAGTTAACTCTGAATACATTTCTCTCTATTCGGGGCCTGACTCGAAAGTGAGTTGGAATCATGTCATGAGAAAAAATGCCGCTTTCGTTCCAGTCGCTTTGGATAATCGCGGAAGCACTTGGATTTTTATTTATTTATTTATTTATAAGGTAATTATTACAGAAAAATAGATAACTTGATGCTATGTTGCTAGGCCGAAGGCCATTAAGCCATTACAATACCTACATCCTACCGCGTTCTAACCTTTCGAATTTTGGTCTTTCCATTGCATCAAAACCGCGAAAAAAGAGACCATAAGGTACGGCTGAGAAAAAATCCTCTGAAGAGGGAAAAACCTGCCGTCAAAAGCCTAGTACATGCTAATATATCCGACTTTTTTAAACTATTTATTTCCTGGCGCGGGCGTCACGCATTCTCCTTCCAGTGTTTGGCCTCTTTAGCACCTGAACTCAAACAGCGCCACGGACACCTCTGTCCTTACATTTCCGATACCCACTTCCCTTTGTCCCTAATGTGCTTATTACTTTGACAGTCTCATTTTATTTAATTTTATTGACTTATTTGTGTACTTATTATTTAACAAAGGACTACGACTTATGATTTATTTTCTTAACTGTTTATTAACTTAACATAAATTAATTATTGTTAGTTTATTGACTTATTTATTTATTTATTTATTTATTTATTTCTCTCCAGTCTCAGACTTGGATTGTTTCTGTATGACGGGTGCCGGGGTATGGGACAATGATCAATGTAACTCCTGAGAACATTCCTTAGGGAACATTTGGAAATACGAAATGCTCCTTTTCACACTCGCCTTGTGCTTCCTCAACTGACTCCACTCCTGCCTACATTACCCTGCAAGTTTCTGTACGATTACTGTTGCTATCATCTAAAAATTACATACCAATTTAGAAGTGTAGTGGAATCATCAGCAATATATTTAAAAAAAGACAAAAATTATTTTTCAAATTGATATAAATTGAAACTGAACACATTGAAAAACACAAATGCGACATCAAACTGTACGGAACTGCACAATTTCACACTGCGCAAAAAAGAGGCGCTATGACATCGCTTCCACGGTACCGCGAAAACTGGTTACTTCTCCGCCAAATTGTTCTTGATATGGACATTTTAAAATAATATTTTTTATATTATATAAAAGTAAGGGTAGTAAAAGTTGCTCCGGAGTGTCAGGAACTCATTGGATATCTGGACCATGACAGTCTTTTGGAGAAATCAGCTGAAAGTTATTTTTCCAAATTTAACTATATTAATTTCTCTTCCCTCTACTAAAGCAATATCTATAATTATATTTTATATATTTATATATTTATATAAATTATCTTTTCAAATGTGAGAATACATCAGTCAGATTTTAAATTGTCAATGATATTTTTAAAAAAATTTTTCCAAAATTTATATTAAAGTAACATAACAAAATATAAAATTTGATACAATATATTAAATGCTGATTACTAGTAATTTAGGTCCTAATTTTGCCTTTTGAGATATTATAGACAGAACTGTTTCTATTTAATTTGCCGTGCAAGGAGAGGGAATGTAGATTTTAGTTAAATATTGATATTAGAATTTTACTTTGCGTGGAATTGCTGCTTCTTTTTGATAGGTGCATTTATGGATTTTATTGCTAGGTTTTTACTTTTAGGGTTGGAAATCAGCGAGAGATTGTGGAAGAAAAAGGTATTTAGTTGTTGTAAGAAAGAGCGCCTTATTTTCATTCCTAGATCTCTGTGTAATTAGGAACTGCGCACAAACCAGGGAGCAATAGTATTTTTTCTGAGTACCTTATTTTGGAAAGTTTGGAGAATTTTGATGTTAGTTAAAGAAGCCTTAGAACAAATGGGACAAGCGTAGGTGAGGGCTGGGCGAATAATGATTTTTATTTAGCAACACTGATTTTTAATGTTAGTGTATAGTTTCGGTTTAGCAACGGGTAAAGAGGTATGAGTTTTCAATCAGTTTTCAGTTTTGCTTGGCTAATGTTGTGTTCCCATTTATTTGTATGTTGCAGACAAGATCAAGATACACACCAAGATACTTGACTGCTTGTGCGGGAGATCGCCAAGGTAAGGATGTATTATTTATACGGGATAGTGGTGACATAACGGCCGAAAAGCTAGCACCTCTATTCCGAATTCTATGTCACCCCGACCATCCGAAAGCCTTCGCTTGCCCTTGCAACGCGTTGTTTTGACGCCTCTGGTGTCCGCACTCGAGTCACAGATACTACAACGCAGAACGTGCTGCCAGAGCGTACACCCACCATCCGCGCACCGCGCGGTTACGCTCCCAGCCGTCAAGAGCTGACAGTCGCCGCGCCCGGCCAGCCCTCCCCCGTCCCCCTGCCACGCCCCCGTCCCTTGGTAAAGAGCGCGTCCGCCCTCCGGCCTCTCGCCCGCCGCCGCAGCCCGTCGCCTCTCGTCCGGTCGCGCTGGCGCTCGTCCGTCGGTATTGGCGATTAATATTTAAATCGTGCATATCGTCCCCTGACCGCTTTTTTTGCCATTTTTTATTCATATTCACTTGTTTCCCGTGAAAAAATAAAGCTCTTTATAAAATATGCACCCGTGTTTATTGAGGTAATTACCATTGATTTGCGTTCTTCACTTGAGGGACGCGACGCGACGCGACCTGCCACGTGGGGAAGGGGTGCAATGCGATGGCGGATGCTCACGCCGGTGAAACCTCAGCTCCGCCACGAGGCACGTTGATACTCAACACCTCGTGCTCCTCGTTGGGTGAGGGGTTACAATGGGGCCTCTGAATCTCCAGTGCGTGGGTTCGATTCCAGCCGACGTGCGTGGATTTTAGCAGGGCGAAAAATTCACAGTAGCCATATCACACTTGTGACACGTAAAAGAACCCTGACGGATGCCCGACAAAATTAAATCCATCCGGCAACATCCCTTCCTAACGAGGCCTCACTTTCTCCTAATCAGACAATTTGGATATAGACGGATCCGACATCTGGCTGAGAAAGTGAGAGTGAAATTCCAGGCGCAATAATTAGGGGACCGCCCGCGCGGTGCCCCTGCTTGATAAAGGTCCCCAGACCCCGTTGGGGGTAGGCTTCTAAGGAAGCCTGGGTCAAAATCACGGGTGCGGAACAACTGCCGGAAACTGCGGAACAAGGCGAAACAACTGCGGAACAAGGGCAATCTCTTCGCTGGTAATAAATTATAATACGATAAATAAATAAATATTCATCACCTCCACTTTCGTTTACTATGCCGCTTAACTTCGAACGTATTCACCTCCTCAGTTGCGTAGATTTTTGTCATGTACTGAGTGGTGTTGAAATGCAGTTGTTCGGGAAGAAAAAGCACTGAAATTCAGCCATAGAGTTCAACGGATTTCCGGTACCTTAAATGTTGAAAGTTTAAAATAGGGACTATGTCATGTTTGAACACAATATTTTGCAACATGTTGAAGAAGCTTCTGAAGGATAAATTGATAAGAAACTCTAGAAAACAACTGGAAATAGATACCTCATTTTGGAAATAACCTCTACAATTATGATGAGACACAAGACGATTGCCAATGAAAAGAAGCTAGAAATTTTTTTTCGAACGATGTTTCTTCCCCCAAAATTCCCTTGGATTCAACGTGATTCGAACTGCTACTTTGGATTTGGAAGGCCAGTCACAATTCGATCTTCTACTCAGATCACCATTTTCGTAATTATGAGAATAATTTTATCAACTCACTGCATTTCTTTGACCTCTACAATCGTAAAAATAATATATTTCTCGCCAAATTACTATTCCCATGTAAATAAAGCCTACAATCTCTTCTGGACCTTCCTCCACAACGATTCCAAACGTCAAGTTCACATCCCACCTCGTGTTGGGCCATCGTCACCAACCATTTCGTCCTCGATCCGTTCTCCCCTTTTCCACGCATGTGTGTGTGTGTGTGTGTGTGTGTGTGTGTGTGTAAGGGGGGGGACACCAGCCGGCGGGCGGCGCTCGTTTTTCCCGGTTTGCTTCGCGGATCTGCCAAACGCGAGCTTATTTTATGAAGGCTGGCGCCCGGCAGGCGGACAACGCACTTCATCGCCTCCTGCGCACGTCACGCACTCCACGGGCATTTCCGCTTCCGCTGCTGAAACAATAACGCAGCGCATCGGACGCAAACGACTATGCTTGCAGGGGCGGGCTTGTTTTCCCCCGGACGAGGCTCACCTGGATGCAAATTTCTAATTCTAGTGCGCATTCTAAGTCACGTTTTGCGCCATCCAAGAGAAGAACCACTTGTAACACGTAGAAGTATTGACAAATTGTTCATAAAGAAAAAAAATAGCTCTCTGGAAAGCCTCAGGCTATACATTGCACTAGGCGGAATTTTCAGAAAAAAATATCAAGAATAAGCTCGTACAAGAACCAAACTAGTTCTAATTTGAGATTTTTCAGGAGGCACCAAAAACATGTAGACGTACCGTAGTGTAGACATGTAGTGTAGACATGATATAGATGTGCATAGTAATGCATTTATGATTTTTCGCCGCTTTATATCTTTCAATGTGTTTGGCAGTCGCCGAGAGGAAATATCCCAGCAGATAGCGTCAGTGGTACGGAATAACTTCGCGAAATATCTCAAAATATGGAATTTTGGACTTGTTTGGTTCTTGTAAGAAACCACTCAATTGTTCTTTCTAGAGAGCAAGAACGTCAGATATTTTTATTTAAAACACTAAAGGATTTCGTTTCGAAGTTTTAACTTCAATCATATTTTCATTTAAATGAAGGATACTAATCCCTAGGTATCCTAATGGCAGATTTCTTAGTATAAACGCTAAATTTTAATAATATCTTGAAATAAATAGAATGGGCGTTTATCTGCCCTCATTTGTTCATTATTTCATTGTGAAAGTTGTAATAGATCCAATGAAAGCAGTCGATATATTGTCTGCAGAAAGATGCGCGTGTAAGGTTACAGAGACCAAAGCTAAAATTGCGGTATTTTTAAGTTCAATGAGTTTTTTAAATGCAAAGGTTAGTGAGTGCATATAAATTCAGTGTCCAACAATCGTCTGCATAAGTGTCCCTTCACAAAATAGGAGGGATTATAATTAAATGTCATTATAAAAACTGATTATATGAAATAATATAATATTATAATTTATGTATTTTAATTATATGTAATTATAATTATATATTAAAATTAATCTTTTAAGTTTAGATGTTTAAGGATTAGAGGAATCCAACCAAATATACTAGGAATTAAGACTGGAGCGTATTACTGCGTAATTTTAGGAAACTACAGTCTTCAGCAAAGACTGCTTATTCTATTGTTTTGAAGAGTGTTGAAGAAGAAATGTAATTTTCTATGTTCTCACTACTCACCTATTACGTTAATGGAAATGAATGTAAAGACTGTCCCAGTTCCTCAAGTCTGTCGCCACTTTGGTATACTGCTAGTGAACCACAACGTCTGCTTAGGGATCAACATAACAATAATATCTCAAGGTTCATCTTTATCTAAAGATGTCTCTCAAGGCTGAAAGAGGCCAACTGTCTACTAAAAAGAATGGTCACTCACTTGCCACTATCTTTATACCGCAAGTATCCGAGATTCAAACCCTCAGCCGTGCAATGGAGTGAGTGCCTGTGGAATCACTGTGTTAAGATGAATTATATACATATGCTAAACGATAATGATTTTTACTTTGCCGCTTTTGTTGCTACGCGGAGACACTTTTTATGGTGGCCGCGGCGAGGGGCAAGAGGCGTGGGGGGAAAGCGGGGGCGGGGGCGGGGGCGGGCTGACGGCGAGCGGCCGCGCGGCGCTGGGGGCGGCGGACCTCGTAAAAATGTCGCGCCCTGGGGATTTGTCGGGGCGCGCGGTGGCGGCAGCGTCGGTCGCCGCGACCCTCCCGCCGAGATTTAACGGCGCCGCGCCGCGCCGCGGCGGGGCTGGGGCAGTCCATCGGATACAGCGCTGATGCGACAGCGCCGCCGCAGTTGGCCCGCTTGAACGCTCTCTCCCCGTCGCCGCACTTTCACCCACACCTCCCTTCCCGGAGCGGTGCCTCAGGCATCAACGATGCACTGCTTGCCTTGACCGGATACGCGGCGCGGGCGCGCCGTTGGTCGGTTTGACACTAGCTTTTCAGCTAGGTCGAATTCAGCCGCTGTTTGGAGGAGAATTCTAGCGGCCGGCTGATCTGATCGGTAGTTTTCCGTTGTTTCGCCGATCAACACCACGCGAATGCCAGAGCAGTACCCTAACAAACGGGCCACGGACCGCGTGCAATCTTTCCTTCGTCTTCCTTGTCCCAATTTTACCCCTTACCCACACACTTACACAAACATGCAGCACACTACTACACATGCCGGGAAACCGGTCGGGGACTTAGAACTTGTCCCCGGGCAGGCGGTGTCCCGCTGGTAGGAGATACCTGGTTAGGGAAAATCCCATAGGTCGGCGCCGAATCTCGCCATCCAGCGGAGGAAGATTACCGCACCCCCGATGAGAAACATGCACTGCACTTACAGGACTAATGACCTCGGTAGTTGACGCGCCCGGAATCGGTAATCAATCAATCAAACCCACGCCTTCCCCGCCTACTTGCCCGCCCGATCTGCTCTTGCCGCCCCCGGTACCCGTGCCTCCTCAGTCTTCCCCGCCTACCCCGCCGCTCCCTTCGCCTCCTCCGCGCAACCACTCCTGCCCCCTCATCCGCACAACGGCTCTGCCGCCCGCTCCTTGACAAGCCCCGCGATGCCCCGTGGAACGGCCGTGCCCCAAGCTAGGAAGTGCAACGTTGGCGATGGCTGTTTATGATCCGCCTAGATTGTTCGGCGTGTTTTATACGACTTTTGCGGAGAAGAGCATGTCAGGTACTTCCGTCCGGTTCAGTCCGTAGTTGCTGCGCCTAATTGTCTCGCGGGGCGGCGCTTGGAAAATACTGTTTTAAATTTTTAACAAATGCAGGGATTCAAGAGGCTTATGATATATCACTTTACTTATTGCTCAAAATGGATCTATTTATTTGAAATTCCTTACTATCTTGTTTCAAGAATCCTTTTTTCATTACACAGAATGTTCAAACCCGCATCGAAACACAGCACCGTATGAACAATTTGATGTCGCACAAGATTAAAATGTTTGTGCAAAAGCTTAATCATAATGCAGAAAACACTATTTTCTTGCAAGAAATAGTGTACACATTATTTAACCAGCACTGTTTTGTATTACGGCGCAACTGAAAACCATTTCATTGGGCGGTGAGATTGTAATGTGCGCGGTGCCTGCTCTTATAGAATTCCTTTCTGCGGTATTTCAACACCTACAAGCAAATTTGTGAGGTATTGCCTGTCACCTGTTGGGTCACTGGACTGTCCAAACCTGGCGTCTCGTTTTTCTTCTCCCGCTAGAGATGGGGGAGATGGTGAGGCGGACGGCTTAAATGGCGACGGTGACGCGAAGAGGCTAAATGAAAATGTACTACGTTCACATGGAAATTTTTGATAATCGCAATTTATTTAAGGTGCGAATAAATTGCAGGTATCGTAGTGTACTCTTCGTAATATTTCGCACTCTATTAGATGAAATGAAAAACTACTGTTTCGCACACGGAACAAGAGCTCGAGTAACCGGTTTTGCGCACGGCATGTTAAAAGTATTTTATATGCACACAAGGACTTCATTGTCAGGTAGAGATAGTAATTGAAGTATGTGCTGAAGGAAGCCTGACACCGTATTTACAATATTTTCATTCATTTCTTGTTCAATTACTTTCAGTTAACTTTTTTTCATGAGACAATTATATGTTCAAATAAAAGATTTTTCCCATTTAATTATTTTGCAAAATGTTTTTGCCTTTTGTGAGTAAAACTAATGAACACTACTGTAGTGATTGTTAAAACATAAAAGCATGAATTGACTGTAGTTGAAGAAAATATGATATTCGTATGTTAACATGAATAAGTAAAATTTATTAGCAAAAAAGTACATTATAAGCCATTTTAAACACAACTTGTGAGGATATTTGTACGAGTATTTATATCAACGTGGGTGAGTAAAAACCGATGGAAAGCATATTGAGTATACGCCATGTTAAAGAGCCCTTGGGAACCAGTGGCAAAATAAGCATTCGAAGAGAGTTCCGAAAGGGTTTATTTGTTGCTGTTTAGTATCAGCAAGACCGAACGTCGAAATTTGCTGAGAATTTAAACAACCCTGCAACATAAAAGGGGATCGTACTTCCCGTGTTGTTGAGGCCATAAGACAAATAAATCATAAATCTGTCGTCGTAATTTAACCCTTAAATATTTCATCTTTATTACTTAAAAGTCTCACAAGGTAAGAACGTGACATTATGAGAACAATTTGTGGTGACCACAAATCGTTCTCGTAATGTCTCGTACATTCTGTTACATCTGAAGTATTCATTCTTCTTCTAAGGGAGTGTGGAAGTGGAGCAGTTAGTAGTATTGCGGCTGCGCTTGTAGCTGCGGCTGCACTTGGAACTGCGGCTGCACTTGGAACTCTGAAGTATTCATTCTTCTTCTAAGGGAGTGTGGAAGTGGAGCAGTTAGTAGTATTGCGGCTGCGCTTGTAGCTGCGGCTGCACTTGGAACTGCGGCTGCACTTGCAGTAGCGGCTGCAGTTGCAGCTGCGGTTGCACTTGCAGCTGCGGCTGCACTTCCAGCTGCGGCAGCGGCAGCGCGTGGCCCAGGGGCCTGTAGAGTGTGGAGCGCATCTCCATGACGAGGACGCCGTCCGCCGGAGCCCCCGGGACGACCGGCAACGGAGGCACCTCCATCTGCAACAGGCGCGACAGATGAAAGCCCTTGACACGCTCTGCGTGCTTATGACTACTGATTCGGGAGGAATGAGATAGTTGTATGTTTTGTCAGGATTGTCTCTTGCTCGCTTGACGCGTCATCGATTCCACAGCACTTACCATTGGTCTGATTCATTTCATAGGACGAGCTCAGAGACCCGTAGTAGGGGAGACACTGGTAAGGGTATTTTCTTGACACGTTCAATTGATTGGAGGGAATTCATGTGGAGACATTACATTTAAATTAATAAGTAGCATTGGAAAGTCAAAGTGATGTCTTGATAATTAATATTGTGGATTGTGATGGAGCAAGTTAAGAGACAGAGAAGCATTCACGTCCTCAAGGATGTCGCTGTTGTGGTGGGAGCTATCAAGTAGAGCCATCCATGACAACCTGTGCGTCAGATTCTGTGGGTTGATTGTTCTATTAGTGATTCCGAGCCCGTCAACGGCTAAGGTCATTATTCCCGTAAGTGTAGTGCATGTTTTAAAGCTGGAGAGGTGGTGATCTTTCTTCGCACGATGTGGAGTTTCGACACGAACCTTCCCGTCGGTTTGTGGGTGTGTGTTGTTTCCTCAACCAGCGGGGGCACCGCCCCAGCCGGGACAAGCTGTAAGTTCCCGACTTGCCTCCAGGCGTATATGACAGTGTAGTCCCTGGAATTCTGTGTTTAAGTAAAGTTGAGGATACGCAAAGGAAGAGGAAGGAACAAGCACGTGCGGTCTGTGGCCCGTTCGTTAGGGTGCTGCTTCGGCATTCGCCTGGAATTGATAGAAGCAAACACGGAAAACTACCAATCAGAGCAGCCAGTTGCTAGAATTCTCGTCCAAACAGCGACTGAATTCGATTTAGCTACTTATCGAAAATCCACACTGACGGGTCGCAAATCCTAGGTCTTCCCGGCCAGAATCGCCGCAGTCAGTGTGAACCACCTGGCTGATTCTGAGCTAAACCTAAGCCAGTGGACCGACTTGCCTTCGTCGCCGCTTCCGACTGGAAACTGGATTTGTCGAAAGGAAGATTTGTCTGGACGAAGGTGGTGCTCACCGTCAGCTGGTAGCCGCGGTCGCTGCGCAGGCCGGGCGGGGCGCCAGGGCGGCTCCTCCCACGGGGGGGCGGCGGCGGGGGCCCCCACTCCCTCACCTGCAGCGGCATCTCCCCCGCCTGCCACACCGCAGCACACTAAGCATGCGTTCAACGCCCCCTATAAATATTCTTAAAGAGTTTATGTTGAGTTGTTCACATACTAAATACGGAAAAAATATTAACCACTTCGTGAACGATTAAAGTTTAATATAATGGAAATTTAAAAAAATTGTAATCTTTATTAAAACTTAAAAATGTAACCGAAAGTAATTTGAAAATTAAATTTGTAAATTGCAAATGTTATAAGGGCTACCCTTATTTTCATATTGAATTTGATTACATAACATTCAATATTATTACGGAATCTTACAATGTGGTCATGGTTAGTTTTCCTTCATAATCCTACATCAGCGCCATTCCAGTTCCTTGAGAACCCCAGTGAAGGAGGTAAATGCCGGATCCCAGAAAGTTCGCAAAATAGTTGAGGGAAATTTTCATATGTGTAAAACTAATGCTGATTTTATTAATAATAAAATTAATTAAATAAAATTAATATTAAAAATAATGCAAGTTCTAAACGTTGAAAAAATAACTCCTTGCGTAAACGAGAGAGTCCATCGTTGTATTCCTCTCCCCCATTGGCATACGATTGTCAAGATTTGTCAGTTTATTCGGCCCTGCTTCCCCACACAACTAGTGCTCTCGTACAGTGTGGGGGGCGCTAGGTCACCTAGCTGCCACCGCCGCCTTCGCTTTCGCGCTTCCTCCCCTCCCCCTCCTATATTGCGATTTTTACACAGCTGTCTATGAAGTAAGTAAGCTTGATTGATTGATTCTTTCGTGTTTCCGGGCGCGTAAACTGCTTCGGTCATTAGTCCCATTAGTGTAGTGCATGTTTTTCTCGGGAGACGGCGGTGGTCTTCTCCCGCTGGATGGCGAGATCCGGCACCGACCTACCGTCGGCTGGTGGGGTTTCCCTAACCAGGGTCTCCACCAGCGGGCACCGTCCCAGACGGGACAAGCACTAAGCTCCCGACCGGTCTCCCGGAATATGTGGTAGTGTAATGCATGTGTAAGGGAAGAGGATAGGACAAGGAAGAGGACGGACAGATCGCGCGCGGTGCGTGGCCCGTTTGGTAGGGTACTGCTCCGGCATTCGCCTGCGGTTGATCGGCGAAACCACGGAAAACTACTGATCTGATCAGAGCAGCCGGCGCTAGAATTCTCCTCCAGACAGCGACTGAATTCGACCTAGCTGAAAAGCTAGTGTCGAAAATCCTGCCGCCGTCAGGACTCGAACCTAGGACCTCCCGGACAGAAGAGCTGCAGTGACATCAGTTGATGCACTGAGCTACCGCTACCGGTAAGTAAGTAAGCTGTTACGGTGTCATCCAATTGGAATTTTGAACGCCAATGTAGTGACGTGACTGTAGTGACGTGTAAGAACCCGATTGGATGGCACAGCTGATGAAATGTCACAGGGAGCTATGGAAAAACGCATTATACGTCGTCGGACCTTCGCTCCTCCCGCTCGGGTGCCGAATGCGCCAGCAACGGAACGCCACCGGGAAGACCGTTGAGGTTCCGGATCGATTCTCGCAGCACGCTGGGTGGAGGAGGTGAGTGGAGGGTGTAATAGCGCGAAGCGAGTGAAAATTGGAAGGACTTCTTGAAGATAGTAACTTGAAACCGCCCAATTTTTTTACCGGTCGTACCGGAACTGCTTTTGTCGGTGAGGTAAGTGTGCCACACGGGTACTTCATTATAGCCAGTTACCGTAAAATGTAGATAATTCATTTTGCATTTTAAAATAGAACTAATAATTCACCATCGAGAACGTAGTATATTGGTTGATTTTTACTTCCAATCTAAGTTCACGATTTTGTAATAAATGGAATGTGGTTTGGTTTGGTTTGTTTTTCGTGTTTCCGGGCGCGTCTACTGCTTTGGTCATTAGTCCCGTTAGTGTAGTGCATGTTTTTCTCGGATATGGCGGTGGTCTTCCCCGCTGGATGGTGAATCCGACGCCGACCTACCGTCGGCTAGTGGGTTTCCCATAACCAGGACTTTCCCCCCAGTGGGGCACCGCCCAAGCCGGGACGAGCTCTAAGCTCCGACTGCTCTCCCGGAATATGTGGTAGTGTAGTGCATGTTAGTGTAAGTGTATGTAAGAAGCGAGGATAGAACGAGGACAGGGAAGGAAAGATCGCGCGCCGTCCGTGGCCCGTTTGTTAGGGTACTGCTCCGGCATTCGCCTGGTGTTGATCGGAGAAACCACGGAAAACTACCGATGAGAGCAGCCGGCCGCTAGAATTCTCCTCCAGACAGCGACTGAATTCGACCTAGCTGAAAAGCTAGCGTCGAAAATCCTGGCGCCGTCTGGCCTCGAACCTAGGACCTCCTGGTCAGAGGCGCTGCAGTGACATTAGTTAATGCACTGAGATACCGCTCCCGGTAAAATGGAATGTGTAAATATGCGTTTCTCCTAGTCATTTTCAAGACCAGTTATAATGGTAAATATTCGCATCGTATGATGGATACTAGTTGAATGCAGGTATATCAATATTCATGTTTGGTTTGCAAACGTCTGATTTTCCCTAAAGGAAGGAAAGAAAGGTAATGTATTTCACTGATCTTCAAGAAGACCCAGAAAAAATTATGAATTAGCGCAAAGCTACAAGCCTACACTACAACATTTGATAGACGAATTCAAATTCGTCCATTTGTTATGCATACTTTTTGCATTGATATTATTAAAATTTATATAATTGTGATTCTTGGAAATGAGGAAATTTCGAAAAAAGTTAAAAATTATTAAATTCTGATTCTATACATTTCAATTTCGCCAGAAAGTATGAATTCACTTTCATTTATTTTTGTCGGATTCGTCATTAATACTAAAAACTTACATCTCATACTTACACATATTCTTTGGATCGTTATTAGTATTCGATTTTGATATATATTTATCATCATTACCGATAATTTTTCCTTTTTTGCTAAAAAAAGGAAAAATTAGGTATAGTATTATTGTATTAATTTTATTAGTAAATATATATATATATATATATATATATATTCCTTTTATTATTCTTCGTTTAGTTTATATTATTTGGCTTTCAGAGATGTTGAATGGTTGGCTGGACTGTTCATATTTCTGAGATGTTTAGGACTATCTACCAAATTGTCTCATCTAATGAACGTTCAGCGCTGCATTCATCAAAAAAAGTAAAGATTAGAAGGTGAATTGGTAATGTGATTCATTTTCCCATTATGTCTCTCACGAATGAGTGTGTATGGTTTGCGAGAACATATAAGTGAGACATTTCAGGTAGGAAAAATCACCACCATGTTGTGCTTACTAAGATGAACAAATATTTCTCATATAATTTTGCTGAGAAACGCTCTTTGCAGACAGCTTATTGACGATTTATTTTTCTACAAAGCGCAGAAGGTTGTGCTTATAGTTCGTCGAAGATTCGTCGGGTACTTCTAAGTATTGTCGAAGAAAAAATCTACATACGATGAAAAAAATAAGTTGAGAATTGACGGAATTAGATTGCATATTACGATAGTCCTGTATCGCGCTCGGACCTGCGATCGCGTTCAATTCTAGTCCGTCAGATTCTTATCGGGGCAGCCAGTCATCAGAATTGCAGTGCATTGGCTGTTCACAAAACTGTGCGTAAAGATGCGATGATACACAGGTAGCGACGAAATCGAAAAACTACAAAAAACAAACAACTTTCTGTAGGAATCTATGCGCCTGAGGCCAAAACGGTGATTAAAAGTTAAAATTTCTATAGAATATTTACCGACTGAATATATCATTAGAAGATGTCTTATAAAAATTGTCACATCCTAAATATTCAATGTATTATATTACGTATAATAATAGATTGTTAACACAAGATATCATACAAGCATTTTCAATGCACTCTGGCAAACATCAAGCGAGATGTTTAGACAATGCATCCCGCTTGGAGCGGCGTGTATGTCGAGTTCGAAAAACCTTCTTTCTATGGCCACGGTAAAACTTTTCAGTGAATTTATTCGCCTGTACAAACGATCAAATGCCTTCTCGCCAGCATGGAGTCCATCATTGTCCCGAAACACATTTAGGTTTTCATGCGGAATGTTCATTATCTCTATGCTTTGCCTACAAAAAACGCCTGCGGATGCTTGTGTAGAAGCAAAGGTTTAAATTGTGTGATTATTCAGAATTCTGGTAAATATTTTTGAGACAAAGATACGAGAAACTCCTGGGAGTTGTTATATTTACTTTATTCAAGGATTATGACGAGATCATTATGATTGGAAGAATTAGTTTTGGGAAAATGTATTGTTTTACTGCGATGACCATAATATTAATTAATATATAATAAAAAGAATTCAAATTTTAATTAATAAACTAGTGTTGCTAAACAGCTTATGTCTACCTATGTTATTCGTGACGATAACGTAATATGATTATATTCCACCCTGTATCCCATTAACACTCCAGCCTTCACTTGAAAACGCTAACGAAATACTAATTCAGAATTACATTAATGTTATTTTAAAGAAGTCCCACTACAATAACAAAGCAGCAGCAGCAGCCGCAGCAGGGGAGGTGGCGAAAGCGTTGTTGCCACGAATCAATGCTCGAAGGATTTCGTTTGGTATGTTTGGCAACACCGCTCTGGTAATTCCTCCGCCAGAAAATAATACAAAGAAAAATACAGAAAAATAGACGTATAATTTATATAATTTCGCAAAGCTTTCCTTATATCTGCTCTTTCAATATGTAAATCACGTCATTCTGTTTCTCAAGCAATTTCAAAAGTTTAAATAAAATGACTTTCTGGTATTGAATTCCGAGTATTGCGCTTTATACTTACAAAAGATAAAAAAACTTCTTTAAATAAAAAAAAGTAGTTGATGTCGCATAGAGATGAAGTATACAAAAGATCTAAAATAACGAGAGAACCAGAGAAGTGGGAAGCGTAGAAGAAGATAAGAAATAATGTAGTTAAATTATTTAAGAAAAAGAAAGTAAAAAAAAAATAATAGCAAAGAATTATGGAAGGTAATTAAGAAATTAAAGGAGGTAAAAACTGTTATAATGACTAAAGATATTATATTTGATGAAATTAGTAAAGAAAATATCCTAACAAATTCAATAACTATTTTGTAAGTAGCATTAAAAGAATAGTACAAAATGCTGACGTATAGAATCAATATATTTACAAGCAAAATGAAAGATGGTGTGATGGTGAACTTGATGAATTTGATCAAAAGGAAAGAATTCCGTAGAATTATCTATGGATTAACAAACAAGAAAGGAACAGACGAGAGTATTACCACAAAAATGTTAAAAGAAAATTATGAAATAAGTGAATCAGTATTGGAAATAATAAATAATTTCCTAGAAGAAGGGATTTTTCGGAGTCATGGAAAACCTCCAAGGTATACATTGGCAATTCCAAAAGTAACAAATACAAACAGATCAGCCGAATTAAGGCTAATAAATAAGCTACCATATATGAAAAAAATATTAGAAAAATTATTATATAGAAGCTGTTAAATGAGTATATTGAAACAAATAAAATTATAGGAAATGAACAATCAGGCTTCAGAGAAAAGCAATCATGTGAAATTGACATACAAGAAGCTTTTGATGAATGGAAGATTAATATTGATGCCGGAAAGAAAGCAGCAGTTATCTTCTTGGATCTCAAGAGGGCATTCGAAACTATTGACAGAACAAGGCTTAAAAAAAAAGGAAAAGGGACGTTAAAAAATTTTTTATTAAAAACGAAAGCAAAAAGTAAAATATAATAATACTAGCGTGCCCATGCGAGAACTCTCTCGTGCCCGTGCGAGAATTCTCGATTGTTAAATTACACCCTAATTTTTCCTTAAGGTATCGTGAAACTGAAACAGAACATGTGATCCGTTTCCATTGGAGTTCCTTCCACAATTAGGTACACTGCACCTGTACACCATGGCAAAACGTTAAATGAATGGTTGCACTACACGCATAAGAAATAACAATCGTAGGTATCAAGCAACCAATAATAGTACTTCTAGTTGTTGCTGCGAGAGCGAATCTTGAATTAATAGAGGAATTTAAGCCTTCTACGTAAGACATCACAAAGATGCCGGCACCACCACCACCATCACCACCACTACCAAGGGCTGAAATATAGGTCATGGAGGAATATATTA
The DNA here is from genome assembly GCA_964035755.1 of Teleogryllus oceanicus. Taxonomy (NCBI): domain Eukaryota; kingdom Metazoa; phylum Arthropoda; class Insecta; order Orthoptera; family Gryllidae; genus Teleogryllus; species Teleogryllus oceanicus. Next base: position 107,301,045 of record CAXIVR010000004.1, on the reverse strand, counting down.
TGTATTCCTCCTTGTACATTGATTGGTCGATAAATATCGAATCGGCCAAAATGTAATAGAATGTCTAAGAATATCTCATTCTGTAGATTACAATGTGAGAAACGTTTCTTTTCGGCCTTTTGCCTCAAAATTTTAGCTTTTCAGACCCTAGAACACTTAGTTTAAAAGTTATTTAACGGTGTAGATGACAGTGTTGCGAGTTGCATTTGACGTGAATATTTAGATGCGTTTTTTCAAACAAATCCTTCATATTTTTAATGTCAAAGTGAAATTAGTCTCGTCTCCGTAAAATTCCCTTTATTTAGAGACCTCAATAATAAAGATAGGATGCGTGTGAGAGCCACAAAAGGTACTGGAATAATATACAAATACTACTGGAATAATATAGGAGACGATTATCGCAGATGAAATTGGCGTAGATTTAGGTGTTCCGTAAGGGTCATTTTTGGGCCAAGATTGTTTATAATTTACATTAATGACTTAATGAAGTATATGATAAACCTTTCTAGGAATGATTCTAAAATTCAATTATTTGCTGATGTCATGTATGTAATAAGAGAAACAGAAGCGGAAATTGAATTTAAATAGCAGAGTGTATTTATTGCAATACAAGAATGGATAAGGATAAATAAATTAATAATGAATGTTGAAAATACTAAATTTATGATTCTACATAGTGGAAGAAACATAAAAGTAACAGAAACTAAATTATTCACAACTGACTTAAAGGAAATACGATGGGTATACAAAATGAAATATTTCCGAGTAATTATCGATAGTAAATTAAAATTAAAAGATTATATAGAGTAAATAGTGAAGAGAACTGAAAAACGGTTAATATTTTAAACAGAATTGGGCAATATATAAATGGCTACATAAGATGTTTGATATATAATTCCATAATTGCAATACATTTGTGCAACAACGCTAGTTGGAGCCCAAAAAGTGAGATTAAAAAACTTAACATGCAACAAAATAGAGCTATGAAGGTAATAATTCAATGCAATAGATTCACTTCAGTGCTAAACATTCTAGACACTACAATTTATGTCAATAAAACAAAGAATTCAGTACAAGACGCTAATTTTTACTTTCTCGTATACATACGTATTTACGGAGTAATATACGCAGTATAAAGCAAGTTATGTAATGCTGCAGAAAATCAATTTCGAGATTTCAACGAAAATGCACGTTTTGGGGTCCCCTGATACCGAGAAAGTGTTTTTTTCAAAACGTTTGTCCGTGTGTCCATGTATCTGTCTGTTCGTCTGTCCGTTCGTCTGCGAACACTACTAGCGCCGAAACCACAGGTAGTACAATATTTTTCAAATTGAATAAACCCCTGTCCATCTGGCACTAGTTGAAGCTTTGAAATTGTGAAAAACTTTCTTTAAAATTTGGGGGTACTATACTTGAAGCCCCCGGGCATTTTCAAACTTTTCTCAAAAACAGCTCCAAATGTTTTCTTTAATTTCTTGTAAGAACGGAGTAAAATACACCTATAAAAGTTGCATATGTCCGATTTTCACGGTTAACTCTGAATTTTCGAAAATTGGGGAAGTTTGAATTTTTTTGGCGTCTTCCTACAACGATAAAATTGAAGATTGAAGTATTTTCTTCAAATAAAATTTGTAGTTCATAAATAATTCTTTTATTAAGGTAATGTGCATTTTTTTGAAAATTTTATCAGTTTTCTTGCAATAGTGCGTGCAATATTTCCCATTTTAAAAAAATTACAAAAATAAGATTTTCTCATAATCGGCCCCAAATTGTTTGTGTAAATTTTTTGTAAGGTTAGTGCAGAACTAACCATATATCATGACATAAACGCCATGTTGCTTTATTCTTTATTTTTTCAAAAATTTCAAAAATTAATTTTTTTGACTTGCCTCTCACATCGGTTATTTACATTAGAGGCGATTTCTTCACGTTATTACATTTATGAGTACATGTGCTTTAAATAATGTCGTATGAAGTTTCTCGAAAGCTAAATGGTTTTCTGAAAAAATTAGCTCAAAATTCCGCATTTTCAGATACGCTCAATCACCTTAAAAATGGCTCCAATTTTTTTTCATAGTTTTCCAATATATAGTGTTAATTGCACTTTTTAATATGACGTACTGTTCATGGTGGTGTATTTTTTTTCAAAAATTACACAAATCTATTTTTTTAAATACCTGTCACGCCCATAATATGGACATTTTCATCGATTTCTACATTATTACATTTGTGAATAGAAGTGCTTCAAATGACTTCAAATGAACGTTTTCGAAAACGTAATTGATTCCTTTGAAAAATAGCTTCAAATTTTGCATTTACAGTAATGTTTAATCGCCATTTTGTTCAAAACGGCTTCAAATTTTTCAATGAAACTTTCTATTTAGGACGAAGTTTTACTGTTCCTTAATATTCTTGAAGTAATTATTTGTTTGTATTACTAGGAAAGCAAAAAGTTGAGAAGATGTAAAAAAGATATTCTTTGGGCGACGATAGGTGGCAGCTGGCCAGAGAATGGAGCAAGACCTTAAAGCCAGACCACACAAGGAAATTAGAAAACTTTACTACGAGAAAGTCTGTGCCATTCTGTAGCACCTGTAGTTTTAATTTAGAAACAAGGAATTTAAAGAAACTTTTTAAAATTTTAAAAGGGGGCTTCATGTATAGTATTCTTAAATTTTAAAGAATGCTTTTCAAAATTTGAAAGCTTCAATTAGAGCCAAATGGACAGGGGTTTCTTCATTTTGGAAAAGATCGTACGTGTGGTTTAGGCGCTAGTAGTGTTCACTGACGAACAGAGAGACAGACAGACGGATGGATAGACAGACTGACGGACGGAGTTTTGAAAATAAGTTTTGAAACGTTTTGAATATAACAATTTTTTCGATATCAGGAGACCCCAAAACTTGTATTTTCGTTGAAATCTCGAAATTGATATTCCGCAGCTTTACAAAACTTTCTCTATACTACGTATATTACTCCCGTATATACGTATGTATACGAGGAAGTAAAAATTTGCTACGAGAAAGTCTGTGTCATCCTGTAGCACCTCTACTTATTTTTAAATTAACTAAAAATCATATAAGAGGAGATTTAGTAAACAAAATCCAAAGAGTGAAAGATAAAACAAGAGAAGCACTAGATTTAGTAATTAATTTAAGTAAAACCGTAGAAGCAAAAAATAGACTAATGGACAAATAAAAAATTTATGTAATAAATTACCGTTTGAAATAAAAATGTTAACAAATTAAAGAATTTAAAAGACAAATTTTTTAAATTAATAGAGTATACCTATGGATATATATTTCATTTAACAATAAAAATATAAAATAATGTATGTAAATATGTTTTTGTATAATAAATAGCCGAGAATGCTCAGTAAACCAAATCTATCTATATCTATCTATATCTATGTATCTATCTATCTATCTATGTATATATCTATGTATCTATCTACCTATCTAAAAGTTTTTCCAATATGCCAACATGTTTGGCAGGGCTGGGACGCGAACCTAGAGTAAGCCCCAAAATTCTGTAAACGGCGTTCTTGTCAATTCAGCTGGAAAAAGATATCTCTCGATTGAGACACATTCTTAGTTATACTATGATTCGCTTCTACTATGATTCGCTTTTACATAACTGTAACTTAAAAAAAAAAAGAATATTTAAAAATCTTTAAAACTACTCGTTTATGTATTCTGAATGAATATCCAATGTGCCGTTTAGGCACTAGTACTGTTCACAGACTGACGGATTGCCTGAAACCACTCTTTCGATGTGAATGGACCACAAAACATAGATTCTGACTACAACACTTATTAGATAAAATAATTTACTACATATTCGAAGAGCAAGAAAAATCACATTTTTAGACATTAGGGACCAGCAATACAATTTTCCTGTAGAAAAAAGGACTTTTCGCTACAGCATTACATACTGGCTCTATACACGAGAAATTAAAAATAAAACAAATAGAAAATGGGCCTCAGGTGTGAAAATCAATCCCCCATTGAGTCTCATATAACGAATTAAATTCTACAAGACAACAATATTAAGAAAACTACAAATATGTTCTTAACTATAGGCACTACCCTTAGGCTGTAAGAACCACTATCCATTGTCTTGTATCCTACAGCAAGTTAACCAAAATATTTATTTACTGCAGTAATTTATCGGAGTTAATTTATGGAAGGAATGTAGTAATTCATTTGATAATAAAATACGGATTTTAATAAAAACCTTGTTAGGATCTATTATAGTTCACATATTCATATTTGATGGGTTCCTTACATGGCAGAAGAAAGATTGCAAAGAATAGAGAATCGCTTACCTTGTAACCGAAGGAAACAGGTTGATTGTCGTATGGCATCATCCGCCCCCAAACCACTGGCCTTTTGGATTGAACGACATTAGGTGGTTGAAGAAATGGTGTTTGCGGGTAACCAGAAAGTGGAAATGACTGAATGGGACGTTGTGTTTCAGCTGCTCGTGCGGAATTAGGGTTCCAACCTGTGAACATGTACCATTAGTTAAATATTGAATATTATAAACATGATTTGACCGTTAATTGAAAAAACAATTAGCACATTGTTAACATTTTAAGCTAAACTTATGAAATGACATAAGAAAACACGAAACATGCATTCTTCATTCTGGAACATAAATACTGTTAAGCTAGTGCAAGTAATAGTGGAAGTGCATTGTAAACCTCAATGTAACCTACATTTTAACTCCACGCTTTGGTACTACAAGATTGGACAGCTTGAGTGTTTGTTACTATACGAATCAGTTTTTTAATGAATTATAGTACGTATATATCAGAGAGTCAACGAATTCTTGTAAAACGGTTAATTATATGTAAAACAGGTGTAAAAATGAAGGAAAATTAACAAAATTGCAGTCACAGGAGACGTGTACGAAAAGAGGAAGATAATTCTTTCCTATGATAATACACTAGCGGAACCCGGCAGACGTTCATCTCTCTCTCTCTCTCTCTCTCTCTCTCTCTCTCTCTCTCTCTCTCTGTCTCTCTATTCCTGTTAGTCTGTCTGACTCTCTCTGTGTGTGCCTCTCTGTCTCTCTTTGTGTGTCTCTGCGACTCTCTGACCCTCTCATTCACATTTAATTGCTGATTCTGGATGTCTCTGAACTGGTGGGGTAATATCGAAAAACGCCGGACCAGAAAAATGTAATAGAATGTTCAAGAAGATCTCATCCTGAAGATTTCTTGGAGGTCTCCGGCTCAAATTTTAGTTTTTAGTGCTCTAGAGGAGTTACTTAACCATTTAGATTTTTTTAAAAATAATACTGCATATATATATATATATATATATATATATATATATATTAGTCCCGTTAGAGGTGGTGGTGATCATCCCATACTGGATGGCGAGGTCCGCCGCCGACCTACCGTCGACTAGCAGGATTTCCCTCAACCAGGAGTCTTCCACCAGCGGTGCCCCGCCCCAGCTGGGACAAGTTCGAAATCCCCGACCAGTCTCCCAACATGTGTGGTAGTGTAGTGCATGTTAGTGTAAGCCTGTGTGTGTACTGCATTCGCATGGTGCTGATCGGAGAAACCACGGAAAACTACCGATCAGAACAGCCGGCCGCTAGAATTCTCCTCCAAGCAGCGACTGAATTCGACCTAGCTTATAAGCTAGTGTCGAAAATTCTGCTGCCGTCGGGAGTCGAACCTATCAGTTGATACACTGAGCCACCATTCCCGGTATTATACCCTCTCTCTCTCTCTCTCTCTCTCTCTCTCTCTCTATATATATATATATATATATATATATATATATATATATATATATATATATATATATATATATATAAGAGAGAGAGAGAGAGAGAAGGAAGAGAAGAGCGAGAGACACTCACCCTTATCGCGTTTACGACCGGATCAACCGCGTCCGCTTGGTTGTCACACTTGCTGCACAATAACTTCAGTTTTGGAAAAATGTATATGTAGTAAATTAATTTTCCCAATGACCTCAAGGATTATTTGATCTAACAGGAGTTCGACAAAGTTCTTCAGGCAAATGAGGACGAAAACACAATATTTAACAAAACAAAATAACAAAACCACTTTATTGTCTTTTAGTTTGTAGTCTTTTAGAAGGAGCCGAATGCCGCTGCTCTGTTTGGGAAACACACGAAATGCTTTCTTCCTCCTTCCCTTCTTAGTTAGTGCATGGTGAAGAAATTTTCGGATTGCGTAATAGTAGTTCAAGCTGTTTTCCATATTCAGACTACATATGTCTAAAAACAGATCAGATTATATTTTTTACATTAATCCCCAAATAAGGCTTCTCCTAACTGTAAGGCTTCTTGCTTCACATTCAACGACGTCAGATTTTCTGCGGAGGGTTCTGCTGAGAGCGGTATTCGTCCAGCCCCTCCTCGCGTTGTGAACTTGAAGGGGTGAGTGTGATTCCGAGAAGCATCTCGATTATTTGCTCGCAAATGCCTTGAGGCGTGCGATGAGTACTACAGTCAAATACTCTCGAGGAGCGCATACCGCCCTGATAACGGTTCAGAGCAACCTCCCTCAATCTACCAAGCGCCAGGGCAGTTCGCGGAAGTGCCATCGAAAGTAGCCTCGGGAGTTCCTACAGCTTCATTAATCTTTTTTGGTAATAAATAGAGGGCGGAATTTCATGATCTTAAAGATCGCCGAAAATGATCAATAAAATGCTCTGAAAACGTGTTTAAAATGTCTTAAAATGTCTTAAAAGCAAAGAAACATGACGTAAAGAATGTGATGAAAACCAGTTCGGATGAACAACTGAAGATGTTGGTGACATTATTGCTGTAATTAAGGCTTCTTTTATTCTTTCAAGAGAACTCAACTTTCAAACTTTTGGTTTGGACTGTTCTTTACCAGCAAATATCTATCTCTAGTTATCCGGAAATCAGCTGAACCGCCAATGGTCAGACATCACAGGAACCTTACGCACAGTGGCTGACATTACAATTTCTGAGAGAAAAAATCGAATAGACTACCATTTATTGGTACTCAGGAATTCTGTGGAGAACATTTGATGCGGGTCGTAAATATTATTTGAAGCTAGTATCATTAAAATGATATTAAAAGTGATAAAAATTGGTAAAAAATTAAAAAATGACTTATTAGTCGAAAAATGCCATAAAAACTGACGTATTAAAATGGGTCATTTTTTTTGTCATAACATAAAATGAATTACTATACAAAACGGCATTTTTCTAAAGTGAAAAAAATGTCATTTCATTAAAATTTGTCTCTAGTAATGAAGTAATAACGGAGAATCTGCACTCAAGGTGTATTCTACTTAAAATTCTGAGTACTCAAGGAATTGTAAATGTTAAAAGTATATTACGTATACTTAAAAAATATAAATAGTCTTACTTCTCTAGAAAATCCTACAAATACTAACCGGGTTACTTGCGTGCGTCCCTCCTAACTGTTGAACCTCTTTTGGTCTACCATTTGAGGCAAATGAAGTGTCTTTCGACGCTTCTTGGCCTACTGGTGTGGAACTGACCGTTTATTTCCTGATACTTTCAGAACATTCTACTAGAATGCTTTTGAAAAAGCACGTATTTTGAAGGGAGGAGATAAAGTAATTTAAAACAGATTTTATTGAGAGGAGGAATAAGATGAATACGGAGGTGTTCAGTATCTCATTCGATTCCTGTCGTCTAGCAAAATCGATTTATTCAAGTACTACGAATTATACTTGTACTATCGGTACTAGCTGTATTCTGTTAGAAGATTTTAGGAAACGTTATTTAGTGGTGAAACGCTGTTAATTACTATCCTGACTGATCATAAATTATTTAGTCTGCACAATAAGAAGTATTGTAGTTATGAATCTTATCTGTAGAAACTATTTGTAAAAGTGTGTTGACAACGATTCAAATGAAGGCCATGGAGCAGTAACGAGATAAGCGACTTAAGCCATAACAAGCTCCCCTCCTTTCGTAGATGTTATTCATATTTGTGAACGGTTTACGACAATAACATGATGAGACCCTCTTCGCCCAAAATGAGGTATTAACATTTACGGATAGCGGGAGGCATGAGGTTTAGAGTGATATTGTATGGTGTATTGTAATGGCATGATGGCTGGTGTGATATTGTATCTGCCCCTAAGCCTTCAGTTATTGATACTTAACCACAAAAGCTTATGCATAATAGTTTATTGTTTATTTAATTTAAACATTATACTTGTATATCCATTATACCATTAACCGTCATTGAGGTCCAGAGTGGTAAAAGACAGAGAAGAGTGGAAACGCATTCAGTCTAGTATAATTTTGAAAATCAGTGACTATGGATTGTGTAATTTTGACTAATGGATTGACTTTGATTGTAAAATATTGATTAGTATAATTTAGAAAATCAGTGACTAATAATGTATTATTGTACAACTCAGACTACCACTGTCACTTGGAATTTTTATCTAGGTGGCGTGGGGAACTTCCCTGCGTTACGCAGTAGGCTTTTGCCCTACCAGGAATGATTAGGTTTGTAATAAAATAATAATAAATAAATAGCCATTAAAATACTACGATAGTGTGTTTGTTTGTTTCTTCGTTTGTGTGTGTGTGTGTGTGTGTGTGTATTTGCCTGTGCGAGCGCGTGTTCAGTAAGTAAGATCAACTGATAGAAGAAGACCTATTTCCACTTTCCAATATCAATGACTGAAAGTTTAAGAAGTTCGCAACGCGAACCTCACACTTGAAGCACTGACACCCAACAGTCACCGTGCTGGATAGTCAATTGTAAAATGAAATTTTATCAGATTGCCCAGTACATTTCAAATCTCATAAATGTAATTTTTAAGCGCTATGAAGCATATAGTAAGTAGTGTTTTTGTGACAATTAATATTCTGACTTTTAATGACCTTAGTGCCTTTGGAAGCGCGGAAATCACTGCCTTTCCTTTAGCCGCTAATCGTACGCCGCGCCGCCTCTATCCGCCTATCAGTCGGCAAGTGCCTCGGAGAGGAAGGCATGTAGAGTGACAAAAACGAGGGTTTACATGGCAGAATCGTAAGGACGAAAAAGTCAACACATGCATCGAAATACAATTATTGCAAATAGAACCTGAAAATGTTAACTCGGAATTAAATAAAAAATCCACGCCATGTTTTATTTAGAAACATTTTCACAATAATGTGTAATAAAAGAATGCGCGCCATCAAGAATGCCTGTCAGTGTGCACTTCCATCTGAAAAGAGACCAGCGGATATGGCCTTTATCATCTGTCGTACAAGAACAAACCGATACGAAATCTGACACCGGTTGGCAAACGTCGCGTATCGTTTCTGGCGCTGCCGAGCGGAAGGCGCGGTTCAGAAAATCTAACCAATTCATTTTTGATCCTTTGACGCTTAAGAAATTAACAATTTCCAATTTAATAGTATCAACAGTGATTTATAATTTTGGATGTTTTTAATTCACGATACACCTTTAAAACTAATGGAACAAAAGGTGTTGTCCCAGATTCTTGTAAAGAATCGAATACTGGATAGAAGTTACAGGTGCTGTACAAGGGCAGTAGGTCCCCGCGTGAACGTGAAATTCCGAGGGGGCGCATGTGTGGTATGGACTCACCGGAGGAACCGAAGTCGGAAGCCGCGGGCGCCGCACCGGAGGCGGGGTCGGGTACACCGATTGCCACGCCCACCTCCATATCTCGCCCGTCGGCGCTCCGCCTGGCCGTCCACTGGCCATCGGGGCGGGCGGCTTGCCACGGCCCCCAGGGGTTGTCAGGGGCGGGGGCGGACCCGGCGGCGACCACGCACGCGGCGGCGGCGCAGGCGACCAGCAGAGTGGCGCTCATGGCGGCGACTGCCGCCGGAGGCTGTGCCGGCCCCGGCCTCGGCCCCAGCACCTGTCGTGGATCGCGACGCATCTGCGCTCATCAAGGCGTGCCCCAGGGCTGTCCAGAGGCCACGGCGAGAGCGCTTCTTCAGGCGACGGCGCCATAGACAACTTGAAGGAAAACGGTTTTACTCTTTGTGAATTCTGTTTTGGAAACGATCATTATTAAATATTTATTCGCGAAACACAAATTTTCCTAACCATTTATTAACTTCAGTCAAAATATGATTTTTTAATGTTACCGACGATGTTTGTTTCTAGTTTCTTGTCCTCATTTATCGTAACGAGCGAGAGAAAATTTGTTTCTAGTTTCTTGTCAACATACATTACGACTCTCCTCTTTTATCTAACGAGCGAGCGATAAAATGGCAATCAACATGGGTCTGCGAATGAAATTTATTTAAAACCTTGAACTTTTAAGGTGCGGTGAAACTTCGCTACACATGTCTGATTTCACGACGATGCTTCGGATTTCTGTCTACGCGATTAAGTTCAAACACCATTACGTCAGTCAGACGCAAAATTTCCATCACATTTTATTCCAAAGAAATTTTTGGGCAAACGCTTTTTGACATGACACATGTTTCGCTACCCGGGTCGAAATTGATGACGAAGCTCAGGCTTTGGGCCTACGGATGAGTGTAAAACATCCTTGGGCAGTCCAACGAAAACTTAAGAACACTTATTCTGCTCAAATAATTTCTTAATGCCTTTGTTTCCACCTCGTATTAACTTTCATTCATCCGTCTCGCAACGTCGGAGTCGACTTGTTATGATAAGGCCAAATGTTTGTAATACCTTTTAAGTGTTACTATCTAATATCAGTAATGATTTATGGCACATGTAATTTAATATGGAAGGAAATAAAGTGGGTAAGGTAATTGTGGGATTGTGTGAAATTGTTATATTTTCTTTTCATTTTGAATGATAATTTTATGAGTGATTTTGTGAAAATATCTCCAGCACTAGAATATAAACTTCTAGTCCCAGATTCAAAAGAATATGTACAAGAAAGAATATATACCACTTATTTGCGGTCTACAATTTGAATTAATCCTTACCAACACCCAATTGTAAATATTTTATTTATTTTTAATACATTCTTTAATTCAAATTCGTTTTACATTTCGGGACAAAATTTTCGTTCAAAATTCAATTTGTAATTTGTTTCCAGTACGCAAATTTGAAATTCAATATTTTTATGTGAGAGATCGAAAATAAATATTATTAATTTCCAAAAAATCATTTAAACATTTTGGGAATATTCCATGCTGTATGAATATATTGAGTATCAGAAAGTGACCCAACACGTGTGTAGGGTCATTCAACAAATTCGAACACAAAACAATATTTCCACGCCTCACCCCTTCCTACAATTTTGTAAACAAGAAGCAGACGTGTTTAAGGTAGCAGAAGTGGTTGACAGACCGCCGAGAGCGTTTCTTCTTCTTTCTAGGGTTTTTATCCAACCTACAGCCGGTTACTCTTAATGTCCCGATGGGACGCATATTCGACCATACAATACACACCAACACACTTGCGGGCTCCTCTGATCTGGGGTCAGCAGAACGCGAGGCCCTCCGCGACAACACATACATACAAAGACAAGGGACAAACAACCATGCCCAAGGCGGGACTCGAACCCGCGACCCTTCGGACCGAAGCGCTGAGTCGATACTCGCTCTTAGCCACCTCGGCCATCCAGGTCGGCCGAGAGCGTTTCCTGACGTCCATTTTGGACAGTGTGGCGCGTGGCCACTTGTGACCAGCGCGACCTCGCGGCTCAACACGTCAGGCGCCCAAGCGGAGGAGGCCGCTGCCACGTGGGCTGCGATGGGGGTTATCAAGGCAGTCGGATGCAGGGAACGAGCCGTGTGGAAAATGGGAATTCTTTGCACAAATGGTTCATGCAAATGGATTATACTTTGGTTTTTCTAAGGAGGCATCGGAGGGTAGTATCTCCAAGATGGAATATGGCACGGCTTTTCGCGTCTTTCTCGGTCGTGCCGCTAGAGTCGCTTGATCTGCAGCACTGCTTGATACGGGCGCGATCATGCGACGTCTTGCGGCAGGACCGAGAGAGACGGAATACGTAGTGCCATAGTCTATCTGGGAGATACTACCTTCAAATGCAACGTTAGAAAAACCCGAGTGTAACTGGAACACGTGTGGGGGTGGGATGTGTTGATTAAGGTGATTGAAAAAGTACGTGTTTAATTTTGGGGTCAAGTTAATCGGTGTCTGTATTTTGGTGTAAAATGCGTTGTAAATTTTGCGTTTGCTGGACTCAAGAATGGATGATGTCGGAGAATGAAAGTCGGAGCCTCGTTGTTGACGAACGTAAAGCAACTACCTTATCATGTGCTACGTTATGAACCACCTCCATCTATACAACGCACTCCATACGTAATATATTTATCCATTTGATTTCTTCTTTTCTTCTTCTTCTTCTTCTTCTTCTTCTTCTTCTATCAGCTCTCCGATACTCACAGTTTTGCATTGGCTTCTTTTATTATAACATCCCAATTTCTTCTGTCTTCCGCTTTTCTTCGCCGTCTTTTAACACCTAGGTTTCTCAAATCTTCCTCCACCTCATCATTCCATTTAAATCTAGGTCTAGCTCTTCCTCTCCTACCGGCCAGTTTCCTGCGTATACTTTTCTAACGGCTCTCTTCATTCATTCGAATTAGGTGACCCAACCATTCCAGTCTTTTCGCATTAATACTGTAATTATTTTCGTTGTTTTAAATAGTTCTTCCAATTCTGCGTTGGTTCGACTTCTCCAGATTTCATTTTTTGGTCGGCCAAATATTCGTCTTAAGATTTTTCTCTCCCATACAGCGAGTATGTTGGCTGTTTTCTTTATCAGGGTCCGTGTTTCACTATCATACAAGACCACGGACTTATTGATGGTGTTATACAAGTTCAGTTTAGCGGTCTTCCATATTCTTCGGGGTTTAAAGATTTGGTAGAGACTTTCATTACATATATTATCTGTCGCTATTCTCTTCTTTGTGCCCTGCTCTATGACCTTGTTTTCCGTGATTAGAGAACCTAAGTACTTGATGGCATTCACTCATTCAATATTTTTGTTTCCTAGATTCATATATTTTGGTTTATTGATATTTCTTGTTGTTCTCATATACTCGTATTTTGTTTTCTCTTCATTTATTTCCAAACTCATTCTTTGAGCTCCTTCCATCAATTGCTGTAGTGCTTCTTCCACGTCTTTCTGTGTTCTACTAATTATTACCACGTCATCTGCGTAAGCCAAAATTTGCACTGTTATATTCAAAATTGTTCCGTTAGAATTATCTCATTTTTCCGGTTTTTAAACCACATAGTAGACAGTTCATCTCCTTACTTTAATCCATGTTGTGTTGGGATTTACTTAGATATTTTTACTTGAAATTTAACCATATTAATCGAGTCGCTTTGCCGCTTTACCTATTTGTAAACAATGCATGTTGGAATGAGTAAGTCTTCAAAAAAGTCATATTTAAAGTATATAATTGTTAAGACAAGTCCCTTTACATCTCATATTACATGATTTGATAACTCCTATCAATTGTATGACAAAAAGTATTTGCTTTAAATATTTTTTCACGTTATTTCTAACAAATCGCAAGTTTGTTAAATTTTCGGAAATTGAAGCCTCTTTTCGGGGAGAATAATCTCCTTATGTCCTCACGGATGTCTTCTCTTAACAAGCGTGTACGTATTTAATTTATTTAGTGTATTAATGTGAGCCGTTTCCACCAAAGTTGCATTTTCTCAAACTTTTACTTTCTTGCATACTACTGAGCTAGTATAGAAGAAGTTGCTGCGTCGAAATCAGCGATATTTGAGGGAAAACGTTCCATTGTAGGTCTGTGTTCCCAAAAAAGTGAATAATTCTTGTGCCATGTAGTAAATAACTATATTTAACGTGTTTGCATCTGTCTGCCCATGAACAACACTAGCGGCTAAACTATCGGTAAGCTTTTCACCAAAATTGGTATTCCCCGAACGATCTGGTTGATATCGCGACCTCTTGAATTTGCAATGTATATTTCGTTTTTTGGGAGTACTGAACATGAAGTTCTAACAACATCTTCAAAATTTCCTCCAAAATAACTCAAAACTTTTTTCTCTAAATTTTTGTTCTCAGACAGAGCGCAAAGTAACGCTTGCGAATATCTCGGGGTCGTTTTTGGTTGATTTTTTTTTAATTTTCGAAAATTGAAAAAGTTAAGTTTTTTTGGTGTCTTCGTCCAACTGCAATGCTGAATATAAAGATATTTCTTCTTAATGAAATTTATTTTCAATTAGATAGTCAATGTTATTTGCAATTGTTTCCAAAATATGTGTGGTTTTCGAGCAATATTTTATAAAATTAAAGCAAATTTCAAAACGATATACTTTTTTCAAAAACGGTTCCAAATATTTTTCTTTAAACTTTTTGAATGGTAGAGATAAATGCACTGAATAACATGTCACAAAATTTTTTAACTTTTAATTTTTCAAATATTACGCACTTACACAGAATTACACAATACGTTTTAATAGTATTAAATTATTAAATAACTGTTACAAATAATGGAAGGAATTGGAAATGTCCTAGCACCATCGACTTGAACAATGTTTATTGGTCATAGAAAAATAAATTGTATTTCACATTAGTTAAAAACAAAAATATTATTTTCTAAAAATCCGTATACGCATATAAAGGATCAAACAATGATTAGCGAATGCTCAAGTATCAAACTAAAGAGAAGCCCTTCAAACTTTTTCTCTCTCTTTCTGGAAACTGATATTAAGTGCAGTACGAGTTCTTACTTTGATAATGTGCGTATCAATATCAATAGATAAAGAAGATTATATAATATTTTCCAATGAGCAATCGCTAAGGGCCGACGTGCACAGATCAGCACCAGATCTCACCAACCAGCGGGGGAGGAACACGGCCACCTGCAGCTATAAACACATTCACTACTCTAACGGGACTAATGAACATAGCAGTGGAAGGGCTAGAAAACATCAGTTGATCAATAGGTCAATTTATTGATTATAAATCAAGCAGTAAGAAACTTACTATCTCGGTATTCAAGTATTTTACAAGAATTTGTTTCTTGCGACGTAACTGCAGCAAGTTCTCAGCTGTAAGTTTGGGGCAAAGTCATTCTTGAAACATTGAAGCCAAATATGTTTCAGTCTCTAACAACAATGTTTAACAAACAGTTCAGAGCAAACGAATACAACCAAAAAAAAAAAAAAAAAACCTTCAATAACAGATCTGAAATTAGAAATGGCAAATGTTCTGAATAGATTATGATAATGGGCATGAATAATGAAGGACCATTGATTGAATGAGAGGTAGAAAAGTATGAGTAGCTCATGAGAAACAGCTGTTTGTCTACAAATGTCACCTGTGCGATTATTTCACAAAGAGACCTGGATGTGAGTGTTGATCGTCTGAGACAGTCGCACAAAATTATATTAAGAAAGAACCGCCATTCCGATGGGAGACTAAGTGGGCTGATGAGAAAGTGGTCGGGTGAGCGACCGGAAGGGTGAGAGAACGAAGATGGGCGAAGGAACGAAAGGACGAGTGAGCGACCGAGCAATTGGACTGACGAGTCAGCGAGCAAGCGGACGAGCATTCAGTTTCTGCGCCCCCAATGGCCGACCTCTCCGCCTCGCGTCGCCTCTGCCCCGGAGGCCACACTGCTGCCGGGGGCGGCGGCCGTCACTACAGCTCTGCACCGCCCCGCCCCTGCCCCACCCACCGCCTCCGTCGCCGCTGGCCGTTAAACCGGAGAATTTTTACCCGACAGCGAACCACCCGTCACACTCGGGAGCATTTTTCTATTTAAAATCAAATGTCAAGTTGTTTTAGCGCAGCCGTCACGCTTCGGATCGATTGAAGGGCCCGTGCTTCGCTTCGGCCGCCGCCGAATTTTTATGGCACGCTCTCCCGGAGGCGCGCGGCGCAGCGCGGGTGCGGCGCGGGGGGGGGGGCGGCGGACGGATGTAG
The DNA here is from genome assembly GCA_964035755.1 of Teleogryllus oceanicus. Lineage (NCBI taxonomy): Eukaryota > Metazoa > Arthropoda > Insecta > Orthoptera > Gryllidae > Teleogryllus > Teleogryllus oceanicus. Next base: position 107,285,158 of record CAXIVR010000004.1, on the reverse strand, counting down.
GACGCGCTGGTCCCCGGGAACAGGCTGCTGCCAGCCAGAAATGCAAAGATTGAAAGGAGGGGCAGCGACCACCACAGAGATCACGCGAAAGAACTCCCGGGCTGAATTACACAAGGCGGAAATGCGGTGAGAGTAGTGGGAGTAGTGGAAGTCGAAAGAGAACAGCCATAAAGCTTAGAAGACCGAAAATTGTCTTGAAAGTAAACGTCTACATGAATAGGCGTGTTTTGTGAATGATAAATAGATAGACAAATTGATACTTCTATAGAGTGCGCCACGTACGTTGGTCAGCGCAGCGTCTTCGAAACTGTTTTGTGGAAGCCGAGAAGAGTGTGCTTCGCTGGCGTTATAACCATCTCTCGATAAAAGTCTCAATTGAAACTTTCCGATTCCTGTAACAAATCTTATAATGTAAATAGAGATATGAGAGATATTCCAAAAATCTGACGTAGGTGAAATTTTCGAGAAAAGTTTTAATGAAAATAACGCTTATGACACGCGATTTGTCTATCGGAACAAAAAGTTTAAAGAAAACATTGGCGACTATTTTGATTAAATATTGTTTCTTTCCTAAATTGACTTGATTCACCCGTCATTACATTTTCTAAAGATCTAATTTTGAAGAAGAGATTTCATTAAAAATACCAATTCTCAACCTGTGCCTATCACACTCTAACGACGTAACTGTCATTGATGATTTGGGTGAAAATTGGCCGATAAGAGGTGGCTTAAAATAAGTGTTCAGGACGAGGACATCAGGTCTAATTATATAAATTGCTATTAATAGATGTATAAGTTTCTCAAAATCGTTTTAATTACGCAAACTGTAAAATACATCCTAAACAAGGGCTTACGATCACTTGCCATCTGTCTGCTAGTGTCAAACACACCTTCGACTTGTGACTCATTCATTCTCTAACTCTATAAACTTACTTTAAGTCCTCGCCGAACCTAAGGGAGCCTACACACGAATAAATAGTGAAATGTGGCCAAGTTACAGTTTTTAAAGTCATGGCATAATTGTTTTCATTGATATAATACAATTACTTCTAACAATTGACATTTAATTTTGAAGAAGAGTTTTAAATAACAGAATAACGTATAGTTTTCTTTCGGAATCTTGAAATTCGTCCGACAATTTCAAATTGGTTTAACTTTTGATTATTCGAAAATTGAAATAAATAATAATCCATTTTGAAGAAATTGATTCTTCCACAATTTCCACTTAGAGAACGTTGTGAAGTTAAAAGCTAAGACGTTAGATTGGAATAAAGTTTTTTAAAGTTACTGGGAATGAAGCAAAGAAAACATGTTACCGGGAATAAAAGAAATACGAACAATCTTGTAGGAAATTGTCAACTTTCATTTTTATCTGCGTGAAAAACTGAAGAATCGTACCTTCAATGATTCCTTCTCCCTCCAGTACAACTATCACCCCGCAAAGCCGAGATTTTTGGTTATATTTACCTTTCGACTGCTTCAGACGCGGCTCTGAAGTCAAACATTTTGTTCCCGGCCGTGTTGGTTTCCCCCTTTTCATTGGTAGGATCACATCTCACCGTATTCAATCACGCTGAGGCTGCGAGTTGTAAACTACTAGAATTGCGATTTCTGATCTCGAACACAATTTTGGAAGTGTCTTTAAGCTGTGTTCTGTTCAACTTAATATTTTTATATATTTGCTAGTTTAATGGTGAAGATGAGAAGTTCAGCGGAACGGAATTGTGAGTTTATATCTAAAGAGAAAGAGGAGAATCTAGATATACAAAAGATCGATTTCTAGAAAGGTATGGATGCTCATTATCTTGAAGTGCAAGATGTTATGAACAATACAAGAGAAGGTGGTGAGAAAAATATGAGGAGAAGCAAATAAGATGTCTGCTCGTTTATAAGCAAATATGATGTTTAGCTCGTGGAAAAGAGGAACTAGAATTTTTTATCATTATTATTTTAGGAAGTATGTAACCTATAATAAGATTTATTTGCCTAAAAAATAAACCATTATGAATAAATAAATTCTATCGGGGCGAGACAGTGTCACACAGGACAAGAATGCGCCAGTCCCCCTTTCTTGAGATTAACGCATTCTACTGACGGATATCGAAACCTTGCTGTTTCTAACTTCCAGAAATTAATAGCATAATCATCCTGAAAAGTCGTAATCTGTAGAACAATCTGTAGTGATTATGCATTGTCACGCCAAGTGCGGATGTGAATACATGTACCTTTTTGGAGTTTGTTTGCTGTATCGAGAATGGTTGATATTAAATCGTTAGGAGGGCTTCAGAGAAACGCCGAATGTGACCATTAAGGTGCTGTGTCGATAATTACGTATTAAAAGAAAACGCCCCGAAAGAGGCGTTTGTTTATCTTTCTTTTTTTACGAGTTATGATGCAATTATTAGAACTACAGCACTTGTCGAGGTGAGAGTGTGATATTGCTAGTGATCTATTCTATCTGTGTATTTCGCATTTTCAGTCATGGAACGTGTTTACATTAGACATGGGAGACCCTACAATAATGGTTGGAAGAGACAGTGACGAAAGTATTGGAAGGATTTAAGGAAAGTAAAATGACAAGTAGGGAAGAAGCAAGAAAATAAGGTAATAAAATATGCTTTTGTTTTAATTTTTATCTTTTATCGACGAACTCAGTACGAAAAGAAATGATATCTTCTCAGTATAAGTAAAGAGGAAGAGAGATCTCTGTTACGAAGCCAAGGAATTCAAAGAGAAACGATAAGTTTTCATCAGATGAAAATTTTGAGATCCCGAAGAGACTAACTAAACCTTGGGTTCACTGGAAAATAGTTTGGAAGATGATCGGTGTAGAAGATAATCCCGACAACCTTCAGTCTCTCCAACCTAGGATCGGTGATTACAGAATTATTGAGTACAGTGACTGCTTTTGATAAGGCAAAATGATCTCGAATTTTGGCGAGGCCAACCTTGCAGCTTTGCAAAAAAGGGAAACCCATTGATTAAGGCCTAAACGAACCAGACGAAATTCTGCATTCTAGAAATTAAGTAAAGAGAGAGATTCCTCCACCTAAAGGATTTGGAAAATCTAATACGTATTCTATAGCTACGAACCCATAACTTTGAAATTGTTTTGTAAGTATTGGTAGAAAGAGGTTGTTTTGATCCATTTCCTTAACTCGCTTTAGGTTAATATTATTTTGTGAGGAGACGAGAATGTGCCATGATGAGTTCTCTACTCATTAGATGCTAAAATATTGCTTGGAATAGTCTCAACACACTTGATAGTGTTAGATTGTGCCACGCATAAATATATGTACCTTCTTCTTGAAAGAAAAAAGAAATTACGTCCAGAAATTGAAAAACGACGTTTTAAGCAATGATATGTATATTTCGAGATAATATCCTCATTATTTCTGCTTCCGAACTTAGAAAACCTTTAAATGTTTCAAATTATCACTCCATTTAATAAATGTTTTAGGAATACCTTGTATATCCTTGAATTTGATTCCAGCATACCTACGCAAATCACGAATGCCGAAACAAGGCAGAAATATGCAGTTGACTACAACAGCAAATTGAATTATCAGATCGTAGAACCGCGCGTTTCTTTGCGACCCAATTGATTTTTGCAAAACAGGTGCAGGCATTACATAATCGGACGTGAATTTTTTCAGGAAGCTTCGCAGTGTTGTGGCTGGTTTGATGAATAGTCGTTGGCGTTGTGCTGCGGCATTCGCCAGCGCCGAAGCGTTTAGGTTCGCGCCGAGTGCGGCCATTATCCATTGACTCTGCACGAGCGCTTTTGATTAGTGTCCTCAAAAGGCAACTCTGCGTTTTTGCGTTTGTGCGGTGCGCCATTTTGAGCGCGCGCCGGAAGTGGCACAGCTTCACTGCGGTTATGCCACGTGAAACGCCCGGCCCGGCCCGGCGCGGCGCGGCGCGGCGCGGCGCGGTGCGGCGCGCCACGGCGGCGGAACCAGAAGCGGCTAAGTCATCGCTTTTTTATTGACTGGTAGTTACTGGGTGAATCGAGTCCTCGCTTTATTGTCTCTATGGTATGACGTTGTCCAGTCGTCCTGGATGTGGTTGTGCTGTAGAAAATGAACATTTCATGCGATAAGTTTTTATTTTCATGAATTGGAGTCACTGAACATTGGAAAGTGGGATAATAATTTTGGCGTTTACGGTGCATGAACATAAAAGTGGTATATGTACGTTGGAAATCTTAAATAAGTGATCACACTATGTATAAAGAAGAACACAGATGTATTCATTTTCGCATTTACCTGTACTAACATTAATTGATGCTTTATAATTATTATTTAAGCATGATGAAATGATTAAAATTAATAACAAACAAATGTTGAGACGAATGTTAATCATATTGTCTTCTGTAATGAATGTCTTGAGACATTGTACAGCATATAATATACATATGTGACTCGAAGTAGCTAGCTTATGTGAACGTATGATGATAAATGGAGGGTAGAGTTCTGATGCTTGTTTTTACTTTCTTCCGGTATCTTTGTTCGGGCGTATACTGCTGATAAGGGCGCATCTTTATTTGTTCATAAACAAGATTGAGACATTACCACAATAACATACGACGAATAATAAATTATAGTACATCAGAGGAGGCAGATAAGTGGTTGCTATAAAAGAGAAGATTCTGTATATGAACCGTCCAGTGTGAAATTGTAGGTAAAACGCCGTGTAATTGCTTGGAGACGATCATAAATCTCTTGGAGTAAGCACAAACGACCACAAAAAGAGTTTAAGGCAATCTGGTAATCGTCCAGTGCTCGAAATTCGAGCGTAGTTCATTAAAATTTTAATGTTATTGAGGTTCTTTTAACCGTCGTAGCATTAGCGTATGGTGTTTGCCTTAATTCCCTGCAATACCTATGCAATTAAAAAATATTTAGCTTGATCAGTGGGATTACCACTTTGCAAGTGACTGATAGCTTTTATTTATATAATATAATAGACGAAAGCACTACTGTGGCCCGAAGGCACGGGTAACTGCAAATTAGCGCACCATACCCCTATTTCTGAGTGAGAGCATCCCCACTGGGTACCTCTTTGACGACTGTTATTAATTTTATCAAACTTAATGTAAGAGGATAGAAAGGTATAGAGTGAAATGGAAACAGGATGATCCCTGGGCTTTCCCCCCACCCCACCCCCATCGCGCATAGCTGAGAAATACAATGGTAACTGTTCTCATGATCTCAACCGCCTACAGAACAAAATCCTTCGGAAGTCAAATATACTGCCTCCAGTACCCTTTGTTTATGTGTAATGTTATGTTAAGTGAAAAAATAACTTAACTACAAACCTTTGTAAAAACTAATATCGTGCTTGAGCGAAAATTATTATTACTATTATTTGTAATATGTACGTATTATTTTCAATTTCCACGTACACACACATACAAATATGGAGTGCAGTGTTTTTCTCTTAAACGCCACGCTTGGAGTGGAACGTTTGAAATGTCTTATTTTGTAGATTAGGGAATAGAAAACTAAACTAGTTTCCCTTGAGAGACACAAAAATCAGGTTTTATGGGTCTAAAAGGGGCATCGTTTTCGAGTTACGTACAATGTACAATAGTAGAATGTTGCAGAGGTTGCGAATTGCATCAGCGCGCTATATTATTTATAACATGTTTATATTACGTTATATTATTTCATATTATATTTTATTGTATTATATTATTTCATATTATTACGAATATGTTTGTAACACATATTATATAATACATATTACACATATGAGCTTTCTACACTTCCTTATAGAAAATTTAACTATGCAAAATCTCGTTGCTTCTTGCGCGCAATAAACTTAAAAAGGACTCCAAAGTTTTCTCTTTATGTATTAATACTATATAGTTGAGATTCAATTCTATTATTTTTATTTGAACACTTAAAAGAGAAATTCTGTTTCTGAGTTTGTTTGCTAAAGGGTGCTGAGTTTGTTTGTTTGCTAAACATTTGCTAAAGGGTCGGGAACTGTTAAAATATCCTTGAAGATTAGAAGAATATATAGATGTTAAAGAGGTATTTTGAGTTAACGCTGTATGCAAGAAGATTGATGAATTTTACCATACAGCAATGGGGGGTCTAAATGGCATATAAGAATATATTTGATCATTCTGTTATTCTTATAATGAATTATGTAATGAATATTTATGAATTATAATAAATTATAAATGATATAATAATTATTCACAAAGAACTCATAGCGTTAATAAATTTACAAGCACAACTCCCCTTATTTAAAAGAATGAATTACAGACAATTCTTTCCTGTTTATTGAATGATGTAACCTGCAAATTAAACCTCTGTGTGAAGTGGATAAGAATAGAATAGTACGGATGACATTACGGATGTAAAACTGACATCATAATAATCGATCCACCATTGTCACGAAACCGTCAAGACCTGGTCGGTGTAATATGACACTTGTAAGAAGATAACACTTAAGAGTACTAATAACTAATCTGTGTCCGCACTTCAAATTTTCATTAGGGGTGTAAGGTGCTCCTAAGTATGGGACGTGGGGAAACTACTACGTTTCCTTTTGTGTCTAGAGTAGAGATAATATACTGCTGCAGCCTCTGCTCATAGGACTGTACGGGGCTGGGGGAACGGAGGCTCATAGGTCAGTTGCTCCGTTGATGAGCGCCGGGCGAAGCCCAGCAATGCCCGTTCGTGTGCCCTCGCCCCCTCGCCTCGCCAGCAGCTGGGCGACGCTTGCTCCTCATCGCCACTGCCCCCGCCCCGCTTCCCCCGCCTCGCCCGCTGCCGCCGCCGTCCCGCCCCTGTCTCCCCCGCCTCGGCCGCTGCCGCCGCCGTCACCATCACCGCCCCCGCCCCCGCCGGTGCCGCTGAAAAACGCGGTGCGTGCGTGTGCTCAGCGGGCGGAGAGGGGACGCGCCGATATTTGCGTTCGGCGGTCCGTTAATTCATATTTGATTCGTTTCCGCGCCGCCGGCTATTTCCCTCGCCGCCGGGGAAGATAGCGGCGGCGGCGGCGGCGCCCGCCGCGGCCGTGGCGATGCGCGCGGTGTTTCATTACACGCCTGTAATTAGATGTCTGATTCGCTTTGATCCGGGGCGGCCCGGCAAGACGCGGCGCGGCGCGGACTCGCCAATGGGGCGGGCGAGCGGGGGGGGCGCGGGCGGGCGGGCCGGGCGCGGGGAATAACGCCCCTGCCTGCAATCAGCGCGGGCGACTCGCCGCCGCCCCCTGGCCGCCACCGCCGCCGCCCGCCGCCGCCGTCCCCCGGTAGCCATGACAGCCGGACCGCGCCGCCGTCGCCGACGCCGACGCCGACGCCGCACGGTGGGCCGAGTGCTGCGCCTGTTCGGACACACTTCGCGGCGGCTACCCCACTGCTTTACCCACGTGGGCATCGGAATGTTTTGAGATGAATGAATGCATTTTCAATTCCGAATGTAGAAAAAACCCTTTATACATTATAATCGAACACGGTGGAGCAACCTAGATTTGTCTCTTGGGAGCGGGTTTTTGTATGTGTGCAAATAAGGCTAAATGCTGAAGTTAAAAAGAGTTGATATATTGTTATTGATAACATGTTCATATGATGTATTGAATGACTTTGTTACCTCAGAACATTAGTAAAATCTATAATATTGCGGATATGTGTCAACTGCTTCCCTGCATGAGGGACCTTGTGGGAGCCGAAGTGAGGCCCCTCCCCTGGAGTTCGCTACCGATTATTTGCATAATACATTACCATTTTATACATCCCACGCTTCATATGTGTGATTTAGATAAATAAATGGTGTAATAATGAAATATTCGCAGGGATCCATTGTCTGATGAGGGCATTGTCTTCCTTCGCGAAAATGTCGTGAGAAGTTCTCGGGCGGAAAGAAATGTTTTTTTTTTTCAGTACAATAGTAAATTTTAAATAATGTATTGTGGACATAATGATTCCAAATCATGGAAGAATATGTAAAATGAATTCAGTGGGAATGATAAAAAAAATTGTACCGAATTAATGCAGAGTATAGCATCTTTTTGATTTTATGAAAATAAATCAAACGTGTCTCTTACATCCCTGTGTTAAGGTGGCTGTCTACCTGAGAGAAAAAAATTATAGAATTTTAGGTATATTTTGTTTTCACTTGTACATTTGAGTTCTTTATGCTTTTAGAGATGAAATAATTTTCAATTTTTTTTCTATTTGTTCATAAATAATTGAAAAAATATAGATTTTTACTTGAAACATCATAACTCTACAACAAATGCATATATTTTGATAATTATTTTTTTCATTTATCACAATTGAATATTCTAGTAAATGAACTATAATGATAAAGATACTGTGTAAACTAAGGAGTCATGATTTTTTTATTTGAGAAAATATAATTATTTATAAATTTATTTTGGACATTTCAGTGCATAAAACTGAAACTTTTAGTGACAGATTAACTATTCTAGTCATTCACAGAGCAAATCATGGGTTACATGCTGCAAAAATAATTATATTATTTTTAATAGTTTATGATTTATGATGTTTGACATGCATGAATGTGTGAAAATTCCAATTCGGAAAAATGCATCTGAAATTCACTCATTAAGGGCTTACCAGTTGACACTCTCTTCGAAAAAAAAATTTTCTCAAAAACTAAGAAACGTAAAACACGAAATTTCAAGATTTTTCATCATTCTTAGGTAGACAGCTTCCTTCAACAATTGAAGGCTGCCTTAACTTCTAATTTTCAAGATCTACTCTTATAACTTAATGAAGTTTTAGAAATTGTATTCCAGACTTTTTTCTTTTCATTGCCTTCCTGTTCCATTCCTGTTTGCATCTATTACTGTCAATGAGGGACTTAGCTAGTTTCATGCGGTTATTGAATATTCCATTACAATGACTCCTTTCAAACTGAGGGCTAGAAATATACCGATTTTATTTTCATATGAACTTTAGAAAGTGGCTTTAATTGTTGAAGTGCAAAATGCATTGTTCAACCAAAGTTCGTGTTTTTTTCCTTGCTTCAGATCAATGAATTATTTTTATAACCTACCTCACATATTCATCTATATTATAAAGCGTTTTGATCAAAGAAAAATCTTTCGCAAACAAAAAGAAGAGAATTATTCCATTAACAATCGAGAGAACGTTTCTTTCTATTACATTGTACAAAATATTGAGGGTAGAAACTAGTTAATTGGTTTGAGGAAAATCTCATATAATATTTGTTTTGCAGTAATAAATTCTCAATGTTACATTGAAAACATTAGAGTTCTGTTGTACTCTACAAATTAAAGAGTAGTTTAAACAGTAGCGTTTATTATACTTCAACGATCTCCAGATAAGGATACCCACATCGAACCAAAAAGTCCAATTTTTATTTTATAAGTACCCGTAAAACGAGACTACTTGAACTAAATAATTACGAGAATCATTGACAACATGAAGAAATGTTTTAATGGTAGACGATAAAAAAAAATGGACCTGTAATAACTGTAATTTTCTCTAGTGTGCATAATATAAAGTGACATACCTCTTCTCATCAACAGTAATACAGTAATAAAAAGAAAAATCTAACTTACAATATTCATTGAATATTATTTCACTACAATTTGTCATTGAGTACAATTTGATTTCTTAATATTAAGTATACAAAAATTTTGAAATCCTGCACTTGGAAGAAATTGTGTTCTTCACAAGATTTTATTATTATTATTATTATTATTATTATCATTATTATTATTATTATTACTTAGGCCATTAGCTAAAATAACTATACAAATGTTACTAACTTGTGTGGCGAAGGCGAAAGCCAATAACCCATTTCAAAGCCTCCAATCTATAGTTTTGAGCTAACAATCCTTAGTATCCATCCTACGGGTTCCAATGTCGCAGAAAAAAGACGGTATGGCTCGGCAAAAAAAAAAAAAAAAAAAAAAAAACAGGAGAAAAAAGCTGCTGCCAGGAGTCGAATAGATAGCGTTGATTTTCACTCACCGTTAAAATTCAAGGGTGAGGATTAAGTTACTCCTTAAATAATGTATTATTTTTTAACGAGCAGTGATGAAAGTTTGTAAAAATGACAGAACCGCTGAGGAAACAGTCAAGTTCCGAAACTCTGAGAGTCAAACGGAGTTTTTTAAATGATCCAGCCCGTGAGAAAATTGAAGGAACTGACTCCGAGTGTATACTGTGTGCCGGGAACTTGTTCCCGATGGTGGCAGGATTTTCGACTCTAGCTAGAAAGCTAAGAAGAGTTCAGCCGCTGTCTGGAGGAGAATTCTAGCGGCCGGCTGCTTTGATCGGTAGTTTTCCGTGATTTCGCCTATCAACATCAGGCGAGTGCTGGAGAAGTACCCTAACAAAAGGGCCACGGACCACACGCGATCTTTTCTTTCTCTTCCTTGTCCTATTCTCACTCTTTACATTCACACACTTACACTTACATGCACTACACTAACACTCATGGCGGGTAGCCGGTCGGTAGGTCAGAGCTTGTTCCGGCTGGGGCGGTGCTCCGCTGGCGGGAGATAGTATCTGGGTAGGGGGATACCCGGTTAATCGACGGTAGGACGGCGCCGGATCTCGCCATCCAGAGGGGGAATATCACTGCCACCTCCCGAGGAAAAACGTGCACTACTCAAACGGGACTAATGATCTCAATAGTGGATCCGGTCAATTAAATTTAGCCCTTGATGGATCACCAATCAATGAAAAACCAGGGACTTGTGCGCGCTTGGAATGCGTGGAGGCCCACTGCCCCGGCGCCTGCGCGACCCCTGTCGCAGCGCGGCGCAACCTCCCGGCACGCACCCACCCCTACCCCACTCTTGCCCCGTCCCCGCGCCCCGCCCCGCCTCGCCTCCGCACGGCTCCGGACGCCCCTCGGTCAGCGTGACCCCGCCGCCCCCACCCTACCCCACCCCGCCAGGCCTCGCCTCGCCCCCGTCGGCTTGTAATCACTTACTGGCGGCGCTCGCTCGTACGAATATTGCGTCCGCTGTCTCCTGCCACTTATCGATGTCGTGTGGAGGGGCCTCGAGTTCAGTACACGGAAATCGCGAGTTGATCGAGAATTCATGGGACCTGCAATTACGAAGGAATCTGCGAGGGAGACCATTTTTTTATTTCGCCAAATTCCCTTCCGAGAACTACGCTGCGTGGCGGATCGGGATAGGCGCAGCTGACCGAAGACTGCGAAGTCAGGTGGGGTATTTACCGCACAGAAGACAAGCAGATCTAATTGATTTGTTAGAATATTTGGGCCTGCTCCATTTCAACGTGTAAAATGCATGGCTTCAAGAAAATCTCCGCACACACTATGCAAGTTTAGTATAAAAATGCTTTTAAAGTGCAGAATTGCGTCCAATATAAAAGGATCACAATCGGTGAGTTATGCCATTAGTATTTCCTCATAAACGTGTTTCAGCTCAGTTTTTCGGCTAATCAGTCCATAAGAGGAAACAAAGGTTTCAAAGCAAGAGGGTAAGCTTGAATGTATCGCTTGGCAAATTCATACTAATTTTGAAACTATCTTAATAATACAATGCAACGCTTCCTGAGCAGTAGGAGACACCCCACTAGATCTATTTGCGCAGAGATTCTGCACTAGTTAGACTTTTACGTATATGTTTCACTTGATAAATTTACGTGAATAGTTTTAACTTAATCGACGTGTGCAAACATTTTGCACTTCCTGGATTTGCGCTGAGACATAAAGACCTTGCACTTGTTGACTTGCGAGAAGACTTGGTTGACTTTCACAGAGATCGTCCATTTGATCGACTTGCTTGAATCGATTCTTTAACAACTTGCGTCAAATTTCTTCACTTATAACTTGTTCAAATCCCCTTAATCACATGAACTCTTCCACACTTTTGAAATCGTACTCCTATATTCTTCTTTCGTAATATTATTCCTATATGTAGTAAGTTAATCCTTCCAACAAGTTGGGTAGCCAGAATCCACGTTTTGTGGGTCCTTGATATCGAAAAGCGATTAACGCTCAAACGTCTGGTTGTGTCTTTTTTTCAACAAACTTTATTTCGCAACATGCTCCGTTACATGTAATAACATTCTTTAAATAACATATCTAATATTGTAGTACAAGGTTCAAGACACTAAGGCAGTCATAAATGAGATGATATACTGATTGGCCTCCCAGCAACACATTCATGTGGGATTGTCTGTGATAAAGAATCGGAGCAGAAATAATTTGGTTTTGCCTTGCCCTGTTAAAATAAATGTGCATATATCGTTGTTGGTAATTTGGTGTTTGGTGATAAGAAAAATTATTTAGAGATTTTACCTTTAGTTGTATTGTTCTCATTGTTTTTCCAAATTTGGAAAACCAACCTAACCGTTAAATTTTGTTGCTAATGAGGTTTTCGAATTTTGTTGTAGTACATAATGGATAATGTTTTGTCTTCAGTAGCCTGATAGGTAAGCTAGTCTGCTAGTTCGTGGCCTGAGCTTTTATCAATCGAAAGTTTATTTGAAATTCACTCTTTTCCAGGACTTAAATTTCATGCAGGATTGCTTATATAATTGAACTATGGTTAGGATTATTGTTTAACATTGCCAATGCACTCTATTTATTGAGACTGTTCTGTTAGTGTCCGGTAGATTTTGTACTTTTAAAGCATCCGATATTACTTCAGAATAGCAATTTCATCAGCCTGATTATATTTGCACAATATCCACATAATGTATACTTTAATTCCTTGATTATTGTGTATCCATGTTACATGGCTGCTGCTGCTCACACCTTTTCATTTGCTTTACTTCCATCTCTATATATTTGTACTCTGTAAATAAGGCTATTACTTCTTTAATGCAGATCATTTCGCAGGATGTCTCGAGTATTTTGGATTTAATGTCTTAACATACCCTCTTTCGCCATGTGTTGCTTTGTACAACAGGTCGAACTCTAAATATAATACGAGAACAAGAAAAATCGTATCAGATAGTCCTTTTGGCTTTGGAAATATTTACATTCATCAAACTCAACATTTTCTGAAGTTTATTCTTGTTCTTTTGAATATTCAAAGCTTCTTCCCAATCTGGTGCTCCGTACATTACGATACGTTCAATTGCTCCCTGGAAAATAATATAAAGTGCCACCGTAGATCCTAGAACCCATTTCAGTTTAGCTGATCCTGATAGCTTAGAAACAAGTGTTTAGAGTCTTTTCCTAAATGTATTTGGTAAATTTGTTGACGTTGAATTTCTGATCAATGTACATTCCTAAATATTTCAACACATCCACTTACTTAAAAATTTTATCATTAAGAGAGATATTAATAATCTCATTAAGTATTTTTCTCAGTTTGGAGATCAGAAGAACTTGAGACTTTTAGTCATTGAATTTTATTTTGTAGTTCTCAGCCCAAAATTCAATTTTTTATCAGGTCATGTTTTAAAAAACTTTACAAATTCAGTACACTGCGACCGTTTGGCAAGAGCAGAAATTCGTCTGCCAAAGCTATGATTTCAGTTTTATGAATGAAATGAAAAGACAGAAGCGTATTATATAAAATATTCCGCATGCCTTGTTCGCAAACATGATCCTTGTGGGTAGCCTTTCTGAATTGTTTTTTCTATTATGAGATATTGGGGCTCGGCAGGTTTCCCCGAAACTGAGGCCGCGTACGTTATTGAGGGCCTTAGGACTGATTTGTAAAGAAACAAAGAATTTTCAATTTTTAGAGATGACGTTTTATTAATAAGGGGATATAATTGGAATAGGGCTCCATAAGTTTAATTCAGTCTGTGTATAATATGAGGTTTTTATGTAAGACGAGTATCCAAGAGAGCGCCTAGGTATTTGATTGATTTATTTGTAGGGGCCCATGTAATCGGATAATTATTTACTTTTAAAGGGGAAAGATATTTGTTCTTTGCACGGTAAACATTTTTGTTTCACATGTTGATGGGTTTAGCTGTAATCACCATTTTTTGTCCATTCAGAAAACATATTAAAGTCTTGTTGAAAGTTATTTATTGCTTCAGAGATTAAGTCACAAGACGTGACGATTGCTGTGTCGTCAGAATAGAAAGCCGTGTCGCATAACAGTTTGACAATTGAGGAATATCTGCCGTAAAGGGGGTTGGAGAGAGTGGGGTCCCTTGAGGAACACCGTCTAGAATTGGGGTAGATAAGGATATGGTATTGTTCATTTTTACTGTGAAGTATCTATTATCGAGAAAGCGTTTTATAATTTGGAAAAAATATTCTGGGAGTCCTAATTAACGTAATTTGTATAATAATCCATTGTGCCAGACTTCATCAAATGGCTGCGCGAAGTCTAAGAAGGCCGCTATGCAGAATTGTTTACGTTGATATGCTGGAGCAATTTCTTCAACAATTCTTAATAGTTGGTGGGTTGATGAGTGAAGATTTCGAAATTTTGGCGTAAATACACATTTTGAGGTACCCTGAGACTAAAAAACGTTTTTTCAAAACATCCGTCCGTCTGTTTCTGGCTGTCTGCCTCTGTCCGTCCGACTTCGAACAACACTAGCACCTAAACTAATCGTAAGATTGTTGTCAAATATTTTCCGATGAATATTCTCCGGTGAATCTGTAATGGTTACTCTAAGAGTTTGAAAATCATTATTTAAATGAAACTGAAATGAATTACTGATATACACTTATAAAGACGGCGGAGGGCCCATTTCTACTAATTATCCTGAATTTTCGAGAAATGCAAAAGTTTGGTACTGCCGATTCCGTACCCGATATCGCTAAGGCAGAAGTGTCGTAGGGATCTCGGACCGGAGAGTTGCAGGTTCGAGTGTCGCCTCGGGCATGGTTGAATTTGTGTTCGTCCTTTCACCACTTATCATCGCCATATCATTTCATCTTCACAGTTACCTTAACGTTAACTCCAACGGTGGGCGTTAATGACCTAGATATTGATGCGATCTTAAATAATAAAAAAGAGTTTGATACTCTTTGGTCCACTTATTTCATCTACGTTATGGAATATAAACATTTTTTCTTGAAAGTAAATGTATTTAACTTTATTAATGTTATTTCATTAATGTTACGAAACTTTTTTTTAAAAAATTGTAGTTTTCTCTCAATTTTTAGGGAAATGTGGACATATTAAAAACAAGGTTTTATCAAACATGGCTTCAAATTTTTGCTTTAAACGTTTCCTGCGGATGTTGTTAAAAACATTGAATTACGTGACGTAAACGCCATTGTGACGTATAATTTTGTTTCTCATTAATTAAAGAAATGTATTTTTTTTAATTTGTGAAGTCATTAATATTTACATTTCGGACATTTTTATAGATAATTACATTTTTCTAAAACTGATTTAAATATTTATTTATGAAGTTTCTCGAAAACTTAATAGTCTTCTATGAAAATGTACTTGAAATTGTGCATTTTCAGAATTGCTCTAATGGCATTTTCTTAAAAACTGTTCCGAATTTTGAAATAAAAAATGAGTAAGAAGAACCAGTATTTACTTCTGTATAATCTTTTTAAAGCCGAATTTCAATTATACTATTACCAGACCGAAATATTGAAAAGTTGTGAAGAAATATTTTTTAGGTCTTATTAGGTAGAAGCTGGAAAGAGGATGAAGCAAAACCGACAAGTTAGCTGAGAAGAAATAAAGAAACGCTATTCTGAAGGATTCGTTCTTAAATGAAATCTATTCTAAAAATATATATCTTTAAATAATGTCCTGTATATTTTTTGAAAAACCTGTAACTTTCACGCAATTTCTTGATAAAGTTAATTCAATTTTTTTAAATATCAAAACAGGCCCAACATTTTTGTTTATTTTTACTTCGAATAGAACAAAGGACGATTAAAATGGTGCAGTCTCATTTTTATTGAACTTTGAAAATTTTTGAAAATTGCAAAAGTTAGAAATAATGCAGGAAAGTATGTACTGTTTGAATACTACAAGTTCTTTCCCAGTATATCGCTCTCTCATCTTTCTCCTTTCTCTCTTCTCTTCGTTGCCTCCTAGTCACTCTACCTTTCACCTCCTCGCCCCCCTGAAACTGTTTCGTTTCTAACTCTTTTTTCACTACATCTCTTATCCGATCCCTCGCTTGTTTCACCCTTTTGTGTTTACCATGCATCCTCCAGATTCCTTTCTGTTCTTCTGTGATCTCCTGTTTCTTCTTCTACACATATCTCATTATCTTTCCTAATACATCCAGATTTAAATTTACATACAAATTTTTCAACTATCATCCACCATACTTTTAGAAATACGTACTTTTCTACCACTTTTGTAAATTTACGTTGTGTTATTTATTCAAAGACTCATAAATCTCCCTGCTTTTTGTGCCGGGCACATTTCTTGGGAGAGACGTGCGCGCGCACGTAACTAACTAAATCCACGGAATTATATAACATCTGTTTCTTCGAAAGAAAGAAAAAAACAATATGTTGTAATGCGCTTTGCTTATAAAGCCCTCTCGAGAGAGCTTGTTGTATTTGTCAGTGCGCTTTCGCAGGTTTAAGTGTTCCAGAAACGCGTTTGGAAATTGTTCTCAACTCATTCGCTTGTTTTCTGGAACCAACGCATCTAGCAATTTGTATATTTTACCTCTATATTTATTTTCGTTGTATTCCTTCAATTTTGTGTTGAAATCATTATCATTATTAAATATTAATAACACAATACCTTTAGTTGCTCAACAGTCATGGAAAAGTTTCGAAAGTTTCTTTATTACTCGTTTGATTCTTTTTCAAATTGTATTCGGTATGCATCAAGAAAGTAAGTTTCTTCAGGTTAACAAAAAGAGAACACAATTTGATGCAAAACTTTATTGTATTAGATACAGCACATGTACTAACGTTTCATAACATAACCACCAGAATTGATACACTAGTCATTCCATGATATCAACATTTGTATCCCTATATCGTAAGACTGCCGCCTCGGATGAATACCAGTGCTTGAACCTGATACTCTGCGTCCCTTTGATGTGCGTAATGGTGACCGGATAGGAATTTCATGAGGTGTAGGAAACGATGGAAATCGCTTGGGTCGAGATCAGGCAACAGGATGGATGGTCATTCTGCGAGCCACTCACGGCTCGATTTACATCTTCTGCAGCAGTTTCACTAGGAGGTCTTGACTGTCTTCCCTTTAGTAAGATCTGCAATATTTTGAGCCAATGTTCGAATAAGTTTTGTAGAAAACATTCTAAGAACAAAAAAGACATAGTTTGATTTGCCGTTTTACGAAGATGTTGAGAATGGCTTTGTGCTATTTGTTCTAGTTCTCCTGATAGGAATTTCACAGCATAAGCCGCATAATATGAGTCAGGACTTTACCAGGAACTTCATTAGTAAATAAATTGATAAAATAATGTTAGTGATTCAAAGTGTTTTAGGATATTACATCGATATAAAGCGCTCGTCGTGTTTTAGGTCGATTAATTTTCCTAAAACTATTTAAAAACTAGTAGTGCTACAGAACAGCACAGACTTTATCGTAGTAAAGTTTTCTAATTTCCTTGGTGTGGACTGGCTTTAGGGTATATATATATATATATATATATATATATATATATATATATATATATATATATAATATATATATATATATATATATATATATATATTATTGCAGCAAAATGTTTGTTGCGGGATGCTTCTGCGTCTGCTTTTCCTGCTTAACTAGTGGTTGGCTACCTATCCATTCCATCCGGCCACGTAGTAAAAGAAAAAATTACTCCCGGATACACTTATCTCCAACACACTTTTTATTCCACAGCAATATTAAATTTCAGTGATTCAAGCTGATGCCGATTCCGTCTACCATGACCATTGAACGAGACACTCAAGGGTAGAGATAGTGTTCAACGTTTCGGAAACGCAAGGTCTATTTAGGGATATTCTGGGATAAAGAAAACCCGAGAAGCAAAGGGATTGGTATAATGGAGAAGGGGAGAATGTTGGCTACTGCATTGGTAGCAGAGGCTGGTGAGTGATTACAGACAACTCTAAATGCCTGCTGTGATAAATTACCTGTTCGTTTATAAAACTGTTTTTCTGAAATGTATGTTTGTTGTAGGTAAATGCACAATAAATGGTGCTAATTTTATTCAATATTATGACCAAAACAGTTTGAGCACTTAGGCAGCTTGAGATATCTTTGTTGACGGTTGCTGACTTCTTAAAAAATAATCTGTGAACTTGTCTTCGTCTTAAATCAAGTGATGCAGAACTGAGGGGTAACTCTCTTTGCAGAAGTAGCACACTTGCGAGATGGCATTAAAAAGATTTGAAAACTTTATTTCCTTAGCTTCCTTTAATAAGTGAGAATTATTATCTGGAATCTACATTCTCTAATGAAAATATAAATATTGCAACACTTAATATTAGTTTATTTCTAACTTTAGCAAGGGATACGCTGAAAATGTTTTTAAAAATATCAGTTGTGGAACTCGTTTAGACCTTATTAGGACAAGAATGGTCGCCGTTATACTCGTATTAATATTCTTTAAATTGTATAAAATAAGTTTCCTTTGGTTGGTTGATTGATTAATAGATTTATCAGTGATTCCGGGCGCGTCAACTGCTAAGGTCGTTAGACCATTAAGTGTAGTGCATGTTTTCATTGGGGAAGTGGCTGTGATCTTCCCCATTGGATGGCGAGATTTGGCGCCGACAGTGTCGGCTTGCGGGGACTTTCCCCATCCAAGAATCTCCCACCACTGGGGCTCCGCCCCAGCCGGAACGAGCTAAGCTCTCGACTAGTTTCCCGTATAGTGGGACAATGTAGTGTACGTGACTGTGCGTTAGTAATAATTGAGGAAATGAGAAGGAAGAGGAAGGAAAGATCGTGCGCGATACGTGACGCCTTTGGTAGGGTACTGCTCCATCAGTCGCCTGGTTTTCATCGGAAAAAACATGGAAAACTACCAATCAGAGCAGCCGGCCGCTAGAATTCTCCTCCAGACGGCGGCTGAATTCAACCTAGCTTTCTAGGTAGTGTCGAAAATCCTGCTGCCGTGGGTATTCGAACCCTAGCACCTCCCGGTCAGAGGCAATAGAGTGACATCAGTTTATATCCTGAGCCACCATTGCTAATAGTTCGCTCCGGTATTTCTTCAACGAAATCACAATTTGGAGCAAAACCACCAATGAGAATGAAAGACCAATGCACTGATTTTAATTTTTCCATTGAAGGTGTCAGATTCAGACTATGCACTGGTATTGAATTTAATTCATGCCTTCTTTTTCGTGGCGAGACTCAGGCCATGAGGCCTGCTCTTCCGTCTGACTAAGCAAATTTCGCTATGCTTCTTTCATCAACTAGGGGAGAAAGAAGATATTACTTGGGCGACGGAACAGGCAATTTGAATTTAGCTGACAGGTTTCATTTTCGATTGAAGATCTTTTAAATGCAGTAATTCTACTAACATCAGACAGCCTGCTTTACTTCCTCTCCGAAGGAAGGCATACGAAGGAGTTTTTCGCCTCATCGATCGGGTTTGAACTCCATGATACCCTAACGGTTACACCATCGGCGACCGCAATATTGTTGAACGTTTTATCTATTTGGTACTGTTCGAGTTTATTTGTGATGATAGTACTGTTTAGAATTGTTGAGGAATGAACATACATCTTTAAATATTCATGGTAACTATTTGAATTATTGAATACTACTTTCCGAAATGGAACTGTGGAGTGTATAAAACATTCACAGCGAAATGTGCACCTACTTTGCGAAACTTTGACATTGTCGTTGACATGTACAGGATTTTGTATTTTCTTAATTACTGATTGAAGATGAAACAAAATTGATATGCTAAACAGACGATACCCAAATAAATGTACATGCGGGAGAGTGACAGGATTGTCTCTGCGGAATCAGGGTAGTTGACGTTGCGATCTTGTGAAAGGAGTTATCGGTCGTACGTGGCAGCGAACATAGAACGGCTGTTAGGATAGCGCTAGAGGTAGCCGCTAGCGGAGCGCGTTAGAGAGGCGGTGGATGGGACGGGGCGATGGCGCTGTGCGACGCGGCGATGCGCGAGCTGCCGCCCCGCCCCGCCCCCGCCTCCGCCCCCGCCCGCGCCGAAGGCACAGCGCACGCACAGCGCCCGCCTCCGCCGCCGATGCGATGCGCGTTTTTTGCGCACGGGTAAAGACTCGCGAGTAATGATTTTACGTCAAATCTTGGCGCGTGTCAGTACCTCGTCCGAATGTGAAATGCGCCGCTACTCTTTGTTCGGCGGCATGACACATGTCATACACGGCTCGCCGGCAGGCCGGACCGCCCGCCCGGCGGCAAATGCGAAGAGGGGGGGGGACCGGGGGGGGGGGCTGGGCGGGGGCCGCCGTTCGAGTCTGGCGGCGCGGCGCGCGTCACGCAGCATTCGCGCTCAGCCTTTCCCCCCGCGCGCCGAGCCGACCTGCGTTCCGTCACCCGCCCGCGACGCACCCGGCCGTCTCATCAACGGCCCTGGGCGGCAGGTTTTCCTTTGTTGTGCACCCGAGCATTATTCCAATTTTAAAATTGTTACGTATTTAGTGACGTACGCCCCTTAACAGTTTATGCTCACGTAGGCGTCGTGATCATGGGTATTTGTAATAAAATTTCAGCTGCCACTGTTTTCCAACGTGTCCATTCTCTTCACTCTTGAGGATTGTCATAATAAACAATATTCCAACAAAAAGAAAATATGTTGTTCGAAAGTTATGGATGGTTAATTAATCGGCAAACTGATATATATATATATATATATATATATATATATATATATATATATACACATACACACATAAGCGTTCTGTATTCTTGAACCATCTAATTCTAATTGTTTTGTATTCTTGAAGCGCCGATTAATTATATCTAATACCTTTTCCAAGATTTCGCCAGTCTTATAATCACTTGACGAAATTATTAATTGGGTATTTTAAACAAGTATTTCACTTTAAATATCCTGTCTTAATATTCATGCGTCCGTATCTTTTGTACACTAGCAAGCCTCTTTCAAACAAACTTGTCTCCTTAGCAACCCATTACATTACTCAATTGTTCATTCCCTTACGCGTTGATACACTAGTACCAAGTTCTATATTTTCATTTCGTACCAAATATTTTTCGGATGGGTTGTAATACACAATTTGTATATACTTATATTTGTATATTATATAATACATTGCGAAGGTTTATCACACGATTTTGTGAGATAATAGATTTTCAGGAAAGTTAGTATCTTTGTGAAAATTACTACAACACATCTTTCCTCCTAGACAAGCGCAGTAACACTGGGGGGAGCCGGGAAATTACTTATACTTTCTCATATCCAGGTATGACTTCAAATTATCTATATGGATTTACAAACTTTTTAAGGATGATGATATTTGTGTTGTCCCGGGATCATATCTCTTCAATACTTATAATGCTGTATGAAAAGATGGCGATTTAACACGCTACTGTTAGTAAGAGAGTTACTCTCAAGGATTCTTCAAACATATTTAAGACGAAAACTGTAGAATTTTCTAGACACTTGTGAAGTAATTCTCTGACGCACATGCAACCCTCAAGACGCATTACGATGTATATTTGGTAACCATCGTGTGCAACTCAATTCGTGTGTTCTATGCCATTAAAGCTGATTTTTTTTCCACATCGACGGGTCGAATTATGGTTTTTAGACCGTAGCATACAAATAATGCCATTTTAGATTGTACATTTTTGGACGTTTAGACCCAATAGTTCTCTAGCCTCTTATAAACCCTCCCTTAGCGGCAGTTCGGGGGACTTTCCTATAGGGATGCAATGTCGTGCTTCTCTTTATTATGTATCCCCATCCCTACTCCCTTCCTTCCTCTCTTCCCCCCCCCTCTCTCTCTCTTTCTGAAACACAAACACACCAATAAACACATGGACATATTACATACATACTTCATACATACATAAATGCATTCTAAATATACACAAACATACATACTGCATGCATACATGGATCATATATTCATACTACATACATACATCATAAATACATACGAACATCGTACATAGTACATACCTGCTATTATATTTAGTGCTCTGATTTAAGTTCATGATGGGCTTCGGATGTTTTAGTTTTTTAACTGTCAATCGTTAAGAATTAATTTTCAACGATATTCTTAGTTGTACTTTCAAACCACATTTGGCAGAAAAGGCCTCTCCAAGTTTTTCGAAATGCATTAAAATAAACATAAATTTGCCGTACACATTCGAGTTTTTAAACACTCCATATAACACTATACTTATTTACTGTAATTACATATCAAATTGAATGTACAAGAAAATGTGCGTACGTCAGCAATTTAATACAATGATAACGATTTGATACAATGAGACTATTTTAAAAATCAACGCATTCTGATATAGAGGAAATAGCAGGTGCACGTGCATCTAACAACATACATTACGATGCGTTTTTAGGCCCTTTATACATCAGATTAAGGGGCACCACGTATGTTTCTGATACCTTTAACTATAAGATTAGACGGTTTAGAACATTGTATTACGTGTTCGTATAGCGGTACCGCCCACTTTCTACCTCGTGTTATCAGAAACGTTTGAAGTTTTAAAACCATTGTTTACACAGAACGGTTGTATCGCTCCAACACGTGAAGCATACATTCATTATTAAACTGATATTTTACTACAGTAAATAGTCGAAATACATTTTTTATTATTGATTAATTACATTGTGAATTTTGGAGAATTTAAATGATAATTTTTTAATTCATAATTTCAGATTTTTCCTTCAAAATTGTTGTCTATAAATATTAAGCGAGGCACACTGTAATCAAATAAATTGAATTACTCAAACGTTTCGCGAGGAGACGGTGCAAAACTACAATTATCAGTGAAAAAGCATTGCAGTAATACTTTTCCACGTATGGGTTTGAAAGTGTATGAAAGTTGTGGATATGTTCAGAAACACCTTTGACGTCATGATGAATGCATTCAATTGTGGAAAGATCACACGTAAAATCAACTGGGATGCGTAATAATATATGTGATTGTAAGATGCAGAATTATTGGACAATGCATTGCACTTCTAGATTTTGAATAGCATCACGTTTTTTGCCAATGTCTAAGTTATATCAGAAGGTACCTCTCTTACTTATTTTATTATTCATTCATTGCAATTATTTTTATTGTTAGAAATATTGTAATAATACAAAGAAAGGAAAATATTTTATTTTATTTTATTTTATAATTGAATCGCCTTAAATCTATATATAGTAACATGAAAACATATTGTTGAGTGTAGGTTACTGGTTTTATCACAAACAAAAATATAATTTCCGAATCGCGTACAAATATGTGAGGGTACATGAGATATTTTGAACGTGAACATTTTACAATAATAGATCAAATTATTGTCGTATACAACTGCGACTATTAATTCGCGAGTAAAGGGAAATCCACGGTGTATGAAGAGAGAGAAGTAAAGAAAGAAAGCACCCAGGCGATCATCTTTCAGACGCTGAAAAGAAAAAGAAGTGAATTACATAAAAGAGCAGGGTGATAGAACGGAGCAACTTAACCAGTTTTTAAGCCAAATAAGAATGCAGTAGCAACATTCTTCTACATGGGTATAGTACGACTGCCATTGTGTTTATAAATGTGAATACGAAATAAAAGGATACAATTCTGAGTAGGGTTTGATTTCTGGTGGAACGAGTCGGAACGGCGTTCCGGTAGCTCGGAAATCATTATTAAATTATATCATAAATATATGACTATTTCTATTAAATTAATAATTAATTTGGAACGCGTTCCGGGACCTAAAGTTTTACAAATCAAGCACTGGTTCTGAGAATCCCGCAATCTCATTTGATGTCATTCATGTCATTTCGTGGCGCAGAGTGCATCGTGTCTGTTCATTGCCTAATCTGTTGTGTAGAAAGATTACTACATGAAGTAAGAGATTATTATAAGAGAAGTCCGCTTTGACAGCTACTACGTAGCCTCTGTTGGCAGCAAAATTGCAAGTTATGTCCATGCACTCATTTTATCAGTGTATTCGTTTACAGTTAGCTCATTTGTAAATGGCTTCTACCACTATCTCTTGCCGGGAGCGGTAGCTCAGTGCATCAACTGATGCCACTGCAGCACCCCTAACCGGGAGGTCCTAGGTTCGAGTCCTGACGGCGGCAGGATTTTCGACACGAGCTTTCCACCTACGTCGAATTCAGTCGCTGTCTGGAGGAGAATTCTAGCGGCCGGCTGCTCTGATTGGTAGGTTTCCGTGGTTTCTCCGATCAACACTAGGCGAATGCCGGAGCAGTACCCGGACCACGGACCGCGCGCGATCTGTCCTTCCCCTTCCTTATCCTATCCTCTCCCATTACACACTCACTTAAACTAACATACACTACACTACCACATATTCCGGGAGACCTGTCGGGAGCATAGAGCTTGTCCCGGCGGGGGCGGTGCCCCGCTGGTGGGAGAGTTCTGGTTAGGCGGAAACCCCACTAGCCGACGGTAGGTCGGTGCCGGATCTCGCCATCTAGCGAGAGGAAAATCACAGCCATTTCCCCATAAAACATGCACTACACTAACGGGACTAATGACCGAAGCAGTTGGCGCGCCCGGAAACACGAAAAAATCAATCAATCTCTTGCAATGTCATCGCCCAACATGACCTTAATTTGTTTCCCTACATATCAATGTGGCAGGGGCGGACTTAGCCGATGATTTTGGGGAGGTGGGCCATCATATATTTTTGTTAAATAATAAATATGTTTGTTGTTATATTGTGTATTGTTTTTGTAGTGTTTATATCATATTACACAATACATTTTTAAAAACAATTACGTAATTCTAAAAGAAATACATATTTTAATTAATTTTGACAATTCAAGAAAGGGAACAAACGAAAATTGTAGGTTTTTTTGATGGGAGGTCATGGCCTACAGGCCCCTCCCCCTGGAACTAACACTGCAAAGTGGTGTGTTGTTAGAGTAACTCTTCTGTAACATGTCGGCGGCGCGCGTGGCCTGGGCCTCTGGGACGCGTGCGACGGACGTGCGCAGCGTGCAGGCGCCTCCGGAGGAGCCAGGGGCCGCTCAGCGCCGGGGGCGTGGCACGGCGTCGGTTGCGGGGCCCCGCCGCGGGGGCGGGGAGGGCGCGGCCGCCGACGTCGCGGCCCCGCGCGTTTGATGCGCTCCGCGATGCTCGTTTGTCTCGAACCTCGCAAAACGTTCGCCCGCCTCCCAGCGGCGCGGCGCGGCGCGGCGGCGCCAACTTTCCAGAAACAAAACTCTGCCGCTCTCGCGCCGGAGGCCGCCGGGCGGGCAGGGGGAGGCGAGGGAGGATGGGATGTAGGATGCGACGGTAAAGGCGTTGGCGGTGGTGGTGATGGAAAAGGTGACGGAAGCGACGGGGACAGTTGGCAGAGTTGGCGGCGGCGGCGGGAGGAGCAGCGGGCGCAGAACGCGAGTGTCAATATTTGGGGCAAGAACAAGTAGCGGGTGGGGCGCGGGCGGGGGCGGCGAGGGCTTCAAAGGCGCGCCCCGCGGCTGCAGCGGTGCGGCGCGGAGCGGCAGTCTTCGCCGTCGGAGTGCGGTCGCCGCCTCCCCTCTCCACCCGCCCCGCCCCACCCGGCAGGCTCTCCGCAGCGAAAAGACGCGGACGGGTTTTGGTTTGTTGTGTACCTGCGTCGGCGGCCGCCGCCGCCGCCGCTGCGGGGCTGCGGAGCGTGAACGCGCGCAAAGTAGCGAGAAGGAGGCGCAGAAGAAGACGCAGCTGCGAGGGGCTGGGCTCTTTGGCGCCACGCGGTTTAATTTGCGGGTTTACCGCGCGCGTTTTAATCTCCGCCCGATCCCTCTTTCGCAAAGGCAACCAAGTATGGAGCCGCCGAGATGCACGGCGGCGGGAGTTACAGTTCAGCTGGATGAGACTGGCGTCGCAGTTTCCACGACGCTCTTTGTCCCATTCTGTCGGAGTGCATCAGTTACTCTTTCATCGTTCATATTTTTGTTCAATTTATTATTAGATGACGGTTTGTGTAATCAGGTGGTATTAAGAATTACAATTGGCCAAAACCAATTCTGTTGACTTATATTCAGAACAATATTTGTAGTAAGCGAATAAATTTCCTGTAATATATGGAGAAGCTAAACCATCTAGTAAATAGGATTATATTATGTACTTTAATTTTGGAACTTGAATGGAAGGTATAAGTTCGAAATATTGGTCACGTATATGGAACGAAACAGTTTCCACCCGTAAACATCTACTTGTAGTGTTGCGCAACCTCAGCCTTAACAAGTATCAAAGAATGAATCATTGATGATTACAATGCAGTGTTGCATCCTTGTGAGCTGGGTTGGATGTCAAGGTACCTGTCAGAGACAACGTGGGTGGGTTGGGAGTTCCTCCACGTCTGCTCGTAGCCGAGGGCGCGAGCGGCGGCGCGTCCGTCAGCGGCCATGACGACTGACGGCGCGTCGACAGCGCACGGCCGCCGTGGCCACCGACGTTGACGACGCCGGAACCACCACCACCACAACCACTGCCGCAGGCGCGTCCAGTCCCCCCCCCCATGCAGCAGTAGAGCATCTCACTGCCTAGCTAGCAACGGCGGATGCGTTAGGCTTCAGCACTAATTGGTTGCACTCCATTCCCTCCGCCTTGGCTAACATTCAGCGATCAACGCTGCGATTTACCATTATCCTTTTCACCATTGCAACTGCAACATCAATTCGGTCGCCACCAGCACTGTCCCGAGGCAACTCCATCGTTTGAGTTACGTATTTGAGAGCACTATTTTGTCACTCATGGCTCAGA
Source organism: Teleogryllus oceanicus (assembly GCA_964035755.1). NCBI lineage: Eukaryota > Metazoa > Arthropoda > Insecta > Orthoptera > Gryllidae > Teleogryllus > Teleogryllus oceanicus. Next base: position 107,258,371 of record CAXIVR010000004.1, on the reverse strand, counting down.
TTTGGTTTAGCATTGCTAATGCGGTACGGTTCTCATTTCCTTCCGATTTGTAACCTTGAAGAATTTTCTGGTGCACTGTCAATTGCCATTCTAGTCATCACCGTTACCGTCGCCGATCTCCGAAACACCCGCCATCACAATTTACACCGCCACAAGTTGACTATTGACATTCATGTTGTATGCAATGTAGCAATTTCATCTTTATAATGATTTATAAACATTTTTTAGGAGAGTGTATGCATGGCTCATTTTCGGCAATACTCGATGTTATATTTTAATTTTCCTTTCAAAGCAATAATAATAAATTTGAGCAAACATTCTAGATAGTTTCTAATTCATTTTGCAGATCTAGAATATTGCAAACCCTAAACTTCAAACATGTGTACAACGCCTCGTCGTAAAAACTTTTAATTCGCGTGTCATCCAAGAGAAAAACACGACGTCTGCGAAGGAGACGCAAAGAGCCGCAGATGGATCTTCTTCGGGTGTTCGGAGGCGGCGGCTGCGATGCGGTCGGGGGAGCTATGCAACCACGCGACGGCCCCACCCCCGCACACACGTCGCGCCGCCAGAAGGAAAGGAAGAAAGCTATCAGTTTCCTCGCCAGCAAGCACGCCCGCCCGGCCCATGCGCCTCAAGCCCCGCGCGATAATGACGCCACTCCCCCCTCCCCGCGCTGTTCCCGATGCGCCTGTTCCTCCGACTCTGACTTCTGCTCACCGTGCGGGGGAGGGGGGAACGGATTCCAAATTTTTCTCCGATGGGAATTCTTCAAGATTCTAGAATCTAAAATTGAATTTTCTCCAAGATTCTAGAATCCATTGAATTTCTACATTATTTACATTCCTTCATAAACGATAACGACAATAATATTATTAATAAAAATGATAATAAAACCAATTTCGACAGCAATGTGTAATAAATAGATCTACTGTAAGTTGTAAGACGTATTTTATTATAAAGTATCATTTTTAATCATTAAATTTTCACTTCTAAAAACTAGTTTTATTGATGTTATAAATATGGTACAAGTAGCAGAAATATAAAACAAATGAAACCTCAGAGAATTCAATTGCATCAAATTCAAATGTCACAAACACAACGAAGATTCTGTTTTTCAAATCAAGAGAATTTTTAATGGCTGCTAATAACAGATATAGCTGTAAAACATGTTCGGATATTGCAGTTTTGCATTCTTATTTACTCGCAATTTTTTTCGTTCCACATTTCAAATGCTTGTCAAGGATCAGAATCATCCACCCCATGAAACTAGTCAATACGAATCCTTTAAATAACTCGTAAATTGTTTCATTAACTACTGTATCCCCAAATCTTGCTTAAGAGAAAGTTTAAGCGATATTACAAAATACTTTTATTGCGCGAGTGAGTCAAAATACACCAGCACTTCTTCAAATTTCTTAGCAGCATCAAAATCGCGTGTCTTGTACGTTCTACCTTCACCGTTTCGCCCTTAAGCATCAACAACACCCGAGCACTCCAAATATCTCCCCCTCTCCTCAGTCGTTTTTCTTCGCGTTACGACTCGCACCGTGCGCAAACCACCTTCGCTCGCGCCGTCTTTTCTTCGCCCTCGCCGGCGCTCGCGCCCGCACTTCTCCCCCCGCCCGTGGCGGACTGCTAATATCCGGCGGCGCGCAATAAATCAGATTCCCGCCACCAGGCAGCGCGCGCCGCCGCGGAAGCGCGCGATGAGACGAAGACGACGACGGTGGCGGCGGCGGCAGCTCGGCAGAGGAGCGGCGAACGCGACGCGACGCGGAGAAGCAAGAATGCGGAACCCAAGTGGCGGGGTTGCCTTGTCGATTGACTGATTTTTTCGTGTTCCGGGCACGTCAACTGCTTCGGTCATTAGTCCCGTTAGTGTAGTGCATGTTTTCTCGGGAGATGGCGGTGATCTTCCCCCGCTGGATGGAGATCCGGTGCCGACCTACCGTCGGCTAGGGGTTTCCCAACCAGGACTCTCCCACCAGCGGGCACCGCCCAGCCGGGACAAGCTCTATGCTCCGACCGGTCTCCCGGAATACGTGGTAGTGTAGTGCATGTTAGTGAAAGTGTGTGTAAGGAGGAGAGGATAGAACAGGGAAGAGGAAGGACAGATCGCGCGCGGTCCGTGGCCCGTTTGGTAGGGTATTTCTCCGGCATTCGCCTGGTGTTGATCGGAGAAACCACGGAAAACTACCGATCAGAGAGCCGGCCGCTAGAATTCTCTCCAGACAGCGACTGAATTCGAACTAGCTGAAAAGGTAGTGCCGAAAATCCTGCCGCCGTCAGGACTGGAACCTAGGACCTCCCGGTCAGAGGCGCTGCAGAGACATCAGTTGATGCACTGAGCTACCGCCCGGTTTTTGGTTAAAATTTCGGAAGGCGAATTTTGAATGTTTTTAGCGAAATATTTCTTTCCATATTGGTAACAAAAAAAGTGTCAATTGATCGAATATATCCATTGATATACATATATAATGAATACAAAAACATCGTATATTTATTAAATCAGTATCGTGGTGAGTATTTATTTCTATACGTAAATTTAATGATTTATAAGTACACAATATTTGCGTCCGTTACAAATGTCGTACACTTTTTTAATAGCTTTAATGTAAATAAAAGGACATTAAGAGGTCGCTAAAGCATTTGACAGCCTAGAGCGCACATTAGCCAAAGTCAGGAACTGGGCGCTGCACAAGAAGTTGTCGATTGAGGAGGAAGAGAAGGAGGGTTGTGTCTGAGGGTAAGACGTGTAGGCGAAGGCGAACTTGTTGAGAACAAGGACAGATTATGGTTTAACCGTTGATACGGTGTACTGAGCTTTTGCTCTAAGTCATATCAACACACATAAACGAACAGAATGAACACCATGACGAGCGATGGAGGAAGGCATGAGGTGGGGGAATCCGGAATAAGTACTAATATAATTACATATTTGGATAAGAAATTTTACATTGGTCGTAATAGCCACTGAGTAAAAGTAGCCGGAGTCGACGATAACCACTTGTTTGCCGACGACAGTATGGTGGGAAACAAGATATTAAGAAATGACGCATGTGGCATTTGGCAGGCAACAATAGTGGTAGGCAACTCATTTTGAATTAGTGTCTGACGTTTGGACGAAATCTTTTTGTGCCAGAACGTGACCAGCAAACTCCGGTGTATGATGACTGTCAATTAGGGAATGTCACATTGGTGACCTACCTATATGAAATTCTCGAACACATATTCATGGACAAAATGTGATCTTATTCGGCTCTTTACATGCCGTAGATGGTTGTAACATTTATTCTGAGATACAGTTGTAACATTTATTCTGAGATACATGTGGACAGGTTAAATGTCACGCTACAATATCACACATTTTGTTATAATTTAAATTACTCGTATATTCATATATCGTTACGAGTATAACATCTAATTTGTGATACTTCAGAAACGTGAGCTACCCAATAAAGCATAAATTTTAGAATTCATTGGTTCAGAAAAGAAAGAAATTTTTTACTCCAAAGTAATTAAGTTTTCAAAATTTGTTGAACAGTTTTTTATCACTAGGAGAACTATTACTTTTTGTATATTTATTAATGTGCATAATCAAATACTCATTTTGAAACTGAAAGAAATTTTACTTCATGTTAAGTCAGGAACACATTCTGAAAACTACTTCTAGCGTCTTATAATATTTTCATGAAAAAATTTAGTCCTTCACAGATTTCCAACAAAAATTTTGTGACCTCGACAAGGACCAAAGTTGTTTACCATCACGTGCTGCGCATTTGCAGATGCGAAAACGATACCCGTCGATTGACGCTCTTCTTAGAGCCAGTGATTCAAAAGAGTTGTTTTAACCCAGTAAGAAAACCGGAGGTAGAGCTCCACCAACAGTGCCCATCGCGTCTGGCAAAAAGATTCGCATCGTGCCGCGCGCGCGCACGTCATCACCGACCGGTGTCTCCGGCGCTCTCGTGGCCGAAAGGGCCTGAGAGCGGCGGCCCTTCCTTGCGCTCCTGAGGCGCTTCCCCCCTCGCTCCCCGCTCGGGAGAGTGGTCGCGCGATGTAGGGCGAATATAAACGCCGCCTCCCGCCCCCGCTCCGCGCCGGGCTCATTCTCCTCGTGCGGCGCCCTCGACGCGCTCTCGGCCGCGTCCTCCGGCGGCGCTGCGTTTTAACCGGTAGCACAGCGCGTCCTCGGATCTGCCTCCCCCGCCTTCTTCTCCCTCCCGGGCGGGCGCGGCGCACCGCGAGGCCTCCCAACCCGGCGCTGGGCCTCTCGTCTTATCCCGCGCGCCGCCCTCCCGCCTCCGCGAGTGTTGTCTCGCCGCGCGCTCTCCAGTCGCGGGATGGGGCGGGGGTGGGCGGGGCTGCGACGCCACTCGAGCGAAGCGCCGGCCCCGCCGCCCCCGCCGCGTCTCGGGGGCTCTCCGGCGCCGAGCGGCGGGCGATCACGCAGGTGCACGGGCTCCTCCCGCGCCGCCGAGCCGAGTGGACAATACGGCGGGTTTTTAAATACCCAACAGCCCACCCGTCCGCCCCCCTCGCTCGCTCGAGTAATGGGCTGAGCGAGCGATGCGCGCGCCACGACAGCGGGGCAACGCGGGGGCGGGTCTCATCCTCGCATTGTGCACTTGCATTGTCGGACCGCGCCGGCGACGGCAGCGCTGCGCGCGGAGACGCCCGGCACCGCCGCCGCCGCCGCAGACAAAACACGATCGCAGGGTGGTGGTGGCGGTGGTGGCGGCGGAGGCGCGCCGAGAGCTCCTTCAGTTTCCATTAGCAAGAGGCGGGTGAGCGCTGCGGACGCGCCGCGCCGCAGCCGTCCCGGCGCTGTCGACGGCGGCGTCTCTCGTCTCCTCCCATCTCGTCCTGTTCCGTCCCGTCCCGTCCCGTCCCGTCTCGTCGCTCGTCGCGCCACTCGAGTGTATGGACACAATTCCCCGCGCCCGCCCTGTCAAAAATGGGTCTGGGGAGCTGGGCGGCCTGCGGCAGGGGGCGGCGGGGAGGACGGTGCTGAGGACAACGCTCGCGGCGGAGAGCAAACCGATGCTTATTCGCTGGGGAAACGGACCTCTGCGTATTGCAAAGGACGTCTTCGTGTTGCACGCGCTAACGGAAAGAAAATGCTCTCACAATGTTAAACCAATCACGGACAATAGAAAATTTATGATGAATGTAAAAAGAAGTTGTTCAGAAGATCAGATACTGCCACCTTAAACTTCTTACTAAGTTATTACTATTTGTATTGCTTTCAATGACCTGATCATGATTCTTGGGAGGTGACATAAAATTTAGTTTGTAGTTTGGACAGTAATATTCATCCACACGGAGATTCAAAATACTTATTGACTTGCATGAAACGTTTCTTATTGGCTCAATTAAAATCCAGTTATGAAGCAACCTGAATTCCTAGTGCGTGAGAATGAATTGAATAAGCATTTTGTTTCTCTGATTTTCTTTTTCCTCAACACCCTACCCTTCAATGGCACTCCCCGCAATGTGTCGTCCGCATAGGATGGACTGCTGTCTCCATCAGCTGCTGACGTGAGCGCGGCGAGAGCTATAATACGGGTCGCTGAAACTAAAACACTGACCGACAAATTGTGTGACAAAAGCTAGTTTTGGTTCAAAATTGGAAGAAAACTGAACGCGGGTTTAATAAAGATACAAGAGATTTACAACCTCCGATCCCAAATGGAAACAATGAGTAATTATCATTAAGCAGGTGACGGCTATTTGCCATTTGTCAAAACTTAATTTAAAAAAAATTAACTCCACGAATTTTTAATAAACAAAATTTACGAAAACAATGCATTTTATTTAATCCCTTGGATTTTCATTCAACATTATGCCATTATGCAAAGTAGACAAAAATATTCAACAGTTCTACAAATATTATTCAGTGGCCCATTATTGCGTATTGCAATATATTTTTCACGCAAAGTTTTATGAAGACCAAGTTCTACTAGAGCACTCCTTTCATGTTATATTAAGTTTTCTGTAAGTTTATAATGACATAGCTGGATCTGCGCCGCACTCTTCTTAGCCGATGCATATCAAGTCTAGTGGAATCACCAGCGGTAGAAGGGAGTGTCTTTGTCTATGATGTTGAAATTGCATAAAGTGTTGGCAGTTTTTAAAGACTCTGTCATGTTGAATCTGGACTCACTTTGCAACAGTAGGAGGAAAAATGTGTCTACTGAAATGAGATGAAAAAATTGATTTGTTGAAGATGCAACAAGAACACAATATAATCGAAATGAAAGTATAAACAATACCTAAAAGACATATGTATATTTAAAACACCAAGGGATTGAAATTTGAGCTTCATGATTTGAATAAAAGGTAGGCTCCACTAGATGTTTTATCACGCTTTTATTGCCAGGTTTTATAATATAAACACAATGAACTGTGATTGTATTGCTCTTGTCAAGACATTTTGAAGACGAGTTGAATTGTGTAGTTGGAATATAAATGTTTTGGTCATTTTATTGCGGAAGATGCGCTATCAAAATGAGCGGACGTTTCAAAAGACCTGAAGGTTTTTGAGCTAGAAGATAGTGTTTATAAATGAAAAAGGTAATCTGGTGTATATGAAGGTTATGTCCAGGAATCGTTTGACACATGTATCCCTTGACAAAATAATTTCAGTGTTAATAATTTGTAATGCATTTCGGTTTTGAGTCAAGGTGAGTAGCAGAATTCCATGATAGAGTCCACCTAAAAAAACAAGAGTAAGTCTTGGTAAACATAAAACATTTCAATTTCATTTACAATTTCAAAAACATGTTTAATTTAATGTTCACAATGAATTGTGATTGTATAGTTCCAGAATTTGTAAACCTACTTCATTTCATTTATCTTAGAGAATACATATTGAACGACGTAAAACTAAATTTTAAGTTTTCAATTTTCCGTATAGTGCATGTGTTGTGTCATTGTGTTTTCTACGGTATTTTTGTGAGATGTAATAGCAGGAATTCAGCTAGAGTTCTCTAACAGACAAAAAAGTTAAGAACGAAACAAGTGGGTAGATCATGTAAAATGAATGGTGATTGTTATGTTCTCGTTGAAAAGGCTGGTATACAATTTCAAAGATAAGAGACGTTGGAAGACCAAAGCTGAAAAGAACATGCTACGACCAGAGGCCCAAGTCCTGAGAAAGAATTGGAAGACGACATAATGTAGAATTCACGTCACCGTTCGTATGCCTGCCAGAGTTGTGTGGGATTGCTGTGCTCGTTCGCTGACATGGTGGGTTGTCGAGTTGTTCCAGACCTCTCTGCATGGTCGTCTGGCGTAAGCGTTGTTCACCCCCCCCCCCGGTCCCCCGTATTCGCGCACCTCCAGGGGGACGGCGGGCAGTACGCTCGCGATTGATCACTTCCTGGAGTCACTCCACGTCCCCCATCCCTCGCCACCACTCTCGTCTCGTCGTTATCATCGCGGTAGTTAGCGCTTGTTCACTCTTCCTAAACGCAGTCAGTCATGAATTATTATTAAGGTCTGTATCATATTTAACAAATGAAAAGGAAACTAGTGGTGCTATAACAGCTCGTACTTTCTCGCCCGTATTTTCACACAAAATTATACGAAAATGCCTCAAATTTTCGAAAAATTGTGCATAATCTTTGTTCAGAATTTATTTTTAAGAAACAGACTTTATTAATCTATCTTTAAAATTTAGTTGTAGGAAGACGCCGAAAAAAGATTGAACTTTTGAAATTTTCGAAAAATCTGGGTTTTCAACAAACATGAAACCTACTCCAAGAGTCTTTCTCACTATCCAACAAAAATAATAAAAACAATGGAGCTATTTTTTTCAAAATTTGAAAAAGTCCCGGAACTTCATGTGAAGTACCCTCCAAAATAAAAAAAAAAGGTTTCAAATTCCAGGGGTCGCGACCTCTGCAAGACCTATTGGGGAGTGTTAGTTTTGGAGAAAATAGAACGGTTTAGCCGTTAGCGTTGTTCACAGACGGACAGACGTTTTGCCGTCAATCGATTTTTCGGTATCAAAGACCCACAAAATATGGATCCTGGCTACATCACGTTATAAACGTAAGAGGTTATTTTTCTAAATCAGAGGCTAGCGGTTTCTATTAGTCTTAGAGGTTTTTTCTCTAAATTCAGCAACTGGATGTTTCGAGTTTTTCGTTACCAGGGCCCTGTAATAAGAAAATTCGCCGTTTTTGCGCACAGCATTACATAACTTTTTCTCAGTAGCGAGAAAGTAAAAGGAAGCGTAAAGAGTGGGAAGCTTGTTCTGGGGACTGCTTGCATACCTTTGATTTTCATCCCGATTACTTTGTATTCCAGGAATTGACTTGATTTAGTCAGTACATAATAGGTCAATGGTAACGGACATCTAAATACGATATAATACAATTAGATACTGTATAACACAAGCCTGCAAGTTTCCCGAATGTGTTTTTAAGCAGTCCAGTCTTCGAGAGGTTACATGTGCGACTGCAAGTCCAGAACGAGCCGCGTGCCGGGCTGTGAGTGCGGCTTCCTCCCGGCTCCACCTGCCTCGCCCCCCCCCCGCCCCCACCCCGCCACTGCTACGCCGCTCGCACGCGCTGGCTCAGCGATTCGCCCACGCGTTTGTTTTATACGCGTTTTGCTGACGAACTTTTTGGGGGGCCATTAAATTATCCGATATTCACATGTTTATTATGTTAACTATGGAGCGATAATTAATTAAAAAGACATAAATTCTCACTTTTCCCCACGCGTCGATGGCGCCCGCTCTTCCGCTGCAGTGGCGAGATAACGCTCGGCGCCGCCGCCCACGCGGCCCCGCGTCGAATCCCGGCAGCGGCAGCGCGTGCGCAACAGCCCTGCGTCATGACGTTGCCAGTGAGGCTGAAAGTGCTAATATAAATGCGGAGGACGTTATTTGATGTTTTCGATGCTTTTACTTTCTCATATACTATTTGCGTAGTATAAAGAAATTATTGTAATGCTGCGGCAAAAACTGGCGATTTCTCGACAGAAAAACTCGTATTGTGTCCTTCATATCGAAGAGTGGCTACTTTTACTTCCTCTGCATTTTGTGTAGTAGGATTCACATTTTGTGGGTTCTTGATGCTGAAAAATGAGTTGGCGGCAAAACGTCCGTCCATATTTTATTTATTTATTTATTTATTTATTTATTTATTTATTTATTTATTTATTTATTTATTTATTTATTTATTTATTTATTTATTTATTTATTTATTTATTTATTTATTTATTTATTTATTTATTTATTTATTTATTTATTTATTTATTTATTTATTTATTTATTATTTATTTATTTATTTATTTATTTGTTGTTTTTGATGCTTTTGCTTTCTCATATACTACTAGTGTAGTACTGTGTCTACCTGTGGACAACACTTGCGTCGAATCCGTAGTGGAAATTTTCTCTAAAATTGATATTCTCCGATTGATCTGCGAGTTTGAAACATATATTTTTATTTATAGGATTTCTTTACGTAAAGTAATATCTACTTTTTCACAATTTTCTTAAGGATGACCCCAGATGTTTTTGATTAAATTTTTCCTGGGATAGAGCTAAGTAGTCCTAAAAATATGACGCAGATATAATTTTCGTTGAACTGCCTTAATTAATTACAATATTGAAGATAGAATTTTTCTTACTGAGATCTGTTTTTCAAAGACAGGTATTTAAATAAGGTCAAGTATATTTTTGAAAAGTTTTGAGTAATGTTTGTTTTTTTATATTGCCAAATAGGCAGTTTTGAAATATTTTTATACCGGTACCCAATTTTTTAATTTTTTCGTAGGTAGTACATTTACAAAAATGATGTAGATTTCATTTGCGACGAACTGTGTTTTCAAAAATTGAAAAATATTTAATATTGTGAAATTAGAATAATGATGTTGGTTGTTTCCTTATTAAAATGTTAACAAAAAAGGTTTCATTCAATGTTTGGAAAAAGTGACCTTTTTGCACAATTTGTGTTTAAAGTGAAGAAAATTTATAATTTTGTTCTTAAAAATTCCTAAAAATGACTCCAATTATCCTTCTTGGCAAAGGACGCATAGAAAGTGAAGTAAGTCTAATTTTCGTTGAAATCTGTGAATTTTTTGGAAATTAGGAAAATAATGTATAGTAGTGGAGGAAACTATGTGCTTTTCTAGCACGACTATTTTATTGTGGTGCCGGACCGGAGACTGAAGACGACAGGATAGTGACCAGAGCACTTAACTCAACCTGTGGGTTTAAAAGTTCAAATCCCACGAATCTTTGTTCAAGGGAACTACCATTTCCCATCTCTACGTTAGGTTTTCTCTGGGATGCTCAAGATGAATTAATGAGCTAGCTTGATGAAGAAAAGATGGTGGAGCATTGGTAAAATGAATATCAGAAAATGGGAGGACTCTGATAAAACATGTCTCTAACATGCTTGTTTCAACACAAATGGAAGAGCTTAGTTCCAAAGTGACATGGCTCCTGATTCGTTCGTTTTTAACTTTTGCTTTTCAAAAACTTAAGACGAGTTGTTAGGCTGCAAAACATTGTGTTAAAAACATTTGTTTCTCCGACATTAAACTATTCGAAAACCATTGAGTCTTATCTTGAATCGTAAAACTGGACGTGAACTCTTTCTCTTCCTGAAAAATTGGGTGTCGTGGAGATACGACCCTTTGGAAATATAATCTTCAATTTCATATGGATAAACATGGATTTGAACCCCATACGGAGATGTGGAATGCTAGCTTATTAGTATTGTTGGTGGTTTTTTTTATACCGAATATTTAATTGTAATCTAAATTTCTTTTATAAAAATTCTGAAAATCCGTGCTGCAAGCCAACCCTGAGATTGATTGATTGATTTTTTCGTGTTTCCGGGCGCGTCAACTGCTTTGGTCATTAGTCCCATTAGTGTAGTGTATGTTTTTTGTGGGAGTTGGCGGTGATCTTCCCTGCTGGATGGCGAGATCCGGCACCGACGTACCGTCGGTTAGTGGGTTTCCTAACCAGGACTCTCCCACCAACGGGGCACCGCCCCAGCCGGGACAAGCTCTAAGCCCCGACTGATCTCCCGGAATATGTGGTAGTGTAGTGCATGTTAGTGTAAGTGTGCGTGTGAAGGAGAGGATAGGACAAGGAAGAGGAAGGAAAGATCGCGCGCGGTCCGTGGCCTGTTTGTTAGGGTACTGCTCCGGCATTCGCCTGGTGTTGATCGGAGAAACCACGGAAAACTACCGATCAGAGCAGCCGGCCGCTAAAATTCTCCTCCAGGCAGCGACTGAATTCGACCTAGCTGAAAAGCTAGTGTCGAAAATCCTCCCGTGGACTCGAACCTAGGACCTCCCGGTCAGAGGCGCTGCATCAGTTGATGCACTGAGCTACCGCTCTCGGTCCAACACTGAGGATCTCAATAATGCAATCCAGAAGGGCTTCAATGAAACAAACTAGCAGTGCTAGAGAATGGCACAGACTTTCTCGTAGTAAAGTTTTCTAATTTCCTTGGTGTGATCTGGCTTTACGGTTTTCCTCGTTCTCTTGCCAGCTGCCATCTATCGCCCGTTTCCTAATAATAGAACCGAAATATTACTTCAAGAATATTAAAGAAGAGTAAAACCTGGTGATAAATAGCAATATTCATTGAGAAATTAGGAGCCGTGTATAAAAAAATTGGGTTTAAGCATTACTGTAAATGCGAAATTTGAAGCTTTTTCACAGGAACCTATTGTGTTTTCGAAAAACTTCATTTGAAGTCATTGGAAGCACTTCTACACTTTACTCAAGATATTTACTCAAATTCGAATTGTCAATTTACGATAATTTATCTTTGAAGGAAGCTCAAGTTGATCTGTCGTTGTTTGAATGTTGTAGGGAAATGATAGGTTACGGATTGTGGCCCGCCTTTACAGAAAATGTCATGACATCTAAACTGAATTTGAATAGGCTTGCGAACGAGAATGAGTGATAGGCACCTTTTTGGGAGAATTTGCAAATAGATCGCCAGATACACCACGGCCTATATATGTAAGTGAGAAGTCTTTTATATGGTAATAATATTTTCTATGAATTTGTTCCAAGAAACTATCAGATTGAGACAAGATTTCTTTTCTTTCTTGGAGGTGTGTTAAAACATTGACTTGTTAATTAATTTTATGAATTTGTTGTGCAGTTTGATGACTCACTGAATTATCTTGGCTATTGCCTGCTCTTTTCTTCCGGTCGCTTTCTGCATCATTTCCTTAATTTTCATTAGGCGTCTTCAAAGGCTTGGTGGAGACTGCGAGGGGTTTGGTGCCAATTACTCGTGGAGTCCGGGTCCTGCTTAGCAATGACACCACATTTTAGAGAAACCTAATCTGGTCCTAAAGAGTAAGCACGTCATTTAAGAGCAAACTAATGTCCAGTGGTATTTGAGAGGTATAAATATATAAGTATTTCTTTGAAATTAATAATTAATTGAGAGCGCGTTCTGGAACCTAAAATGTTATAAATATAGCACTGAGAATAATTATAATAATATTGCAAATTACGTTGTTTTAATGTATCACTTATCGTGCGCAAATCTCTCGTCATTAATCTGTTTGAAACAACACTCTCTTTCTATTATTATATATCTTCCAAAAACCTATTTTATAGGTACAATTTAATTTTTTGTTGCATATTTGTTGCTATGATGAGCAAATCCTGAACTTATTTACCTGAATGATATTAAAGAACATTCGTTGCCATCGTAAATACCCTGGGACATTTCTTTTGCGTTAAAAATGTTCATCTTCGCACTTATTAATTAACATATTTCTCAAAAGGTAGAAGTATTTTGGAATACAATATTAAGAGATCTTGTCAATCTGTGCAATGTATATTTTTTTAATTTCCTGGTGTATTTATGATGTAGATGTTGTGTATTATTAGAAGATACTACTACGGGGGAAGATCACAGCTACCTCCCGAGCAAGAAACACACTACACTTACGGAACTAATGACCATAGTAGTTGACGCGCCCGTAATCACTAACAATGTATGAATCAATCAATCAACCATGTGGCGTGGGGAGGCATAGCCGGGCGTGACGAGATTTGGCGTGGTGTGGCGCGGCGTGCTTGATTCTGTGGCACGAGTGGTCGGTGCCGCGATTTGGCACGATGCGATGAGTCGCGACGCAGTCCCGTGGCTCGTGCGGTTGGCGTGGCGAGACCCAGCGCGGTGCGCGGCGTGGCGCGGCGTGGCGTGGCCCTCGCGGACGAACGCTCCTCCCCGTAATTGACCTGGCGCGCGCCCCGCTGTTCATCGCCCAATGCCCCCACCCCACCCCACCCCCACTGTCTAACGCCCACTGCGCCCGAGGGCGCAAGCAGGGCGCGAACAAATTGCCTCCCCGCACCGCACCCTGCCCCCTCTCTCGTTTTGTGTTTGGCCTTGCTTTGCCGCGGGGGCCGTGCACAACACAAATTGTCACAGTCATATGTTGATCTTTTAATACCAAGGCACTGGAATTGGTTTGTTCTTTTCAACAATAATTGTAAAACATAATTCTTGTCCGTTTCGTCTCGAAATTGTTTATGTTATCTCTCGAAGGGACGTCCAATACTTCTTTTTCCTTTAGATGCATATTGAAGGATAATTTTACTTATCCTATGTTCTGGTATTCTCTGGAGATGACCTTTTTTTTTTTTTTTATTTCTATTATATCAAATATACTCAAAATTTAATATATATATATATATATATATATATATATATATATATATATATATATTGAAGTTTGAGGCATCGCCACAAACGTCACGTCAACATTTAAACGGAGGAGCAGCGAGAAAAAGGGCCCTTCTTGTGTGAGACGCCGAGGTGAGAAGTCGAGTAAGATAGCGGGGTAGTTGTTGGAGAGAAGCCGTAGTAGTTCTTGAGGCGTTAGGAAGTAGGAGAAGTGATATAATAATGAGGCTACGTGATTTAAGTCGAACACTGTATGAGACGGTTGTAAGAACTGTGAAAATTTAGAACGAAGCAGAATAGTGGCCGCGGCTGCGGGACTGTGCGAGTTTTATAAAGCATTAGTGAAACGACACGCCAGCTAGCACACGCAGAGAGACTGGGCAATACGCATACTCGTGTCGCAAGATAGGCGGGCGAAATTAAGACGAGACGTGGATCTGGTGGCGGGCGTTAAGAAGTCTGGTCCGTGGATCTGGTGGTGAGCGCAAAGAAGACTGTTCCCTGGATCTGGTGGCGGGCGCAAAGGAAACAGAGTGGCCTTCGGAGCAGCACTGAAGCGGCATACGTGGCAGGAACGCGAGTGGCGGCACGGCTGGATTTCCAAATTTGCATAAAACTGAAGTGGGAGACAGGAACTAGAAAGGTAGTGTTGGCACCAGAAACCAGAATACTAATTTTTTGCATGTTCGCCTTAAAACTGAGTAACGGCGAAGTATTTGATATAACCTCGTACGCCGGTGGTACACTTCACGGTGGTTTCATTCCGAATCTGTAGTAAAGATAGTTAATTTGTGTTCCTCATTTTGTGTATGTAATTATTGACGAGGAAAATTTTGTATGTGAGTAGCAGTAAGATCTGTGATAATGTGTACTGGTAAATCAATCCAGGAAGTGTAGGAAAAGTTAACTTTCATTAATTAATATTGGTCAAACAAGAACTCCGTGCACGAGTGTTATAAGTCAAATGATCGCTAGCTAGGTGAAGAGTGAAATCATGAAGCAAACTTTTTTTTGCAATTTTTCTAAGAGTATTACCACTAGTGGATTTGCATGCATCCTAGCGCGCAGTTAACAATTTGGTATATTTTTTTGTTCTCCTCTTTCCTGTGACAGTGTAAAGGGTTTAATTTATGCAATACTTTGTAAGAATATATTACTGTTTTTACCTAATTCTGTGTCTGGGTGTATGTCTTTCTCACACCCCAAAGATCCTGCTTCCTGAGATATTCAAAGCTCGAAAGAGCATTCTTTCCGACGACTGCCACGGTAGTTGGTGGCGTTAGAATTATATATATGTGCATGTATATTTATCGTACATACGGCATATTTTAGCAAATTAGAAAATTGGATCACGATAGGTATTCTTGAGTCAATACGTACTACAGATAAACTAAGTAAAAAACTAAATAAAAAGCCCTGTAACTGAATTTCTGAATACATGCAAGAAATTCAGAAATATTTTAACTTCGGTTTTAAGAAAAGCAAAAAATCTTGTACTATGAAAAAAGTTTAAATCTCAAGAAATTTTTAGCAAACCATTATTGAGGATACTGATGTTAATGAAAATAAAAAACAACAATATGAGATATAAAAATAATACATCATGATGGCAATCCAACAGTAAACCCAAACGAAATTGGTAATGAATTCAATAATTACTTTTCAAGTGTGCTCATGATATAGCATCAAAAATTAAATGTAGCAAAAATAGTAACTCCGAAAACTTCATTGTCCATTCTTCGTTTTCTATGTTTCTGCATCTAGTAACGGATAAAGATATCGTTAATGTTGCCAACTCCTTAAAATCGAATGTTGCTCCAGGAATTGATGATATTGCATCCTCGACAATAGAATGTCAAGTAGTTGTACCCATCCATAAATCAAGTAACAAGAATAAAATGAATAATTATATACCTATATCATTATTGCCATGCATATCGAAATTATTAGAAAATTGTATCAAATTACAATTGTTAAATTATATTGAAAATCATAATCTATTGTCCCTAAGTCAGTATGGATTTCGTAATGACCTTAGTAGTACTTATGATGCTATATATAATGTCACTCACAGAATTCTACAAGATCTGGACGTCGGAAACAAATGTCTAGGCAGACCTAAGAAACCCTTCCTAGACCTAAGAGAAGCTTTCGACACAGTTAATCATGATATCTTAATGAAAAAACTGAATTCAATGGGAATGAGGGTAACGTATTAAATTTATTTCAAACGTTTTTAAGTGATAGACCTCAAGTAGGGAAAATGAATAATCAATTAAGTCAACTCATAAGCATCTCCGTAGGAGTAGCCCAGGGAACAGTAAGTTTTTAAACAAAACTGAGTTTTGATGCTAGTTTGTGCTTAGTGTTTTGTTCTGAAAATCACTTTAGTTTGATACATATGAAATACTTTTAATAACAGACTTTGAAAGAGGAAATGGTACAATTTATCTTCGAGATTTGTTAATGTTTGTTAAGCTGCAATTGTTTCCTGAAATAAATGATTTTTCCTTTGTCTTAAAGGCTCTAATTACCTAGTACTACTCCGGTAATTTTGTGGTATTCTGATAATTGGGTTTAAGAGAAGTAATTTTGTGATATTCTGTAATCGAAGTTTAAGTGTTTCATAATACATAATGAAGAGGTACAGTCACCCGTGTAAACAACACTAGAGCCTAAGCTGCTTCCTGGAAAATTTCAGTGTTAATATTCTGCAATTAACCTCACTAAACTTTAGTTTCACGAATTTGACAACAAGATCTTTATTTTTAAAGGTAGAACTTGATATTTGGGTGATCGTCAGTTTCGGCAGGTTTTTAAATTTTTCACAAAAAAGGTTACAGTTTGTTCTTTAAATTCCTTTATGATATAAATCTATGTTAAATACGGAAAAAGTCCGGTTTTCATTGAAATTTGAATTTGAAAAATTCAAATGTTGAACATATTTTGAATATCTTATACATCTTCATTACTGAAGCCAGATTATTTTGTTCGTAATGTAAAATATTTTAAAATGTTTGTAGCTTTGTAAATTATTTCATGAAAGGTTTTTATTTCAAAATATTAGAAGTTTCCGCATAATTGTGTCGAAATAAATTTCTAGACATACTTTAACAGACTTTTCTCACAAATGCTAATACATTTCCTCTTTAAACTTTTTACATGCGTTGAGTTGAGAACAATGCTTCTTAATCACGTTTGAGAAATGCTATTTTCAAAAATTACACCCAAATTTACTTACTTTTCTTATTAGCGATAAATTTTAATGCAATGCACTAAAATTGAAAATTAAATTTTAAAATACTTTAAAATTTTTTTAAAAAAAAATAAACGACTACAATTTGCCTACATTTAACAAAAGATACTATGTAGAGTTATTGCAGCTTCTAAAACCTAAAAATTATAATAATAATAATATTTTTTACTTGAAGTAAGTGATTTTTCATATTTTGAAGACGATTTTTTTAAATTGGACTTTGTTTCATGCCTTAATGTGAGAATAACATGACCGTAACAAATGCGTACTATAGCAATGATTATGGAATTGCGAAAATGATTATGAGGTGATTATGTTGAATGTTCTGTTCATGAAATCTGTAAACTCATCAAATTTTTACTGCTCTGAATATCAAGTATTTTTATTTGAATTTTATGATGATGAATATAATTCTTTGTTCTACCACTTTACATATTTTCATATTTTGAGTTATGAGTAGCGTTTGAAACATAAATGTTGTAGCACTGCTGCTCTGAGCAAAACTGAAACCTTTAGTGACATAGCAACAAGAATGCTGATTGCTGTATCGAATGAGAAAAATCAGTTTGCTGATGCGCCATTTCTTATTTTAGTCTCTTTGTAGCGTCTTTAAACAGAATTTTTTCATTTATTATTCCTGATTGAAACATTTATAGTGATTAATAACGATTATTTTTACTTATTAAATTTGTTTTCATTCTTCTCTTTCTACGTTTTCATATCAACTCTGTGATAATAAAGTCGTAGGAAAAATCAATTCCTCTAACTGCATTACTAAACAGATCATCATAACGTAAACCCACAAACGCTGTTCTTACATACGAAACTATCATTCGCCCCCACTTTAAGTTACGCCTCCCCAAACTGGTTTAGAGACCTAATACTGATCTCAGTCGCTTTCTAACATTTCAAAATAAATTTCTCAGAAAAATCACAAACGCACCTCAGTTTGTTCGAAATAACCAAATCATAAAACAATTAAACTGCAACTTCTTCCTACATATCCCTTCAGCACCAAATAAAAACACCATTCCAGTAGGAAAAATGTAATCACGATTTTCAAAAAATACGAAACCATATGCCCATAACATAAAATCATACTTCCGCTTCCCTGTAACCCACTCTACCGTCGCTACCCAGAAAGATGCATAAAATTAAGGAATAAAAAATATGCAAGAGCCCAATAGGATTAATATGAAATAAAAATAGTAGAAGAAGTATTTTACACATTATTTTCTATAATCATTACATTTAAACCTTATGGATGACCAGTTAATAAAATAATTACAAAAAATCTCTTGTTTCATTGTTTTGGAGTCACTAGATCAACCTTGCGTCAAACATCCATACCCTTCGTCCGTAACAACCAAGACCTTCCTCATACAGATCCTTCTCCCCCTCTCACTGCTCCCTTTCAACCCCTTTGCGCCCCTCTCCACCTCTCTCACCCCCTATTCCACTCATTGTTATTCTCTTCTTTGCCCCCTCTCCACCCACTCCGTCCGCTCTCCGCCCCTCTCCCCACTCCGTCCGCTCTCCGCCCCTCTCCACCCACTCTGTCCGCTCTTCGCCTACTCCCGCACCCCTCTCCGCCCCTCTCCACCCACTCCGTCCGCTCTCCGCCCCTCTCCACCCACTCCGTCCGCTCTCCGCCCCTCTCCACCCACTCTGTCCGCTCTTCGCCTACTCCCGCACCCTCTCCGCCCCTCTCCACCCACTCCATCCGCTCTCCGCCCCTCTCCACCCACTCCGTCCGCTCTCCGCCCCTCTCCACCCACTCTGTCCGCTCTACGCCTCCTCCCGCACCCTCTCCGCCCCCTCTCCACCCACTCCGTCCGCTCTCCGCCTCCTCCCCGCACCCCTCTCCGCCTCCTCCCGCACCCCTCTCCGCCCCCTCTCCACCCACTCCGTCCGCTCTCCGCCCCCTCTCCACCCACTCCGTCCGCTCTCCGCCCCCTCTCCACCCACTCCGTCCGCTCTTCGCCCCCCTCCCTCTCCGCCCCTCTCCACCCACTCCGTCCGCTCTTCGCCTCGCCTCCTCCCGCACCCCTCTCCGCCCCCTCTCGAGCCCTCTCCGCCCTTCGCCAGCCCCATGTTTCCCCGCCGCCGCAGGTGACCGCGCGCCGCAGGCCGCATACCAGGCGCAATCCCCCGCGCAGCATCAAAACCGCATTAAGGCAACTATTCATAACATTTATTCGGAGCCGTCATTTTGAAAACAATAAAAATCCAATTTTTGAGGTTTTATTGGCTTCAAGCGTCATTACTATCTAGGTTAGCACTACATGTATTTTCCGACATTAACTCAATTTAACTGAAAATTGCACATATTTTCGAACGGTGTGCGTGAGTGCGTGGGCGGGGCGGCGGGGCTCGTGGCGCTGCGAGAGCGGGAGGGGTGGAGAGGCGCGAGGCGTTGCGAGGCTGCGCGGCGTTTGACGACGACTCGAGGACCTTGACGGGGCCGGAGCGAGAGGGGCGGGGCGGCGGAGGCGGGTGCGGGTGCCGATCGCGACGGGCAGTGTAGGGCGATCGCCGCTTGCCGAGGGCCCGCTCACCTCTCCAGAATGTAAATTACTTTTCGGCGAACGAGCGGGCGGACGCGCGGTGACGCGGCGGCGGCGGCGGCAGTGAATCCACTCCACCTCGCAGCGGGGGGCCCGGTTGGCGGGGAGGGGCACTGAGCTCAGGAGAGGGGACTCTCCCTTGTGTGGAAAACACGGCCCAGTACTCCCAAATAACACGATGTTCGCAGGATATTATAATTGGAGAGGGAAAATAAGGGTTTCATGGGCGCGGAAGGGAGAGCGACAGAGGGCGGAGGGGAGCGCGCGACGCGACGCGGCGCGGCGCGTGAGGGAGGGAGCTGGGGGGCGGGGGCGGGGGTGGGGGCGAGGCGGGGAGACGCATCCAGCGGCCACCGACGCCGCGCGGCGCCGCTCGTTGGAAAAAAAGAAAAAAAACTGGAAGCAAAAGGCTCGTCTCGCTGTTTGTAGGTGGCGATGGAAACCCGCGCGGAAGTATTTTCTGCTCTCGTAACAATCGTGGCGCGGCGCCGAGGACGCGGGCGGTGCGGGTGGCAGCGCCGGGACGTCCTCGGCGGGCGCGCCGCACCGAATGAAAAGGCGGACGCGCTTTTTTCAAACGCAAGAATGTAATAAAAACGACCCGCGACGCGAAGAATAAAAAAAAATGAGCATCGCCTGAGCGCCGGCTGTGCGCGCAAACAAGGCGCTGGGTTCACAGGCACTTGATTCGCGTAATTCTAAAAAAAAAAGTCCCATAATCCGGCGGTGCGGGCACGCCTCCTTTCGACGCCTCGCGGCTAGCGGGGTGCCCGGGTAGCCGGGGCGAGCGGCGTGCGGGGGCGGCGGCGGCGGCGCTGCCGTCTGCGGGGAGCCAACGAGAGAACCGGTGAAGATGGGAGGGGTGACTCTGGCTGCAGGTGTCGTGGTGCCGTGGTGGAGGTCGTGGATTGCCGGAATAATCACGTAGCGTTTTGTTATACTATATATGGCTAATTCATTTTCGAAAGTACACATTAAAACTCATGACAGAATTCATTCAGAACAATAGTTCACATATTAACATCACATATAGTACAGGAAACTCACCAATGTATGTACAGTCCATTATAGTGCTATCAAGAAATATTGCTTTATCATCTTTAGAATACAGCAATAAAATATGCTGTATTCATACAATATCGAACTTACTAATTTATGTTAAAATGAATATTATTTATTTTAAATTCGAATGAAAGTTAAATTCATTGTACTCAGTTAATAAGGAATGGAAACTTAGCAATGAATAGCCAGCATATACAAGAGAATTAAAACATTGTAAAATTAATTGTGTCTAATGGTATGGCCGTGATCAACGTGCTTTGCTCAACCTTTAGACAAATTTCATTTTACAATGTTTAATTCTATTATGTCTATTATGTTTTGATTTTTTTTATATTTGCAAGTTCTTCATTGGTGAGTCTTCAGGCATTGCATCTGGAAAAAAAATTATTCTCTTTTCATTCTTAAATTTTGCCTATTTGTAAGCTAAATTGATTCATCATTTTTCTATTTCGTCAGTTATCGCAGACTTGGCCAATGTGTGCCCATGTAGACGGAAGATCTGAAGACATGAATAATGTTTTAGTAATAATTGAGAAACAAAGACTATTAAAAATATTTTCTAAAATAATGGATTCAGATTTTTTTAAACTTTTTGTTGTGATAGAGTTAAGTAGGTTAAATTACATCTAATATAAGCCATTTTTATTTATTATTTGATATCTCAAAACTACAGAAAGATGTTTCTTTAATTATCTCTGAAGTCGTTAATATTTACCCATTTTTCTGTACATTATTGCATTTGTAAATACAAATAATTCGAATTACTTCTTGGAAACGCAAAACTTCTCGCTCGTATATTCAAGCTCGTTGAAAATGAGCTCAAAATTTTCAGAATCGCTCAAACGACATTATCTGAAGAACTTCTAATTTCCGTCTTTGTGAATGCATAGCAACAAAAAAAAAACAGAAACGTTTTTGAACAACCAAAACATAAGGGAATTTACGCACAAAAATATTTTTTTTCTGAGACGGTGAGACGTTCAATTAATTTAATTCTATACCACTGAAAATGGAATGATCCATGTGGAAGGCGTAAGCAAACGTAGGCGTTGGGGGCTGAACCGAGGGGCCAAACGGATCCGGTATCCGGTATGGTGTGGCGAGACGGGTGGTGTGAGGCAGGAGGAGCGGAGCGTGGCAGCCGGAGAGTGACGCGAGACTGGCGGGGCGTGGGGGGGCGACGAGCGCGGGGCGTGGGGCGGGTATGGAGAGACGGGCGGGATAGTCGAGGTGGGCGGGATAGTGGGGGACGATGTGGGCAGAGATTGGCGGGAGTTGCGATGTTGATATAGATGTTTTCTTCACGTCGATGTTTTTATGGAAACATTGATTTTTTAAACATCGATTTATTAAACCCAATGTTTTTAACATCGATGTTTTGGGGTCGATTTTTTTTACGTTTTCAATGTTTTGTATGAGAATGAGAAAGTCTCATAATCAAAATTTTGTAAAAGTTAAAATATGACATAGACATAAAATACTATTGCCAGTTCATGTTCGATCGAAACGACCTCTGTTCGAAGTATCTTCGTCCAGCAGACTTGGCAATGATCCCCATGCCCTGGCATTTCCTCTTTTCCTACGCGGGGAGGCGGCAAAGTCATGCACCGTAAGCGTAGGGCCTCCTTCTTACCGTACCTTCCTACGGCGAACTTAGGAAGATTTAAGCTTCAGATGAGCCTAACCGCTCAAGCTTTTGGCTCAGTTTTGTTAGTTCTTATTTCTACTTCGTTTTGACAATTAAATATTTATTATAAATTCATGAACATTGCCGCCTTCTAATTAAATGGCTCAGCAGGAACGTTAATGTTAGACCGGGGGAGATGGCTCAGGGCATCAACTGAAGTAACTGCAGTCTCTCTGACCGGGAGGTTGTAGGCTCGAGTCCCGATGGCGGCTGGATTTTCGACACTAGCGTATCAGCTAGGCCGAATTCAGTCGCTGTCTGGAGAAAATTTTTAGCGACCGGCTGCTCTGATCGGTAGTTTTCCGTGGTTTCTTCGATAAATACCAGGTGAATGCCGGAGCAGTACGCTAACAAACGGGACACGGACTGCGCGCAATCTTTCCTTACTCTTCCTTGTCCTATCCTCACCCCTTACTCACACACTTACACTAACATGCGCTACACTACCACAGATGCCGGAGACTGGTCGGGAGTTTAGAGCTTGTTCTCGCTGCCCCGCTGGTGGGATATACCTGGTTGAGGGAAACCCCGCTAGTCGACGGTCGATCGGCGCCGGATCTCGCCATCCTGCGGGGAAATATCACCGCCAACTCCCGAGGAAAAAACATGCACTACCCTGACGGGACTAATGACCTCAGTAGTTCACGCACCCGAAATCAATAACAACCAATCATTAATGTTAGACCTATGTGAAGATGTAATGTTTAACCGGTTTCGTTTTTGGTTCGATGTATTATTAAGATCTATGTTTTGATTTTGAAAATTCGATGTTTCGTTGTCAATGTCGCATCCCAGGGCGAAGCGGAGCGTTAAACGCGCTCCGTCACTTGGGCGTCATCGCGTTCGTCATTAGCGCGCGGCGCGGGGCAGGTGTCGGCGCTAATGACTGCTGGGCGGCGGGGCGCGGCTCCAACCCCACTGGCTCAGGCGGTCGCTCAGGCGACGAGCGCGCGGGCCCCGGGGGCCCCGCGCACGCGAGCGCCGTTGCGCGTCGGCGCGGCGCCATAGCACGCGACGCGTTGGCGTGAAAGGGGGAATTGGCGCCCTCCGCTTTTTCTACCGCAGTAAACACGCGACGCGTCACTCTGAAAGGAGCAAAACGGGAAGTAGTGCTCGATTTGTACGCGTACACATTCGATGTTAACACCTGAACTGCTTGTTGAGATTATTGCTGGTTTCGTATTCTGTAATAATTTGCGTTGGATGTGTCTGGTTGATAGTTTTTTTTTTTTTTTTTTTTGTCAGGGCACACTCTACAGCTTCACTGACTTTTATGTTTCATTTTGAAAATAAGATTTTTTATGGGAAAATGTAGTCCTGCTTAAAGCCAATACAGCGGAATTAATTACTGTAAAAGAAACAATAAGAGAGAGATTGTATATGAGCAAGGATAACATTACCATGTCCTCATATTATCATTCAATGTTTGATACTATCCCGTTTCTATATAATGTCAGGAAATGTGACAGTTTTGGCGTATGAAGCCATCGAAACAAAACAGTGAATGTGCGAGTGTTTCCTAAGGAATTACCTTCCAGGTGTGGCATAATGCGATTTAAGATTAAAGAGTTAATAATACGCAATTATGATATAGGGAAAGCGAAAGGTGCATATGCAACCCTCAACTTAAGAGTCCCTTCGGATAATGAATTATACATATATCCAGTGCTGTAACATACAAAAAGAACCTTTTTGATTATTCTATACATGCTTTGCCTTTCTTTCCTTCCATTATCATGCCATAGTCTGTCAGAGACATTTGGAATAGGGTTTTATTCCCAATTTAATTTTAACTTAATGTTTGAAGAAACAAGCGGTGAATATGCGGAGAGCTTATGAGGAACATGTGTAGAACACAAGAAACATTTGAGGAAGATTGTGTAGATCATGAGAGGACCGTTCGGGAACAAAGCAGGATAACATGCGTTGAATGGTCTGAAAACGTGTAGGGTACAGAACATACGGGTAACGAATAAGAAATACAATAAACATGTGGAGAACATGCGAGAAAACATAACGGTTAACATGCGGAGAACGTTCTGGAAACGTGTGAGAGGAACATGTGGGTGAACATGCCGTGGAACAAGAAGAGGCAAGTGTGTCCCAGTGATATTTCTTAAATCGAGTTCTAAAAATTAGAACTTTTTGAACTTTCCTTACCGTTCTTGAAGATTTTCAAAGTACCCCTGCTTCATAGAGGTAGTTACTAACGAGCCGAATCTTGAAATTGTCTATTTGATATTTTGTGCCGTGTATTCACACGTTTGTAAGTCTTTCTATTTTTTAACGTGTAGCAATACAAATATTTACTCACACTCAGAGTACACCATCTGCGATGCTGTAACGCGCGGGAAGTAAAGAAATGTAATCTGTAGTTGGTCCTATGTTTTAACTTTTAAAACCAGCAATTAGAAAGTGCAAAATCTTAATAAGCTCCCAACTAGTACGTTAAAAAGCAACAAGAAAAATGAAATTGCAATATGTAAAGTTCTCTTCGTTTACTCGTGAAAATTTGATTTTCGCTCTAAGGAAAAGCAAAAATATATATATATATATATATATATATATATATATATATATATATATATATATATATATATATATATACATATATATATATATATATATATATATATATATATATATATATATATATATATATATATATATATATATATATAATCTATGAATGTCCACAATCTTTTAATTTGTTATAATTATAAAATATTTCTATGAATATACCGCAAACTGATATTTACAGGATAAGTATGTATATATTAGCAATAATTGAACATCTGAGAATCATCCGACCAAGGAGATTAAAAATTAGAATCTGATTACAAAATATCATTTTCAGGAATGTATTTATAGAGTAATAATGCAATTTATTTCTTCTACAAAAGATCTATTGAACCAATCTTGAAAATTTTGAAATTATGAACGTCTGAGCCGTCAGAATTCTTTACTGCAATATAAGTATTTACAATATATACCGTTATAAAGGTAGGATAATTTCTTAATTTGGTACCATCATTTGTGATTGACCTTCTGCTGACTAAGACTGAAAAGGCAGTAGTGGAATAAGTTACAATGTTTTGCATTGCCTTTCCATTTCTTCTGCTTTGAAAACGAGATTAAATTAATGCAGAAAAAAACCATTATAGGACAACCCGCTTAGAGAACTAACCGTCTTACAAGAGACAAACACCAGGACTCTCTGCAGTTTAGATGTGTGTATAATGACCTTCCATCATGTAAGACATCCGCTTAAAAGAGTCTTGTCTATAAAATATCTGAATATTGTCTGAAGGATAGGTTTCTTATTGCATGGGTGAAAGTTCGAAAACAGAATCGACAATATTGTTTCCATGCGACGAGCCAGGTTACTCATTGATATTACTCTCAAACCCCCATGGTAAAGGCTGCGTAAGAAGGAATTGTCTTTCACGGAAATTCTCGTACAAAACATAATGAAACTGACAATATATTTTAATCTTAACATTTTTAGTGAACGATGAAGCTACAGGTTCTTCTTCTTCAACATCAAGTATTAGGCCTGTAGGCCTGTTCCGTCCTCTTTAACGTTGACATCATCAATCCACCGAGTCTTTGGTCTTCCAACTCTTCTTCTGCCAGTGGGTACATAATTTTAGGGAGTCGGACTTCGTTCATTCTTATAATATGGACATACCAATTTTGTTTTTGTTTTCCGACTCTATATAAGAGGTTAAAAATATTTAGTTCATGTCTTATATCCACACTTTTATTATGATCTAATAAAGAATAGTTAGCAACACTTTGCAGGAACTTCATTTCGCTAGTTTGGATTTTCCTTTTTGATGATCTACTTAACGTCCAATTTTCGCATTCATAGGTTAATGTTTGGACGGCCAGTGTTTTATAAAATTTTAACTGAGTGTCTCTTCGGGTTTTATTTTTTAATGTTTTTCTTATTGTTCCACAATTTTGTTTTAATTCTCTGGGAAACTACTCAGTTTCACATCAAGATCACTTGATACGACACACTGCAGCCTAAGTAATAAAGGTGCAAACTTGTTCTAAACTTTTATTATTTAGAACTATCTTGCACCTGGCATGTTCTGGACCCACAAAAGCCATGGTTTTAGATTTGGTAACAGATATCTTAAGATGATATTCTCCATTACTTTTTGTAATTTGTAAGCTATTTGTAAGTCATTTTCAGATTCGCAACGAGTAGTTGATCATCTGCAAATAGCATATCTTGAAGGCAATTCCTATTTTTCCAGGTGGTGATGATGATTGCCATTCTTCTACAGCCGAATCGATGTACATATTAAACAATGCCGGTGATTTTGGACAACCTTGTTTGACCCTTTGATTGACAAGATATATATTGCTGTACTTGTCATTTATTTGTATTAATATCTTTGTGTTTTTATAAAGATTTTGAATGGTTTTATAGAGATGGTTATGGTAGCCTTTATCGTACATTATATCCCACAGTTTTTCTCTGTAAATGGAATCAAATGCTTTTTCGTAATCCACGATGAAGATGAATGTTGAGAGATTGAATTCTCTTCTTTTTTGGATAATTTGCTGTAAGATGTAAACACAGTCTGAGCAAGATCTTCCTTTTCTGAAGCTTGATTGCTCTTATCTTTAACTTCACTTATTACCTTTAGCCGGCGTGTAATTATTTGAGCATATTGTTTATAGGCTGTGTTTAGCAAGCTAATTCCTCTATAATTATTGAGATTCTAACGATCTCCGTTTGTATGGATTGGAATAATTGTTGATTGTTTCCACTCTCTTGGGATGCGAAGTTGTCCGCACAAGTTTAATATATCCGAAGACGTTGTTTAATTGCCTTGGGAGCGTATTTTAGTAGTTCCATGTTTACTCCATCTCTTCCTGGGGCTTTATTATTAAGGAACGAATTTAGGATACTTTCCATTTACTTATATTCTATAGGGTCAATATCATTTATTAGTTCAAAAGTTTGGTAGTCATTCCTTAACAAATCTCCACTTGTATGGTTTGTCCATAGATTAGTAAAATATTCTAACCAATCTTCTGTGCTGATATTATTCAGATGTATAGTGTCTTTTTCTTCTGTATTTAAATGTTTCAGAGCCTTGTAGGCCATTATCTGAGCACCGTGAACATCGTATTCAAGATTGCTTATGTAGTTATCCCAGCTTTCTGTATTTAATTTTACTTCTTTTTTAACTATTTCACATTTGTATTTATAATTTTTTTTGTCGTCTTGCGATTTAGTTTGTAACAATTTTAGATACGCCTCCTTTGTTCTTTTATTATTTGTTCTGGTTCTTCATCTATTCATCTATTATTTGTTTAGGTTCATTATTTGTGACAGGTTCTTCAAAGTTAAAATAAACCGTGAACTATTAACATCACATTCAATAAAATCAGGGGTACCTCAAGGTTCGTGTTTATCACCCTTACTGTTCACCATATGTATGTTGGATTTCCCTCCTCCGATAGATTGAGTGATCGTTTTCTATGCGGATGACATTGACCTCTTTGTAGCTAACGAGGACATTAATATTGTGTTGGATTACCTTAAAACATATTTAGAAAAAAAATCACAAATTGGACAAAAGTCTGGAAAATAAATATCAATCCAGAAAAGCCTCAATGTAAAATGTTTACTCTTCGAATATCGCCTACACATCCAGAAGTAAAAATAGAAAATATCAAGGTCCCATTACTCTCTTCCCGAACACCAGTAAAATATCTTGGAGTTCTATTAAATAAAAAACTAACATGGAAACCCCATTTACTATATCAATCAAACAAAGTTTACGGTAAAATGAGTAAACTTAACCCTCTAATCAACTTTAAATAATAACTCAGTATAAAAAATAGTCTACTGTTATTTAAATCAATAATTCGTTCTACACTAACATATGCCTCCTCTGTATGGCACAACTTCGCACTGAGTCACATCAAATTATTACAAAAACGGTTCAAAACAAATTTTTACGTAAAATCATAAAAGCAACTTTGTTCATTAGCAATAGTCAAATACGCCATGAATTATCAACTGCATCAATCATAGAATTTTTGTCAAAATTAAATGAATCATTTTATTCTAAACTACAGTTCCTACCTTGCACCCCGGTTTTCAACCTTGGAAAATCTACAAATTCAAGAATCAGAATCTGTTCTCGTTTCCCTATTTTTCTACCTCCATAGACATTTGTACTCAGGTCTATGTATAAAAAATAATGATAAAGAAGCATGTATTCAAAACCTTTAAGACCAAATCTCGTCAAAATTACATGTAAAATAATTAAAAATACATAGAATCTGGCAAAGGTTACAGTTAGCTAAAAGAAAATAGCAGAAATTAGGAAAAAAATCGAAAATTAAAAAAATAATTGTAGTATAAAATTACAGCAAATAAAGAAAACAGTTTTTTCTGCAAATAAATTTAGATGAAACAAGAGCTTACATACGAGAACAATCAGGCATGAACAATGGTATCAGGTTTCGTATGCCATGTAAAAAAAGTGCAAATTAACCGTAGCCCAGAGAATGTCCCTTTGACGTTACCGTTAACGGATAACTCCAGAAAAATAACGTGGAAGCGCAACGATTCCCTTGACTGAGGGAGCCTTATTCCACTCACTCTTCTAGCTCGCTTGCATGCAAAATCGAAGTGTCTGTCTCAGCTCCGCTTACGGCTCTTCCATTAGACTCAGCTCTAGAGGGGTGTCGTTCGTCTAGCGCCATTGCCTTCCGCTTTGGTAGATCGCATCCCTCCGTCGGTAATCATCACACTGGGTCTGCCTGCTTTGGTTTGATTGATTGGGATTCCGGGCGCGACAACTGCTAAAGTCATTTGTCCCGAAAGCGCATGTTTTCACGCTGGAGGTGGTGGTGACCTTCTCCTACTAGATGGCGAGAGCCGGCGCCGACCTACTCGTCAGCTTGCGGTTTTTTTCCTCCAACCAGGTATCTTCCTCCAGCGGGGCACCCCCCAGCCGAGACAAGCTCTAAACTCTCAACGGGTCTCCTGGCCTGTGTGGTAGTATAGTGCATGTAAATGTGTGTAAGGGGAGAGGATAGTACAAGGAAGAGGAAGGAATGATCGCATGCGGTCCTTGGCCCGTTTGTTAGAGTACTGCTCCGGCATTCGCCTTGTGTTGATCGGAGAAACCATGAGTTGAACTCGACCTAGCTACTATCGACTATCCTGCTACCGACGGGTCTCGAACCCTCGGACCTCTCTTTGAGGCACTGAAGTCACGTCAGTTGATGCCCTTAGCCACCTAAACCGGTCTGCTCGCTTTGCCGCGCGCCGGCTGTTTGAATGGTATTTGCATTCGTAACTCTTTTGAAACATTGAACAAGTATACTTTTGATGGTGATAATGACAATGACAATGATAACGCGATTTTTTATGAGGGTTAAGAAACTTTATAAATCAGAGCTTTGTCAGTATCCCGATAAAAAGTAGTATATAAAATGAAACTACTATAATTATTAGAAACAGGATTTCCATGCACTATCAAATGCCAGAATATGCACGCAAACATGCACTCTCAAATAACCAAATATGCACGATGAAGGGAGAAGTGAACAAAACACGCATAATCAACTTTCAATTAACTTAAATTTGTAGTTATATTATCTTTTGAGATAGTGAACAATTAAAATTTTTTCTAAACTTTTCTATGTCAAATTCATTCTTTTGTCAGAAAAAATGTATTAAATGCAGAAAATGACCTCACAAGATATAATTGAAGCATACTTAAAAGTCGAAATCTAAGCCAATGTGTGTCAAATTCTGCATTATATGATTTTTCACCCCAACTAATGTTTTTTACATTTTGGAGAAATTTCAAGACGATTTTAATTTAACACTATGCAATTTCTCCGTAGCAGTCTTATACATATCTCCAAACATTAATTCTAGATACTTTAATGTCCTCAACAACTTTTAATGATTCCACCAGATGAAGACCTACTGATTCTAACTTCTGAAGTTAAAGAATATAATTTTTTCTTCGTGTGTATGAATTCGGGATGTCCCGTCATGTATATTTCTGTAAAAATCCTTTTGCCGTTGGATTTGCTACTTTTTCAAGCAGTATAATTACTTCTACTAAAGCTTTACATTTTCATTTTCAATAAAAATGGATTTGTTACAGACTTCAATGTTGCCTCAGAAATTAAAGTTTGCACTAAATGTCACGTAGTTTCTTTTCTTTCTTTATATGTGTCACTATGATTAATAGATGCAAGGTCCACATGAAACATTTTAGAATATTTAATCTGCATAAATAAATTCAAAGTATATAGAGCTATATATTTCTTAAGAAGAGTATTCGAATTTTTCTAAAAAATACCATGTTTTGAAACAAATTTAATCAAATTTTGCCGCAAATTAATATAATATTTAATTTAAGACAAGCGTTCTTTACTAGAGTGTATTTAGCTAAACGTTCAGGTTCAAACTATCTGGGTAGAAATTATTTAGGCTCGAATTTGAGATTTGGAAATTTGTTGATAAATTTTTTCTTTTCACAGACACAGCAATTCTACTAGTACTTCAAACGAAATCAAAATAAAAAATATGAAATACTCCACGATTTACAATTTTTTCAATAACATTTAAAATAATAGAGGCACAATTCTGAAACTCGAGAAAAATGTTTGGAAAGATTATGCATACTAACACATACAATAATTACTTAAAGACAATGTGCCAAACAGAATTTTTTGAACGTCAGAAAAATCTTAACACTGCAAAAAATATTAATATATCCCGAAAATAATTATTTTCACTTCAATAAAAATTGAAGTTTTCCTTTTCGTTTTATTTAATCGACATTGCTTTATAATTTTCTGAGTTTCAATTATATAATTTATGATTATTAACATTAGACTGAAGCACTAAACATTTCGACTAGGATAACACCACCAGTAAAGATTGAACAATTAAAAAAATAGATTTTTTAATTGTTCAACCTTTACAGTATAGCCTACTTACTTCTTTATTACAGCAATTGCAATACATTACATTTCTCTCATCCTCCAGACAGTAGTTGTTTTCAATCGTTTGAGATGGGATGCAAACGAAGCCTTGGAAGTATTTATTTTATACTTAATTCCACAATTACAAAACGTTTGTTAATCTTCTGTTGCACGCAAGGAGACTGAGAGAGCCTGCTCTTGATTATTTTCTTCTCCAATTATCAGTTATCAAATGGTATTGAGTTTTGACTTCATGTATCTTCCATATCCTTTGCAACGTATCATGTGGCGTTGATAGTTCATTTCGCGATCGTTGCTCACCGCACGTGTACTCACGACGAAAAGCGAAGAAGTGCATCGGAAAGTAAAAATGTGTTGTACAACAATAAGCACCATAGGCAACTTCGTGATATCAGGATCTAAGATTAATATAATATTTATACAAAATATGTGCCAGTTTTAATATTCACAAATTATGCAGAAAAATAATAAGAACGTACTTGCTAGATATGAATATCCTAGATAGAAGCCTACATATGCAAGTTGGTTACAAGTGTGTAGAATGCCCAGCTCAAATCTCTTTTGTGGCAAATTATTACGTGTATAAGAAAAAATTCTGATTCAAAACTAACCTGTGAAGTTTTATAAAACCACTGTGAAAAAGGTATTTAGAGTTTTGAAAGAACTTAGATATTATCAAAATAAAACACATGATTTAGAACTAAATCATAAAAATTATCACTACGAAATAATATATAACTGACAATTATTTTCCGAGTTACGAAAAATAAATACCCGACAAACGTAAAAGAGTATTATAAAGAATGTGCTGCCAGAGACGTGAATTTACGAAGAGCAGCCAGGGTGGATAAATGAAATTATTTTTTAGGGTTAAGAATGATGTAGATCTGTAACAACTAATGTGAAATATTAAAAAAAGAGTGAAAGATATATGTCCAGGGCATTGTGTCCTGAGGAACGTCACAGAATGGCGGCCGAAACGTCGGGACCTGTGCCTTGGACGCGGTGTCTCCCGGACAGCCAAGAACATTCAGGCTCCGACCGCGGAAGCCTACGCTCTCAAGATATGTGTCAGATATCTCTCTTTTATTAGTGATTTAATGGGCAGGTCTTAGCTAGTTAATGTAGGCCCATACTTCTACCACATAGA
Organism: Teleogryllus oceanicus; assembly: GCA_964035755.1. Lineage (NCBI taxonomy): Eukaryota > Metazoa > Arthropoda > Insecta > Orthoptera > Gryllidae > Teleogryllus > Teleogryllus oceanicus. The sequence continues at coordinate 107,225,943 of CAXIVR010000004.1, read as the reverse complement.
ATTAGTAAAGCCAGATACCAATATTACGCTCTGTTTCATTCTCAGAAAAGCATATTTTAAAATTGCGTTTTGTGGTGGAGGTCATTTCCTGGATGTCACAATACTCGGAATTTTAAAAATTCACACACGCATATCCGTATGTATCAATTATTTTGAATCAAGCATCGAATATGGTTTAGGCTGCATACCTGAATTTACCTTCACAATGTCGATAATTTATCCTTTGAATATTCGTTGTTTGTTGTATTGGCTTCGCCGCGTTCTTGGCCGTGATGGACTCATACAGGTAGGTAGATTTTGGGGCAAGAGAACCAATCAGCACAATGATGGAAAATTGCATTTTTATTGTTTTCGAAATGACGGATTCGAATAAATGCTATGAAACTCCAGTGCTACTCCAGTGCTGCCGACATGAAATGGTATTGTGGTATTGACTTGGCTACAGCTTTCTCTTCTATTGAAGAGCATCATTTTGCATGGTTTGCTTCATTTTGGTCTCTTTAAACAATATTTTCTGTGCAGGTTTATTTGGTTTGAAAATTATAAATATATTTAATTCAGTGAAGAATTGCAACCAGGAATGCTAGTTTTTATTTAAATCTACTTGTTGAAATATAATTGAGTTCTGAAATATAAATGTTCTGGGTGATGGCGATATAAAATTCGTCAATTTCTGTTACTGTGTAGAAAACTCACTGTTTGATTGTTTCCGATTTTTATAAATGAAAAATTATATTACACCTTGAATAATGATATAATAAAAGTAGATGTAAAAGTTAAGAAATTTTACCGTTGTAAAAACATCTTTAAACGAAGACGAAATATCCTCAGGCCAACATACTGCATGGTGTCAAAAATGTGTGTTTTTTTATTTACTGACAATTTCAGACAATACTTACATTGAAATGATCACATATTACATTAATAATTAATAATGCATTTCATTTGGTAAGGTTAATTTTGTTTACCAACTTTTAAACAAATTTGTTATACCAACAATACACATGTAGAGATATCGCAAAAAACGGTACTCACGAGGTCGGAAAATACAAGATATCTCAAAGCTGCTTCATGCTTTAATTTTTGAGTTCATAATAACTGTGCATAAGTCAACCCAACAATTATATTATCATAATGATCTCTTTCAGCTGATTTAAATGAATTAATAGAAACTAGCGAGATATTTCAGGTAAGGCGCCACAGAAAGTTGTAAATCCGAATTAGATTTTCATTTTCTTGTGCAGCAAAAGGTAGCAGCAGAAGACTGCAAATAGGTCTTGATTTGCAAAGGCGGCGATAAAACGCTTTTCCCTCCGCGCAGCGGGTCTGCGCCTGGGGTCGAACGCGAGACCGAAAGAGGGGCCGCGCCTCGCATCTCGCAAGATTAAGTTGCGTGATCAATAGCCACGTCCTCAACGCGGCGGGGGCCGCCTATCCCCGCCCCCCGCCCCCGCCCCCGCCCTCGCCCTCGCCCCCTCGGCTCACGGGGGTGGAGAACCCACAATCCCCGGCGCACCCGAGGTACGCCCTTCAGCTCTGCTCCGTCGCTTAACAATGATGCTTTGCACATTCAATAGCAAACACTAGACAGCGGGAGCAGAATAATACATTCCAGTAGTACCAACCTCCCACGCTTATCTTCCCCTCTCGCTCCTTCCCGCGTCGGTTTATCCGCGCGTCGCCTCCGCCCTCCCCAGGCCTCGGCCCCGCCCCCGCGTCGCCTTCCCACCTCTCCCGGCGCGCGGTTTTCTAAATAATACCCGCCTCGTAATGAAACCAAGCTTTCGGCGGAGCGCGCGGCGCGCAAGAATGGCCGGGCCTTCTGCTTTATTTTAGTTTCCAGATCAGCTTTTTTCCCCTCTTCTGCCGCCGCCGTCGCGCTGCCTCCGCTCGCCGTCTCGTTCTCCGCTCGCGCGCCTCTCGGACGCCCTTCGTCCTCTGTCTCTCTCTCTCCCTCTCTCTCCCTCTCTCTTTCCCTCTCTTGCGCTCCCTGCGGCGCCCCGCTCCCCGCCCCTCGTTTGGTTCGGCACCACCGGATTTTTAATTCCCCCACTCTCCACCCGGCGCGGCGGAGCCCAGCTTTCCGAGTCGATGTTACACAGCAAGGCAAATGCCGGATAATTAAAATAGAGTAGATAGGCGGGGCGGCGGGGGCGAGGCGTGAGGGAGAGTCGATGTCAAACTTATTATGTAGAGGAGGAGCGCGCGGGGGGGCGGGGCGGGGGGGAAGGGGCGGAGCGCGCGGGGTGGGCGAGCCAGCACGCAAGGGAAAAGGGAAGAGAGGCATAAAAACAAAACGGACGCGGCGGCGGTGGCGGTGACGGTGGCGGTGGCGGTAGCGCTGGGAGGAGCGGGGCGGCGACGGAGGCGGCTCGGCGTCGGTGGCGGGGTGTATTGTCGCTTCGCCCATTGTGTCACTTCACTTGGTCGCTTCCCCCGCCCCCCTCGGCTCCCTCGCTACGTCCGGCCGCTCGGGGCGCCGCGCCGGGCCGCACGGATCCCAATTCATAATTGATTTCCCCATCAGTCAGTGCGCCGAAGACACGGGCACGGCGGCGGCGGCATATGCGTGCTGCGGGCGAGTGGAGGATCGGAATCAATGCGTGCCCCTCGTCTCCCTGCGCCGCCGCCCCCGCCCCGGCCCCCGCCGCCTCCACCGCCACCGCCTCGCCGCTCGCGCCGCCGCCCACGGATTAAGCAGATCGAGTTAGCGCGCGGAGGGCGGTGGCGCGGGCTGGCGGGCGGGCGGGCGAGCGGGCGGGCGGACGGCTGGGCGCCGCTGCGATGTTCATGCCCGGCCGGCCGGAAGCGGATGTGTTGACTGTCTCCGGCGCTAGGCTCGGTTCAGCGCGCGTTACCAGCGTAACCAGCGCCCGCGCCGCGCGTTCCCCGGCGCTCCGCCCGCCTCGCCCGTCATCGCCCGCGCGCGCGCCCGCTCGCGTCGCAGCGAGACGGTGCGCGCCGCCCGAGCGCACGCTTCGGTCCCCGGCGCGCCCGCGGCCGGGGCTCCGGAGACCTCCGCGCGCTCCACTACGCGCCGCGCCGCAGTCGCGGCGGAAACCTACGCAGCACGAGCGGTCGGCAAACAGCTCGAAAGTCCCACGACATTAACATGCAAATCAACGTCAGGAATAAGCTGCAGTCAATACTTTGTGTTTTTAGTATGCGTAATGTTTACAATCAATGTTCCCTACCTTCGGATATGTTATAATAATAAAATTAAAAATTAAGAATTGTAATTAATTTAACATTGTGCACTATTTTAAATAAAATATCTTCTTTGAAACTGCAACAGCTTTTGCATATCTCACCTCACTTAAATCCTTAAGTAGTCTCGTTACTGAAATGCGCACCCCAACCTAAATTTCGTAGTCGATCATGTCTTGTTTTGTTAGCTCATTTATCTTATTTATCTAGAGTTTCCGTTAATATATAAGGTAGTTTTACATTTTTGTGAACATCCAGATAACTGAAAACTCGTGAATGGTCCGCCATGCACACCAAATTCTTGGGTCTCCTTGTCGCCAAGGGAATATTGAAAGACGCTCCCATGAAATTAGAAAGGCGAATAATGCCGTCAGCAAACGGAGAAATTGGGTCAAGGAGAAAAACGAACATCGTTTCAAGAGAAGATTGGAACGTCCCGCGTCTGTGTTACAAAATCTCTCCTAGAAAAGGAATCTCGTGTAATATACAAGGTCTTTTTAATTACTGAGTAACTGATTTGGTTCAATTTACTTACTTCCTTGTACGTTACAAGTCAAGGTTGGTTATTTTTTCAAACCTTAAAAGATTATTTACATATTGTCTATTCGTAAACAACAACAAAAAATTCGAAAATTTAACGGCACATATGTTAAAGTTTTCAAACAATAATTTAAAAGTAACACAGTAAGTTGCATACAACAATTATTTATTTAATTATTTAAAGTTTACTGAGATAATCCCGTTCTAGCTGACCATCCGCGATTACTTCGCACACACGAACTCTAGAAAAGTTACATTAAAAAATAGAACGTATGTATTATACGGAAAATTGAAAACCTGAATAGTTTCATGTCGTCCACTTATTATTATCCTCTCTCATTTCTTTATGCATTTAAAAACACTCTATCTTCGAACTCAAAAAGCTCTCTATCTTCGCTTCATTAACTACAACCTTACGAAGCATCGTCATCTTTTGATAGATCACTTGCAAGTCACTGAACAAAACGGCCAAGACCAACTACGTTGCAACTTCACAATATAGTTGGTGTTGACTACGACCTAATGACAAATGACGGCAAATTAGCATACATTATATTAATTTTAAGATATTATTAAAATTAGTGTTTATACTATAAAACTGTTAATACAAGTAAATAATAACATATCTGCGGCCCACTACATTTCATTTAAAGGAAATATCTCAAAATTTGGGTGAGAAGAATGCTCAAATTACTTTCTAAACGAAAACCGTTTGTATTTTAATTATTTTGATATTAATAACATATGATTAATTTGTTTTACTTATCCGCTCAAGAAATTAACAAAACCAGTAACATTTAGCCACACTGGTGGACACCAAAGAGTGGCTAAATCTAAAATAGTTTATATATATATATATATTGTATATATATATATATATATATATAATCCGTTTTTGTTACCATATAAAAAAATTCACTCGTGAATTGTATGTGCGCATTTGATTAATATAATTAATATTTGGTGAAATTTGAAACACTTTTGAAGGTAATTAAATTCTGGAATAGTCTTATTAAATACCAGGAGTGCTTTTAAAATATCGCGATAAATTTTCCCTGCACTACGTAACACTTTTTGTAATTAAATGTTATCCTTTATATGCCAATATTATACATGTATAATATTGTATCATCAACATACTATCTATCTACACGTGAACTAAACGTTGTATATCAGTTGTATAAATATTAAAGAATTCATGGGATAAAACGATATATTTCATTGCATTAGCTAATATATGTCGCATTGATAAAAAACCTATAATGAAATTTAGTTACTTTATATGTTACGTTATATTTTGAAGAAAATAGCTTCATTTTGTCTCCACAAACTAAACAGGTTGTCAGCTCGAACACCTTAATCAAGTTTCTCTTGCTTGTCCTTTCTTGAAAAAGGGTGACAAACATCAAAGGTTAGCGAGTTAAGCTCACTTATGTTGTTTATGCTGTCAACATTTTGGCCTATTAGTGATTTTTAGGGCTTTATTACTTGTATTAGTGTATTATGAAAAACACAAATATTCACCCCTACACTCTTATCGGTTAGGGATCGTTAGGTCTAATTTGATACGACAGGTCTATTTTGGATTTAATTAGATATGACAGGTCTAATTTGTTAAGTCTAGTGATAGAAAGTCCACGAAATACATCTGTTAAAAATGGTATCTATATTAAAAATGTCTAATAAAATTTGGTCCAACTGATATTCATAACATATATCGCCCACATTATTATGTTAGTATAATATTATGTCTAAAAATAAACCATAAGTAGTGATAAGCTTTAATTCACTAATTACATAATGTTTGTAATAATAAAGAGGACTTGAAGCATTTAGTCATCACGTTCATTTATTGGAAGTGTCTGGAATTGTAATCTGTTGCTCAAAGACTTCAGATATGCGTCGTTATCTCTGCTTTCTTGAAAATACTGAAACAGCTTTTTCATTGGGTATTTAATTGACATTATAGAATTTTCGAGTTTGGTTTTCAGGCCTCTTTTGCTCAACAGTTAAAAAATTAAAACTTGTTTATTAGACCCAATATATCTATTACTCCTCGTGCATACTTATTATACCTATGTATTTTAGACCTCTTGTGTTAATGGACCTTTTGTCTCGTGTCGCGTTATACCTAATACGCAATAGATTTACTATTACAGTGTACTTACAGAGTATAAGTGGACGTAAGGAAGTGAAACCTTTTTATCGCGTTTCATCCAAAGTAACTCATGTTACCCGTATATTTATTTATCACGGTAATCTATTGAGAAAAAAACATATCTATAGTGTATCCCCGTCCTAGCCTGCCCTGCTCCACTTTGCTCAAATCCACTCTTTTCTTTCCCTCTGTTCTCGCCCGACTCCGCCCTTTCGATGTTCAGCCTCGTGTTTGCTATAATTACCGCTGCAACGAGCAACTCTAAACAGATATTCTTACAAACTTCCTCTCACAATTTCAACCTGGAAATATTTAAAATGCAATAACGCTATTTGAATCAATTAAAATTTAGGATATTTGTCAAAATGTAGGATTTAAGAAACTTTTGTTTCACTTACGGATGTTTACTGACTGTTTGCGAGATATTTATGAAAAACGTGAATAGAACACACTTAAAGTTTGGACTAAGGGATAGGAAAGGGGAAATGTATGTATTTTTTACGAAATCTCATGCAGACAGCACCTTTCCTCTTGTTTTCAAGGTCACGTTTACAAAATTTTGTTAAGATTGGAGAAAACCATAATAATAATTTGTAAAATTGAAATCTAAGTTACCCCAACAAAATACTCTACTTTTCAATGGACATCATCGAAATCGGTTTAGCCGTTCCATACTGTTCCGGACAGACAAAAATCGTAAAAACATTCGAATTGTTTTTATGTAATAAGTAATGTTTAGGTAATTTTTATGTAAATAAGCATATCTGTACTTATAAAAGTGAATTCAACGTCATGTAGGCGTCAATCGATTCCATAAAAAGTTGTGTATAAATGTATACAAAATGTTTACAGGTTCTTCTTGAGGATTGTCGCAGTGTCCTTGCAAAGTTTGGTAAAGATTAATACAACACAAATGCGGAAAATAAATAATTTAAATAATATGTTGATAGATGCACCACGATTATTATTTTTCGCCTGTCGCTAAGAGGATTGGTTCCTAATATACTCCGTCAGAGGCGAGCAGCGATGCTGCTGAAGTACAGTATACGGTCATACACAGTAGCGCAGCTCCGTATCAAATGCCCTATGACGTGTTGGTCAGCGACTGAAGCGTTCCGCACGGCGACAAAGGAACACTACGCCAATTACATTTGATACTACATTCATAATACAGCTGTCTTCTTCTAAATATGGCCAAAGAGGAAATATTTTATATAAATAAATACAAATATATATTTTAATTTTCTCTCAAATGTAACTAAATTTACAACGGGTGAAGTAGGATTTCGAAGTTTTTTTAAGAAAAAAATTATGTAAATCTAATGAATGTTGTCCATTGAAATTGAATATTGTAATGCATAGGGAAAGGAGTTGAACGTGTGACACATTTTCAAAAATGCTCTTTTCATACAGATAGTTAAATATATGTATTGGAAAAGGGGTTGAATTGAAGCGAAATGAACACAATTTGTTGCACTGTTCTGCACCTTTTCGTGAGATTACTACATTACACCGCCTTTTCCCTCGTTTTTTATACTTCAGCACTTTTCTCCACTGTTTCCTACGTTTTTAAAAGATTGGACGAGAAAATGTATTTTTTCTCTTCTTGAATAGCTTTTTAAAATCTCCTTTAATCAAAAGTCAATAATGCTAAATATTACAATATATTTTACGTAAACCACCAGTAATTTATATCCTAGAAACTATGGAGAATCTTTGTGTGAAGCAAAATTTAAATTTCAAGTTTTGCTACAACAGTGTAACCCTTTCCCGCTGGATTTAAAGTGCTGCTCAGACAGACAAATCAGGACATTTAAATGTGTGTGCAGAAATCCATTTGTCTGTGTTCTGAGGAAAGTGTTTACCTTTGACATCGTGTCGTCAATACTAAAAGAGCCCTGGCAGCGCTTGTACACCCCTGTCTAGATTTGGAGGGGAAAGAAGAGGGAAGTCGGGGGAGGTTGACTGTCTCCCCAAGAGCGCCGAGGTGCCCACGCGGGAAATGCTCGTGCGGGTGCAGATTAACGCGCCTGTGAAGTAAGTTAGACCACGCGGTCCGCGATAAAAATAATGTCAGTACTGGAAATAGTTTTTCGTAATACTGTGCTGTAAACACATCTGCGTAACGAAACCCAATAGATAAATGAAAAGGTAATCTTAATGGCCGCCGGCCGTTAAGGAATCACTTTTAAAATTTTTCAACTCTTAAGACAAATGACAAACAACGTAAAACATAATATATTAATTTTCAGCACTTAAAATTCTTATTTTTAATCATTTTTCTAATGTCTCATTATAATAAATATTAATATTGAATGAACAGTTACTGTTATTACTAATTCTAAACCTTCATAAGAAGTTGAAGGTGGACTCCACGTACTTGAATCATTTGATGCAATCTGGTTGGTGCTGAGTAATTGCTTAGAAATTTTAACTATTTTTGAAAAAGATTGTTCAATGTAAGTTTCGGCTACAGACAAAGGCTTCCAATCTGCAAGTTCTTTCAAAGAAAGCCGATAGCCACCGTTTTCCATTAGCATTATGGCTATGATCGTCGAAAACAATGTCCTGTGTAGAACTCAGGAGAGTCTAATTTTAAAATTTCTGCTATCTTCTTCGGAGTATCTCCAATTGTGTGTATACCCACAACTTGTTTAGTGCATTTTCGTTTCTATAACCTATGAAAAAGCGTCTAGTTTCTAGGTCAGATCGTAGACGTAGATCAACATATTTTTTATACATATTGTATGCAGTGAATGTAAGACCGTCTTTGGGAATAACGAGCGTCCTATTTTTTTTGTTTTTGTGCATTTCAGTGTAACAAACACTTCATTGGTCGTGGTTTCTATGTCATCAATAGTCAATGACACATGTTCGTCTCGTCGGTATGCGCCAAAAATACCAAAAAACACAATAACTTGTTTAAGTAGCCACAAGTGATCATTTGCTTCCAGTAAACATTTTCTGATATGTTCTTCGGATAAAATCTTCGTCTTCTTGGCAATATAACCTTTGTATTTTCTTCTAAAAAATACTTATAGTTTTCCGAATCTATAAAATCAAATCACATGTCACGTACTAAATAAACTTTCTTAACAGAAACATAAAAATGAAAAATTTGGAATACTAACCTTGATATATCAACATTTTCGTTAACTAATAAACATAATTTTAACATTGAGAATTTTGTCCACAACGATGTGGCAGAATATCTCTCAGATTTTTCTTCAGCATACGCCAGGATTACTGTTTCATTCACCTCATTTACATTTTTGCATTGATGCCAATATTTGAAATCTTTGTATTCTTTCTCATACCGTAATTTCGTTTTTGTTCGTAAAAAATCGAAATTAGCACTATTCGCTGTCTCCACGAGATCTTCTGGAATATCCATCTCAAATTTTGTAGAAAATTTATCTTTTTAATGGGGTCAAACAAAGCCACCACATATTAAACAATCGAATCAAACTGTCTCGCCAAGATCAATATTATAGTTGGTCTTGGACTCGTGTCTGAATCGATATAGAAAGGGGTGTTGCATTCTTACGTAAGCAAAGGCAAGAACATTTTTTATTAATATTATTTTTCTTATAAGAAGATGGTATTATGAAAAGTATTGAACGACACGCGGCTAACACAAACAACAGACTTGGTTAGTTATAAATCTCGGCTTGCCTCAGTTAACAAACTTCAACCGCGTCTGTTATTTGGTGTCTATAGGCCTAATGACGTTTAATACTATAACCAGTTTATCTATCGAATCTGTTGTTGGATGTGTTAGTGTTTTATTAGTCTGAATCACAACGTATTACAACTGTGTCTTCACAAGAATAGCATGTCGAATGTTAAGAAATGTAAGTTGTACGGTCTTGCAGATGAATTCAAAACGCAATTTACCGAAACCTATGCCACCATTCCTCGAGGTTCCGTCTGAGAAGAAATAATTCCAATTGATGACGAGCATTATAGAAGCAGACGTTGATGATGAATGTTCATATTTTATTTCGTAGTACCACAACTTATTTTCAAAACCACAACCAAAATATTTTCTAATTGTTTCTTACTAATAAAATACACATGTCAACAACATGTTTGTAACAAAGAATGTGAATGATGTTCTTAGTTGAGACTTGAACCCTTAATTCGAATATGAACTCAGTTTTTGCCTACCAGCCTCAGTTTTCTTGTTCACGCTACTCTCTATTTACGGAAACGCTTGAAAACGCTGAATATTGGTTATTTTGATGTAGTTTTATTTAATAATTCTGCAGATGTAATTGTTCAGAAACAGTCGAAATGTGTATAAGGAATTCTTGTAAATGTCATTGAATTCAAAAAATTCACCTTTAGGAAAGGAAAAAGCGTGACAATATTGCTGGTAAGACATGCTCGAACAGTTAGAATCGCGATTCCTTATCGGACCGCATTCGAGTTCGGACGTGCTCCGCAGCTCTGCTACAGCTCAGTGACTCAAACCAGTGTTATCGCATACCGCGACGAAATCCGGCTAAGTGGTAGAATAACACAGTGCTCAGCAAGTGGCTTCGGCCACTCGCTGCATCGCGGCATACTGCCGCAATTTACTTTCTCACTAAACTACATTATGCTTCAAGCAAATAATTATCCTACTTCTCTCCATACTCCATTTGATGTAAATGCTGAAATTTTAAAAATACAAAGAAATATATTACAAGCTATTAAATTATCAACATAGAGAAGTCATAATCCTAACAAATCAGTCTAAAAAATATCCCAGCTTCAACCTAACTTTGCTTCCCTCTGGTCTGCAATTAAAAATATAACAAATGACAAAAATAATTACTCCCATTAAATAATAATAATAATAATAATAATAATAATAACAACACATTAGCAACTACTGATTCTGGAAAAGCAGAACTATTGGCAAATCATTTTGAACTCTCCTTTACTAAAAACCTCCCTTATAATATTTCCTTTACCCAAAACAGAGTCCAATCATTAGCCAACCCACTTCATACAGTTCCTGAAAGAATGAAATTTATTTCCCCATCTGAGGTCAAATATATAATTTCCAAACTTTAAGTTTGAAAGTAAAAACAAGAAATCACCAGGCTTAGATTTAATTCCTAATATTGTAATTAAACATTTACCATATCCCATCCTCAGTTCACTAACAGCTTATATATAATGCATGTTTCAGACTCAACTACTTTCCAAACTCCTGGAAAACTGCACTTGTCCTGCCAATTCCTAAACCGAACACAGATCAAACTAAACCTGAAAATTTCAGACCAATTAGTTTGCTGCCAAATTTTTCAAAAATCTTTGAAAGGGCAATTTTAACCAGGATTAATAAATTTTTAAATCAAAATAATATTCTTCCTAGTAGTCAATTTGGTTTCAGACATAACCATTCTACTACGCATCAATTGTTACGTTTAACAGACTATATTGTCACCAATTTCCAAGAATTACGTCATACTCTTGCTATATTATATAGATGTAAAAAAGCCATTTGATAAAATCCGGCATGATGGATTACTTTTTAAATTGAGAAATATTAGTTTTCCAAATTACTTACAAAATATAATAAAATCCTTTTTAGTTAATCGACGATTCAAAGTTCAAATAAATAAAACTCTCTCAACTGATCACAATATACAAGCTGGACTTCCCCAAGGATCTCCTCTATCACCTATGCTTTTTAATGTTTTTATTTCTGATATGCCTTACCTCTTACACTCAGATATTGCCTTATTTGCGGACGACACTGCAATATTTCCCACTCATAGTGATCTTCTTTTAGGTAGAGACAGTCTCTAAGATGACCTAAATCTCTTCATGTCTTGGTTCAATGATTGGCAAATAAAAATAGATCACCAAAAATCTCAAGCAAAAATTTTCTCCATAAAACGGATTCTTCCCATATATCCCTTAATAATTAATAACCATGCAGTTAAATGGCTTCCAAATGACACTCCTGTTAAATATCTTGGACTTCAAATAGATACCAAATTAACCTAATAACACACATATAAAAATATTAAAATTGTATCCATTCATAAATAGAAAATCAAAATTATCAATAGACTAAGCATTAATAATATTTAAATACATTATAAGACCTTCACTGACCTACGCCTGCCCAATATCGGGAGGTGCCACTAAATGCAACCTTCCAAAACTGGAAGAATTGCAAAATAAATTTTTAAGAAATGTTTTAAAAGCTCCATGGTATATCAGAAATGATCAAATTTTATAAGAACTATCTATAGAACCTCTGAAAACTTGGATTTTAAAACTTTTTTCTAATTTCTACTCTTCTCTTTCATCTTGCTCAGCCACTCCTTTGTACTACACTCTAAGTAAATCAGCCAATCTTTTTCCACGAATAAAATCAAGATATTCTAAAGACCTACTACATCCTCCTTTATTAGCTGAAAAGCAGGTTCCAACATTTCTAAATTAAATATTTATGTTTTAATCCAAATATTGTATGCATTTTTCTGAAGGACCCTTCCTGGATATCCTTACTTGTTATTGTTTATATTGTAAATATTACTGTCTTCTACCATTGTTCGTGCATGATGAAATGTACTTAAAAGAAAATTGTATATACTATGTATCATCAAACCCTTGAAAGACATAATAATGTCGAACAAGGAAACAAAAAAACTATTTAAAAGAAATAAACTACATTATTAATAGAACATACTGAGTAGTTGAGGAAATACAAACAGTGAAGTGCTTTGTCACATACAATCTGGATCTCTGTGCTGTAAAGTGCAGCGTCGCTCAGTGCTTCAATGGCCTCCGCCATCGATCCAAACACGCGTGAAGTATTGTGCGCAGCCCTGCAAACCCTACAAGCCACGGACACCATTGCAACGAGGCCGATGGTGTATATTTCATCTCCCTCAATGGTTACACCCCTGAAGTGATGGAAGTGCAATAGCAGACTTCACACCTACAATAGTCTGAGGTCGGTGCCGTGACCATGGACTCCCTGCCCTGCCAGCTGACATGCCAGCCCTCAAACCTGGAGGCAGCAGTCACCCGCAAAAGGTCAGCGAGTGATAGTAAACGCAGCCAGAACATAAAAAGCTCTTAGGGGCTTCTAGCAATGCAAGTGACTCATCACCAGAACATATAGAATATAGAGTGTCAGTGGGTACTAGATTTGGACCTCTAGAAAAGGAAAATACCAACGTACCAGACAACAGATTCAAGTACTTAAACACTGACGACCGAGAGTCAACGGATCTCCCTAATAGAATTCCGCCCATCTTTGTCGCCGATATTTCCAGCTTAAACATACTCGTAAAGGAATTAAAAAGCAAGGTCTCTACTAATTTCGTAGCAGATTTAAAAAATCAAGAAGTTAAAATAAACACCCAAATTGAAAGTGACCCACAGTGACGAACATTCAGAAGGCAGAGGAGGAAATATCCATGCTGACGCAGCATTTCAAGTTTCCTGTGAAGAATTCCAAGCCTCCTCTTCGCTTTTCGTAACGCTTGTTTTGTATTTATTACTGTATAGTGTGGATCTGTTGTTATTACAGCGTGCTATTTTGCCAGATACATATAATACATAGGGAGACATACGCAATTAAAAAAAAATCACATAAAAACTGAGGTCGATAAACAAATTTTGAAATTACATCTGAATAGAGAGGCCAATTTTCTTCTGGCATTAGTATGTTTTGTTCTTGCTACATAATTTTTTTTAATGGACCGGTAATATTAGCGTTCAAAATGCTGGAATTTAAATATTGTCTTCCTTCTTTCTTACTGAAATAATTCTTTGTAGGGGAATTTTAACAAATAGCAAATTCTTCCTCCCTTAATGTTTTCAGAACTATCTACTTTACTCCACATCAACCACTCAGACAATTGATTTCTGAGAGTTTGTGTAATAGATGAGTAGCTATAATGTGCTAAGAAAATAGTAATTCTCCATATTACGACACTAAAACTGCTTCACACTGTGACAGATATTCACTACAACTGGCAGAACACAATATAAGTTTGACGTTTGGACATTTTCAAACAATACATATTTTTTATATCTAGTCCCCCAATGCACAAGTTTTTGTGTTTTTCTCAAGAATGTTTTCCGTAACCTTCTTTAATAGAAAATAAGCTAGTGGCTCTACAGAATGGCACAGTTCTTCTTTTTTGAGAAAGATTTTTGAGAAAATGATGTTTGAGATCAAGGAACAACACGAATTATTTTTAAATGATTCACCAGTTCTTAGAAATGCAAGTTCAGAAACAATTCAGAGTACTTCAGCAACGCTCCCTGGAAAGCAAAACGGCGTTGACTTTACGGGTGTGGACGTTTGTTCAAGATATCCTTGAGTTCAGCTGTGAGGTCAGGCAGTAGCAGTGTAACAGAACAACTACCTAATATTTCACAAAAGGTTAGTAGCACTGCTTAAGAGAAAATATTGTAATCTAATAGCAATGTACTTTAAACTAAAATGAAAGAAAATTATAGTATTTTTTAAAACTTGAATTAATTACATTAAAAATGAGTTTAAACACCGTGGTTTATATAATACTGATTTTTTTTCCTTTCACAAGAATTTGATTTGAAGAAAGCTCGAGCATTTTGCTAACGAGATTCTAAAATAACAGCTATTTTGAAATCATAGAAATACTCTTTTCATTTACATAGTCACGGCAAAAAACAATACTCTCGCCGAAATTGCAGTGTTGTCAATAATTGTGATAATATCAGGACTCCTAAGTGTTCATCTTCAATATACAGGCGACGGAAGTGAAGAGAACCAGCGCTCTCTTTGGGGCGTGCGTTTTGATGAGTTTATGTTAAGATACACTCAGACAGACAGTAAATGCACACCAAGGCTTCGAATATAATACATTTGGTGTTTGGATGTCGACTGTAATGATAATCGATGGACTTTGGCTTGTAGTGTGTCTGTGAGTAAAGGGACATTAAGTTTTAAAAAAGGGATATATCAAAATTGAAGATTTGTTATTTACAGTAATGGACGTGATCAGACCGTAAGTGTTTCCGATGATAATAATTATAAGTCTTCTTCTTTTGTCCTATTTTTCCTGTTTTCTTGGGAGGACTTAATCAGGATAGAATTATACATACGCATGTATAAAATTACCAGTACTTTTTTCTAGAACATTGTATTGAGATGTTAGAAGCCAGAAATAATATTAACTTTATATTATTTACATTCATTTTTATTAACGAAATGCTATAACTATTAAAACATTCTTCCCAATAAGCTATTATTTTATCTACGGTAACACAATATTTTTGATGAGCTCACTCATATTGCCGTAACGTCTCATCTTTTAAGCGAAACTCGTTCCGTATCAAACATGTTTCATTAATAACTAAGATGCAATGTGCTATGTCTTATGAAATAGAAGAGTCGTGTGCCATTGTGCAGACGTGGCGTATTTTAAGTGCGTAATTCGCAGCCTGCAAGAGGACTCTCCGCCGTCCGCCCATTGTCGGCGCTTCCTCCGCCGCGTGGAGACGTGCGGCGGCCGCGAGGCTTCACCGCCGCGTTATGAAGGCGCGTAACTCGCTGCGCGGGATAAGGCGCAAGACGTCCGCGCCGGAAGCGTCGACGCCAATACGCGGGGCGGACCGGGGCGGGGGGGACGGGATGGGGCGGGGAGGCGAGCAGGACGGGGTGGGCGGGGCGGGCTGGTGGGACGGGACGGGGAGGGCGATGCAGGACGGTTGGGACGAAACGGGGCGGACGGAGCGGAAAGGGGATAACGGGCGGAACGGAGCGAACGGGGCGGGGGGGGGGGAACGAGGTGGGCGAGCAGGACGGGGTGGGCGGGGGCGGGGTGGTGGCGTGGTGGGACGGGACGGGGGAGGAGCGATGCAGGACGGTTGGGACGAAACGGGGCGGAACGGGGCGGGACGGAGCGGAAAGGGGGATAACGGGGCGGAACGGGGCGGCACGGGGCGGGACGGGGCGGAACGAGGTGGGACGGGGCGGAACGAGGCGGGACGGGTCTGGACGGGGCGGGGGGGGGGGGACGGGGCGAAAGAGGTGGGCGGGGGCGGGGGGGGCGGGGCGGGGCGGGGGAGGCAAGGAGTAGACGGTTCGGGGCGGGGGAGGCGACGGCGGCGGCCCCGGGGGCGGAGGGCGGCGAAGGCGGGGGCGGGGGCGGGGGCAACGGTTGAATATGCAGCAGTAGCCGAAGCGCCGGTTCGCCCATTGTTCTCGGGCAGTCCACGCGCCAGACAGCTCGCCGCCTCCACCTCCGCCTCCGCCGCGTATGATAATACTGGACGCGCCGCCGTTCACGCGTTTACGCGTTCCGGGCCCAAGACGTTAATGCATCCCACGAGAACAGAGCGCGCCGACGCGGCGGCCTCATCATCATCATAATGCCTCGCCAAGAAAAGTTCCCTTCTCCTGCGCCGTGTCCGGGCTTCAGATAAATATGAGGAAACTCGGCTGCGTGAGTTAGTTCCTTTGCAGATTGCGAGGAAAGTCTCTGGTGGATTTAATCTTACCCGCGGAATATACAGTATTGTTTATGGCATGGACTATTTATGGCGTTAGCGTTAGAAATCATGCACATGTACAGCTGTGATATTAATTTTTTCGTACTCGTTACGGAAATACTTTGCTATTTGGCAAATACGTTCGAATGTATGTAGATTTTTTTTCCAATTTTGATTATTTTTTTAAATAACTTAGAAAAGCAAAGGAGAGGAACTTTTTACATGTTGATATTAGCAGATGTTTTTCTTTGATTAGAAAACGATCCTTTACTTTAAACCTGCGGATTGTGTAATTTATTTTAGAGAATTATAGTAGTTTGTACAGTACGTCAAATACTTGTTTCAGATCTCCCCTTCCGTTTTGGGTGAAATTCATCTTCCTTTATTGGGAAGCAGTTCATTGTGGTTTTAAATGAGCAAACGAATGGGCTTCATGTGAACATTCCGAAGGAAACTACTTCTCTGTGTACTCAAGAAGGATGCTAAACAATAATATGTAATATACTGTACTTATTTAATGTATGTGAGTAAGACAGTGTCTAAACTTATTCGAAACAAATTGGCTTTGTAAATGTTTGCAATATTTTTAAAATTAAAAAAGAATAAATGTTATAACAAGTTTCGTCTGGAAGTTGACTGTTCGTGTACTTGCATCTCAGAAAAGCTTGAAGCATTTCCTAAGACGCTCGGAAAGAGTGCTCTACTTATTAAGAAAACGACGAAAGAAAATAATCCAAGAAAGACGAAGAGAGGGGGGGGTATTTATTTGAGAAAACCACCGCGAAAGCAAGCCGCTTGGCAAGGCGTCAATTACCATTTCAGTCGGCGCCGAAAATCATTGGTCGTCGACAGCCGAAGACCGCGCGAACAGCGGAGATCGATCTAACGTCGCCTCCCGCGGACGAACAAACGTAATCCCGGAAGAGCCAGGGCGTGGGCGGCGGGCGCAGCGCAGCGAGGGCGCGGATGGGAAGGGCCGGGGGAGAAGGGGGTTGATTGGCGGCGAGGCAGGGGGAGCGCTGCACAGACTTCCGTCGCGTGGAGGCATATCCTCGAAGGGTGGGAGCGAGAGGGGGCGTTTTAGGGGAGGGACAGCGGAAGGTCAGAGCGAGGTCGGGTAGGTGCGTTGGTGGAGGTAAGCGTCGCGCGCGGGAGGGTGTGGGGTGGAGGTGTGAAGTACAGCGCGGAATCTGTTGCTGCGCCCGCCCGCTCGCCCGCCCCTGTCGCCCGCCCGCCCGCCCGCCCGCCCGCCCGCCCGCCCGCCCCTGCCCCCTGCCCGCCCCTGCCCGCCCCTGCCACCCTGCCCGCCCGCCCCTGACCGCCCCTGCCGCCCGCCCGCCCGACCTTGTCGCCCGCCCGCTCGCCCACCCATTTCTCCCGCCCACCCCTGTCGCCCGCCCGCCCCTGTCGACTGCCCTTCCCTGCTGCCTGCTGTAACGTTTCAACTTCGTTGGCGGATTTGCCAAAGTTAACATGAGATGTAAATAAATATTGGAAACATTGTTAAAGGTTACGATAGTAACAGAGAGTATTGATATGAAATAAAAAGTTGTTGAGAGATTGAAAGACGAAAACGATGTTGATAAAAAGTTGGAACTAGGAATTGTTTAAAAAATAATAAAAACATGATAAAATACAAATAAAAAAAGGATGTTGTATGGATATACAAAGTTGTAACGGCCAGTTAATAAGGCAAGATAACGTGGACGTTACAAAATTGGTGGCAGCGGTGGTACGACGTGGAAATTATTAGAAGAAGCGGTGGTACGACGTGGAAATTGTTAGAAGAAGCGGTGGTACGACGTAGAAATTGTTAGAAGAAATGGTTGCAACAACTTGGTGGAACAACGAGGTGTGCCTGGATTTGTAGTTCGCGGGAAAGAGTGTTCAAAGAATCAGTGTTGGTTGCTGTGGTTGGTAATCAAGACGTATTAATTGCAGTGGTGGTTCTGCGTGGAGTGAAACATTATACGAAGGAGAACTGTGGAATGTTTTAACCATATCTGAAGATTTTGAAGAAGCCTAGAAACTGTCAGATTGAAACGTGAGTGACAGCTGATGTGTGTGAAACGGGTATTCAGATAGATTAATTTAAGTGTGTTTCCTTGTCGAACTGGTCAAACAAAGATAATGGCTTTTTTAAACAAATGTAAGAAAAGTCAATTAATCAATTTAGCTAGGAATTGAACTGCGAGGTTTCGGAGAAAGAAACTGTTAAGAATATTATAAAAAAATATCGGAAACAGAGGATTATGATGAAACTATAGTAAAAGAGATTTTAGAAACGGTAAGGTTGGAGGAAGAGGATAGATTACAAAGGGAGGAACGAGAAAGGAGGATAGGATACAAAGGAGAAATACGAAAAAGAAAGGAACACGAAATTGAACTGGCAAAAATTGAGTTGGAAAAATGTAAGGTGATGTCGAGAAATACTTCTGAAACAATTAATATAAATAATGAAGGTCAAATAACTCAGGGATTACAAAGTAAAAATTCCTTGAAACTCACACAGTGCATGAAACATTTTCAATCAAATGAAAATGATATTTCTTATACCTTCAACAATTTGAAAATTTTGCTTCTGCTGATGACATTTCTAAAGACCAATGGGGACCTTTGTTAATGACACATTTGCCAGGACATGATGGGAATATATAACGAGAGAAATGGTAGGGAAGTAAAAGATTATGATGAAATAGTGAAAATATTATTAAGTAAGTACAAAGTAACGCAGAAAAATTACGACAGAGATTCCTTTCGATCAGAAAAACACCAGATAAAACGTGGAAAGATATTGCTTATGAGCTAAAAATAAGTCTTAATGGTTGGTTAGAAGGCGTAAATGTATACTCATTTGAGGAAATAAAGGAATTACTAATAACGGAACAAATAAAACGATGCGTTCCGTTTGTAGTTAAAGAGCATCTAGTTAGCAAATGGACTAAATATACAAAACCTCGTGACATAGTTGAAGAATTAGAAAATTATGACATTACCAGAGAAAATTTTAAATTGAAAACTTGTGATCAATATTTACTAGAACAAAAATAAGATTTATAAATCAGCTGATACTACCAAATTCTATGAGAAATCCAAAATTCAAAAGGAAAGTAATAAAAAAGTTGATACAAAACAGGAAATTGAGGAAGGATTCGAAGAAAGGAAAGAAGTACATTGTTATTTTTGTAACGGTATAGGACATATAAAACCATTTTGCCCAAAATATAAAAAAGGTTGAAAAGAATATAGGATCTGAGCACGTTAATTGTTTAAAAACTTCCAGTAAAGATTTATTAGCACCTTATACGTTCGAAGCTTATATAAATGGAAAAAAATTGAAAATTTTGCGTGATTCTGGTGCTTCTATAGATTTAATAGGAAGAAAAAATGTTAGACAAGAACATTATATTGGAGAAAGTGTCTGGTATGTACTCCCTTAACAGAAAATCCCATATGTTTGCCTGTAGCAGAAGTGGAAATCTGTGGTCAATTTGGAAAGGTTTATGGAAAAGCGGTAGTAGTTTCAGATAAGTTAGACAGAGATGAGTATATATTAGGAAATAAAACTGCAAAATTGATAA
The DNA here is from genome assembly GCA_964035755.1 of Teleogryllus oceanicus. NCBI lineage: Eukaryota > Metazoa > Arthropoda > Insecta > Orthoptera > Gryllidae > Teleogryllus > Teleogryllus oceanicus. The sequence goes on along the minus strand of CAXIVR010000004.1, from coordinate 107,205,957 downwards.
AAGAATTGGATAGAGATCTTAGAGATGAAATTAACGTATTAAACGTTAATGAAGGAGAGGAATGTCAAAATAATGATGACAAGAATAAACATTTCACCAAATTTCACGAAGATAGAGCTGTGAAAGAAAAGGATTCTGAACCATCTGTTTGCAAGACTTCAATTGATTTGGAATGTTTATCTTTGAAGGATGAAGTCAAATCTGGAGAAGAACAGATTATTGAATTGAAGGAAAGAGTATCGGTTTTGGAGGAAAAAAAAATTACTTGTTGAGAAAGTAATACGTTTCAAAAGATAACTTTGATAATGAATGCAAGATATTGTATTTGCAAAATGAATTGGAAAATCTTCAGAAATCAATTCAATTAGAACGTGAGTCTTTCAGGAAAGAAATTGAGGAGAAAGATGCGAAACTTCTAGATACTGAGAGTAAAGTGACTTTTTAAAAGAAGAAATAATTTTGAAAGATGAAGAACTTTCGTCAAAAGTGGCAGTAGTTTCCGGGCTCACTGGTACTGTTCAAAGGATACGTGATGATAATTCTGAATTGCAGAAAAACATTAATTCCTTGCAGGGGAAATTAAATTCTGTCAATAAAGTTTATAATACTGAATTGGAATCTTTTCAGAAGCTAGTTGCAGATAAAGATAGTCTTCTGTGTCATAAATTGGAGAAAGAGTTAACTCTCAAATATATAAAAGAAAAAACAAATGCAAATTGTAAAATTTTAAGATGGAGTTTGATATTTCAAGCATATAACGTTCAGATTCAGCATAGACATGGAAAGCACATGGAAATGCGATTGTTTTAAAGGTTCCGCAAATTCATTTCCGGACTAATCTAGTTGTCATAAAATAAAAGTTATTATTGTATATTAATTTTTAGACTTTGATTATAAGATTTATAAATTTTGGCACCAAGGTGACCAAAATTCTTGAAAGAGGGGAGGTGTTTGTAACGTTTCAACTTCGTTGGCCGATTTGCCAAAGTTAACATGAGATGTAAATAAATATTGGAAACATTGTTAAAGGTTACGATAGTAACAGAGAGTATTGATATGAAATAAAAAGTTGTTGAGAGATTGAAAGACGAAAACGATGTTGATAAAAAGTTGGAACTAGGAATTGTATGAATTGTATGTAACCTCTGAAAGGTTAAATAAATTGTTATTTTAAAAGAAAGAATCTATCTTATATGATATTTGAAAGTGAAGAACTTCAAAGAATATAATAAACAACATGATAAAGATACAACATAAAAAAAGGATGTTGTATGGATATACAAAGTTGTAACGGCCAGTTAATAAGGCAAGATAACGTGGACGTTACACTGCCCTGTCGCCTACCCCTGTCCTCTGCCTCTGTCGCCCACCCCCCCCTTTCGCTCACCCGCCCCTGTCGCCCACCCGCTCCTGTTGCCCACCCGCCCCTGTCGCCCACCCACCCCTGTCGCCCACCCACCCCTGTCGCCCACCCGCCCCTGTCGCCTACCCGCCCCTGACGACCACCCGCCCCTGTCGCCCACCCGCCCCTGTCGCCTACCCGCCCCTGACGCCCACCCGCCCCTGTCGCTCACCCGCCCCGCCGCCCACCCGCCCCTGCCGCCCACCCGCCCCTGTCGCCCACCCGCCCCTGTCGCCCACCCGCCCCTGTCGCCCACCCGCCCCTGTCGCCCCACCCGCCCCTGTCGCCCACCCGCCCCTGTCGCCCACCCCCCCTGTCGCCTCTGCCGCCCGGCCGCCTGCCCGCGCGCGCTCACGCCCTCGCATTCTCATTTTACGATTCCACTCGAGGAGGGGAGCACCCTCACGCGCGCGCCGCCCGCGCCTCCTCCCCCGCGCTCCGATTTCCTTCCCCCGCGCGCGCCTTTGGTCGCACGCGCCCCGCCCCCTTCCGCGCCGCGCAAAGTGGCGCTGGGGCTTCGCTCCGGCGCCACGCGAATAGCGATGAGGCGACCGCGTAAGATGGAAATTCACTTTGGCGTTGCCCCGTCAGATCACACGCTTTGTTTTCTCTTGTTGCGGAGAGAAGAACATTGTTGATTTAACCATTTTTTTCGACACTCTCTCACTATATTTTATCTTTTATCGGCGTGTTTCTTTGTAGTACTTGTGGTTTTTACGCAAAATATTATTACCTCTGTACTACAATGAAAGACGTATGAATAATTGAACTACAGCACGAGCTAAGAACGAGTTATATTTACAAGTTTTTGTAGATAAAGTAATAACAAAATACTAAAAAAAGGGACAATCTTCTTTTTGTAATTGACAAGGGTGGTTATTTTAATATTATAATTCTCTGAGTCCATTAGAAAGACAAAGAAAATAATACGGAAGGGATTGTTTTGAATGGAAAATTCTAAGAAATATGGTTAGGAAAAATATATTTTGTAGGCTGTTATTCTGGAATCTTGTGAATTATTTATCGCTTCCGTTAATTAAAAATAAGCTATTCTAGGTAATAGAAAAGTTATTTTGATCTTCTTCGCTATTATATTATTTTCAATTCTAATTTTATAAGTAATAGTTTTTTACTTTTTCCTTACTACTACCACCATGTGTAGGGAAAGTTTTGTAATAGTGGTGGAAAAGTGCTGATTCTTTTTACAGAAAATTACGTTTTTTGCGACTCTGCTACCCCAAAAGCGGATTATTAATGTTCCTTTGCGTAGCATGTATTTGTTGAGTATGCAAAACAGACAAAATCCTCGTTTTGCTTTTTTTAAAACTTTCGTGTTCTTGGCAAAATGATTTTTTCTCAAAACATGTATGTATCTCTGTATATCTATCAACAAAGCTAGCGTCTAAACTGTACAGCATTTTTATCGAAATTCCATTTCTCCAAACGATCTGGTTGATTTCTAGATTCCTGGAATTTGATACGAATCTTTTGTAACTAGGAATTTTGCTGGTATTTTTCAGAAGACTCTCTGATACTTTCGAACTTTTCTAAAAAATGCCTCAAATTTAAAAAGAAGATCGATTAGAGCAAAGTACATTAATCAAGTAAGCAAAATTTTGATTTTCAGTAATAATAAAATTTGGACGACTACAAAAGTCTGTTTTTTCGACGCTCTCCTACATCTACAATATTGAAGATGAAGTCATTTTTCCTTAATCTGTTTTTAAAACTATATCTTGTAATTACGTCTTGTAACTGTTTTTAGAAATATTTTGTAGGTTTTCAGTAAATTTAAGCGAAATTGTGACAAAGTAAAACGAGATTTGGTAAAAAACATAGAACCACATATTTTCTGTAAATGTTTTGCTCTATTATTTGAGTGACTATTTTGTGTTTATGAACACGTCCACTGCTGTAGTCAATAGTTTTATAAGTGTAGTGCGTGTTATATTGTGGGAAGTGGTGATGCTCTTCCCCTCACTGAAATGTGTGATCCGGCGCCGACATACACATTGGCTTCCGGGAGGTTTCCTTCTTCAATTATTTTCGCCAGCGGGGCATCGCCGTACCGATAAGGATAAGCATTAATCACTGTTCTCGGGTCTCGTGTTATTGTGTGCTGATGAAGTGTGTGTGTTGTGTGAACGGAGAGTTGAGATAAGGCTGGTGATGGGAAGATCGCATGCATTTCTTGACTCCGTTTGTTAGGATGCTGGTAGGGCATTCGCCTTGTATTGACAGGAAAATCCACCGAAAACCATTGATTACGGCAATAAGTCGCCAGAATTCTCCTCTAGACGGTGGGTGAATTAGTTCTGTCTCGATAGAGACGAAAATCCAGCACTATAAGACCTCGAACCATCGGACTTTCAGGTCAGAGTCACTACAGGGCAAGGAGTTATTGGCTTCAGCCTTAGCAGCGGCAGCAGTTGTTGCCCTAAGCTAACTCAGCCGTTTCTTTGCTCGAATAGAACAAACACATCTGACTAATGTGGCGCAGGTCTTAGTTTTATTAAAAAAAATATGAAATATGGAAAGTTTGTGAAAACGTGTGCAAAAGGGAAATTATTCCATATTAATCAACGAACGAGTAGTGAAAGGCTGCAGAACCTTATTTACAAAGGAGAAGTTCTAGATATAGTGAAAACTCAGAAACAAATGGTGTGATTATCTCCTTGGTGAAGAAATTGGCCAGTCGTCCTACATTCTGGAACTTACAATTATGTGTCTTGTATTGCAGTTTCAGATTTCTTGAGTATAAGTGGAATATTGCTTACTGACGATGACGTGATTATGACAGAATGACGGCGTACGTAATGTTATTAACTGTGGGAAGTTAATAGAAAAGAAGGCGTTGAAAAAAATTCTAAATCGAAATTCTTCGTTAATTGTCTAGCTTCCTTAATTGCTGAATGATTGATTTGAAAATCGCAGGGTCGTACATGGAGGTGAGAAGAATATCCATTGCGCCAAGAGCCTCGTGGGAGGAGACGCGATTTGGGTCTCTGCCAGTGCCCTCATTGTTTCTTCCTTTGCAGGGGCCGGGGTGGGGAAAGGAAATCCCCTCTCGAGTTCCCGGCCGCCGCCGCCCCCGTCGCCCTCGGCGCTCGCTGACCCGAGGCCGCCCAGCGCCTTTGCCCCTCGCTCCGTGTCCTCCCGCTCCTCTTCACCTCATAAACTGCCGCCCCCGCCGCCTTCCCTAGTGCGCAGCCGGCGAGACGCAGGTGCGCTGCGGGTTGCGTCGCCAGGGCACGCGCCCGCGGCGGAGTTAATAGCCCTGTCGCCGCCCCCGCCCCTCTCCCGACGCCGCGCACTGGCCCAAGCGCGAAACTAGCACACAACACGCAGAGATCTGTTCGTCTTTGTTAATCATATTTATTATTATTATTATTATTATTATTATTATTATTATTATTATTATTATTATTATTATTATTATTATTATTATTATTATTATTATTATTATTGGATGCATATCACTTGTTTGAAATTTGCAATCATTGTTTCATGAATTTGGAATAGCACGTTGGCCATTTGAATATTTGAATTCAATATTTCGAACTTAATATTTGTAAAATAATTATTGACAAAATCTGTAGGAAAGGAGTTTATACAACTAACATATACATTGCCGTTTTATATTTCTTTTTCACTACTACAAGAAAATATTTGCTTCTCGGATGTTCTTAACATTTTTATCGAACTTATAATAGCAATTTTTGTACTCAAGGTTTATTAAGATAAGGTTAAATGTGAATAACTTTCCTAATGATTTTTCGTATTCTTTCTTTCTCTGGATAATCCGCAGGTTGACGACAGGTTGGACTGCATTCGACGGCGTGCTTCAGATGAAGATGACTGAATGTTCGAGTTCGCTGCTGAAGGAGTTCTTCTCATTGGCGTTGGAGAGAAAAGGTAATAAAGTTTTATTAATACGCATTTTGTCCTAAGATATTTTTATAAATATATTTGTAAACGTTTTAAAATTCCAAAAAAATGTCTGAACATTATGTCCCAACATGCCACATGATGGTAACCTTTCATGCAGAGAATCGGTGTTTCTTTCCATTTATGGAAATGTTTAGATTTGGATTATTAATGAGTTAAAGCCAAAGAAATTGAAACAGTATTTATAACCATAAGGATGCATCAGATTAAGAAAATTTATCATAAACCAGCGGAATCACTCTAAACTTATACAGTAACATAAGATATCCACGGAAGGGACTGTGTTGTAAACACAATTAGGTATAGTAATGACTAAAAGGCCTTCGGACTAGCCACATACAACCAAGATATTTAATTTGTTGATGTAATAATTACCTAAAAACAATAAAATAAAAGCACAATAATTTTAATATTTTCCTTATCTTCCAACCCGTTTGATGTTGTCCCAAAGATAAATAACCAGTATGTCAGGATAAATGAAAATGCTTTTGTTTTCAGTATATTTGTTTAAATTAAATCAAGCAATGAGTGTTGTACATTTTAACTGTTTTTGAAGCGATGCCTCAAAAGCATTGTCTTTACTAAAATACTCTTGGGGAAAATGAACCGGTAAGTGATTTACACGGCGCGATTGTTCACACATAATGTAAGCTAAAATTCTGTAGCAAAACTTCACCTGGACTTACTTAGTAGAGATCTCACAGTGAATAATTTTCTGTTGTAATGTGCATGTTCTGTTATAAACATAACCATAACCTCACACTATCTGACTTGCCAGCTCCACGTGACGAAACTACGATCGATTGCAACTCGCACACCAAAATAATGAACAAATAAAAGCAGCTAAGTATTCGTTAAATTAATTTTAGTAATTTATTAAAATTTAGTCTTTATACTATAATACCAGTAATAATCGCTCGTGATGCATATCTGGGCCCGCTACCTTGAAATGTTACCTGAGCCTTACCTTATGATGAAATGTCTTACGGAGTGTAAGAAGACTAAAAGTTTTAATCAGCCAAAACATGCAGTGAAATCCAAGATGATCACTTGTTGCTAATGAATATATGGCGAGACATCCCACGTAACAGCGGATCCATTTTACAAGGGGAAAGTTGCCGCCCTTGATTTGCAATTTATTTTGCAATGGTCTTTGCCTGATTTATGAATACTCAGTGAACCAGCTGCCCACGACAATATGCAGATGATAGTCTTTATTGTTTAGTTTTGACTGTGTTACAACGTGCTTTGCTATAAACCCACATGCATCAAACCTAATGGCAATGAAATACAGAAATTGTTGAAGTGCCTTGAAAAGATCATGAAGTTGACAAAAAGCAACATAGGACGAGTGGAGTAATGTGTAGCTTCGTTATATGCGATTTCCTACGATATAGTCATTGACAAAACGTGATCATCTGCCCACTATATGTCCTACAATTTTATTACATTTAATTTGATACATTACATGTATTTTCATGCTACATATCGTTCTTAATAATAAAATAGGCGCAAGTTTGTACTCGAATTAGGCACTTCAGTGAAAATCTAGTTCAGACACTGGCTTTTATTTAACAAAACGAGATTTTACCAATTGTTGCTTAACGATATCTACCAATACCGATTTTACCAATTGTTGCTAACGATAAATTCTTCTAACATTAGATAAGGAATTGAAATTGAGAGAAACAGAAAGATAATACTGGGATTCATAAGGCGTGAGTAAAATTACAAAAGGGAAATAGAAAACATTGGAAAAAATCTCCCAGAACTCTTTTCTTCTGCAAGAAATACCTGAAATGACCAAAATTTGAATAGCGGTGTTCAGAGTTGTGGAAAAACGTTTTGGGCACCGTTCTAAGGGTTGTATCGCTTGGAGGGAACATGAAAATAAAACGAGTTATCTTCAGGATATGTTCTCTCACATTCGACTTGCGGGCCACTGTCGCCTGGGCATGCCAACCTCACCGCCTGCGCAGTTTTGGCCGGGTCGCCACCGACGTCTTCCTCTCGCTTCCTCCCTCCGACCGTCTCTCTCCGCCGCCCGCCCTCACGACCCCTCCCCTGCTCTGGGCTAGCGGCGCCCCGAGCCGCGAGCGGAAAAGGAGGCGCTGCTTTAGCCGCCTTGTAAACAACTGAGGGCGATTGCGTCCTCGCGCCTTCACCCGCGCCTTCACCCGCGCCCGCGCCCGCGCCCGCGCCCGCGCCCTCGCCCGCGCCCTCGCCCGCGCCCTCCACGTGCCCTTGCCCGCGCCCTCGCCCGCGCCCCGCCCGTGCCCACGCCGCGCCTCCCGCCCGCGCCCTCGCCCGCGCCCTCGCCCGCGCCCTCGCCCGCGCCCTCCCGCGCCCTCGCCCGGCCCTCGCCCGCGCCCTCCCGTGCCCTCGCCCGCGCCCCTCGCCGCGCCCTCGCCCGTGCCCCGCCGCGCGCCCTCGCCCGCGCCCTCGCCCGCGCCCCGCCCTCGCCCGCCCTCGCCCGCGCCCTCCGCTCGCGCCCCGCCCTCGCCCGCGCCCTCGCCTCGCCCTCGCCCGCCGCCCTCGCCCGCGCCCTCCCGCCCGCGCCCTCGCCCGCGCCCTCGCCCGCGCCCTCACCCGTGCCCTCGCCCGCGCCCTCCACGTGCCCTTGCCCGCGCCTCGCTCGCGCCCTCGCCCGCGCCCTCACCCGCGCTCGCCCGCGCCCACGCCCGCGCCCTCCCCCCGCCCTGCCTTCGCCCGCGCCCCTGACCTCGCCCTCGCCCGCGCCCTCGCCCGCGCCCCCTCTCGCCGCGCCCTCGCCCGCGCCCTCCCTGCCCTCGCCCGCGCCCTCGCCTCGCGCCCTCGCCGCGCCCTCGCCCGCGCCCTCGCCCGCGCCCTCGCCCGCGCCCCGCCCGCGCCCTCGCCCGCCCGCCTCGCCGCGCCCGCTCGCCCTCGCCCGCGCCCTCGCCCCGCCCTCGCCCGCGCCCTCGCCCGCGCCCGCTCGCCCGCGCCCCCGCCCGCGCCCTCGCCCTCGCCCCCGCGCCCTCGCCCTCGCCCGCGCCCTCGCCCTCGCCCTCGCCGCGCCTCGCCCGCCCGCCCGCGCCCTCGCCGCGCCCCTGCGCTCGCCGCGCCTCGCCCTCGCCCGCGCCCTCGCCCTCGCCCGCGCCCTCGCCCGCGCCCTCGCCCGCGCCCTCGCCCGCGCCCTCGCCGCGCCCTCGCCCGCGCCCTCGCCCGCGCCCTCGCCCGCGCCCTCGCCCGCCCCTCGCCCGCGCCCTCGCCCGCGCCCTCGCCCGCGCCTCGCCCGCCTCGCGCCTCGCCCGCGCCCGCCCCTCGCGCGCCCTCGCCCGCGCCCTCGCCCGCGCCCTCGCCCGCGCCCTCGCCCGCGCCCTCGCCGCGTCGCGCGCCTCGCCCGCGCCCTCGCCGCGCCCTCGCCCGCGCCCTCGCCCGCGCCCTCCCGCCCTCGCCGCCCTCCGCCGTCCTCGCCCGCGCCGGTCTAATAGGCTCGTTTGATAATCCTTCAATCTTCCGTTGGAATAAAATGTCTTGCAATACTTATGTTGTAAATAACAAAAACATCACTGAAGTCAGTAAAAGGTTCTACAAGAATTCGGGTTTTTAGTTGTCTTGAAATTTTATTTTGCAAAATATTTATTGCATACGATTTTCTCTGTACTCTGCGTAATGTTGAATTCTGACTACTTCTGGCAATATTATTATTCTAAACATGTGCTGTTAATATCTATATAAATTTCTAATTTTTAAAATCGAGAAGAAACGATTGCCTGAGGGTTACAAGACGAACTATTTTAAGACTATATGTACTCTTTTAATAAATATTCTCTTTCGTACTCTCTCTTTCTGCAATATTTCCTTTATTGTCTACTTTTTTACAACTCTTTTAAGGAATGTTAACTCGATATGTGTAATTACTTCAAAATTATTGCTTTTACTTTCAAACGAATATTACACAGTTCGAATTCTCATTGTTAGTAGTTGATGATTCGTTCTATCTAATCACCACGAAGCTAATAGCGATCTGAACCGAGAATTCAAAAATTCTTTGACTGATACAGAGGTCTTTTAAAAAAGTATTTTTTACTTTCTCGCCCTTACTTCGTAAGAAGAGGAGTATTGTAATCGTGCGCCGGAAGACGGCGAATTTTCGACCGAAAAACTCTAATTGCTGGGCCCTGATAAAGAAAAAGGGGATAAATCTTGTGAATTTTTCCACGGATAAAATATAACCCTTAAACGGATGGTGCAGGTCTCATTTTCGATGAACTCTCTAAATTTTCGAAAATTGCAAATTTAGAAGTAATGTGAGAAAAAGCATGAGTTATTTTGAGGCAACGGTCGTTGTGTTTATTTAGTAAATCTTAGGTAGCCCCGCAAATAGCAATTTTTCTTGTTTATGCTACACATATATGACAAGTAAAACATGAACTATGTTTACGAGACTAATGACCACAGCAGTTGGCATGTCAGGGCACACGAAATGAGTAATCAAAACTGTTCAAATAACTTGTTGACAAGGAAATCGTCTCGTAGGTGTGATAATAAATGGCGTAAGTGGAGGCCTATTAACCACTGGTCACCTGAGCTCATGGCCGTCAAAGCTCCGACGCGGTTGGAGGGCTACAGTCTGCTAAGGCTGGATTCCATTATTAAAATATTGTACAAAATATTAAATCACAGGTTGTCGTCAGCAAGCGACGAAGTGGATTGTTTATATCTTAAATATGAAGTATGTATCTTAACTATACAGTAACCCTCAATTTAGCCAATATTATTAAAGGTCGTATCAAGAATTAAACTAGTGATGGTAGAACATCGAATACTTTGTTGTATTATTGGTATTGTTTACGTAATTTAATATTGCAATTTCTATCCTACTAACACTTCAGCCATTCCTTAAAAATCTCCAAACTCAGCGAATCGCGTGGGATGCAAACATATTCTGAAATTGCAACTGTTTTTAGGCAATCAGTAATAGGAATCATTCTTATCCATCTACTAAACAAATTTAAAATCTGAGTAGGGTTTAGGCGCTTCAATTGTTTACAGACGGACAGACGTATTCACAAAAACTAATTTTTCGGAATCAATTACCGAAAAAAAGATTGCCACTACACTACTTATTCAAGAAAGTAATTTACTAGGTATTGAAATATAAAAAATAACTTTTTCGGTTGCAAGGACTCACAAAACATGGTTTTCTGTTGAAATATTCTCCCTTTTCCCCGTATCTTTTCAATACGTATTAGTGTATGAAACAGTAAAAATAAATCTCATTAGAGAGATATAAGTTTTAACGTTCTAAAATTTGAAAGTGTCCTGAAATAAACCTAAAATAAACATGTTATCGAAGTATGGCGCAGTGTCGTGCTGAGTGCTGTTAGTGCAGGTGTCGCTACAGCGCGGGGGACGGGGCTTGAAGCCGCCGCCGCCGTTCTGCCTGGAACCCGCGGCCTCGAGCCCCAGCGACGCGGAATTATCGCAAAAGTCGGGCGATTAGCACGGTAATCCCACCATTACACCGACGGGGATTATAATTATTATTAAATTTAAAATTGCGTTTGGATCCCGCGCCGCATGACCGGTGCGGGCGACACATCGGAAGGAGGGGAGGGGGAGAGAGCAACGCACAAATTGCAAGTGCGAATCTTCCAGCGCTGAACCCTTTACAGTTTTCGTGTGATAAACTGGGTAATACGATAGTTGTGATAGAGGGTTGAAAAGGATTGACAAAAAAATCTTCAATTGTTCCGAGAGGTTCTTTAGTAGTCCCATTTGGGAAAATGCTTTATAAATATTTTTATGTGTAATAAACTTACAGACTTTCTACATCCTGCACAAGGAATTCTTAGGATAGAACAAACTTGTGTTGGGATTGAAAACGTATCTTTCTTAGTACATTAATCGAACTTCATCTTCATTATTCACGTTGAAATTTGCCTAAGAAATTATCCTCTACCCTACATGAATCTTTCATTTTAGATTTGATGTGTGGGGAAAATGCCTTCCATTGGTGTTTGTCGAAGATAGAAATAGAGTAGAGAAATGTTGTGGCAAAATAATCAAAATCTCGGTACAGCATATTAGGGAAAAGCTGGCTAAAGGCGCCCACAATAATGTGGTTTCTATGAAGAAATGTAAATATACTTTAATCTGAATACAGATCTAAACACAGAACGACTGTTAAAATGAGTAACCGGATATCATTGACCGAAGTACTTTCTTTCGACAATAATAGTACTAAGAGTTTTGAAGACAAAGCATGACATGAGGAAAAAAGCATCAGAAACATAATATTTCTACAGCGAAATAAAAATGAAGAGGAATTAAACTCCATTTTAATTGTTATAACTCTCTTAAACTTAACCATTTTGATTTTATCGTATATTTAGTGAGTATTTAATTGTATTTTAGACAGTGAAACCAAGAACTGTGAAACTATGATGGTCAATAATTCATAACAATAATTAATGTCCAAAATAATTTTTACACCTGTGGAATCTATTACACTTACTATAATATTGGTTTATAACATTGATATCAAAACATGGTGTCAAAATAATGAAATTTGAATTTAGTTTCTAACAGAATAAAGGAATATAATGTCAATATCAAAAATATTCGCATATCATTGAAGTCTCTCGAAATCCTTCTTTAATTCCTCTAAGTAAATAGAGAGAAGTTATGTATTTTTTTATTCATAGAAGAATTAAGTATTTTGAAGACAAATTCAGCACTCAGGAAATCACCATGAAATATACGATTGCCGTACAAAGTTTTAAGAATCAATAAATTTCCATGTGGCCTCTAATGAAAAAAACATTATTTTCCTTGAATAGTTTTATTGCCCAGGTAAATACAACAAACCTGATGGGTGGTAATGCATCACGAGCAAGGTGTTGGAAAACAGCGTGTCTATATATTCATGAATGATCCAAACGCGAAATATTTTCCCACAAACCTCTCTTTATTTCATGTGTTCGTCCCCGACTACCGCCAGCTCTTCGCTGGGCGAAGGCACCAGGGAATGCGTGTAATTGTAATGCAAATTTTTCGTTCCTGTCGGGCGGGGCGAGCTGCATCGCGGAACGCAATGCATTCCACCGGCCGGGCTCATCCCCGCCCCTCCTGCTGATAAGAGGATTGACGCAATGGCTATCCTTGCTGCAGCGCTCTCAGGCCATATCTTCGGTGTTTACAATTTTCTGTTCCCCATAAATCATGTAAATACCGCGGAAACATTTATGTGATGACAAAAACACTCTCGTTTCCTTTTACATTTTTAATTCGTGAAAACGATGTGGTAGCGGATAATGTGTTTGTTGAACATGTGTACTTTCTGAAATTTTAAAAAAATATGCGGTAGGAAGATGACGTGCTCCATGCGTATTTTGTTGCAAGTAGGCGGAGTTTCATGATCAACGATGTATTTGCAAGTTTGATTTTCCTACGATGTAATGGGTTACCTCAGAAGTGACCTAGATATTTCGTTTCAATATTCATTATATTAGGAATCATATATTAAATACTTATTTGGAATTTCTAAAAAGAATTAGTAGTGAAAATATTCACAAGGTGATATTTTTGCACCATTTCACGAGATGGAATTGAAATTTGTTTCCACATTTACATCAGTACTTCATCTGTACTGGTCGTTTAATACATTCCTTGAAATCGAACGAAGAATTAAACAATTTTTACTGATGTGATCTATTCTTTAAACAATTTTTACTGATGTAATATCTTCTTAAGACAATAATAACAATAATAATAACAATAATAGTAATAACAATAATAACAACAGATGTAACTTTCACATACATTAACTGTAGGTTCACTTCAAATTCTATTGAAAGGGAAACCACATGTAATTTGAATATTTCGTTACTTTACTACTTCAAATACATTTCGAAACCCTATAATTAAGTTTTTGTTTTATATAAATGGATATTTAAGTGACAAAATAATATTTTAGAAACTTGAAGAATAAAATAAAATTAATTGAAGCATGTTCTTCAAGTTTGCAACGTCTATTTTATCGGCTCTATTCATATTTTCAACTTTGGTAGAATTTATCCTGTTGGTAATGTAAAACAAATTTTTTGGTTCTTTTATACTGTTCAATCGATATATGGACACCAATTAGCATTCGTAAGTATTGTCTTTCCATTCTTCGCTTTCCACCGTATTACAGCCATAATAGTCGTCTTTGTTTCATTATTTTCGATTCTTGTCCGCGCCAGTGAAGACTTACTTTTAAAATGGACTGCGAGTATTATTACTGCACAACTTATGGGTTTCTTAGTGCTAGAAAACAGCGTTCCATTATTTGCAAAGGCAATTACATTAATAAGATTCTAAATACAATGATATTACTTAATCTCGTAATTCTATAGCTACACTTATCTTTCAATAGTTCGCGTAACATTTTGCAAAACGTTAATAGTGTTTCATGTAACACCGTGAAAACTGTTCCTACCAAATTATATTTCGATGGTTTACGTTACTTTCTAGTTTCGAATTTGGTTTTAGCTATTCTTACAACAAAAAATTAATTGTAAGAGTAAAAGTGTACCTCGGTTAAGATGATAAAACGTTCCCGTAAACCAAATTATATATGTGTGACACTGTAACTCTAACATAAAAATAAGATTTTTAGGAGATTTCTTAGCCCCCGACTCACCAGCCCTTTTACAGCCAAAAAAGTATTTTTAATTTTTTCATCAACTTAACACTCCTTTGTCCGTTGAAAAATATGTCTGCCTTATTTTGTAGAATACTGCTAAGAACAAAATTCGGGTCCAACCTGTTCCCCTTCAATTCCCCGGTGCTCCCATCTATCCTTCACCTGCACCTGAACTGTTCCTCATCATTTCCCCAACTCTTGTCCCCCACAACACGTCTGTTGATACATCAATTGATGCTCTGAGCCATCTCCCCCGGTATATACTTCCAAAAACTGTCGTCTTTCCTTGGCGTACAATATACTTTAATGATTATAAAGCTTAAAAAATGATAATGGGTTACTACGTTCCGATGTTAAAATATTATTGACTACTATACCATTGTATACAAATGCTTAATAAACAATACAGAAAAATGTGAAAAAAAATCACAGCAGTGTGTTTTGAGGAACTTTTAAGATTTTTTCGAGTCCGTTCCAGAGTTCTAAGACATGGGATTTTTTTCAAAAATATTTTTTTGGTGTCTGAATTTGACGCTAAGAAAATATCAAAAAATGTTTTTCTAATAGAATAATTTATTTCCTTATTTTTTATATTTTTCAATTGGGTTAAGTAGTTTTGTGTTGGCGACTAAAATTAAAATAAAAAAGCACGTTTTTGTCTAGAAGGGTGTGGGTGTGGGGACGGGGGCGAAGAAACGTTTCAAAAATTATATTTTTAAATTAGAGTTTTTATGTAACTAATCATATATCATTTGGTTTAGGGGAACTTTTTAGTATCTTACCCTTTGCATGCCTGACATTAACATAATATTAATTCCTTAATTTTAATGTTAACATTTTTCTTTGTGTATTAATATGAAGATTCCCTTTATTTTTATACTAATTAAATAATTCTGTATTTATAATTGAGTGATTGATTGATGGATTTTTTCGTGTTTCCGGGCGCGTCAACTGCTTTGGTCATTAGTCCCGTTAGTGTAGTGCATGTTTTCCCACGGGAAATGAAGGTGATCTTTCCCGCTGGATGGCGAGATCCGGCGCCGACCTACTGTCGGCTAGTGGGGCTATTTCCCTACCCAGGACTGTCTCACCAGCGGGGCACCGCCCCAGCCGGGACAAGCTCTAAGCTCCCGATCGGTCTTCCGGAATATGTGGTAGTGTAGTGCATGTTAGTGTGTGTGTAGGAGGAGAGGATAGGACAAGGAAGAGGAAGGAAAGATCGCGCGCGGTCCGTGACCCGTTTGGTAGGGTACTGCTCTGGCATTTACCTGGTGTTGATCGGAGAAACCACGGAAAACTACCGATCAGAGCAGCCGGTCGCTAGAATTGTCCTCCAGACAGCGAATGAATTCGACCTACCTGAAAAGCTAGTGTCAAAAATCCTGCCGACATCATGGCTCGAACCTAGGACCTCTCGGTCAGAGGCTCTGCAGTGACATCAAATGATGCACTGAGCTACCGCTCCCGGTGTATTTATAATGAATCCTTCCATGTTTCTATTTGGATGAAATTTATTCGT
Source organism: Teleogryllus oceanicus (assembly GCA_964035755.1). Lineage (NCBI taxonomy): Eukaryota > Metazoa > Arthropoda > Insecta > Orthoptera > Gryllidae > Teleogryllus > Teleogryllus oceanicus. The sequence goes on along the minus strand of CAXIVR010000004.1, from coordinate 107,190,435 downwards.
TATAGCGCTTTTAGAGTTTAGTAATACACGAATTAGAAATTTTAATGATTAATTGTATGATGTAATTATTTACTTTATATAATATTTCTGGTTATTAGAAATACTTTTGTTGAATGAATTCAATTCTCTTTAATTTCAGTTCAAAAGTTTGGGTGTTACTTTTGTAACGTGAGTTCTGTAGAATAACTTTTCATTCATTCGTTGTTTTACATCTTGGTGATCCTCACTGACTGCTTTTACCTTTCCTCATGTTCAACGTCACATTGTATGAGAATTCAAATATTTATGCAAAATTCTTTTATTATTACCAGTAAGTACTGAACACGATAGTACTTTACTCTCGGAATTAATATACTTGCATTAACGAAAAGGGAGCCCTTTTAAAACCTCCGTCACGCAATTTCCATCAACAGATACGTTTCGCGAAAACAACAAACAACAACTCTATATTTTCTGCGCACGCGAGTCGCAAGTAACACATCAAGAAAATTGCTGCAGGGCGGCGCACGGTGGCGAGCGGCGCGCAGCCGGGTTTTCCTGCGCGGAGGCGATTAGAATCGCGCGCGGGGCGGCCGGCGCCGCGCCCCCGAATGTAAATATCCAACGGGCGATGCGGCGGCGGACCGAGAGGCAATATTTTTAGCGGGCGCGGCGGCGGCGGCGGCGGGGCGGGGGGCGTATCTCGGAGGAGGCGAGGCAGACAAACGACGCGCCGCCCCCGCGCCGCGCCACCCCCGGGCGTTCGTCTTCATCCACTGCGGCGGCCGACGCGACGCCGAGCGCAATCTCGTGGCTGTCGCGGGCGGTGGGCCGGCTGGGGGAGGGCGGGGCGGGGCGGCTGGGCGAGGGTGGGGGCGCTGGCATTAGCGTTCGTGTACCTCGCGTTCCGGACAATATGCATTAAAACCCTAACGAAATCGAAAAAACACATTTTCCATTAAAATATTAATTTGTATCTGGACTAGAAAAATCATGTCTGGTTGATTCCGGGGTATAAAATATACACTCACGCACACACACGCGCGCGCGCGCGCGCGTTCGAAACGCGTGCGGAGAAGCGCGGCCAGAGCGGTGACAGCGGGGGGGGGGTGGAGCGAGGCGGGGGGGGAGAGGGAAGGGTGGGAAGGCGGCTGAACGAGGCAGGGAGAACGTGGGGCGAAGAGAGAGCGCGGCGAAAAATAGGGAAATAAGGTGTGACCTCATCACGACAGGGGCGGAGCGAACGCGCGTCCTCGCCTCCTCGCCCCCGCCCCGCCCCCGACCCCACCGCCCCTCCCGCCGCTCGCTCCGCGCCGGGCTTCCTTCCCCTCCGCGGGCCGTAACCATAGAAACTGCTCCGGTATCGGTTACTATAGCAATGCAGCCGAATCTGTATGTGATAGTCTGGCTACTAAGCTTATTAGAGACGCGCCGCGGAAGGGGAAGCGGCGGACGAGGTCGAGGGAGCGCGGGCGGCGATGGGGGCGGAAGCGGGGGCGGGGGCGGCGCGACAGAGACGGAGCCCGCTCCAATCAGAGGTCAACTCCAATAACAGCGCCGGGAGCTAAATTCTTTAACAAAAGCCCTGAAATCCGGGCGAAATCGTATCAGTGCGCGGCGGGAAAGGCGGGGCGGGGGGCGAGGGGGAAGAATCGGCGGTGCAGAGAGGCGAGGCGGAGCGGTGCGCGGCAGCGCGGGGTGAGGCGCGGCCGGGGCGGGGCAGGGTATGTAGCGGCGGCGGGGCCCAGACGGCAGCGGCGGCGGCGGCGGCGGCGACCGAGGGATCGGAGGCGAGATTGATGGAGCAGCCGCGCCGAGGATTAGCGCACAACAGCAGCCAATCAATACCAATCTTTCATCCGAGCGGCGGCCGCCGACAATGCGCGCCAGGCCCTCGCCTCCCCCCCCCGCCCCCACCCCGCGCCGCCCCTGCCCGCCGCGCGCCCTCTTGCCCCGGGAGCGAGCGAGCGCCGTCTCGCTCTGCGAGCCCCCCGCGCGCCGCGCGCTTGCCCCCGCCCCCGGCCTCGCCCCCCCCCGCGGGTCGCCGCGGGCGCGCCCTGGCCGGCCGGCGGCCCCGGGGAAAATTCCGCCTTGCTGCCCTCACCCCCACCCCAGATTGTTCCCGTGGCTTCCCTCACCTTCATAGATTGTTCGCGTTAGACACACTAGCCTAAATGGAAGAACGTTCAAAACTACACGATTAAAAATGCAGGAATCCTCAGTTACAAACTCAATGATAAGCAACGATACTATTGATTTTTTCGGATATCAGTGTGATTCTTGGGACATTTTGAAATATATATTGAAAAGTTTTATATGTGGATATTTATTAACACAATCTGCGCACAATCTGCTAGCCATTTTGAAACTTTTTAATACGCATCTGTTTTGATAACAGCGTTTAGTATAACCTGAGCAAGCCCTTTCGTAAATGTTTCTTACTTTTGTGTTTGAAAATATTTAAAACTTTAAACCATTTAATTTGTATTATGATTTTCATAAATGCCGGACTCCGAAGTTCTTGTATGGTTGAGTAATACGTACGTGGGTCGACGTCCTGTTCAGTTGGGACTCCGTATTTCCCCCGTGACACCCTTCTCTACATTGGTATACGACTGTTAACAAAAACGTACAACTTGGAGCACGACTTATTTTACTTTTACTTATTTAAGATCGTTTCTCAGCAAGTACGGTCATATAGCGAACACTGTAAGTAACTTTGGGAGTAAGGGGAACGGTAGACGGACACAAATATCCACGCCCCCGGCAGAATTCCAACCCCTAACGCGAGGCAACTTAAGGCTGTTCAGTCTTAGCGTCCTCGGCTATCCAGATCGACTAAGAGCACGATCGTTACTACATAAATTATATATTAATAACTTATTTTATTCTTCTAAAGTACACTGTGAGCAAAAGCGATTGTTTCGTAAGTGCGGTTGCACTGGATGAGAACGTGCGTGCAAGGGTGCCAGAAAGTATCGTTGTGGAGACGAGGCCTTGCTGCAATTCGGAGAAGGAAATCACTGGCGGTAAGCGAGCGCCAGGTGCTTGACTGTACAACCTTGCGGATTGCAAGTTGTGGACTACTATGTTTAGCATACGAATTCGTTTAAGCCTCGCTGTTCTACAGATAGGCGAGTTACAACTCGCCATAGAACCTAAAACCGGGAGCGGTGGCTCAGTACATCAGCTGATGTCACTGCGGATGCCTCTGACCGGGAGGTCCTAGGTTCGAGTCCCGACGGCGGAGGAATTTTCGACTCTAGCGATTCAGCTAGGCTGAATTCAGTCGCCGTGTGGAGGAGAATTCTAGTGGCCGGCTGATCTAATCGGTAGTTTTCCGTGGTTTCTCCGATCAACACCAGGCGAATGCCGGAGCAGTACGCTAACAAACAGACCGCGCACGATCTTTCCTTACTCTTCCTTTGTCCTATCCTCACCCCTTACACACACACACTCACACCACCACATATGCCGGGGGACCGGTCAGGGACGTGCAACGTGTCCCACCTCGAGCGGTGCCTCGCTGGTGAGAGATACCTGGTGGAGGAAAACGCCTCTAGTCGACGGTAGGTAGGCGAGGCGAGAAACTTACACTACACTTATGGAACCTCTGTAGTTGAAGCTTCCAGAATCACTAATCAATCAATAAATATATCTGAAAAATCTTGGAGATAAGTAACACCCAGTGTTGTGTGGCAGTTCGTTTTCACAACGTTTGCGCTAGAACTGGGCATGGTGATTGTTGATTCGTTTCCTCTGTGAAAGGACTAATGTTATTGTTGCACAGTAGATGAGAATGTAGTGTTAATTCGTCTGCGAATAGGACACTGTTGCATAGTGATTGTGAGTGTTCTTCTGTCAACGGAACACTCCAGCGAGAAATGCAACCCGTTCAGTTCTGAGAACTCTCGAAAAGCGCAGTGTGTCTTGAGTCCACGTCGGAGTGACCTTTTCTACCATGTAAGGTCGTCATGGACCAATCGTGTGATAGGAAACTAGTGGTACTACAACAGCTTGTACTCGCACTATTTGTAACATTTGCAATTTTCGAAAAATTCAGGGACTTTAACGAAAATCACAACTGTGCCATTTTTAGTTAAGAGTATTAACAGTATTATAAGAGATACATTAAGGTATTTTGATATATGCAAGAAAGAAAATTAATAAAAAAATTTAGTTCAATTTTTGGAAAACCTTGCTATTAAAATTTTCTTTATTTTTCACGCAAAATTACGCAAAAATCCTAATATTTACAAAACATTGTACGAAACCTTAATCAAAGGTTACATTTTGATGGAACATATTTCATTAAGGAAGAAATCTCAAAAATCAGTATTTTCGTTATGGGAAGACACTAACGAAATATTATGATTTTACAGTTTTCGAAAATTCGACGAAACTGAGATTGCGCATTTGTTATAAGCTTTCTTTGCTTTATTTCAGAAAAAAGGAGCCATTTCTGAGAAAATTTTTAAAATATCTTTCAGGCTTCTTGTAGAGTATTTCATTATCGTAAGATACATGCATTTAGACAGTAACCAACCATCTAAGCACTGTTCGTAGGACATAGGACACAGCAAACATTACAATTCTGCAATTCACGTTAAAATAGAGCTCAGGTTTGGGTTTGGATTTTAGCATTAATCATTGGATTTTGAGCTCGTTTCTAAGAAATGCTTCGTTCCGAATAATTTAGAACAATTTATATCAAATATTGTTTTGGTTCTAAAATTATCATTTTTGTGATTATCCAAATTCTACGATATTGTTTAAAATTACGAGGAAATATGGAACGTACCTGGACACGACAATGTTCTTATGTAATTTTATGGCTTTTAGTACTCTAAATTAAATTTTTTCGTTTACATCACAATCGCAATATCGTAATTTATATCTAGTATTTATTTTATATAAATAACTGTATTTTTAACTTATTATTATTATTATTATTATTCCTCTATGATTAATATTATTTGTCTATAATTACTCTATAATGTTATGAGTCAGCTCAGTATTCTTAAAAAAAATTTCTTCAGTTTAAGTACAAAATAGATATTTATCCGGGGTTTAATAGATCCGTGTGTTGCAAGAATGTGGGAGTACATTCTGCGAAAACTGCAATTGGAAATATATATTTTATAAATGTTTTTAGAGGTAGCTTATAAAATTTGTAGGGGTATTTACCGTATACAGATATATTTGAAAGAGTATGTACAATTATTAAATTTTAAAATGTTTTCCAAATATGTTAGACTTGTACATTAAATTAAAATTTAAAAATGTCTATAGAAATACATTGTATATAAACAGAAATAAGTATTCAATTTTTTTAGAAAAGCAAACTTTTGTGCTTTTTTTGTGATGTAACTTTGCATGTGAATTTATTTAGTTTATAATTAATTTATATTTCTCGACGAGTATGTTCATTTTGAAAAGAGGAAACATAAAAATGCGCCTTACATAAAAATGCACTTGCTTTAGGTCAGTTCTAATGTTATCACTCTCTAATCCTTTAACAATATTAATCACTATGTCTATCACTATGGTCTTGTACACTATTAATCTTTTAAAATATAAAAAAATTGCATTATGATTTATTGGAACATGAAATTACTAGGTTGCTTTTAAAAAAAGTATTATTTATAAAAGAATTATCAAAAGAATGTTTTTGATTAACTATACTGAGATATACCAAAAATTTTCCTCTCTACATTTATATATGCTAAAGATCTTAGCGTCCGGCTTCCTGGGTCAATGGGTCACGATATATTATAATCCTTATTACCTCTATAATGGATTATAGGATCCGCCGACTATACAGCGCAGCTGGGAATCTGAAATAGAATGATTCTATTCCTAGTTCATTTCTGTTTGGATTGACTAAATGAAAGATCACTTTCTTTTCTAAAGAACAAAATTCAACAAAGTTTATTTTACGGTTTTAGTAAACAATTTAGTGAATTTACAATTTTTTTAGGCCTTTGATCAAGATATCTTTCAATTTACAATTTATACCGCGGTTAACTTATCTTTTCTTCGTTGATGTCCCTCGTAGACTTCTCAGTCGAAATATCTTGCGATCTTGCCGTAGTCCAAAGTTCCAAGAAATCCTCTTCTGCCCCTATCCAAGCTGGTCTCCAACTATCAAAATTATCAGTCCCGATTACGTCCTATGACATAGTCCCGAACTCGATTACCACTCCCGACAAAGTTCCAATTTATACATCAATATTGCTTCCACATCAAAATATCTGCAATATCATTCACTGTCCTTAAAATTTCACTGATAACCCAATTCTATCTAGATTGTACCCGTTCCCTCTCACGAACCTACGATCAGTTCAGAAGCGCGTTTCCGAGCAGAATGAAATCTTCCTGCATGATTCATCCCTCGAAGACTTCGTATTAAACTACCTTCATTTTTTTTCATAACATTTGACCGTCCTTCTCTCACCCAGCCAATCCATACGTTTGTTATATTTTGGTGTAGCTGACCGTCTAAACTTCTTCGCCCAATCCCAAATTTTCTACTTTCGGCACCAATCCATCTCTTAATGCATTTAGAAAAACAAAAACTACATTGTTTATTCACGGTCGTTGCTAAGCTCTAGCTCTCGTGATATTTCGTAATGCATGTTCCACCATATTGTCTACAAATAAATGTTAGTTTATTTTAACGTGACATATCGGTATGTCACAATACGTAACTCTTATAACAAAATAATCGTAGGTTTATTTAGTTAAACAGCATTTGTCATAATAAGAGTTCACAAAATAAAATTCAAACACAAAACAAATCAACCACTGGAACTTGGGTAGAAACATCAGGATCATAATAAATAAATAAATAAAATGAACATTCATTCTGTAAACTGCGTAGTAAGGCACTTAATGTCGGAGAAAATGCCAACATGTTTTGCACCAATAAACTGAAGTGTGATTAATATAATGGTATAATACAAATTTTCATTAAAACCCTAAAACATCGAAGTCTGCAAAACTCCAGTTTTTTTAAACATGTCTCTTGTGCACTATTAATTAATTAATATCGCTAGAGATTTGTTTTTAATATAACATATTCTTCAATATTAGATCTTGGGATGATATCAAATGTTTTTTTCAAATTATGGGAGATTTTTTCAGCGAGGTCCCATAACCTAGTGCTTGCGGAGGCAGGAAAGAGCTGCGAGGTGTGACGGCTGCCTTAGATTTGTTTTCTTTGTTTAGTATACGTACATGGTGTGGCAGTTTTGTTTGTGGCATGGTGTCGCTTATCCCAACATCCATGAAGGATCGTGGTTGGTTGATTGTTAGTGATTCCGGGCATGTCAGCTACTGTGGTCATTAGTCCTGTAAGTGTAGTGCATTTTTGAATAGGGAGGTGGCGGTGATTTTCCCCCGCTGGATGGCGAGATCAGGTGCCGATCAACCGCCCAATAGCGGGGTTGTTCTCAGCCAGGTATCTCCCACCAGCAGGCACCGCTCAGCCGGGACAAGCTCTAAGCGTCCCGACGTGTCTCCCGGAATATGTGGTAGTGTAGTGCATGTGTGTAAGGGGAGAGGATAGGACAAGGAAGAGGAATGACAGGTAGCGCGCTGTCCGCGGCCCGTTTGTTAGGGTACTGCTCCTGCATTCGCCCGGTGTTGATAGGAGAAACCACGGAAAACTACCTATCAGAGCCGGCCTCTTGAACTCTCTTTCAGACAGCGACTGAATTCGACCTTGCTGACAAGCTAGTCAAAAATCTGCCACTGTCGAGATTCGAACTTAGGACCTCGCGTTCAAGGGCACTACAGTGACATCAGTTGATGCACTGAGCCACCTCTTCCTGTCTGAAGAATCGTAATAACACTGTTACCTCCTAGTAATTTTCTTACCCGAAAATATGTATTTGTGAAGAATGAGTGTGAGTGCCTGCGTGTGAGAGAGAGGAAAGCTATGCAAAGCGCTTATGAGCCACCACGTGAGGGCGCGTTGGCCGCCACCAGACCTCTCCACCCGCACTTTTAAGCACTGCCAAGCCCTTACGACCTGCTCGCGGCAGGGGACACTTCGTTCCAACTAACGTTTCTGTTGTTTCAAGTTAATTGATGTCGAAGTGATATTAACTTATTATTGAATTCCAGTGTAGTAGTGATTTTTCCAGTAAGTATTTGTCCACAGATTGCCGCGCATTCTCGTCCCGACCGCTGAGCGGAGCACACCGTTATCAGTCGCCTTCGTTAGCACCAGAGAGGCCGAACCAGTCTAGGCCCGGTCTTTCAAGTGTTGTTCCATCTTTGTCTGTGACTGTGTAAACTAGTATTCTCAAACTATTCTCCGGTCTTTCAAGTGTTGTTCCATCTTTGTCTGTGACTGTGTAAACTAGTATTCTCAAACTATTCTGTGTTTTTGTTGTGACAAGTGTTAATGTGTAGGCAAGTGTCATAAATCTTGTAGTTAAAATAACTACAGACCCGACTTCATGCGCTGGCGTAGGCCAGTGCATATCGGAATCTCTCAACATATTGAATTCTGACACCCAAAATGAGCTGATGTCGGCTCATCTACTGCAATCATCATTTGGTCATCAACAAATTTATCAGCAAAACATGGAGTCTGAAAACATGGATTCCCACGCAATTGGCCAACACCACGTCTCACCAGGTGCAGAATTCTACCTTCAAAATGGAACGTCCTCCAACGGAAATATTCACTCCGATTCAACTGTAAGTGACGGTACATTAACTTCTCAGGCAAGAACTTTCACGAATACTTCAGTACCTGTAGCTCAATCGTCCAAGAGACCGCGTAGTAACAGTGACCCAAATGCGCCAGAGAAGAAAATCAGTCAAGATCAAAGTGTAGGATATTCAGTCCCCATTTGCAATATTTTCAGCCCTCTACAAAATTTAAGACTGAGGAAATCAATACAATCCCCAGGGTTTGTGTATAACATTGATAATCTCACAGAAATTCACGATCTCTTAAAAAGTACCCTAAAAAGTGAATTTTCTACCGAGTTAAAATTTGGCAAGGTTAAAATTCATACGGAAAATAGCGAAGACTACAGACTGTTAGTGAACGTGCTAAATAAAACAACAAATCCTTTCATACCAATGCTGACTCATTATCAAAAAAAGTATCTATTGTAATAAAGGATGTTCATCAATGCTTTACTGAAGATCAAATTCTCGGAGAACTTACATCGAAAAACTTTCAAGTTGTGGAAGTGAATAGACTTCAAAATAAAGAAGGGCAGCCAATTCCTGTCGTTTCTGTAATAATCGTGAAAGAAAATAGATGGCAAGATATATTCAAATTAGATAGACTGTGCCATGCAGTTGTTCGTGTCGAACAGCGAAAACGTCTCCCAGGGCCAGTTCAATGCTCAAAATGTCAAAACTATAATCATACCAAAAAATATTGCAATAGAAAAATTCGCTGTGCTATTTGTACGGGCAATCATTTAACTAAAGATTGTAAGGAACCGAGCAACTTTATACCAGTATGCAGTAACTGCAAAGTGAAGGGACACAGGGCAAATGTAAGATCGAATGTTTGTTCATACTATGACAAAATTTCCAAATCTAAATCAAACAAAACCGGTAAGGGATCTAAAAATCCTCCTTCAACCAATAATAATAGTAACAATAATAGTAATAATAATAGTTATAATAATAATAATAATAATAATAATTTTACTTATCAAGCTAGAGAGTTTCCTCGCCCGTCTTTCACTAATCATTTCATTCCCTTAACTCATCCACAAAATCCTCCTCTCACTTTTAATTCATCAAATAAATAAAATTTTAACCTAAGTGAGTTCCTAATATAATATTGTCAACTTCTTTTCATTTAATTCAATCGTTCCTCCCTACTTTAATTGATAATATCAAAACCTCAATTCTAAGCTCTATTTTCCAGAATCATGTTTCAAACGCCATGCTTCAACAATCTAACATTTTTAATCTGGAACTGTCGAGGTGTTCTTAATAAACGATCTGAACTAAAACATTTTCTAGTATCGCATGATATTGACATAGCATGTTTAACCGAAACTCACCTAATTTCTTCTAAATCTTTCACAGTTCAAGGTTACAAATGTCACAGACGTGACAGACCAGAAGACGTTCCAGTAGGTGGGGTATTAATTCTAGTGAAATCAGGGATTCCACACTGGACATAACCTCTCCCAATAACACCAGGGCTAGAAGCTATAGCAGTAACTATCAGCCTTCAGAATATAATATAATATAATAATAATAATAATAATAATAATAATAATAATAATAATAATAATAATAATAATAATGTAATGATAATTTCATCATATAAGCCGCCTAATAAACAATTGACTACAACTCGCCTTCAAGACATTTTCAAGCTAAAGGCTCCCATTATCTTACTTGGCGATCTAAACACAAAACACACTTCTTGGGGATGTAGAATAAATCAACCAGCAGGAACTTTTCTCTTAAATCTCGCAAAGCAGTCAAATTTTAAGATTATTGCACCCATTGACCCTTCATACTTTCCTTTCAATACAAATTACCTTCCAGATATTCTAGATATTGTGATAACAAATTTAAACTTTGACTTATTCTATCGCGAACTAGCTCAGATAATAACCCGGTGATTACAACCTCCAAATTAATCAGTTTTTTATCTAATTCTCCACCTCATCTATCTACTACATCTATAAAATAAATTGGCATACATTTCAAAATCGCTTATCATCGCTTCTTCCCCTGTTATAGAATGTAAAAACCCCAGCTGAAATCGTCCAAGGCACGCTTTTGTTTACCAATGTCATCACAAATTCAATTGATTATTCGTCTCATCACTCACCTCTCACACGCAGAAGGTTCTCAAAATATCTGCTACCTGAACAATTACATAATCTAATATCACATAAGAACAAAATCAGACGTTTATGGATAAAACATCGTTTACCTCATTTGAAAGCTGCATTAAACCATCTAACTAAATTGGTACAAAATGCTCTTACAATGTCCCAATTGGAAAGTTACAAAAAATATGTCTCAAATCTTAATCCGCAAGACTCATCTCTTTGGAAAGCAACACGTTGATTGCTAGGTCAGTCTGCCAATATTCCGCCATTAAAAAAGTAATAACAAAATTGCGCAGTCAATTTCCGAAAAAGCTGAGCTGTTAGCAGATTATTTTGAAACCACCTTCACCCAGCATGCTGTAAACGATATAGGACACCGTACAATAACCCATTTTGTGCAGTCACCAAATTTTGATGTATCAAATCGAATTCTTTTATATCACCCAACGAAATATTTGAACTAATAAAAACTACCTAACAAAAAATCACCAGGCCATGACAGAATTACTGCAAATATCTTAAAGAATCTGCCAAGACATGGTCTTGCTTACCTAAAAAAATATTTAACTCTGCATTGCGACTAGGATATTATCCTAATTCTTGAAACACTCTGTAATAATACCTATTCCGAAGCCTCAAAAAATTTAAATCTTCCTTCAAATTACAGACCTATTAGCTTAATTCCAATTTTGTCAAAAATATTCGAAAAACTGGTATTAAAAAGACTAAAAAAATTCACTCTCGATACTAACGTGCTTCCTTCTTTCCAATTTGGCTTCAGAGAAAATCACTCTACAACTCACCAGTTACTAAGATTAACAGATCAATTTCACTTTTCATTTTAATCTGGTTTTTACTTACTTGCAGTTTTCTTAGACGTCGCCCAAACGTTTGATCGAGTGTGGCACGATGGATTAAAATTCAAATTAAGGAAAATTGGAATACCATTATATCTCTATAACATTCTATCAAGTTTCCTATTGAATCGCACTTTCCCTATACGTCGTAACTCTTTCATTTCTTCACCTCGGGCTGTTCTTGCTGGCCTTTCACAAGGATCCCCATTGTCTCCTTTCTTATTTAATTTGTACGTCGCAGATATTCCCAAAATTAATACAGTTAATATGGCTCTATTTGCAGATGACACTTTACTCTTTTATGCAAACCAAAATCTAAACACAGCATGTCGTGTAATTCAGTGTCACTTAAAAAATATAGAAAATTGGTCAAAATTGTGGAAAATCAAAATTAACCCAAATAAATCAATAGCCAAAGTATTTACTTTAAGTTATCTTGTCTTCCCTCGCCCCTTATCTCTGAACTCTTCTATCGTTCCTTGGTCTCCTCTAATCGTTATATATCTGTCCTCCTTCATCTATTCGTTATCTCGGGTTCTGATGGACACAATACTAAATTAGCACAGTCACATCTCGTCCAAAGTACTCGAAGCCAATACAAGGTTAGCTATTCTATGTCCCATTCTCAATCGTAACTCTTCTTTAAAATTCATTCCCTTTAACCATTTACAAATCCATTCTTCGCCCGATATTAACTTACGCATGCCCTGTTTGGATTTCAGTTGCTCCATCCACATTAAAGTAATTACAAATATTCCAAACCACAATGTTAAGAATAACATTAAACACCCCCTGGTTTGTTTTTCACAACGATCTTGCAATAGAACCAATTACTTCCTTTATTACGAAGCTTGCACATAATTTCTTCAATAATCTAAGTCATGTGCAAGATGCAGTTACTTACGAAATAGGAACCGATCAACCCCCACTCTCCCGCGTAAGAAACAGACTTCTATTCCACATTTTCCTTCAATATCTCTCTGACATTAGATAAGGTAAGAACATTTCTTACATTTACCTGTCCGTCCCATAGTATCTCCTTTCCAAACCCTATCATTACTCTCTAACAAAAGTTCCTCGCAATAACTTTGGTTGAAGTTATAATCATTACCAGGGAGGTAACACGAAATTACCCCCTTCACGCTTTGCTGATACAAAGTTGCTCGCCCAATCAACTGAAGAGACTCACGGCTGAACGTTGTCATGTCTGCCAATGTAAAATAAATAAAACAGATTGCTGGGAATGTTTTGTTTGTTGCAGATATCAGATATAATCTTGTCCTAATAGCAAATCATTTTATTAGAGTTTGTCAGTTGGAACCTTTGATTAAGAATTTTTTCTAATCTTAATATTATCATCACTAAACACATTAAAACGAATGATAATGACTTAATAATTATAATATTAAGGCTTGTAGAAAAATTTAATCAATTATTTAACGATTATGATTATTTATTATAGTTTAACTTAAATAATATCTTCTAATTATTTAATTTATTGTACGGTCATATACTTTCAGAACTTGATGATGGCAATATAGAGAAAATGTCTAAACGTTGTGAAGAAATGAATAAAAATAAATAATGTGAACAAATTTTTCCGTATTTTTATAAATTAAACCGAAGAAAAGAAAAGGGATCTCAAATTTATTTACTTAAACTCTTGAAGTATGTTTCTTCTTGTATATATTAAATGCGTTTTGTTTTAAACTGCAAGGAATGCTTAAAACGTGAAGGATATTCTTCTTGCGTTTTTAATAGACATGAACATTATTCCCCAGTCATATTCACTAGAAAATGGTGTGAATGAAAATAAAAAATGGATTATCTCACTCACTCATTGTGTAATATCAGGTTCCGATTATTCTCTGAACTATGGTGCAGTGACATTTTTGCAATGCGATCTGGAGGCATGATAACGGTTCGCTCGTCATATTGTGCCACCGCATATACAATTCCGAATGTTACCGATGAAAGGAATACAGAGCATTATATTTGTATTGTATATATTTGAACCTAATTTTTGAAGACTCGCTTTAAATCTTGTGACCGTAACAGAGCGAGACCTGAGTGGAATTTAGCAATGATCTTTTCTCATACTCGGAATTTCTTCTAATAAATTTGATGAAGTTTTTTTCTGCAGAATTTGCATATTCCCTCATATTAAATAAAGATATTATTTCATGTGCAGTTAAAGAATGGGAAAACAAATATATGAACATTTGATCATTTACGGAAAATATATTAATTGGGATTTTGTTTGCCGAACATTTTGCTATCATCGTTGTACAGTGCGAGCAATTTTACATCACTGTTTGTACTAAATACTATTAAATTCTATTTTTTGACGATATTGTTTCAAAATTTTTATAAAAGTTCTCAAGACATTAAAGATTGATTTTATTATAGCTTTGAAGGATGTTTGGGAACAACTAAGTTGGCATAGTGTCAAGAAAGTTTACATTTTAAACTGTTAACTTAATTACTGCAGAATAGGTTCATAACGATGTTTTTGAAAAACGTTGAGATGATTCGGATATTCTCTTGTTAATTTGGCAAGGAGACTTTGTGCACTACGTCAACTTTGAAAAAAATAACACCAGTCCTGCAGTTGAGACAAAGTACAGTTGCGGCTAACAGTTTTGTTCGCGGGCAATGGCGTGAAGACGGCGGTGAGCTCCAGCTCTGGGCGGAGTGAAGCGGACTATTGACGACAGCGTCTTGTAGATGAGCTCCCCTCGCCCATAGACGTGCATGTGCACCGCCCTCTCGCGCCGAGGCGCCGCGCCAGTGCAGCGAGCCGCATCGACCGGCGCGCGGGGGTGGGGCGTCGGCGGCGGGGGCGGGGGCGGGGGCAGGAGAGCGCGCAGCAGTTGTTATTAACTTGAGCGACAGGCGTGCAAATTTCAGACCCGTGTTTTTGTCGGCCGAACCCCGCGGGCAACCTTTTGTATTTTTTTGTAAAAAATATTAAAAATTCAACCATTTATTGAAAAAACTATGCCGCAAATAACGCTATAATGGAGAGGGGACGTAAATAAAGATACAAATAGGCCTTTTGTGCGCCGCACGGCAAGTGCTAGCATGTGGGAGGAGGGGGCCGGGCGGGGAGGGTTGGCGGCGGTCGGGTACCGCGGATGAATACAGGCAATTTGCAGCGGCCGCACGCGCTCCCGCCGCCCCCGTCCCGCCCTCCCCCGCCCTGACCACCGCCGCCCCGAAGCCTCCCCTGCCCGCCGCCGCCGCCGCCGCCGCCTCCGTTGCCGTCCCCTTTCCCAAGGCGCGAGCAGTGCTTCGCACTCGGAAACAATGTCTTGGGCTGCGCTGTAAAAAAGCTGTTTCTGCTCGTATCCCCGGGAAGTAAAACCACGCCGCGCCGCGCCCGGCGGATGGGGCTGACGCGGCCGCTTCGCTCTCTTCCGAGCAAGTGATGTGCTACTGGCAGCTTCTGCAGGGAAATAATATCCTGGGGGATTACTTCTTACATTTGAATAAATGTCCACCCGATTGCTTTAATCGGCGAAAAAAAAAAGCATCTCATGGAGAGCTCTGTAATCCAGTAAAATCCGCATTAATACGATGACCAGTTAGCGAATGAAATGATCTCTTTCGTACTCGGACAACGATCTTTTGATTCTTCCTCGCCGAGGATAAAACGTAAAAAAAAAATAAGGGGAAATGGGGAATAATGAATTGCATATAGGAGTACTAACGAGAGGTTTAAGTGCCTGTGGAGCGTGAATGGAAGTGTCTTGCCCCCGTTGTCAAAAAGCGGCCATTCTTTAATTAGCGAGGACGTGGATGTCATCGGCGGGTGCGCTTTCTTTGGACGCCTCGTGTGCGAGAAGGGGCGCGGGGTGCAGTGGCTCCGGTGGCAGCCCAGGGAGGGGGGTAGGCTTCCGTTCTCAAAGATATTTCAAGCTGCAAACGGAAGAATTGTGGGGGAATAGGCGATCAGAAAAAATGGAAGGGAAGCAAGTGCAAAGGCAAAAATGGTGACGGGTATGGGGCATGTCGCCGAGGTGAACACAGGCGACGTTCGTAGGGCGAAAGTGGGCCGAAGAAACGGAGAGAGCGGCATGAGGGGAACAATAGGAGTTCGGGCGGTCGAATGCAACTCGAGTGGCGCGCGGAGGGTAGAGACGGGAAGTGAGGCGAAGGGGGTGGCGGGTAACAGAGCGCAGCAACGCGGGGAGGCAGCGGCGGCGGGGGCGGCAGGGAAAGAAAGCCGCCCGGCCAATTAGAGAGACGGCGGGCGCGCGTTCGTTATTTCGGCAGCGGCGGCGGCCATCAAACGCGTGGACGCGCCGTCCCCCCCCCCCCCCCCCCCGTCCCGCCAAAGGCTCCGCACTGCCATCCCAGCGCCCACCGTGGCGTCAGCGCGTTCTGTCAACAGCCGCTGGAGACGACGCGCAAACAAAATCACACAACGCTCTGCCCGCCGCCGGTCCGGGCCTAAAATTTCCCGCGTTCCGTCGCCGCCCCCGCCCTCCGCCCGCCGCCGCTGCGAGCGCTGACGGGCCGCGCCGCCGCGTGGCGCGCTCGCGGCCTCACAATGCGAGCGCCGCCCCAACCCACGCCCCGCCGCGCGCCCCGCCGCTCGCCCACGGCACATCGCTCCACGCGACGCCAAAATCCGATAGCAGGTGCTCTCCGCTGCCAAGGACTGCGCTGTGAGCAGATAGATGTTCTAGCAAGGAGTTCTTATTGCTCTTCTTTTCACTGTTTCTTTGATTTTGCATTACGAACATTTTGAATATGACTTTTGTATAGTTGTAATTAAGCACTGTGATTAACTTTTATGAAAAGCTATGTTGAGCACTTATTAATCTTACAATCCGATAGCAGGTGCTCTCCACTCCCAAGGACTGCGTTATGAGCAAATAGAAATTCTAGCAAGAAATTCTGATTGCTCTTCTTTTCACTATTTCTTCGATTGTGCATTACGAACATTTTGAATATGAATTTTGCATACTTGTTGAGTGGTGGGGTTCAATTGACTGTGAAGGCAGAAAGCCTTAGCGAATTTTGCGCATTCTGAGCATTTGTGAACAATGTGTAGTTCTATACTAATATTCTTTACTGTTTAATCCCTTGTATATAAAAAGCTTATCTCTACCTTTTCTTTTACATGACGCATTTTTTGCGTTACTGAATGTTGCTCTTTTTATGAATAAACTATCCCTTAGCAGCTTGGATTGTTCTTCCATCCCTGTGTGCTCAGTTTACTTTACATTTGCGTTATGTTTTCATTTCAATGCCAGAAGTACCTTGCATTTCTGGTAACGATAAATACAAAACATCCATATCAAATTATGGCGAACTATACTTCCACATTTACACATTCAACCACCAGAGTATCCACTCCATTTTTAGTTTGGATCTTTAAAAATGTATATAAGATGTAAAGAAGAAGATAAAGCAATTTCTCTAAAATTATCTTCGGCTTTCATTTCAATGGTGTGCTTATATAAACCTTTTGCATTTGACTCTTCCCTTATATGAAAAAGTAGGTATTGATCATCACATACTTTTCTGACCGTGTACCTTAACGAAAAACATTGGATGACTGTTATTTCTCTTAAAATAACTCAAAGCTAACAGATAAACATGGATATTTGTACATCAAGAGCAAAATATTTCTGATAATATTTGGTGATGTCTATTTTTATGAATTATATCGTATCCAATGCCAGCAATGCATAATATGAGCATATTTATGAAACTGGTTGTGGATAGGCTTTGACAGGTGAAGCCTGTGATTGTCAAAACTACTAATCGGAAAAGAAATAATAGTGAAATGGTATTTTGTCTATAAATATACCTTATATTAATAAACCCTTCAAAATAAAGTCTTATTTAATGTAAATATATTATTTC
This sequence comes from Teleogryllus oceanicus, assembly GCA_964035755.1. Taxonomy (NCBI): domain Eukaryota; kingdom Metazoa; phylum Arthropoda; class Insecta; order Orthoptera; family Gryllidae; genus Teleogryllus; species Teleogryllus oceanicus. The sequence continues at coordinate 107,172,881 of CAXIVR010000004.1, read as the reverse complement.
ATTAGGCCGGGTGTGAGATATAGATTTTTGCGTAGAACGTGTTTTAAATGATTATAGTGGATTGTACGTACGTAAATTATCACAAAAGACACACCTGATTACTTTAGGAGTTAAACGAAAAACATATATTTTACGGATATGATCGTCAATAAATGGACTTGAAATAATTGTTTAAGAATAAGCTTAAGAAATATATAAAGTTTGTGGTAACTGCGGAAATGACATCGTAAATCTACTAAGAAGCTATACAGAACATCTAGATCTTCACTGAAATTGAAGCCGGTACTGATGTTTACAAATAATTTGTTTTTCAAATTTTAGTAAGACACCTTGAGCATTGTGAAGGTTGCTTTCAGATCAGACTCATATTCTCGCAGATTTAACGCACATAAGATAAATCAAATTTAAGATCTTAATTTATTGGAAGGAATAGCGAATATTGTTTACTGGAAGTTTACATTTGTTTCAGACTAAATTTTAAATTTTTTAAAATTAAAAAATAAGTTTTTCACAGTCTCCTGTTTTCAGTCAGTTTGTACGGTAATTTCTTCAGAACGGCGCTAATTACGTACCTCGGGGCGCAGTCATTGCTCTAAGTATTCGTGTTCTTCATTTTTCTAATTCGTGACATACAATGCATTATAGATTCAGTTCAAAACCGAAACCATAAGATTCTTAAAGTCATATTTCAGTTCAATCATTATGGAAAAGCAAAAGAATTATGAGCAAAAACATTATGAGAAAATGTGAAGAAATGCCCTTTAGGGGGTAGTAGATAGCAGCTGTAAAGAGGATGGGCAAAACCGGAAATATCGCTCAGATTAAAGCGATTAGAAAACTAACTACGAGTAGTACGAGAACTTCTGAAATTCTGTAGCGTCACTCGTTTTCAAAACGTCTGTTTGTCAGTCGGTGAATTCATGAAGATAGCGAGTTTTTCTTCAAATTTGCTTTCCACTACTTCTCTAATTAATGTAAGTGTGGATTTTTTGAAACTTTTAGCAGTTTTGCATATTTTTTAGTGAAATATAAGCAATAAAAACAAGAGTTTCTCAATAATAGCGCAAAAGTTTTTCTTTAAACTTTTTGTACTGCTAATACTAAACGCACTGAACACCATGACATAAACGCCATTTTGATATATTGTATTTCTCTTGTGTGTGTCGGTATATATAAGACAAGGTCAAAAGTATATAATTCTTAATTTCTAATGAGAATTATACAGCTAATAACCAAAAGAAAAAAACATAACTCAGGTATTTGCCTATCAAATTAATGTTTCAATAATACTATCTACGTGACAGTCTACTGTTCGTCTTGTCGGCGCAGCTGAAACTCTAATTCGCTTCGCACTGATAACGCGTACGCTCCTTGTTCTTTTGTTTTACCTATCATGCCTTCCCATTCTCTACCGCCCTTTGTTATTATTTTCTTGCATTGTTCATTTTGAAAAAAACATATTTAACAAATATTTATATTATAAATTAATTAAAACTTAATTAATATCGTCATTAATTTTAAACTCATATGACACAGCACATCCCATGACATCACATTATAGATGTATCTCTCTTCCTAACACAGAAGCTTCAATAAAAGCTTAAATGGAGATTTTGATGATGATTTATGTGGATTTTCACAATTGAAGAAGTTTTTGAGACTATGGGAACTAAAAAATGACTTTTCAAGAACTTTCGTACCAATTTTTCTGAAACATTACTGGAATTTTTCTACGGATATTCCCAATATTAGAAAAGAGTACAATTATATATAATATTCGATAAGTTTGATTTCGACTAACATATTTGGGACTTGAAAACTAAAAACAATACTGAAAACGTAGGTGTTTTTAATGAAACAACACAAAAAAATATTGCTTAGATAGAAACGAAAAGTAAACGATCGCGGTTATTAAAAATGTTCTCTAAATATTGTATCTTATAACATTCTCTCAAATATTTGCAAATATTAGTGAAAATGTGCATTTTTGCCTCTGCGCACCTTAGATTTGGAGGGTGCATTTCGTTGAAATTGCTTACCATGCCATGAGTTTTGGACAAACAATGTGTTTATTTTGACACAATCCAATATATGAATAAGGCGGCTATTGAAAAGAGAGTTTCAGAGATCGAGTGTAGTGAATGAAGTGGTTCAGTGCTCTCCCTGCGGTCCTGGGCGAGCGTCGGACCGCCACCCTTACTGAGGGCCTCGTAGATCGCTGGCGGCGCGAGCGACTACAGAGCGCGATGTGCTTCGGACGTACGGAGAGATGGATCTTAATCGGTGGTAGGTGGAGGACGCACAGGGTTGAGAGACGGTGAAGTGGATGCATAGTGAGGAATGCGACGGGGCGAGAAGGACGGAGACGGATGGAGTGGGGTGAAGAGGAAGTTCCGAGACCGAAGAGAAAGAGCGAGGCAAGGTGAGGAACGGGGTGGGACTGGGGGAGTTGGGGGCACGTTGAGTTGGGGCGGAGCGACGCGGGGAGAGCTCAGGTTGGAATGATGGGTGAAGCGGTGAAGGGGAGGTGCGAGGCCGGGCGGGCTGAGCAGTGTAGGACAGTGCGGATGTCAGAGTTTACGCGTGCTCAGCAAAAGGCAGAAGTGTTGGAGGGCGCCAAAGGAAAGAAGACTCAATCTCAATTCGAAAGGAGGAACATGGGTGAAAAGGAAGATCAGAAAGAGGGCAGAAGTGCGAAACGAGCCCGAGAAGGAAAAAAGAAAACTTGGAGATATTGCAGGGAACTTTGGAGAGTCAGATGTCCTGTAAATCGAAAGAGCTACTCCTCTCAGCGAGTGATGCGGTCGAAGAAAGAATATTGACGAATGTATGAAAGAGGGTAGAGAATACATGGTTAAAAAGTTTTGCACAATTAAAAAAATATGGATCCTGAAGTTTGTGTTAGTGATACGGCTTCTTTTAGAAAAATTCCCCCAAAAATTTAAATAGTATATTTTCATTAAAAAGAAAAAACTACACTTATAACATGTAATCTTTGAGGAATCCAGTCGAAAACAGTTGAAAAATGATGTATGCGAAATTAATGTTATAATTGAATTAGTCATCTAATTTTAGACTTCAAGAAACAATTTTTTGAAGAAACTTTTTAGTTAAAATGATTCTAGCGCTTATCACTATTTAAACGTTTAAAAATTAGTAAACATTTAAATTTTTCAAATTTCCGTCACAATTTCTGAATCAGAATGAGGGTATCTTCATAAAATAGTTTGCATTTTTCGCTTTTTAGAAACGGTAAAATCTGATACTTAACCTTTCCATCATGCGCAGGAACAATATTATTATTGTCAATCCGGTGGCCGCTAAGGTAGTAGAGATCGTAGAGATCTCGGACCAAAGAGTCGCGGGATCCCATCTGGGGCATGATTGTATTTGTGTTCGTGCTTTCACCACTTATCATCACCATATCGTTTCATCTTCACAGTTATCCACACCACAACGTTATCCCCAATAGTGGTAGCTAATGACCTAGATATGGAGGCAACCTTAAAGTTAGAAAAAAATATTATTATTGATCGGAGCATAGCTCGTGATTGAACTTCGAAGGGCCTTCCCTGGCGGCCAGAGCTCTTGCGCCTCTTGTTGCGCGGAGCGGATTCGGGGGGGCGCGCGCAGCGGCCACGCGGCGCAGCATGACCAAGAGGCGGATGGAAGGGGCGAGAGAACGCCTGGATGGCCAATCAAGTTAATGCTCCCACGCAGCCTCTCGCGACCCAGCACTTGATCCATGCTGCATTCTGCAATCATCACGGTCAAAGAAACGGCTTCGCGTCTTATTTCTCAAAGCACTTAGACCACTATCTTCCATCACAAACTCCGCCAGTACCGGTTCATTGTGACGTAAACGCGACTAAAAATAAAACATCCTACTTTATTAAGCCTTCAGTGGGAGTAACATATGAAAAAAGCTTCAAAATCCTGCAATGATGATCAAGCCCGACAAGAGCTTCAGGAATCAAAGGATACATACGAAAGTGGTATCTAAAAAGCAACTGAGATAGAACTCAGCGTAGTCTCACATTTGGCTTCGGGCCAGCTTTCTGTGGAAGACGTTGCAATTGTGTTAATATGCAATGAATTATGACATGACAAAGAAATAGATTATATCCATAGTGCGTAAATAATGCTCATAATGTCAAAAGACCCGATCGAAAGCTTTGGTAATGTGTTTTATAAGGGAAAGTTAAGAAATTAGGAAGAATATTAGCGCAAATGGTAAGGACTTACAAAATAATTTAAAAAGTCGTTCAAAATACAATTTTAAGTAAATGTAAGAATTTTCAATTTTTTTAAAATAATCGATTCTTCAAGCTATTACACTAATATTCCAATATATTTACTACATTATGTACTTAATAAGTAGCACCAATACGCAGTTTTATAAAATGCTTACATCCTCACATGATTATCTTAAATGTCAATTATCTCAATTGTCACGTAACGAAGAGGCATTTTCGAAACCAAATTCCAACTTCCTTTTTTATTTTAAATTAACTTTAATGTATGTGTCATTTCATTACATCGTTTTCCTTATTTTGTCTAAAAACGTGCAAGTTAAACACCAGAAGTATTCCCTATCACGCCAAGATCATTCTCTGCCATAATGCATAATGCCCCCGCAGAGCGCTCGTCGTGGCAGGCGCCTTCCGCTGCGCTGCTCCGCGCCGCCCCCTGCCCCCCACCCCCCACCCCGCGCGGCGCGTTGCATCTGCAGGGCGGACGCGCGGCGTAAGTAGCCGTGCACATTTCGAAAATCGCAGCGGGGCGGAGGCGGTAAGGCGATTACGGGGCTGTCTTGCGCGGCGCGGCGCGGGGTGGGGTGGAGTGGAGCGGGGCGGGGCGGGACGGGAGCGGAGGCGGCGGGGCGCGCTTGACGCGATCAACGGCGCGCGCGGAGCCGCCGCCGCCGCCGCGCGCCGGGCTGAGCGCCCGTGCGCACGCCACTCCCCGCCCCGCGCCGCGCCGCGCCACGCACCCGCGCACACGCACAATGCACGCGCGCCGCGCGCCGCGCCGATTAGCAGCGGGATTAGCGAGCACCCGCGCCACGCTCCGCGCCCTGCACCGCTTCCGCTCACCTCATTCAGGCGCTCGCCGCGCAGCGCCACGCCCCCTTCCCCGCGGCACGCCGTCCTTGTTCCCAGCGCACGCCGCCCGCTGGGAACACCGTCCTTTCGCTTGCGTCTTCAGCCGCCTCTGTGGCGCGTGCTTGCTTTATCTTTGTTCGCACCGCTCGAGTTGGCTCACGGCAACAGCGCTTGCACCTGCAACCACTTTGAGCGAAAAATCCTACGGTTTGAATCTCTTCTCTGGTAAATATAGCTAGGTCGAATTCAGCTGCTGTCTGAAGGAGATGTTTAGCAGCCAGCTGCTGTGATCGGTAGTTTTCCCAAGTTTCAGATCAATACCTCGCGAATGCTATACCTGTACGCTAATGAACGGACCACGGTCCGCACGCGATCTCTCCCTCCTTATCCTTGGGCCATCCTCTCTCCTTTACACACACATATACATGTATTCACTACACCACCACGTATATCGGGAGAGCAGTCGGGAGCTGAAATCTTGACCCGGCTGGCGTGGTGCCTTGCTGTGGGGAAATCCCCGCTACTACACGTGTAGGTCGGTGCTAGATCTCATTTTCTAGCGAAGGAGGAACAACAGTTCCACCCTTGGAATTACATGCGTTATACATGCAAGAGTGTACACTTCCGACACCTTGTCGCACTCGGATGCATACAATTTTCAATCAATAAATCCTTTCTTGCATGTCTCCATCTCCTCTCAGCTTCTTCACCATGTAAAGAACGGAAACTGTTAGAGAGAAATGAGGCGGAAAGTGAGGAAAGGAAATGGAGAGAGAAGGAAAGAGAGTAGGAAAGAGAAAAGGAAAGAGGGAGGGAGAAAGAGAAAGGAAGAGAGAGACGGAGAAGTCAGGGGTAAAAGGGGAGAGGGAGAATAAAAAGGGGAAAAAAAGGGGGGAAGGGAGAGGTAAAGAAGAGAAGAGAGGAATATATGTGATATTCTCCTCTCTCCTCAGAGAAAAGAGAGGAGGGCAGGTCGTCCGCCGGGTTCTGCTAGTGTATTATATTGTTTACGTGGAAATGTTGATGAATATGATTTACTTGTTCCGTAAAAAAGCTATTTGTACACCTTTCATGAAAGCACAGATAAGTATTGTTCGATTAATCGTTACGGATGAAGTAACGGTACCTTAAGGAAGTCGTTCAAACCGCCAGTTGCCCTTTACAAGTGAGGGGGAAATCCATGGAGGAAGGCACGAGGGGTAGTTGGAAAGGCGTTGAAAGGAATCTTTCCCTGGACAAGGGTAGTGAGCAATATAGATAATATGATACATAATTATAAGCAAGGCGAGGGCGATCTAAATATTTTTAAAAAATGAAACCACTAAAATAATTCTAAGGCTTCGTTATCGGTTATTTTCTCCGTTACATCATCTCACAAATTAGTAGACCCTTGTCGGAGCGCCATTCTGTCTTTTGAAGCGAAAGTTGCGTAGCGGTAATTTTGCAGTTTTATTTTAATTTTGTGTCTGTTGGAATATCTGTCAATGAGATAAGCTGCAACCAACCCCACCTCTCCTCTCAACCACGTGTCTTGGTACACAGCGTAGGGAGTTTGAATTGCGATTACAGAAGTCGCAGAGAAATAGTTTTCTAGAAGACGACCCCTTTCATTGGGAATCAGATTGTAAGGAACTTTCTGAAATAACGATAAATGTACGTAAGTTTTTGAATGTATAATTAGAGGATGTATATAGAAGGCAGGATGTGTAGTCCGGTTTGTGATTCATGTGCAGCGCGGTTTGTGAACTGACGAAATAATTGTTCTCCATTTGAAAAGACATTCAAAAACAAGGAGAGAAATTTTCAGTCCATTGATATTAGGTCAGGCAATAGATTGAACTATACGGCACAGTTCCCTTTGGAAGAATAAAGTGCTTAGTCGAGTTTACGAAATTCTGTGCAGTTAAATATACTAATGCACAAATTTTGTAAAGAAATCACAACTCATGACGAACTGCGCTTAGTAGAAATTACTAATCGAATCATTGCGTTGACTGAACCATGTAGTAATATACACTAAACTTGTTCCAGTGAAAATTACTAAACAAATTGCGTTTACTAACTGGCTTTACTAAACGCTTCATAGTAAGACTTTCAGTAGAAACGTAAAAGAAAATATTGTCTTCCACGTTCACCAATACAAGAGCCCTGTAGGTTCGTACTTTCTGAACCCCCTTGACTTTACAGCCTTTAACTAAGAAGAACGCCTTTGGTCACTGCGTCCACGCGTTTGGCTGCCGACACTAAATCGACCAATAATTTAGAATACAACTTACAACTATTTAAAATGAATAAAATAAAAAACACAACGTGCAATACTAAATAAAGCATTGGTTTCTCACAGTTTACACGGACTCTCTAACCATTGGAACTGATCAACTTTTGAAAACGCGCGTTTAATAAACAGTATTTAGTATGTTCGACGAGTCGAGACGAAAAAATCAGAGAATGATTTTTACTATGCTACGACAAAACTATAGTGCCTTTGACATTTAACTTTGTATGTTCACTTACAATTTTGAATTGTCCAATTTATTAAACGAAACTAAAGGTTTTTGAATCTTACTACACGAATAATTGGCTTTACTACATGACCGCTTACTAAATATATTTAGTACTTTGTACTTCAACTTTTCTCTCAGGGTAGAAAACCTGTACGCCGCCTCGCCACCCCGGCGCCCCTGGCGCCCCGGCGCCCCGCCGCCCCCGCGCCCGCCCCGCCGTCCCCGCCGCCCCGCCGCCCCGCCGCCCCCGCCGCTCCGCCGCTCCGCCGCTCCGCCGCCCGCTGCCCGTCGCCCGCCACCCCGCCGCCCGCCGCCCCGCCGCCCGCTGCCCCGCCGCCCCCGCCGCCCCGCCGCACCCGCCGCCCCGCCGCCCCCGCCGCCCCCGCCGCCCCGCCGCCCCGCCGCCCCGCCGCCCGCCGCCCCGCCGCCCCGCCGCCCCGCCGCCCCGCCCGCCGCCGCCCGCCCCCGCCGCCCCGCCGCCCCGCGCCCCGCGCCCCGCCCCCCGCCGCCCGCCGCCCCGCCCCCGCCGCCCCGCCCCGTCTCCCGACGCTGCCCCTGCACCTGCCTCCGCCCGCCCTGACGACCCCTCGCTGCCCTCGATCCTCCACTGCTGCGCTGCGGCGCACCCTGCCCTAACGCTCCCATTGAATCAGTCGGCGCCAGTTCGGCACCCGCGCGCGGCCGTGGCAACCTGTTACTTCCGGCCCACGGCGGCGGCGCGCAGCGGCGCAGGCCGGCTCGGCGATCGCAATGAAGGGGCAGGAGGACTGCAGCCCAAGTGCCTCAGTGGACAGCCTTACCCGCGCGTGCGCTTCCTTCCTCCGCGCCCTTCGTTCAGATACCTTCCCTTCGCCCTTCATTCGCTTAAGTTTAGTTTTTTTTTCGAGTTTATTTAAAAGCATGATGAAAGTACACAACGCGATCTCTTTGAAAGTCGGCATTTATGACCTGTCCGTTTGCTCCCTTTTGATGAATTAATTCAAACGCATACATTTTGTCACTTGCTTTTCGACTTGATATATCGTATCTCCTTACATTATTTTAGTTCCAGTATTGGAGCAATGCAAATCATTCATGAAAACTACTCCTAATCTTTAACTTCACGCATTGAACTGAGATATTCATTGCCGGCTCTTGAGCCTATATGGCTGGCGGAAAAGCACTTGTTGCAGGGCTATGTTGTCTTCGGAAAGGCTCAGTTTTTTCAGAAACAGGCAGAAATATTGTCTACTGTCCGGAACGGACGTAGCCGAAGAGGCCCCGCCCAGGCCGCTCGGCTGTTTCGCTCTCGCCGCGTCCCCGGAGACCGCCCACCCAGCCCGAGCGGCGACCCCGTGTAACGACAAATAAATGCTGCACAATGTTCATCATTCAGAACGTGTTTAATTTGCTAAAATAAAAAGTAGCCATAACATGTAGTATATGACACGTTTACAATAAAATCTGTATCTCTGATGTTGTCATCGGTTATTATTTACTGTACAGCGCCAAGTTAAAATATAATTACTGGAACAAAAATGAAACGAATGGGGTCAAAATCAGGTATAGGTCGCTATGCGTGTAACATGGAGGAGTGCCAGCTTTTCAAAATTATTGTTACTGGTTCTTCAATTACCTTCATTTCTCTTGTCAGTGGGGTGTCATGAATGTTTTAATAGTGATACGTAACATTTGTAGGGACTACAGGTAAAAAATTAAGTCATAATGTAATGATTTAATAATATTGGAGTTTGAACTGCGAATTATATTTGATATTAATTGTTAAAATAATACTTCACCACGAGTTGAAAACACAATATATGAGGTATCCGTGAGGTTTTGTAATTCATTTTGTCATATATACTCGAGCAAATTCTCAACTCTTTCCGATTTCCGCCTATTTAACGATACCTTTTTATTAGCGGTTTATTTAATATATTCTTAATCGTATGGTACTGCGCTCATGAAAATATGAAGAATATTTTTCTTTATCTAATAAACAAAATCACACATGAATATCATGTTAAACATACCAGTACCTTTTTCTGTTGCATATTCAATGCGATACGAAGAGCATTAATTCAATGTTCCAGAGAGATATTCTGATTTCTGGAATTGTTCATTTAGATAGATAAGTCATGCATATGTAATTATCATACGACTTTATTCAGGTATACACAGTAGTAGCGTTATTTTATCAACAGCAACAAAATTAACTTGAATTTACGAATTTTATAATAGAATAGATTTTGTTACTTGAAAGTGCTGTAACAGAGAAAAGAGATTTTAATTCTTTGAAAATTGTAGAATTTGATAATATGAAATTTGTGATTAATTGTGAAATTTTACGCTTATACCTAACAATGGGAATTAATGGCACTTTTTGGCCATCTATTAACGTAGTAGTATGAAAAACGTGCATTCATTAATAAAAATAAACAACCAATAATGGACACGATATGTATTTGTGCTAGGGAGATAAAATAATGACTAGTTTCCTCCAGATTTATTACAAATTAAAATAAAAAAAAGATTAAAAATTATTCATTTTCACCCAAGAAAACCAGGCAGAAGATAGCTACAACGGTTATATTTTCTTTTATTTTTCCGGATAGTTTTATTCTGTATGGCATATTACTAGTAAACTTTCATCCACTTTTTCAGTAATTTTTCAAACGATAAATCAGTTTCAGTGACAATTTTTGAAACATTTTGAAATGAATGTTGTTTTTGAGTCAGTGAATTCCTATAGAATAACTTTTTTTCTGGCCACTAAAATTTCACAATTCGTTTCAACATGGCTTATTTTTTTATTTTTTTATTTTTTAGAAAATTCAAATGATTATACGAGATTGAAGAAAGCCAGGCACAGTAACAGGCAGAGTGTACAAACTGGAGCATTGTAACGATTTTGTGGTCGCTTTTCGCATCTCACCCAGTTAGCTGTGCCCCTGTCGCCCTCATCACCCTCGCCATCCACCTTCCCCACGACACCCACACAGCCCCCGCAACCCTCATCTCCACAGCGGTCACCCCGCCGCCCGTCGGCTCTCCCTGCATACCGTGCCCCCGCGGCCGCCGAGCCGCGTCATATTGATGATTTTAATCCAAATAAGCGCGCGGACGGCGCTGCGGGGAATTTTTCCCCCTGCGGTCGAGGGCGCCGCCCCCGCCCCCTCCCGCGCCAGCCCGGCGCCCTCGCCGTCGGAATCGCCATCGAGGTGGCCAACGAATTTCGTGCGCAACCGAGACACGAGGTCATTCGCGAGTCACCTAACGTGGAAGACAAGGGCCTGTTCTCTGGGGATCCGTCGTCAGATCGCCTACCGGGACGCATACAATTTCTTTTTCACGGCTAGGAGCGCGGCAAAAAGTGGAACTATTCGTCCATTTTTCGCCCCTCTCCGCGCCATAAAAACTAACTTACGCTCGGGCGCCTTCGCGAGAAATATACTATTATTGAGAGCGGCTTTTTTTAAAATGAAGCCTCTGATTTCTTGTATTTGCAATTAGGCATTACATGACCCGTAAAGAGAAATTGACCTTGACACCGTTAGAGCCAGAGGTTCGTAGTCGATCACCCAATAAGGCACCCGCGATGTCTCGAATTCTCTTAACCTTCTTGAATTCACGTAGTTAACGAATTCGGTTAGCGACACCGGTTTCGCAGTCGAACACGAAAACCCCTCACCGGATGGCTGATACGGAGATTGAGCCCGGGCCTCCCGAACGCGGAGCCAACGCGCTACACCCTAAGGCACTCCGCTCGGTGCATCTCTGGTTACTGGAATTCAAATACTGTGTTAAATCGCTCCATGTGGTATTTTTGGTGGGTAAAACGTATTTGCTGATTTTTTTTTCAGATCTCCCGAAGCATGTGATCTGTTTTCCACCATATCTCCTTCATCACTTCACCATCATCAATCACCATCATCGCCTGCCATTCATTATTGTTGCATTCATTTCGCTGTTTAAAATGTGCTTCCTAGTAGCTGACCCTAGTAACCTTTCTGTTGAACTATTGACTCGTGTGACCTCCCCGCAAGCAAACAATACGATAAATAAACCAGTAGTGCTACAACACCTCATACTCTCATATAATTGGTAACGGATACTTATTAATATTATATCACACCTTCTACTCTAATTCGTAACATGTTACAGACTTGTAAAACTCTAACAATGTAACTCAAAATTACGCGAAAACTACTAATATTTTTTTAAAAAACATCGTAAAATATTTTGAAAATATGATATCTGAACATGAAAATCAATAATCTTCTTTGCAGGAATAGAAAAAATATAGAAGGAATTTTAAAGTCAATATTGAAGAAGTAACTCTCTCGAAAAAAATAACCGACAAACAGCTTTAATACTATGTAAATAAAAATTACGAAAATTACACATACACTGAACGTGAAATGAGTTACATATTTAAAACTGAGAAATAAATTGCATTAAATCACAAATCTTCAGCTTTAATATTCAAGGTTCGAAAAACTGGTTCGAAAAATTAAACTTTTACAATTTTCGAAATTCCTAATATTTTAATGAAAATCAGACCACTACTATTTTATAGGGTGAAATTCACCCTATTCCTGCAAAAATAAACTAATGCCCCAACACTATGTCTTTTCTTGTGTTATGTCTATCATTTGCAGTTTTAGAAAATTTAGAAACTTCAATGGCCAGTCCTAGGAAAAAAAATTAAAGAAAAAATATTTGAGCAGTTTTTGAGAATTTTTATATAAATACCATTAGTTTTTAGCAGAAATTACGGGAAAATTACTAGCTTCTTCAAAAGATAGAACATGATTTTCATTAAAGATCTGATTTCTTAAAAAAATTGTATTTAGAAAGAAAACTAAGATCGATATTGCAGTTTGGCAATATTAATTTTTTTCACTTTTGAAACATACATAAAGTTCGCCAAAAATGGGACCAGATCTATTTCTTAGCCTTCTTTGAGACATATGAGAAAAAATTAAAGAAAAATATTTTTTTCTGAGAAAAGAATTGTGTAAAAATATCCTATATACTCACGCAAAATTACGCAAAAACTATTTTCATTTTCGAAAAATTGTACATGAACTTACTTCAAGGTCTGTCTTTAAATAATTGATATCTTTAAGAACAAAAGATCTATTTTAATGTTGTAGTTGTAGGAAGACGCCGAGAAAATGTAAACTAACTCTATGTTCTGGGATTTTAACGAAAAAAATCCGCGCCATGATTGAAATGGTTCTTCATGATATCTAAGGAAAAATTTAATCAAATAGTACCATTTTTGAGAAAATGGTACATCGACTGATATCAGTGAAGGGTCTCTGACCGTGAAGTCTTAGTTTCAAGTATCGACGATGGTAGGATTTTCAACAATATTTGTAAGTAGGTCAATAACAACAACTAACAACAATAGTTGTAATTAGGCAGAATTCAATTACTAACTGGAGGAGAATTCTAACGTCCGGCTTCTCTGATCGATAGTTTTCCGTAGTTTCTCCGATCAACACTAGGCGAATGCCGGAGCAGTACCATAACAAATGGCCCACGGACTGCGCGAGATTTTTCTTTCCTCTTCCTTGTTAACATCTGTACGGATACTGTTACTTTTAATCATCATTGAACTGTGTGTAGTAATCAAGTGGGTAGGGATTCTGGAGATCATGAAAACGTGCGCACATTACACTTCTCTCCCATGAATTACGTAATGATTTTAATTTTTCTCGGCCAAAACATTCAAATTAAATCAATTTTTTGTAGGTTCACGCACTTATGACAAGTCCTTCACTCTAAATTGCTATGAATGCTAATTCTTCTGATCGTTGAATCTACAATATTATGTTTATGAATTACAAAACCATTAATTCGAGGAGTGAGAAAACAGAAGAAAACATAGGAGTCGCTTGGGGTTGATATTTGAATAAAACATGCGAACAAATTCGTCTTCAAAGGTATTTTTATAAAGATTACCTGTATTACTTGGTTTCTAAAACGGAAGTTTTGGCTGAGAAGAATGCAACCGAAGGGCTTGGGCAGTAACAATATGAGGCACATCTACCAAAATGGAGATAATAAAATATATGTATAACAAAAGGCATGCACTGGCTGGTATAGTTTATCTTGATTCTGCCCCAAACCTTTCAATTGGTGATTGCTTAAAATACAGTAACGTCCGTTTTAATTTGGTGTACTAGCTACCTTCATGAAATAATCATGTAATTCTAGCGCAAAATTCCAGGAAATCATTATTCGCCAAATTCATTCCCGTATCGCTAAATCCCTTTTCAACAAGCTTACTGCCAAAGTTTCACATAATTTATACGGGTAAAAAATGCGTAGCCGTCATCTCTCCTCCAATTTAGCAAAACATTCCCCCAAAATTCTATATATTGTAACGAATATTGCGTCACCGGCCGGCACCACCACGAGCTGCCTGTGAGCGCGGGTTGCGTCATCTGCCGGCACCACCACGAGCTGCCTGTGAGCGCGGGTTGCGTCATCTACCGACGGTCCCTGCACTAGATAATTCCAGAACGATCGCGGGGTCCGGAAAGTTGTCGACGGCACCCCCCGAGTATAAATACGCGGCGGCGAGTCAGTCTTAAGTCCGAAGCGGAAGCTGAACTGTGAAGTGTGTGCATCGCGGTAAATAGCACTGCAGTGATTGTGCTCAGTGATGTGAACTGCAGTGTGTGCAGTGCATTGTGCTAACTGTGATCAGTGCAGTGAACTGTGGCCAGTGCTTAGGACTGTGCGAGTGCGTAAGAGAAGTGAACAGTGTAAATAAATAATCAAGAGAAGTGTAGTAAATAAATAACTAATCAAGAGAAGTGTAGTGTAAATAAATAAATCAAGAAAAGTGTAATGTAAATAAATAATCAAGAAAAGTGTAATGTAAATAAATAATCAAGAGAAGTGTGGCATATAAACAATAATCAAGTGTTATTAGTGATTGTGTTAAGAAACAAAATAAACGTTTTGGTAAAAATAATACCAGACGTTTAATTCACCAGCTAGAAACGTAACAATATATCAAATGTAGAGTTTCCATTGGAAACGTTGGTAGCTGATAAATCTCGGACGTTGACCCGAGGCCTTCCTGACCACTTCCGCCCTGTGACCCAACGGGCCCGGCGATCGGTGAGCATGCCAGTTCCTGCGTGAATCTCGTGAGCACGCCCCACCCCCGGGCAGCGGCCCTCACGCCCGCAGCCTCTGCCCCCCCCCCTTCGCCCGCGACTCCTCTCTTCCGCCGCTTGTGTCGATCCCGCCGTTCCCGCGACTCCCTTCCTCCCACCATTGACGCCCTCGCCACCAGATGCCGCCGTCGCTCCCGCTGCCCCCGCCCGCGCTCGCTGGCAAAGCGGCGTGGCGCCCCGGGCGGTGGCGGTGGTGGCGGGGTTTTCCGCATGCCGGCCGGCGCCGCCGGGCCCTTTCCTGCCCCCCCCCGCGGCTGTCGCCGGCCGTCAAATGGCCGCCGTGCCTCGCCCCCGCCCCGCCCTGCCCTGCCCCGCCCCGCCCCCTCCATCCCTTTCCCCGCCACGGCGTCTGTTCCTTTATACCGCGCCCGCCCGCCGCCCAGCGCCGCCGCCAGCCCCGCGTATTCGATAATCCCCCTCTTTTGATTTTTATTTTCATAATCTCGTGTTCCCTTTGCGTCGACGTTAAAAATTCCTAATACGTTTTTATAGGAGCAGGTTCGGCAGAAGCCGCTGGCTCAAAAGGCATACAAAATTAGCGACGGGAGCGCGGGCGACGGCTGCGGTAGACCACCGAGGCCTAGCGCCCGCCTTTCCCGGCATTTCTCCATCATCATCACTGTCGCTATCAACTTGGCCACATGCGTTTAAATCATTCTTTTTTCCTCCCTCCTAGTCTCTTTACTAAGTTACCGGATTCGCTGGCTTAGGGAATCTACTGATGTTAATGCAGTGCTTATGACCTCGGGTTCAAACCGTGACGGTAGTAGGATTTTCGTCAGTAGTTATTCAACCGCTGCCTGAATTCTAGCGGCCGGCTGAACTGATAGGTGATTTTCCGTGGTTTCTTCGATCAACATCAGGCGAATGCCGAAGCAGTATCCTAACAAACTGACAACAGACCGCTCGTGATCCTTGTTTTACAAAGGCGATTTGTGTTCTTTTTACATGAGCAATCTTCCTAAAGCTGCAGAAACAATGATGTACAAAGTAAACTACTTTACTAAAATTATATACTAATAGTACGATTGACTGGAAATTGAAAAGCGTATCTACATTTCTCGCAAAAGTTCTCAAAATAACGAATTTAGAGATCGAGATACGACTAAAATATAAGTATTAATGGTGTCGCGTTTAGAATGTGTGAAGATTTCAAAATAAAGTATAATGTAAAATACGATTTACCTACTTACAAACTAATTAGTTATGGGTGAGAAACTGGAAACAAACCACGGCTTGATAGTTTGTAATAATTTAACAAGATTTGTAATCTTGACATTATAAGCAGAATTCATGAAGCTGAAACGAGGAAAAGCAATAAAATCTATGAATGGATTACATCTCTAATTTCGGAGTTGGCTTGAACTAAAAATGTGTTTACTTGTGGAGGATTCTCCTTACTTATCATCAGCTTGGAAGGAGGGTCAAGAGAAAGTTGAAATCTGACAATTAAATAATCGCGTAGACGAATACACAATCTTTGAAATCACCATTTTCGGGTGAATAGGCATTCACCCAAATATACTCGTATGTTTGTACTCTATAGAAGATTCCGTTTCGTGAGGAAAATTTGACGTGAAACTATTGTGACCGCTCACTATATTCGCTAAAAATAATCAATTTTACTACATTCGCTAAAAAGCCTACAGCGGGTCACTCAAGTAACCTAGTAGTGTTACTTGACCTGTGACTTGTTATGACAATATCACACCAAAAAATTAGGAATGGTTTTAAATGTCCTAACTGCCCTACAGGAGTGGGTTCGTCTTTTAACCTGCTTTTGTAATAAAAGAAACATAAGCAAGTTAATCTTTTAACTATGAACAGAGTTCTAAATTTATTCTGTTAAATACTTTAATACAATTTTATCTAGCATTTACACATTGCATTGAATGATTCTATCACTTGATACCTTTAGCAATTACGTTATTACCTAACAACTGCGTTCGTTTTAATACTTGCATAAGCCTTTACATAAAATTACATTACCCTTCACTTCACAAAAAACACAATAAAATAGCTGTACACAAGACTATAATACATGGAAACACAAAATACTGAAAAAGAATCACATATCAAAATACCCTTTACATACACTTTCAAAGAAATTGTGACTTGAATAGTGAATGAAATATTTACAAGACATTGTTTCACTTTCACGTTACTTTATACAATTTAGCCATCAAAGAAAGAAAATGTCGTTATGCAATGAATGTACAATTAATAATAACTCTTTTACTATTTATTAGTTTTGAACAATTGGAAATCGATTAAACAAATTGAAAACACACACTAAAAGAACAAATATTATTGATAATAGAAAAATGAAAAAGTAGGTTTTTTACAATTCTTTACATGGATTAGTTATCTGGTTTCCTTTTACGACTGCAATATTGTAAAAGATTACGTTTAAATGATTTTAATATAATTACTCGACTATCTACGTCTGTGAGGTGAATTCTATCTCTGTATAATAATTCTCGCTTCTTTAAACAATTGTTTTTTATTTTATTTTATTTTTTATTTATTTTATTTATTTATTTATTTATTTATTTTTTTATTTTTTTTTTTGAGAATTTCTAGTAAGTTTCAATTTTCACCAAGTTCTCAGAAATATTTCAACAGCTTGGGAAAGGCGACTAGATCCTTTCAAGGCGTGTACTTGTTAGTGAACACGTTCTGGTAATCGCTATAAAGTCCTTCAATTTTATAAATGACTGAAATATCCCCCGTAATGAATTTCTTCTGGTAAGCCAAGACAGACAAAAAGCGGAAATAGAAAACATTTCCTATAGACATGCTTTCCATTTATACGTTCTTGAATGTTAAATATATTATTTCCTCGTTGATGAAAATAGTATATTTCTGCAATGCGTTCACGTTTATAGATATTCTTATTCAAAATTCTCAATTCTCTATCATGGTATCGTTATTTTAACATGATGAGACGGTGCCTTTCGCTTCTATCGTCAATACGACAATTCCCCTCCGTCCTGCGAACAATTCGTTTTCCAGATCGCGGTCGCACAAGAAAAGCTTCGTATGGTGCTTCCCTGTGCTGATTTTTTAAAAAGGGGTGATTTTTGATTGTTGTCGCTCCATTTCACGGTGCGTTCGAAACTTAATAAATTCTGAAGGGATCCCCTTTTACTGCGGGCCGATCTCTTGCAATTCGGTAACACTATAATTGCATCTTGTCTATCTGACGTTCTCGGTGCTTTCAAAATCAATGGAACCGTTTATAGGGCCCATTATACCTACCTAAAGATATTTTGTAGAAGTAATGAAAATCAAGATTTGCGTAAATTTTATTCTCAGGTTTCAAATTATAAAATTATCTTAATATTTCTATTTGTCATCCTCAGCTCTCGACATTGGATGTAGGGAAATCAGTTTCGTATATTCTGTAGATTCATTTGACCTATGTCGTAAAAACATATCCTAAGAAATTTACTTCTAAAAACTCGATTGTTCAAGTCACAATTTTGGGTCAATCAATGGTTAAAACTTCTAAATCATGTATATAATTTTTTGGGAATGACTGACGAATAAAACACATCGTCTACAAACCTGGAAGACTTATTATTTTTTATTCACCATCATTAGACATCGGATGAAAGCTGCTGCGCATTTTTTTAAACGGTACTCTTTGTATACAACTTTTTCCTGTACATGACCCTGTATTTTGAGATTTCTTTGAATAGGAATTTGCCAATAAGACGCCTAAGTCAGTGCTAGTCATCCTTATCATTTATCTTGTAACATCTTACAAGGGTCTCGATACGGAATTACGACTAAGCAAAATTAATCCGTTTATAGTTTCATACGTTGAAAAATTTTCTTAAAATTCATCAATGCAGGAAAAGGACCCAGTGTGTCTGCTCACTTTGCAGTGAAAGAGATCTGATAACAATTCCCTTTTATTTTCGGGAAATTAAATAAGGTGAAATTTTTCAAATAATAAATATGCAGATATTCTCTATATGAGTACTGAATGTTAATCTGGTGAATAGTGTTGAGTCGGATGCGATGGAAAGGGTCGATGCATATTCTCGATTTTCCTGAATATCACCTTCGTTTCCCTTGTTTACTCTGACTAAGAATTATTTTCTCTCGTTTTCATTTGGGTTTCAATTCAAAATATTTTCTAATTCTGTTTTGAGTTCTAAAAATTTGATGGTTTGTTCCCTAAGCATCCATCACTTATCTTCTACTCATCGCCTCTATTATTTAGGTTTTTCTTGAAAATTTATTTTACCTTTTGTATCTGGTATGAAATCCTCTTTAATTCTCTTTGGTTTGAACAATATCCGTTAATTTTAATTCTAACGCCTGGGTTTTTCTACTAAGTTTTTGGTAGTTTCGACAGTTGTGACTTTGCTCAATATATCCCGTAATTCTTCCCTTTGTTGCTCTTTTATTAGACAACTGCTCATTTAATGTTGTTGACTGCTCCCTATCTGTGCTGATATTTGTAAATTTAAATTTGCTGATTTCCACTATTCATTTTATTTCTCAAACTGATTTTCCCCAGCTGTTGACTCAAACTGCTGTTTGTGCGTTGGCGATATCAATTTATGTTCGATTTGGTCATAAACTGAGACATTTGTTAGCGCGGTCGGGGTCAGCTTCAGTGGCGTTTGATCTCGCAAGTAGACGGAGATTCCGTCGGTGAAGATTTCACGTCATTACCTCATGCTACCTTCTTGAATTTGTGGCTTTCTAACAGTTGTTCAGTTATACCCCTTTTCCCTCCTCAGTACGTGAGTTTGTTGGTTTCTGCCCTATCAACTTATCCCTTTTTGTCCAGTCGTAATTAAATTCAGATGTACAAAATAATTAGAATACTATCTATATAATCCCTAACTCTAACCTAATCCACAGCTATATGGAAAAAAAGATAATTTTCATGTTTTAATTTAAACATAGCAGCAAATTGCAATTTAATTGTCCAACTGTCGTCGAAGGGAAAACCGACATAGGGGATTACATATATTAAAACAATAACGGAGCTTAATATATTTATGCCCTTAGCGAATTGTTTTTTGTTGTTCAATTCTGACAAATGTTTGTCTTTAATTTTAAACCTCATCGATGAACTGCTAGTTCTCAATGTCACCTCTTTCAATGACAGGACTGAAGAAAGATTTAGGTTTGTTAATTCGATGTTGTCGTTCTTTGGATAGAGTATTATAATTGGCCGGTTTTATGAAAGTCATTTTTTTTCTGAACCTTCAAATGAACTTTAAAAAATTTTATGCAAATCAGGTTGTCGATTAGAAAACGTATTTTATTGTCATAAAGTCATTTTTACAATTTTTCAATGAAGGTCTATTTTTCAAATTTTATAAATGAATAAAATTTTTATTTTTTTAAGAAGTTTGTAGAAAAAGGTATTTTTGAAATTTTCTCAAAATCATAGTTTTCATAGTTTTGGAAAAAAAGAATAAAGGCTTGAAATGTTCCCCTGGTGACAATGTATCAAGTGATATTGTCTAAATTTCAAAGTTACATCTAAACGTTTTGACAGTAAGTGAATTTGAACGGTGAGTAGGGTCAACTCTGTCATGTGAAAAAGTGCTACAACATTTGCTGCGTATCAAGCTTTTTTTAAATGCTAGTTAGTTCAACGATTTAAACCACATGTAACATCCTCACAATCTGTTCTTATGAATTTTTTATTTATGTTATCATTAATATACAGAATTTTTAAAAATAAACATGTATAGCGTCATATTTTTTTTTAAGGCCCTTATTTATAAGTTTTGGTCATAAATGTTTGCATATTTTGCTGATTTTAGTCTTAAATCAGTCACCATAAATGATCAATCTATAATTAACGTTGGAAAAAAATGAAAATTGGCATTTATCCTTAAAGGCATAGGAAGTTCCAAATGGTGGTTTCTTCAAAAGCGACTGTAATTAACCTGGATGTTCTCGTACTGAGCTGTCGGGATGTTCGTAACTAAACAGATCATTTATTACTCTTCGGGACGCATTTTGTCAGGTCACGTATTCAATATGTGTTCTGCCAATCATTGTACTTAGTGTTATCACTATCATTTAGTATCGCAATGATATTAACGCCGTGTGGCAGCGCGATAATGGACTCAAAGAATAATCGGTTCCATTTACTCTTCTGTAAGTTGATAATTGAAAAGCACTGGACATGCATTTCGAAATTAGAGAAACCTTCTCGCATCGTTCATGCTTTCTGCTTGATAAGTTTTGGTTTCCCATAATCAGTGGGAGTAAAACAAGAGACACAAACATGGCAGTTTTTCGTCCTCATTTTATTACCTATCTGGTCCAGGAATAAATGGTTTGCAAATGAGAGGATACGTCAGGAGTCATTGTTTGAAAGGTAACGTTTGCATCTAAGTCTACATCATTTTTCGACAACTGCAACAATTGAAAGGCACTCAAATATTGAACGTAAAATTTCGATTCTTATTCAAAAAGTTACTGAAGGAAAAATTGATCGTTTACCTAATGACTTTCACCAATAACAAAATACGATTCATACTTATCATTTAAGTATACCCCTCACAGAATATGGCGTGCCTTGTACGAAATCGGCTTTCACAACGGACAACCATCACTGACTTGACCAATCCTGGCGTCGAGGCGTATCCGCTCTTATCATTGGCTTTGCCAATTTTTCAGACACGTCCTTCCTCCCCTCAGATTTCCTCTAGTTATCTAAAAGGGGGAAATTCTGAGTCAGTGACGCTGCCTCACTAACGTGAGCAGGGGACAGGGGGGGAGGGTGAGAAGAAGGAGGTACAGGGAGGGCACAGAAACGAACGGTTGTGCAGGCGAGGATCCTCTCCAATTGCATGGTTGGCCTGAACCCGTGGACGGCAGACCAAGGGCAGGGTCAGGGATGGGCTGTGACTTTTTTATCAGTTCTTTACCAGAAAGTACTCAAATTTGGTATCTAATTTTGGGAAAATTTGTAGATTAATTAAGTATTGAAGTTTGTTCTTACAAACTATTTAAAATGCTAATGGTTCTAAGAAAGAACACTAATTATTACATATTTTTCGAAAACACAATAAAATACATTTAATATAGACATTTCCTATAAAACAAATTAAATTCATGTTCATGTTAAAAATTTTTATTTTGACATTGTCCTTTATAAAGAAAAAAATAAAATTTTTACATTGAAAATGAAATTTCCCATTTTTCTATATGGGGTGCATGCAGTGATTTCGTTAATAAATTTAAAAAATCTGCGGTGTCCAATAGATTCATTCAAATTCTATTTTAATATTGTTTAGCTATTTGTAAATTGATGAAATTTTAAAAGTGATAATCAGTGATAAAAATGAACTCATTGAAATATTTCAAAATAAAATTTGTCTTATTCTTCATATTTTCAAATGTTACTATTTTCTGTTACATGCTGAGAAGTTATATCTATCCTTCCAGTGATTTTTTTATTTATTTATTTAATAAGGTAATATACAGGACAGTACAAATCTATTAGGCCTGAATAGATAACATAATTAATTTTTTTTCAACATATCCATTGCATATATTAATAGTAAAATTGTAATAATTGATATCTTTAATAAATAGCTAATAATATAAACAGAAAATTTTTTAATTCTTTTAATTTGTAAAATCTAACAAAGTTAAATATTTTCTTAAATATTTTGAATAACCACAGAGTAAAAGAATATTAAAAACCCAAAATGTTAGAATCAATGTAGTTTTCTTAAAACGAGCTTTGAAAGAACAAAACTTTTGAATAAACTTTAAGAGAGATTGGTATTTAGTTAAAAATTTCAATTCGGACAATTTTCAATTAAATATTTAAGCGAACACAGTGTTTCAAAATCATTATTTTTCCCAATTTATTTAGGTTTTGTATGAAACAGTTTCTGGAGTGTTTAGTTCGATTCAGAACTCTCAATTAAAATCAGAACCGACAGGTTATCGATATGAAGTAAGAAAGGTTTTATTCACAGACACACCGTCCTTTTTTTCTAATGATTATTGGAAAATTTTACCCTTTTAGAATATGATGAAAAATTTGTCTCATAAGATCCCAATACTTGAATGCATATCGAATCTGAAAATACTTTTGGTTTTAGATCACGGAAAAACACAAGAGATTCAAGAAGATCTAAGTTCTCAAATCTGAAACTAAACTACAGTCTTTAATTTTCAAAAATGAACTTATACTTCTTTATTATAACTTATGTGCTCAACTATCTTGTCAATTACATAGTGCAATATTATTCATAAATTTTCTAAAAATTTATATAAAAGTCAGTTAAAATAGTTTTATTATACAAATTAAAGGTAAAACAGTAAAATGACAATTTTAAATGAAATAATACAAAGAAAGTGATAATCAAAACAAAATTAGTTATAAAGGATATTAAAATCATTCCTTCCATTAGATTTAAAAACCCATAGCTGAAAGTTTAAAGAGTTTGGAGGTCAGTGAGCATCCCCTCTAAGTCGACAACTTCCCTTTTTGCTCTTTCATTACCCAGTCCCAGGAGCATGCTTTACAGTAAGGTCTTTCTCATTTCTGGGATAGAGGGGGGTAACTGCAGAGATGTCGTGCAAGAAGTGCATCCGATCGAGTGAATAAAAATGCCTCGCTTGACCACGGGATGACCACGAAAAGGGTCTATGACCCTGTGGGGTTTGAAAGAGTTCTCCCCCTGTTGCACTCAAAATGCAGCGTTGGATAAATCTGGTAGTAAAGTAGATATTACCATAAAGATGTCTTTCTGGTTTCTCGAGCAATTTCTACCTAGTCAGAGTTTCATTTCCATATCCCACTGGCAGGACACAGGAAAAACGTAATTCAAATGATGGAGAATTAAGCTTTATCTTCGATGTATTTGATGTTGGATTATGATGTCAGTTTACTAGGAGAAGGAATGGAGGCCGTAGTTTCCCCTGGGTTCGAAGGGCCTGGTTCCGCCTCGGACATAGATGTGTTCGTGATGCCCTTGTATTCTCCCTACAAAAAACCCCAACATAAAAATCACAGTGTTCGTTATATGACCTGTAGTTAAAAGAGACATTAAAATATATACAAAACAACAATTTCAATTGTCAGAAAATTTCACATATTTGAATTGGACTTTCAAATCTTGCCTAAAAAAACCTAAGGACTTTATTTCCTGGGCAAAGTATTATAAAACGGAAATTTATTTAATCAAAATGAAATTTTCATATGATTAACTAATTATTATTTATAAATTTAAATTTCTCTTCTCAGTGATTTCTACAATTTTGCAGTATTCATTGTAGCAATACATATTTTATTCACTTTCTTATTTCGTTGTAAAATAAACATATTTATTAAACTGATACCACTAATTTAATAATGTTCTTCATTCAATTTTCCCAGTTTTTAAAGCTGAGGAACAGTGGAAATAATTGGCTAATATTGTTAAGACATTAAATATTTTACTATATTTTAATTCTCGAATGCAAAACCTAAAAGATATCAAGTAAAATGGTATTTAGGGGTTTAAAGGGAAAAATTCTTTTTTGAATACCCCAAAAATATTTCAAAAGACTCTGAAATGTATTTATTTTAGACTCGTTGTGGAAAAAGGACCTGTACACATGTACCGCAAAAAAAATATCTGACTTCTAAATCAATGTATTCTTTTTCAAATTGATATTAACTAGCAAGTTCATTTGATTCTAACCCAAGAAATCAATTTTTCTGGAGGTATTTACATTATATATTGCATTATGAAACTTCTGAAACAGACTTTTTCTTTTTACTTTACACTCTTTTGGAATCACTATCCCTTATTACAAATACTGTAGTAAAATGTCCCCTTTTTTATTAATATCTCTGGATTTCAACGTTACAATTACTAATCTGTTTCAAATTACCATGAACTCTCTCTTCTTCTCAGTATAACTAATTCTAAATAAATAAAATTAAAAATTTTTTTTCCCAAAATTAGAAAATTGCTTTGCAGTGAAGCATAAATTTCCGTGAACGCATAATCTAATTTCTCCTATATTGATAAATTGCATTTTCTTCTTAAGGGTAGAGAAGTTGTAATGCTACTGAAAAAGGGCGAATTGTCTGCAGAAAACGAAATATTACAGCCTTGTGACAAAAAAATGGATAAATCCACCAAAAATTTAGAGAAAAAAATCCTCAAATCATTGGTGTAGAATCATTTTTGTGGGTGATTGATAGCGAAAAATCGACTGACGGTAAATGTATCCGCCCGTCCCTGAACAACGCTAGTAAACCGTTCACGTTTCACAAATTGATACTCCAATCGATCTGGCGATGTCAGGCCCCCTTAAATTTTTGAAACCGATATTAATTAGGGGGGTACTTACATGGAAGCCCTGGACATTTTCAAATGTTCAAAAAATTATAATTTTTTACATTTATGGTTGGATGATGGGAAGTGCATTTAAGAAAATTTGCAGTTCTCTGTTCGTTGAAAACTGATTTTCGAAAGTATTCTACAATAATATTGAAATTTGAGATTTTCCCTTCTGAAATTTTCTTTAAGAAAAGTTTTTTAAATAAGATCTTGTACATTTTCGAACTTTTATTTGCATACTTTTCCCGTGAAAATACGGTGAGAAAGATACCTATTTTAGCATCACTAGTATTCTTTCAAATGTCCTATTTTAGACATTAGTCTCTCAATTTAAGCCCCTTTTCCCAGTTTATTAATTTTTTCTGAATACTTGGGAAAAGTAAAATATTGTACTCTTTCTAAGAAAAGTTCGCATTCTATTAAAATAAATTATTTTATATTAATTTTTTAATATTCCTTATATTATAATTTTATATTATATTATATACACAGTATATTTAATCTTAAAAGTTGACCTCAAAAACAGAAAAAATATATTAAAGATTTATTCTTTTGTAGGTTTTATTATTTAATCTTTCCAAGTGTATGAAACAGAACCCTTTGTGAGTGGTTAACTCAGGTACTGTCACTTACTAACCTGTGAGGTTAATCAGAGGTGTTTTTTTCTTCTGTTATGGTGTGTTTTCAGGGGTAGTATGCCCAATATTTTGTAGTTAATATTTTGAAAGACTTGGGGGCCCGTAAAAAGGCCAGTTTGTCATCCATCATTTTGACAGAAAGCCTCCGTTCGTCTATCTGACGAGGGTGGTCGCCCTATTTCAAAGAACTTATATTTTGAAAATTGAAAAGGTTAATTTTCAAAACTAAAAATGAAATGGAGATCTACTGGTTGAAACTCTTCCCAATTCATTAGTATAATTTTTAGGACATGACATTAGAGAGAAAGTAGGGCTGTTGTGTACAACTACTTCGTTTTTTACATTATAAGCATTATAATTTCTTTAGAAGCAATCAATCAACTATTTGCAGATAATTAAATATTTAGATTATATCATTCAAGTTTAGGTTAAAAGTTTCTTGAATATAAAATCAATTTTCCGGAAATTCTCTTAGTTGTTTTAAATTTGGGTTTTTAAAATCTGGTTACTTTTAATACTGCGGGTTCTGTATTTCAGACTGGTGTTTCCGACGAGTTACAGTCAGTCTTATCCGTAAAGTGGAGATCATTGAGATATGGGAGGGCAGATAGCAGTTCCCGGATAGAAGCTACTTAGCCCCACACAAAAACATTCAGATCGAAATTTCTAGCTGAATCAACTATAGAATAGTATCACTTTTATGATTCCCATTCTTAAGAAGTGGAATCATCATCAATCTTAAAATGTTGTACATCATAAACAATAAATTTAAGATAATTGATCTAACACCCCTCATCGGTGCTGAAGGGGCCTCTTGTTCCCTGGATTAAACGGTAGTAGAGGAATGGACCCCGATCAATCTGCCGAATATGTATTTTTACCTGATGCCTGGAACATTAATCACTATCATCAGGAGACATTACAAATTTTTGCAAGGAGGAACAAACTTGTTTTGTAAACATAATGTGATTATATTAATAGTGTCTGGTATCTTGTATTCAAAATGTGAGAAACGAAATTTGGAAAGGGTAGCTAAAATATTAACAGTGTCTCAATTGAATATCATTATCATATTTTTATGTAATCGTTAGAAATAATTGAAAATCTGTAGAAGTTGTATAATCACTATTAATTTTATTTCAGTTCAAGATAATCAGAATCCTTAACAAGTCTTTGGGTTTGTTTTAAAAATTTTAATAGTAATTTCTTCGTTCTTTATTAATTGAGAAAGGAATAGTCTTTTACACGTTTAACAAGTTCCTTAGAGACTATTACAGACTCATTAAAATTACCATTTGTGTTTGTGCCTTTGTGATAAATGCTAACGAACGCATCCTTAATTGTTTTTACAATGATAATTTATTTCTTTTATGGTCTTCTTAAATTTTAATGTCTTCAAGGTGGCCCCTTTCAAACATATGACTCCAAAAAATAATAAAGTACGATTTTACGTGTCATTGAAAATCAATATTTTTATTTTCTATTTTAAATAAACAATGTTTTTACGACATCTTTGTGGGGTGACTGAGACTAAATGGGGACTTAATCAGTCCAATTTCCGAAAATAGAATTTTAAATATTTAATTATATCAATGATTATTCGACATGCTTGTGTAGTGATCAATCACAAATCACCTGTCATTTGTCTCAAATAGGAAAAAAAAAGGAGGTGATTCGGGTCTCAAATTCTGGATAAGTCGTTTTTTTTAAATCTAAATATAAATTTTTATAAAAATTTTTAAATTGATAAGGGGTTAGATAAATAAATATATTATCATGTAATTAAAACATCAAAATTGCCCTAATTTGTTTTCAGAATTGTACTTGAGAACGAATATGTTTAGAATAGATTTCTATTTCGTCTTAATGTTACTCTCAGAAAATGGAATAAGAAAAAATTTTGTATTCAGATTAAAACTCAGTTCTGAATGGCCTCTCTGTAGCTTTAAATCGTTTGAAAGGTTTTAATCGAGGTATTTGGATCGGTTCTGTCGATCTTTCTTTGTTCCCGTTCTGTTTTACTAGTCGAGAAATTAAAAATAAATGTTTTGGAAAATACGTTAATTATTTATTGTATAAGATCTTTGCTGAACTTTATATATATAATTATTTTAGTTTATTTCAATATTTATACAAAAGTATTTTTTTATTTAGTTAGTAAATTTAACTAACCTCCCTTGGGAAATTAAGATTAGGTTTTGAATCATTTGCATTCACTTCAAAGTTTTTCCTCTTTACTTTAGGAATGAAATATGAAATGTTATCCGTCTTAGTGATATCCATTTGTGACCTGTAAATTAATTAATTGAGTACTAAGATGTAATTCCTTGGACGGAATCAAAACCCCATCGTTGATTACGACCAGTTGCTCTGATATGAGCTTCGAAAATGCTTTTTCAGTTGGTTCTTGGCTCGTATTTCCCTACTTTGATATTGTCACCTGTCATCATTGTAAGTCAATAGGAGGTTTGGACCTTTAAATTTATATCAAAGTTGGACTTTGCCAATCTGAGTGACAAATTACTTTTTCTTGATTTGATAATACATTCATATTTAATTGAATCATTTATGTAAAAATAAACTCACTTATGAAATTGTAGTAAGAAAAATTCTCAGTACTGTTTTTATCTCACCTTTGGGAAATCTGTAATACGTTTGATGGATTTTGAACTATGATAATTTGTTATCTACCAAACAAACTTGTACTTCTCGTTTACTTTCTCGTCTTTTAATAACAGTATGTATATATTCGTATGTATATACGGTATATTCGTGTATACGTTGTATAGAAGATTATGTAACACGGAAAATCGATTTATGAAAACGGTAATAAAGTTTTGAGTCGAAAAGTGGTTTTATCCCAAAATTTATCCATCGTTTGATCACTGAGCCCTAAATTTCCCCACGTAGTCCTTTCCAATTGAAGAAACCTTTTTCTGGCTGTAGTTAACGGAAATTTTGAAACATCTTTGAAATTTGGGGTACTTTTCTGAAAGCCTTGGACATTTTAAAATTTTCTCAAAACAGCTCTAATTTTCTGGTAAAAATAATAAAATACATTTGAAGGATGACTAGTTCCAATTTTTATGATTAAATCGAATTTTTGAAAATTTTTAAAATTTGAACATTTTTGGGGGTCTTCCTACAACTAAAAAAAACATTTGTCTTTCAAATGAAATTTGTTGTTCATAATTCGTTCTTTCATAACAATCATGAGGCTTTTTGAAATGATGGCATTTTCTAAAGTGCAAACAATATTTAAATTTAAAGAATGGTTTGAAAGCAAAGTAGAACCTTTTTTCTTTCTATTAAAACGTTTCAAACCGATTTTGCAAATCATTACTTTTACTGTTTCTTTCATTTAAAACAACATTCCCGTCTTCAACTAGCAAAACTCAAAGTATCACTCTCAACATCCTAAAATAAACATTGTATAAGTGACTGAGGAGTGACGTCCTTAGTTCAGTGCTTGTTTGAAGAACTAGAAGACTCGAGTTCCTCCTGGCTTTCATGAACCTTTTATTGACAAGTGAGTTTAATTAATAAATTCCTTTAATAATTTAAAGTATCATTTGTTTCATTTGGGGTTTTCAAAACGAATAAGTGGGAATATGTACATTTGTTATATATTAGAAAACATTACCAATAGAAATAGAAATTTATTTTATATAAATGTGTAGATGACAAGATAATAACTGCGTAATGATAGGTGATTTTCTTTAAGTCAATAAAAATTCTTAGATTCAGTAATTACTTTGGGAAATGAATTTAATTAGGCCGTGTCAGAACTTTCTCTAGCAACGTTATCAGTTAAATCTCACCTTGGGGAGAGGGATAGGTTTGAGCATCAGCTGAACCAGCGAAAATTACATAGTACTGAACTGAAACATTTTAAATAAATTACTTTTATAGTGCCGCGTGATTTCTTTGCTCTTGTCTCTTAAGTATTTATATTTTAATTGAAGTACGGAAAAGCAATGAGTTTGAAAAAAGTTTAGATTTTAATTGAGAAATTCCGGGAAAAGCTAACGTGTTTGTTAGGGAATCCTTAGGTGCGTGCTCAAATAGAGGAACGCGTGTTCAATCCGCATATCAACGGTTTTACTTTACAGTAATGAAAATAAATTCTAATACGATGTCGAATGTTCTAACTTCCTTTTTTTCAAAGATACATTACAAAACTGGAAAGAATTTGTTATGATTACTGGTCATTTCAAGATCATTCCCCTACTCCATATTTTTCCCGTTCATGAGCCGTTTTGTTTTACATTGGTGTTCGTTTCTTCAATTCCTAATGAGTTATCTTGTAATTACTTTTTATTTGTGTCTCATGTTCTTGTCAGTTTCTAGCTGAAATTTTTTTTTTCTTTTAAAAATTAAATGCTTACACTTCTTCTACCAAATATGAAGAACTAGATGCTACAGAATGGACAGACTTTCTCATGCAAATGTTTATAATTTCCTTTGTGGACTGGTTTGGTTCTTGCCAGCTCACAGTTCTTTCCGGTTCTCTGCCCGATGACATCATCGCGCACAAATACATTTTACATTTCTCAACTTTGTTCAAAAAAGGGTCTTTTCAGGAATCTGAGTTTTGAAAACTTCAAAGTCATTTGAAGCCTTCTACTACAAGGTTAAATAATCTTCAATATTTAAATCTATATATCAGCTGGGGAAAGGGATTTCAAAATTCATTTGTGTAATTTTACAATAGAATGAAAATATCTCTTTATATCGATGGCATTGGCATTACCCAAAAATTTAAAAAAATTTAGAGCGTTTTAGAAAATCTTGTTTATTAAATTTTAAATTAAAATTGCATATTGTGCAAATCAACTAAACTTAAAAAATTGCGTGGCTATTAAAGATCTAATTATAAACCATTTCATTTGAGCAAAATCTCTATCTTTAATTTTTAGTTGTAGTAAGACTCAAAATATTCAAATTTAGATTTTTTAAAATTCAGATTAACTGAAATTGGACATATTCTACCTTTATAATGATTTTGCTTTAAATAACAGTCCTTAAAATTTACAGAAAATTTGGACATTTTGAAAAAATTTATAATGTCCGGAAGTACAAATAGTTTAAAATTAATGAATGTTTTCAAATCCATAGCTTCGCTCAGGGAAAACGACAGGGTTTCTAATTTGGAAAAATCTATGCATGGTTTGGGGCTAAGTTTATCAGACGGCAGACGGGCGTTTTGTTTCAATTGGGTTTTATCACGGATCCACAAATTGTGGCTACACCGGGGTTGAGGACTTTTTCCTTAATTTAGCAATTTTTTTAGTTTTTGGTCCTGAGGCAGTAATGATTTTTCAGAAAGGGAAATTTTCCATACATTATATAACATTCTCTATACAAATATATACTCTATATACTAAGTATACGAGAATGAATTTTAAGTGTTTGTTAACATGTCACGCAGATAAATTTTAGAATAAGTTGATAATTGAAAAAATAATTCTTGGTTTTAAAAAAATGTATTTTATAATAAATATTCATTATTAGTTGGAAGTAAATATGTTTATCCTGCCTTTGCTAACATTCTGAAAGGCTACATTTTGAATGAATTTATTAATAAACAAGTCCATTTTAATTCTTCTCAATCATTATTCAAGTATGCTACATATTTTACTAAACCATCATTGCATCAAAATAAAAAACTCAGGGTCACGTACCTTTCATCCTAGAAAAAATTCATTTCTCTCTCATAATGAACTAATGATAAAAGTAATGAAAATGAAGATGAAAATCTTTTTTTTATAATTATTTCATCAGAAACAGTTCTTTAACCCTTGACGTTGAAATACTTGTTTACATTATTTTAGGGACACCTAAGTCATTAAGATGGTAAAACAAATGTTGAAGATTTGATTAGTCATAATCCCAAAAAACTAAAAATGTTGGTGGATATCTTAGACTTTGAAAATGCAAAACCTTAGATTCCATATAGTTCCCTTTTGAGTCAGGTATCACTTGAAAAATAGGCAAAAATAATATTTTTATCTTAACATTTAATCAGAATTAATAAAACATAAAAATGGAGACTCAAAAATAATGTTAAGTCAAGACACATGGTTGTAGAAAACTGAATGATCTAGAACAGAAATAGGTATATTTCAGTAGGAAGAATTTAAATATACAGATGATTTTAGAGCAGGGGGTCTATTGTGACTTTATAAAAAATATAGGAAGGAATTATTAGTAACTTATAATATTTTTTAAACAAAATTTGAAAAAAACTGAGACAATATACAAGACAATGGTGGAGCTGTTGTTGATCGGAAAATTTGAATTAAAATGATGAATAATCTCGATTAAATCAGAAAATGAATTTGTGGAAGATGTTGTCAGTATACTGTTTGATAGAATACTAAACGAGAGATTGGCGATAATAATGATTGAGAGCAAGTGATCGAAAAGATCAAACAACTCAATGGTATGCAGAATGCATGCTGACAGAATATCAATTTTCTTTGGTAATCCTGAAAGAAAACGAGGAAGGAAGGAAATCTTGTAAATATCATCATTTGACAAAGAAGACAGAAGAATGAGGAAGATATGACGGAAAAAACATTGGTGTAGATTGCGAAAAACGTCATTAGAACTGTAAAATACTCGCTTAAAAATGAATAATATACCTTTAAAACCCCGGTGAAGATACCGATGAAGCTTGTATGTGCTGGCACAAATAAGTGGGAAAATCATTAAGTCTGCGAATTCAAACCAAAAGCAAAGTAACGTTCTATTTGAAAAAATTAAATGCAAAGAAAATTTGAATTATTTTCTAGAGTCCTTAGATAAAAATATCAGATATTACTCTATTTGGTATTTGATTGACTTTGTCCATTTATCGGCATGATCAGCTTTTAATGAGAAACTATTTTTCGAATTGACAGGTCAGTAAATATTGTATTTAGGTAAAAAAAAGTTTAAATTTTGTTTCGAAAATTGAGGACTGAAGTAAAGAAAACTATCAAAATAGTAAATTTACATTTCTTGTATGTTGCACCAATGAATAATATCAATTCACAATTAAAATCTATTTGATCCACCAATAACATATTTGGGGCTCTTTAACCTGAAATATTTCGCTTTTAACAGCGATCCTAATTCACGGAAAATGTTTGGTTTATCAGAATGACAGAAAATGTAATTACATAGCCATAGGACTTCTGATGCAGTATTCACAAGGCAGATTTTTTAAAACCAGACATTTGTCATCATTCTCTCTCATGTATGCGACATGTATTCTCAAGTTAATGTTGAAATATCTGTTTCCCTTTTAAATCTAAGACCTAATAAAAAGGGAAAATAAGTGACCCTGAAAATTGTTACAGACCCCCAGCGATTAGTTTCTCCTTCTTCCGACCGCATTAATGGTCGGTAATGGACCAAATGCCAATGAATTATAAATTTGAGGTTATTTCTTATTTAGATTTTCTTTTTAAAATCGTCTGCGTGATATACTATATGAAAAAACGATCAATCATGGGCTTTCATTTAAAACGTTACATTTGTAATATAGAATGCTTTTAACAATAATAAATTATAGTTATAGTTTTAAAATTCAACTTAATTATATTATAGTACTTTAATTAAATTACTTTTTAAATATTTATAACAAAAGAAATTTTCCCCAAAAAAAAAATTAATTATTATTTTGTTTACAATATTTATTAACAATCATTAAATTATAAATATCATACATATTCTGGATCGTTAGTGAAACATGTCTAAATTGGAATTTTGTAAAGAAAAAATGTGAAAAAAGAGAAAATTTTATTTGCAACAATATTTTGAGAGGATCCTATTCATTTTCTAAGGATTATCGTGACACAGATTTCCAGTTTGACAAAATTTTTAAACATTATTAAAATTTAATTTTGAAAATTTATGACAGGAGAATCTCTAGTGATTCTTAATGGATTATAAAACAGTGTTTGCATAGGTCTGTTATCTAAAGTAGGTGTAACATTCGATGACGTGTAAAACTTTGTGTCATTGTTTTCTCGAAAATAAAAAAATCTAATATAAAAATACTTTATATAATAAAAAATATATTAATTTCATTCGTTGGTTAAATCACATAAATTACATGTAAATAATAATTTGAATGAGTGTATGTTGTGTGTGTGTGTGTTTTCCTCCCAAAGTTCACTAATAGACAAATGTAGTTTTCATTGCAAACATAAGATTTAAAATGTTTATATGAGTTATGTCGTTTTGATTCTCTCTAAAATCCTCAAAAATTATCACATATGATTTTAATATTTTGGAAAGAACTCCATTAAATGCAATCTCAACGTTAGATTGAAGAGGTAAATTATGATCCCAAAACAAAAATCAAATATCATTCATTTTTCTTACAGCTGCACTTCCCAATCATAATGTCTGCAGTAGAAAACCATTGACTATGAACTTAAATTAAGTTTGTATTTTATATCAAAACTATTTTTTACAATTATTGTCCAGACCATATAGTATTTTTAATTGGTCATCTGAGAAATTGATGATGAGTATTTCACAACTGAAAGCTGCTATCTCGGAGACGTGTTTTTGCTGACTCTAAAACGTATTTCTTAAGTTATTAATTTTCTAATGAAATAACTAGTTAGACAATGCATACAATAAATTGTTGCATTTATATTAAATTTACAATAATAAAGACGAAATGTAGACATGGAGCAATAGTAGTTGTCAGTGTTATTTTTGCAAAAACGTTTTTTAACAGTTTTTAAAAAATGTTTTTTCTGGGAAAATTTCATGCTTTATTTATGTAATAAATGTTTCACAAAATTTATGTAAAACTGTTGGTTGATTAAATATTTATATTCAAATACTTATAATATAACTCGCATCCCCCCATTTTTTATGTTCAGAGAATAGTCCCCCCTCCTGAAATGAAGCTAAAGTTGGTCAGCTCGATCCCAGGGCAGGCAGAGGTCGGAAAACTCTGGGAAGTTCGGGTCAGCAACCCATTTTTGTAAGCGAGGTACATTTGAGCTGATGTGTCATTCTTACTTTCGTGATTTGTAACAAAGTTTGAAGACATGCTATTCAAAAACCTTCGGGTTCAACATGTTGAAACGTAATTTTTATTTTTCATTGCATGTTGAGTGACGATGCTTCTCAGCATGTAGTATCTTTTAGTCTGCAGTGCCTTTCCATTCACTGCAGATAACTTCGTTATTCTTGCATGGAATTTTCGAATATTTTGTAACTTACAGTGCTTGGTCAGACAAAGCGCTTTGTACACTGACCTTTTTAATGCCCGTACTTTGAAAAAATATCTCAAGGGAAAAGGATCAAATTCTTTCCCTTGTAAATTAGAACGTATAGTGATTTCTGAAGGAAAAATGTTTAAGTGGCGAAGTAGCCCTCAACGCTCGATATTAATTTCATGTTTGTCTTTATAGATAACGTTGTGTGCCTTTGGATGCCCCCTCATGTCATCGCCTTAGAAGGTGATCCTCACCTTTGGTTAATCCGCCGGAACGGGGGCTTAGCAACCGTGGGATCAAAGAAGCGCCAAGGGGGAAGGGGGACTTTATTTCGTTCGATCGAGTTCGATGGCGGCTGTGCCCCTGACGATGGCTTTAATCCGCTTCTAAGGACAAGTCCCGCTCCCTCCTCGCCCCACCCACGCCGCGCCGATCAGCTCCACCCTACCTCACCTCGCCCCGCTCGTCACAGCCCCTCCCTGCTTTTCCCCCTGCCGTTCCTTCCCAGCTCGCCAACCCCCCCGAAACTTCTACCTCGTCCCTGCCCTCCCCCAGTGCTTTTCCCCGCCCTCCCCATCCCGCTCTCCCCCGCCCCACCTCCTCTCTTCCACCTCGTCCCTCCCCATCCCGCTCCCCGCCCAAGCACCACCCAGCCCCGCTCCGCCCCACGCTTCTCCTTCCCCCGCCCCTCCCGCTCTCGCCCCGCCCAAGCACCACCCAGCCCCGCTCCGCCCCACGCTTCTCCTTCCCCCGCCCCTCCCGCTCTCACCCGCCGCGCCGCGCAGCGCGCTTGGGGCCGCGCTCTTTGAATCGTGCCCCATGCACGCGCCGCGGAGACAGGGGGCCGAGGGGCGGCGCGCGGAACGACGGCCGGCCGGGCGGATGGACGGGGACGGCGCGGAAGGACGAGCTCAGGGCGCGCCGCGTGCAGGTGGGCGGCGCCGTAATAGCGGGGGGGGGGCATGGGGCGACTCGTGCAGGTCGGCGCGCCGAAGGAAGAGGGGCCCAAACCTAATTGGGACCGCTCTCCGCACAAAGCCCGCGAATATTACCATTTTTATTGTGACTCTCTGTTATCGTGCGGAACAATACCGGAATTGGGGCCCATTTAGACGTGGGCGCGGGCGGGGAGGGTGGGGCGGGGCGTGGCGGGCGGGCGGGCGGGCGGGCGGGCGGCGACGCTGCGTGGCTCGGAGGCGTCCGTTGGCGCTGCCGCCGCCGCCGCCGCCGCTGCTTCCCTGCTATAAAAATCAATATGCATATATCGTTCTGAAATTCATATACTGCGCAGCGAAACTCAATTGTCTCGCGGCCGAGTTTAATAATAACGTAGTTGTCGTCGCCGCCGCCGCGGCGCTGGCTGCGCGCCTTTCTTTCTCTGGCGAGTGCGGGCGGCGGAGGCGGTGCGGTCGTCGCTGGGTGGCGGCGGCCCGAGCTCTTTGTCACAGAAGCCATGCGCTCACTCCTGACCTGCTCCCCCCGCGTGTTCCGAGGGGAGGCGAGAGCCTGTGCCAATCACAGAGGGATACTTTTCGGAAAAGGCAAATGCGCAAGAGGCTGAACTATTTATGCTATTTAATTATATTTGAAATGAGTATTTTTAGTAACGTTAAATACTCATTATATAAATAGAAACTCTATTTTACATTCAATATACATACATAATACTTGTAAATGCATGTAGAGGATAAAAAATTGTTATTAATTAATCTTTAAAATTTCCTTTTTACTTACAGCGGACTTCTTAAACGAGATACAAATGTTCCACGGTTAATGATAATTTCATGGTTGTCTTATATTCTTGAAATTCTCTTCTATTGTTCTAATAATCAATAAATGGTAAACATAATTAGTGCTTACAGTTAAGAATGTATATTGCTAAAAAATTTAAGTTTTAATTACTTTGTTTGCAATACACAAATACCATTGTATCGCTGAATATGAGTTAATAATGGCTGAGAAAGGATAAAAATATTGCATAATAGGAAACATTATGTTAAATAACAGTTATTATTGTGCTTTATTATCAAGTGTTAAATATATTCAAAATCTCTTCAATATATTTTCACACAATATTCTCACAAAATATTTTCAACATGCATTTTTTTAACGGAATGTAGATAAGAATTTGTTAAGATATTCGGAAATGACTTCTGCATTTCAGACTTTTTGAGATGTTTTGCTCGTAGAACGCTAAATGCTGTAAAACCCTGTTATCGGAGTCTGCTATTATACCATAGAATCTTGTATTGTATACTTTCTTGTGTACTTTGTATTGTTTTTTCATAATTTCTATTTTCCTATTCTCTCTAGTTCAATTCTACACCCCTTCTCTACAGCAGCAGTTACTCGACTCTCCGCATCCTTATGAGAACTTCTTTACCTTCCATTAGCATTCTCCACTTTTACATAATTTTAGCGCTTTTGTGGCTATTTTGTTTTTTATTTTGTAATCGTTGTATTCTGTCTGCTCCTTAGTGAAGCCCATCTGGAAAGTGATATTGGACATAGTTTTCCACTTTCACAGAACTATATCACTCATCCCGTTTGAAAAAATTAGTTTTATTTTGTTTGTTTTTAGAGACTTTTTCATTTCTCTTCAATCTTTACAAGGAATTAAATGAATATTTTGCTGCAAAAATTAGTTAACACAACAAAATATATTGAAATGTCATTGGTTCAACAATTTTTCTATTTATTCAACAAGTAGGGATGCTTGTATTCGAGCGACAGCGAGGTTTTTCAATAAATAGTTTGAAGGTGTGTACCAAACCCTCGGGATCCTGTGTCTTCCGCATTCCTCATCTGCTCCGCCCTGTTCCTAAGTTAGGGAACTGCTGATACGCTAGGAACAATAACGGTGGTAATGTTGACTCCCTAGAACGGCTTCCCAGACTGGAAACGAGTCGCCGTGTAACCGCAACTGCCGGCTGTCGCCTGGCCGCGGCCGGAAAGGACGAGCCCCGCCCCCGCCCGCTTCTCCGCCTGCCTTTTTCGCGCGCGGGAAAAGGATAGCGTTGACAGGAAAATAATTTCCCGGCCGCGCCGCGCCGCGCCGCGCCGTGTCGACTGCCTGTGGCGCGCGCTCGTGTGCGCTCTCTTTGCGAACGAACGGAGTCGGTGGGCGGGCGGGCGAGCAGAGCAAACGGGTGGGCGGTCAGAGGGGGGGGGGGGGGGGGGGGGGGGGGGGGTGGGGGGGGGGGGGCGGGGCGGGGCGGGGGGGGCGGGTTGGCGGAGCGGACGGGCGCGCGTGGCCGCGGGGGGCGATGCCGTGCTCCCTTTGCGTTGGACCTCCTGGCGGCGAGTGACGCTAGCTGCAGCATTCCACATCCGCGCCTGCTCGGCCCCGCCTCGTGCTTTTGCGTGGCTCGCACACGCTCCACTTCTGAGAAGTTTGGCCTCGCCTCTGCCAGTGGAATTATTGCTCACGTTCGTACTCACGACCTGCAATTATTACTGGTTCTGACTGTTCTATTTATATAAACAAATATTCTACAAATGACAATGAAAATTCCAGTTAAATTTCATACAAATACTACGTAATACAAATAACTCATCATCATCGTCCTCTTCTTCTTCTTCTTCTTCTTCTTCTTCTTCTTCTTCTTCTGATTCATGTATTTAGGCCTTAAGGCCTGTTTCCACTTCAAGAGAGTGAGTCTCTCCATCTTGTTAACGGGCGGCCAACAATTCTTCTTCCTCTAGGATTATACTAGTACATTATTATGGGAATTCTATTTGATGGCATGCGTTGAAAATTATCATGACAGTTGCTCCTTAGTGATTAAATTCTGTCCATCAGATTGAATATATTCAATTCTGTTCTGAAGTCATCGTTATATTGTCTATCTAAAATATTTTAACCAGCTACTGAACGTAAGAATTTCATTTCGGCGCTTTCTATTTTCCTTCTGTCTGTTCTATATATTATCCTCTTTTCGCATGCATAAGTTAGCATGGGTACTGCCATTGTTTAGTAGAATTTGAGTTTCATGGTTTTGAAAGTCTTGTTTTCAATGCTCTTTTTATTGTTTCACACATGTTATAAAATTTAATTAATTTCTGGCTTGTCATTTCTCTATCAGTAAGACACATTGAGGCCTAAATAAGTAAAATTGTTTGTCTGTTCTAATGGTTAAGGTTTTTCCTTAAACCCTTTTTTTTCCAATTTTTTTTTTTATTTTTCAATTTGTATCTTTCGTACTAAAAATAACTTGGTCTGCAAACAATATGATATTTAGAAATTTGTTATTTTTTTAAAAATATGTTGTCAATTACTCGTGTCATTGCTGAACAATCTCGTCTCTCTCTCCTTCTCTCTCTCTCTATCTCTCTTTCTTTCTCTCTCTCTCTTCTTTCATATATATATATATAATATATATATATATATATATATATATATATATATATATATATATATATTGAAACGCACCTGTTCTGCCTAAAGAAACGGAGACAGCGAAGGAGCACGAGGCAACCTGAGAGTCCCCGAAGCCGCTGACGCTCGAGGGAAGGATCAAACGGTAAATATTTCCTCGATCGATGTAAGATCGAAAGAACTAACAGTGATTCTGGGTGAGGTAAAGAAAAGGATAAAGACCACCACAGATATTTGTAATCAATAGTGATTTGTGTAGAATAATAAATAATTCATGTTTATTTTGTTCACGGAACAGTGGTGTTTGGTTAATAACCCCGAGTCCATTCACGAAAAGAACACCTGTCCCTTGCAAATAAATTTACTCGAACAAGCCGGCTACCGGTACGTCACAATATATATATATATATATATATATATATATATATATATATATATATATATATATATATATATATATAAGTGATCTGTACTAACGTCGCAGCCCCTATATACCCGCATATCATTCACGTGTAGGGAAAGTTTCTTGTTGAATAGGATGTAGTCGATTATTGATCTTGTGTCTCTTGCTCACCATGTGTATTTATGTACATCTCTACGACAGAAGAGGGTATTAGTTATTTTAAACTCAGTAAAACTAACAAAATTTCGCAGAGTTATACCATTCTCATTTAAAGTTTGTTCTCCATTATCTCCAATTAGATTTTCCATAATTTGTTGTCCACCACGTCCATTAAAATGACCTCCAATTGCTATGAAATCTTTCTTATTTATAGTGTTTAAATGGGATTGGAGGGATTCATAAATGTTGATGCTTTCTTCTTTACGTCCTTCTTCAGGTGCATAAATGAAGATAATTGTAAGATATCCTCTATTTGTTTTTAGTCGCACATTTATAATGCGGCCCCTTACAAAATTATAGCTCTGGATTCTATTTTTAAGGAAGATTTAATCATTATTCCTACCCCTGATGATGTTCTTTTATTTTGAGGGACTCGAATACATAAAAGTACGTAATTTAGGTATTCCAATGTGCCTTTTTGTTTCAGTAATCAGACATATATCTACATTAATGTTTTCTAATTCTTTGAGTAATATTTCTTCTTTTTGCGTCAAACCTCTTACGTTCCAAGAAGCTAGGTTTAAGTTCTCCAAATTCCTTTTTCTATTCCTGTTCTTTGCATAGGTCGTCATTTGATTAGTCCGGATATTCTCTTGATGGTCATCAGTAATGGGTTTGTCTCCCGGCCGTGTTACGAGAACTGCGCGGGGCTAGCTTGGTGATGGGGCTGCCATCTTAACTGTCTCCAAGCTGGCAGAGTGCGTTGTTCAGAGCACCATCCCAGATGCGTTGCTTTCACCGCGTTCGTTGCAATACCGCAGGTATTGGGCCTCATTTACCTTGGGAATAGAGTAATCTTGAGGTGTCTTCGGCTCTTCCGCCGTTGGCCATCCCTCGTTGGCATCCTCCCGTTCTGGGAGAAACGCATAATACGTTATTGTTACGCACACTAAGTATTAAATGTATGAATGTAACAAGTACATGAATGTAATCCTGTAATAAATGCGAATATTTTACAAAAATATCTTTAGTCTAATAATATGAATATGTCTGTATATTATCTCTTCTTTTTTCTCTCGTCACCGTCATATTTTACTTATCTGAGGCTGGGGTAGTATGAATACCCCTTGTGTGTTAACGCATCTCTACTGGTTTCACGACGGAGTGTTCGTCATTATCGGTGCAAATAATTCATTCTCAATAGTTGTTTTCAACGATGATATACTAGAGCACAGTCGCGAGTTAATATGGTGAAAGAGGGCTATTCTTCCGTTTAGGCCAGAGGACGAGAAATTCGCCCTATTACGCTCTAGCGCCTTCAATAATTGTGGAGAAATTGAAGTTCGCATTTAGCAGAGAATTTTAATTTTTTTAAATTTTGTAAATCACGTCATCTTTCAACATAGCGCAGATGTTTCGAAATATAAGCAAAAACCGAGAAAAGTACGACATATTTAGTTTGGTTTTCGTTATTTGCTTTCTAAAGCCGACATTTCTTGAGGTAGCAACCATCAAAAGTCGAAATGTCTCCTGGTAGAAACATCATTTCAATGTTGAAGAATGCATTGGAAGTTGTATAACATTTCGTGATGCTTTATGATCGAGATAATATAAAGAATATAAAGAATGATGTGTTAAAATGACATTTCAAAACTTATTTACATAACTAAAATATTAGAGCTCTGTACAGGTGTTCA
This sequence comes from Teleogryllus oceanicus, assembly GCA_964035755.1. Classification (NCBI taxonomy): domain Eukaryota; kingdom Metazoa; phylum Arthropoda; class Insecta; order Orthoptera; family Gryllidae; genus Teleogryllus; species Teleogryllus oceanicus. Next base: position 107,131,246 of record CAXIVR010000004.1, on the reverse strand, counting down.
CCGTTCTGTGCACGCCCGGGAGAGTTTTAGGGTCGTATTTATGAAGCTCTGCTAGCAGAGCTGTTAGGCGCCTTGCTAGGAGGACTGGGGGCTTGCTAGGAGGACAAGTGGCGACCTGAATTGGCTGGGGGCCTTTCATAAATCGCAAAACCGAACATTATTATTATATTATTACTATAATATTATTATATTATTACTATAATATTATTATTATTATTACTATAATATATAATTATTATTATTATTATTATTATTATATGTAATGAAACAAAATGTAACACTTGTTCATTATATTGTGCAGTGACACACTTTTATTCTGCTATTTAATATATGTGTAAATGTATTTTTATTTTGTTCAGTGTAATTTTACATCTGAAAATTCTCATGATTTGCACAAATTTTTACATTTTTGTTTGTACTTCACGTGATGAAATAAACGAGTTCTTTTGTTTTATAGTGAAAATGTGATTTTGACGATTTACCCATCAAGAAATTCAAGAATGCATATAATATTGTCCTGGTGAAGCATTCTTTCCATGAACCTTACTGATATGTAGGTAATCTATGAGAATGATCAGAATCGTAAGTATAATAAAGGCAAATGAAGAATACTGAAATGTGATGTATTATTGAACTCCGTTAAAACTACGCAGTATTCTTGCAGTCTGAAAGATCTCAAATAATAAATACTTAGATCCGACAAAGAGGAAACTTTCATCGTCACTTATTTTACTTTTCATTGCATTTTGTGGCGTTATATAAGCAACAAACCAACAAAACGTTCGATTCTTGACATTGCGTGACGGCGAGATCTTCCCTCTCGCTATTGTCACAGTTTCATTTTGAAACAATAAAACACTAAATACGCTCGGTATAAATAATGCATTATGAGATACACCAAGATTAAAAACAAACACGGTTTTAAATATTGCAGAGCGGAACCAGGCAGGCAGGCAGGGGAGGGACGGGTGCGGCGGGGAGCGAGGGTGGGAGTGAGGAGGGGCGGGGAGCGGGGATGGGGGCGTCGAGCGCGTTCCCCAAATACTGGCCACGGCCTTCACGCGCGCGGCCAGTCACAAGACCCTCTGCCGCACTTCGGATGCATTGGGAGGAACAATGCGCGGAAGGGCCTTTGCAATACGATAAAGTTGCAACGCGATTATGCTAATATTAACTTAAAATAAATAAATCAAATAAAAATATTGCAGAAGTTTGAGAAGTGATTTTAGGTATAAAAAACATAAAAACAGTTTAAAACCAACAAAGATGTAATAAATATACATTTTAGTACAATTGAAGATTCTACATCATTCCTTTACTACAAAGGAATTATCTGCAAATGTTTTGTAAAGAAGACAGTAATGAATATTTGTCATCTGAAAGATGTGTTTTTAAAGTCAAAGAATTGTACGAAAACATTCTCGAAAATAAGTTAAAATGGTACAATCGTGTGTCGAGAATGACAGTGAACCGACTTCCATTCGTAGCTATGAACTCTAGAACAGAAGAATGAAGGGACGTTGATACTCGTAGATCAAGAAGAAAAATTACAATTGATCTTCATTGTAGTACAAAACGAAATAGAAAATGAAAACTAGCAAAATATGCAGAAGTAGTAGTTTCGGATCTTCTTCCAAAGCAATGAAACAAGCGAGGATTCATCCGTATGTAGTATTTGAGTAACTCTTTGAGTGTGCAGATGTTCGTGTGGGTTTTCCGTGACTCACGGCTAGACCACTTTCCGTCCACAAATCGAGACATATGAGGTGTCATTGGACGCAACTCGGTCTCCTGATGGAGAACAGATAATTTGTTTTCGGATCCGGCCCGACGAATATCAGAATAGGAAATATCAGCAAACATAAACCTTAGTAAATCAATATTTCTTCTTGATTGTCAATATATGTTTGCAAATAAAAGTATCCAAAGCTTTTTATGACAATCATTTATTTCAGCAATTGCACATCGTTTCGTAACTAGTTTTGTTACATCATCAGGTGCTAAAATAATACTGTAACTGTTAGTTATGTGATATCACTTGAGTGAGTGTGAGTTAATTTCGTAATGTTTCCTCGATTGTTCTACTGTAGAGGTAATTCAATGGGATAGTAGTTCCCTCACTAAGGTGAGTGTCTTTTGGTATTGTATTGATTTTGTTTTGTTGTGTTGTTGTTTGGTTGTTTTGTTTAAAAATTATAAGTTTAAAAGGATCTCTTTTGTAGTAGATATGTTTGATTTTGAGGTAATTTTACTCAATAGACTTATACTTTTGAGACAATTGTAGTGTTTATAAACTATACTAGTTATTACACTTATTGATATGTAGAATAACGGTTTCTGTGTTCCATTATTTTAGCACCTGATGATGTAACAAAACTAGTTACAAAACGTTGTGCAATTGCTGAAATAAATGATTGTCATAAAAACTTTGGATACTTCTATTTGCAAACATAAACCTTAGTTAGCAAGAGATCTTTCATTTGTCCTCTTATTCTTTTTTGAAGAAGGAAATTTAACGTAAAGTTAAACATAGTAGAGTTTTAAGAATTTAAAAATTTATCAAGTGATATCATTAGTAGCCAAATTATTTCATCATACAATTTTCTAGGGCTTTAATGTAATGAGAGCTGAATTTGTAAAATAGAGTCTTAAGAATTTGTTTTAATTAAATACTATTCTATCGGAATTGTTGATTTGTTATTTAATTACAATATTTTTTATCAGCCTTATGTAAGTTTAGATGTGTTTTTTATTTCATTGTGTACTCTGCTATATTTCACTTTCAGCACGTAGGGATATAAGAGTTATCAGTAATATCTGTTATTGACTATTTAAGTCCCATTAATGACTGTTATTGGTGTATTCGCGTGCATTATTTATAGCATGACCGTCGGGCATGGAAAGTTGATGAGGACATTATGGAAAGGTAAAAAAAACGTACCTAAATCAGAAATTTTCACCATTTTGTCAGGTCGTGCGAACCACTTCATGACTAGCAGCTCCGACAATAAATAATAATATAACAAATGTAAAGCAATAAAACACCATGATCACTAAAAGTGGAAATAATTTTTTTTCACTGCGACGTTGTTCAGAGGCATATCAAACATACTTCAGAGTTAATTAACAATTAATTAATAATTAACCATAAAAAATGTATCAGTTTTTTAAAAATTTAAAATATATTTAAAAAACAAGGAAAAGGTCACAAAGGGAATTTCCCGTTTAGACCCTAACCTCTTCCATCGACACGCCAAATTACCAGATATGAAAACTTTTACATTCTGCAATAAAACCTATGGTAATTACTAAAAAGAAGAGATTCGGATTACTTCCCAAATAGTAGATGTTAAGAACTTATCCATTACTTAAGAACTTTTACTTAAGAACTTAGCCATAAAGGTCATTGGGTCCTATCATTAGATGTAATGTCAATGAATTCTTATATCCCTCATCATCTAATAATTTCGGCCTAGCTTAGAATATATTCAAGTTTCTAATTTATACATCACTTTTGATGAAATTATTTAATTATTAGATGCATTCTTGCTCTTATGGAATTCCATTTCGATCTTGTCATCAGCAGGTGACAGATACACCAATATGAGGATCTCTTAGCTTTATCTTTGCTGAAATAGAAATAAAGCTGGAACAAATATTATTACCTAACTTAAAATCATTTCTTACAGAAGATACACGATCTTCAGATACCATTCGTTATAATGAGATTAAAAACTTTTTGAAGGCGTTCAATGCTTAGAACTCTTCTGTGCTTTTTATAATGAAGTCTCAAAACAAAGAGGCATTGATTTATTTAGATGTATGTAAGTAGATTTGCAATTTAAAGACGATTTAATCCGACGTTTGATAGTTAGAGGTTTTACGAGACCTAAGATATGTTTATTTTTACACTCCTGGGGATAAGGAAGACATATAGAGAGCATGACGTATTCCCATCTCCGTATCTTGGCCTGTTTAAGCTTTTTCTCTCGTCGCACACCCATAGGAACTGAGACGATTTGTATCAGAAAGTTACAGCTTCATTTTTGCACCGGTTAATTTTTATTCACCCCATCATGTTCATAAAAAACAGGAATCGTAGACAGAGCTATTAGTTTTCGAAGGTGTCGAAAATGACACATTTTCACAAACGAACGTGTAGTGCGAAATTTCATGTAACATGGTTACAAATTGCCCTCTCCCCACCTGAGCGAAAAATTGTGTCAATGCAAAAATTTTCCTTTACTTTGTTTAAACGGTTACTGAAGTATGTTTTGATTGTTAAAAAATCTTATGATATTATAGAACTAAAAAATATAAAGGCATTTTGAAATGATTGAAGGCGTTGTCATTGTCAACAATAGTATTTATTTCAAAAATAGCAGCTTTCGATGGCTTAGCCATCATCATCGCCTTCAATCATTTCAATTATGTAAATGTCAACTTCAACTCACCACGGAATCAATATAAAGGCATTTCACAAATTTCGGACAAACTTCATAATTAATGAGCTGATTAGATCGCAGAGATGTAGACTGAGAAGTACTAAATCGTAGGGCTACAGATATGCGGTAGAGCTATTATTAGTGGCAATATTCATTTATCTTTATTTTTAAGTTAAATTATACGGTTTTTATACAGGGCGCCAGAAAAGGTCTCTCCGCAGTGTCATCGTGCTGGTGAGAGTGCTAACAACAGAAATTATGTTGGTATCACGAGCACAAGGGGGGGGGGGGCTGGGACCGTTGAAGAGGGACTGTGCAGAAGCAACAGGGAGGAAGGGGTGAGGTGACGGCACAGCGCTGCGCACGCAGCGAAGCTGAGGGCGGAAGCGGAGGCGGCGGCGACGGCGGCAGGCTCACACTCGGGTCGGTACGTTTCCTGGCGCGCTGTACTTGCATTGAAATAGTCAGGTACTATGAATACAATCTCCAATCTTCTTAATATATTTCATACCTCAGTGTTAATTTTCAGAGAACGAAGAAATTTTTCCTTTTAAAATAATGATTCTCAAGATGTGGAATGTTCCAACTAGTAATAATATTACATATAGTTTTACTACTTACATATTATATAATTTGTTAATATTTTGAAAGTAATCAAAAACGATTTGTCATTATGTGTGATGTCATTCAAAACTGAATGTACTACTGGGTTGTCTTCTCTGAGTGGACGCAGCCTGCAAGGAAAAGCAAGCCGTTTCAACATCAAATTTTGCCGGACGTGGCTAAATTGTAGCTGATACAACCTGTATCCTTATACTCTTTCCGTGTTAGTTTTGGACAATGAGTTAGTAAACTTCCTTTGAGATAATTTTGTTTGAGCAATGAATTAGAAACTTCCACGTAGTGAATGTTTAATAAAAACTTATATAGTTATTCCTTTTTCGAGTTTTCTTTTACAATTTAGTACATTCGGTTGAATTACTTGTTAATATTCCCTTTATTTATTTTTACAATGTAAATTAATGGAACAATTTTGAAATAGTTGGTCCCAAAATATTTTAACAGAGCAAAATACGTTTTAAATGTCAACAATATTTGAACAGTTTTTTAAGTATCAAGGGCAACAAATAAATTACGAGCACTAAGCGAAGAGTAATAAGGATGGTAAATTACTGAGTCCAAAATCATTTTTTTCGGTTCGAAGTACTACATTCAACTATTTTTAGCATACTAAACTCTCAACTATAAGTTTCGATTTTAGAGAGAACGCTTTTAAACCATCCGTTTTTATCGCATAAATTCAGATATTTTTTTGCATGATCATCTCCCAAGTTGTCAATTAAATTACTGAAGCTACAAATGTTAAATTACTGAAGTTCTCAACTGTTACGATTACTTCTGAACTGTGTGGAAGTTGAGGATAGTTATTGTGATTCATTTAATAATGGAGAGATACATTCCAGAAACTACATTTGAGGAAGGAGAAGCTGCTACTTCCTCAAAAATCGGAAGATCAATATTAACAAGAGAATTAACTGTTTTCACAATAGAAAAGTGAGAAATACGTAACAGTTGGAATTGAAACAACTTGCCTGGCATATCTTTATAAGAAGGTATTACACTTTCATAAGTAAAAATATTTAAAATGCTTAAAATAACTAAATATATTAGTGTAAAAGTCCCAGACAGTGAAACCATCAACATCATGGAGAAAATTTTGATTGAGTTGCTGTCTCACTGGAACGTCATATATCAAAAAAGTGAACAAGATTGTACTTTTTACGTCTGACTACCGACGATCAAAATGTCAGTAACTTCATGAGGAATTGACGAACACAACGCATTCACAATAGCGTCATCTGGGAATTATCTTTCCTCGTTCCTACCAAAGAATAGTCGGTTCAACACCACTTGCCTCAGAACAACCCCTGTCACTCTGTTCACCATTTCTGGTGTGCGACCATTTTCCATGAATCATCATGGATAAATGGAAGATTCTCAGTTATGTAGAGTATCTGAAACAATCCTGAATGATTTTATTTTCTCGGCGCGTTGAGGATCTGTGGGGCGAGTGTCATGATAAGCAGGTGCATTGAGGGCTCGGTGCGTCTCGGAGCCTGAGATTTGCACCTGGCGGCACGGGCGATCGATCACCGCTGGTGGCGGCGGCGGCGGCGGCTGCAGCAGCCGGAAAGACAAATCCCTGAGCCGGCGCGGCACTGCGCCGAGTCCTTGAACCCACGCTGGAATTGGCGCCGTGCAAATGACTCGGCGCCCCAGCGACATTTCTCTCGTTTAAAAGAGTTACCGGAGCTCATCCCCTGAGCCCAGACGCTTCCGCGCCGCCGCGACAGCGACGAAGAGGGCGGGGGGGGGGAGCACCTCGCCCCGCCCCTCCTGCCCCCTCCCGCGAGCGCATGAATTTTAGAGCGCTCGCGCCCCGCGGCGGGGGCGGGGCGGGGCGGGGCGGGGCGGGGGGAGTGGGGAGCACGTGTGGCGGAGACCAGTGCTGCCGCGGAGGGTCTTCTCTTATCAATTCACCAAATGTTTCATAATTGGTGTCACGCGGCCCGCGCCGCGACCGCCACCGCTGCCGCCGCCGCGTCCCTACACCCCCCTCCCCACCCCGGTTCGCCGGCCCCTCGCGGCCGTGGCCGCCATCGCCGCCCCCACACTCCCCGCTGCCACCGCCGCCACCGCCGCCGCCGCTCATGTATATTCATCGGCGGGCGCGGCCGGCTGAAATATTTGCAGTTTTGCAGCAGCTTGCGCCGCCGGGGGGACTATCGCGGCGGGAGGACGAGGGGATGGGCGCGGGGGTGGGCAAAGTTGAGCCCCGCCCTCACATGCACGGCCCGCGCGCCACCAGCCGCGCCTCACACCTCCAGCTGTCTCCGTTCACGCTTTGCCGCCTGTAAATTTGGCGCCTGGAATAGAGCGAGAGGCCCACCGGGCGAAGGTCGGTGCACAGCGATCAACTGTTCGTCCTTCAATGGGTCATGTGTTTGAGACATCCGGACATTGTGACGGAATTTGTGGGTCACTTCAAATATTAGCGAAATTGATTTACAATAAATTATTGTGGTAAAATTTGAAACATTCGACCTATAAAAATCGTATTAATAAAATTTAGAGTTCAAACTTAAATTACTGATTGTGAATTCAAAAATTACGTATTGGACTTCAACTTTATAAATGACGTCTAATTAAATAATTAATTCAATATTCTTAAAAAGTTTTAGTGCTTGACTAAGTAATTTGACCGTTCTGAGTATAACTTTCATGCACCTAGTATCTTTAAGTAATTTACTAACCACAGACTCACTATAAGCCACCACATTCATCCTGGGTTTGACGATTTTTTTCCATCATCTCTGCCACCTCATATATTTAGTCTCTCGTGCACATTGTTATCATGCAATGTAAACAGAAGTTTATTGTCGAATGGGAATTGTTGTTTGAATTGTTTATTGAAGCAATTGTTTTATTACAGAAAAAAGGAATGTCCTGGAAATCAAATGAATGATAGTTCTCGGTAATGAAAAAAAAATGAATGCAAAAAATTAAATGATTGTAAAAAATGTTTATTCTGAAAACGTTCTGAATGAAACCCTGTAGTCTAGCGTTGCCTTGAAATAACAGTTTTTTTCTAAACTCCAGCTTATTGCTGATGATGTTTTTGAACGCATCCATAGTCGATACCGAGTTCCTGATGATTCCGAGTTCCTACAGTCAACCAACAATGTTCTTCATTAAGATGACGAACGTTTACAATTTTTCCGAGATTCAAATTGTTCGTGCACACTATATTTGATTTATTATGCACGGCATGACTTCCTCCACTATATTCTTGGTGCCAAAATTTCCTTGCGTCTTCCTGAATATTCATTCCCCGTACTGTCAATAAAGTCTTTTTGAGATTTTAATAAATTAAAGTTTTCATTTGTAATAAAGTAATATTTCAACACTTTGGGCAGTAGCGGCCAGCGCCTCTTCCTCACACATTTTTCTTTGTATTAAGCAAAAGTGGGTATCACGCGACAAGGAGGAAAGGGGTCTTCATACCACACTACCTAAGCTTTCCACTTTCCTCCATCTTCACATTCCATCACTGACTACAGTAGCGAAAGATCGGTTTATACTTGTTGCACTGTTTATATATAATTTAAACCGTCCAAACCGGGAGCGGTAGCTCAGTACATCAACTGATGTCACTGCTGCGCCTCTGACCGGGAGGTCCTAGGTTCGAGTCCGGATAGCGGCAAGAATTTTCGACACTAGCTTTTCAGCTAGGTCGAATTCAGTCGCTGTCTGGAGGAGAATTCTAGCGACCGGCTGCTCTGTCGGTAGTTTTCCGTGGTTTCTCCGATCAACACCAGGCGAATGCCGGAGCAGCACCCTACCAAACGGGCCACGGACCGCGCGCGGACACACTTACACTAACATGCACTACACTACCCCATATTCCGGGAGACCGGTCGGGAGCTTAGAGCTTGTCCCGGCTAGGGCGGTGCCCCGCTGGTGGGAGAGTCCTGGTTAGGGGGAAACCCCACTAGCCGACGGTAGGTCGGTGCCGGATCTCGCCATCCAGCGAGGGGAAAATCACCGTCTTCTCCCGAGAAAAAAAACATGTACTACACTAACGGGACTAATGACCGAAGCAGTTGACGCGTCCAGAAACACGAAAAAATCAATCAATCAATTAAACCGTCCAACCTGAGTCGTAGTTTCAACGCAAAATAGTTGCCTTGCATTTGCGGCAACCCTTTGTGTTCTCGGTCTGCTTCTTGCAGGAGGTGGCGTGTGGAATAACGCCGGCCGATCCCAGCTGGTGCGGGTTGCGCTAGCGACGCCCGCGTGACGCATTGGCCCTCGCGCTGCTGGTTGACGCTAACTTCGTTAATGCTCTGCGCCCGCGCCCGAGCCCGCCCTCTCACCCACCCGACGGACCATGCTCTCTGTCATCGGTCTCGAGACTTGAGATTCCTCTGCTGCCCACGTTACCGCCTCCTCTCACACACTCCCCCTGCACAGCCGTTTCTCCGGTCAGAACCTGACTCTCATCCAAAGAAAGTACTGTCCATCCTCATATACGACACAATTAATAGATATAAAAGAAAGTACTGTCCATCCTCATATACGACACAATTAATAGATATAATATATTATTCCTGAGCCTGCTGCAGTTATTTACTTCTTATTTATCAACTCGTGGACCAGGCAATACTTCGCTATTGCAATGTATTACACTCCACGCGCTATTGGTCATGAAATTGTAATCACGCTTCACGCTACACTGTGCAAAAAGTTAAGTAGGTGAAAGACTTTCTCGCTGTTATGGGTGTGTTCTATGACCTGGTTTGGACATGGTTGTAAAGTATCCTGTAGTTGAAACGTTCTTTCTCAAGTTTGGGGATGCTTTCGATATGATACTGTCTTGAAGAAATTCGATTCGCTTGTCCGAGATAACGTTCAAATAATAATTCCGGCCGATATTTCGCAATCGAAGAGACAGAAAATTCAGCGAAGACGCGCTTCTTGCTTGAGGGTGCGGTGGGTTGCATAGAGCTTCTCTTCAGGGGCTCTTGAGTCTTCACAAACGCATAAATCATAATCAACAACGCCCCGTATTGCATATATTTGCGACAGACATACGCAAATTTCCATTGTATTAGGCTTAAAACCTTCGCACAAGTACAAGCAATAATACGTTTCATCGCAATCGGATGAAAAAACAAACCTTAATTTTTATGTATTTCAGTCTTCAGCAAGGGAAAAAACTAATTTATGCTTTCTGCGCTTGAATGGCATCATGTTTGCACCGTTATTGAACCTTAGGAGATCTCGAATTCGTTCCCGGTCAATTGCGCGTAGGTCACTGCAGCTCTCGTCACCGTCTTCGCAATGATGACTGGTCGAGATCTCGAACGCCCAGTCTATTTTATCGTTCCCTTTCAAACAAGAGAAGTGTTAATACAGTATAAAAAGTTTATAAACTGAACGTACTTGGTGGCTATGTGGTCGATTACTTGGGTCAGAATAAAAAAAATATTATTGATCTCATAAAAATTGTGGGTGGCAAAAATTTTGCCAAATAATTAAATACATATTTTAAATGTATATACTTTTTATATTTTAGAAATATATATTGCATATTAATGATTGTGAAAAACAAGTGCATCGCAGTTTACTTTAACATTGATTTTAATTTCTCGTATACGTAGTGTAGATAAAGTAATGTAGTGCTGCAAAAAAATCGATCTAGGGATTTTGCCGCATATACATATTTGGGGGTACCAGAAACTAAAAACAAATTGTTTCTCCTCATCCTCGCAGTTCATAGTATTTTCACCACTATGAATATTTCTTGATCGATCTGGTTGAGGGTCACGACCTCTCAAATTCTAAACGTATCTTTTAATTGTTGGGGATGTTGTTCATAAATTTACAAAAACATATACAATTTTTTCTCAAAAAGGCTCGATCTTTTAATTTTTTTGCTGGTATAGAACAAAATACGCTTATAAAAATAATGTACGCTCGATTTCCAGACAAACGTATCGAAAACTGAAGAAGTTAAAACTGTTTTAGATACGTTCCTGCAACCTTATTGAAGAAAGAGTCTTTATCTGAATGATTTGGAATGCACGGCACAAATAATTTTCCGAAAATATTAATAATTATCACCCAATTGTGAGTGAAAGTGTTAAATAAAAATACGTAAATTAACACTTCCTCCGAAACTGATGCAATTTTTTAAAAATGTTTTGCAGAACAGAGGAACTTTTCCTTAACATTACATATGTCATATTGTCATTAAAACCCTGTTTATTCCCTGAAAATAAAAGTTTATTTTTTGAGGAATCTCTTTCAACAGTTATAAACATTTTCAAAATATTAGTTTTTTGCGTAACTGTACTTATATCGCTTGATTTTTTGTGTGGTAACTGAGGTATTTGTAAACTAGAATGTGTAAATAATTGTATTATTATGAATAATATGAGAAAATATGTGCTATTGTAGAACTGTTAGTTTTCTCTCTTACCTTCTTATATTTATCTGTCTCCATACGGTGTTGGCACTCAAATGTTCACTCGAGTCATTCTGGTAGATTTTATTTTACACTGACAAACACCAGGGACAGCAAAAGGCCATAAACATTGTAGCAGGTGTCGTTGAGGAGTTTTAAATTTTAGACAGTGAAGGGAACAAAGATTCTGGAATGCTAATCACGATTTCAGTAACACTCTATAATATTCAAGTCAACACTCAACAATTAAATTTCTACTGCTATTATTATTATTATTATTATTATTATTATTATTATTATTATTATTAAGAATATTAAAATGCTGAATTTGTCATTCATTTTACAGTACTTCTGCGTCCTTCGAATTTATGTCGCTCTTTAGCCTGAATGTATGACATAAAGCGCACAGTAGGAGAAACGAGTCGACGAAAGAAACTAATCTACCATTCACATTCTGTGATGAGAGGGGATAATAGACGAAGAGGATATGTAGTTTATGAAAATTATATAATGCACAGAGTAACAGATTCGACCTTAGGAACACTGAGTACCTTAATTTGAAAAACATACCCTTCATTTATATGGTTGATTATTGGAAGAATATAATCAGAAACGTAATTTTGAATAGTTTTCAGACTTTATGTATAGGCTATAGGATCAACATCTATCAATTAATGTCAATATACGTGAATAACGTTATTGTTGCGTTCCTCGAAATACTTGATTTAATACGAGTTAATCCATTTTACAATTCTCTTCTTACATGACTGCAACTTGTTTTCAACTCTAGCCATTATGATACGGTTTTATTATAGGTTTTCGAACAATGGCAGCGAGTTTGCAAATAAAGTATTCAGTTAACCATTGGTCATCGATCTGGTTAATGGTTCGTTCGTTTCTGAATTAGAGCAGCAGTGCCGAGAAGTCGGGGGAGTGAGGATGTGGGAGGGTGACGGTAAATTGCATATTGTAAATTGTAAATTGTATATGCAACGGATATTATCTACACCTTCCTTCTCAACTGTTCCCACAATCACCTTTATAACTCGGTTTTGGGCTGACTCTCCGCTCCCATAAGTCTATCCTTCGCGAATTAGAAAGACATCGGCAGAATAGCGAGTACGCGGTGTGGGCAGAGGTTCAACGAGAACGACAGCGTCATCGGTAATAATAAAAAGAGTTAAATAAGGTTATTTTTGTGACCGTCTCTCTAAATTTTAGGGATTCCAGTATCTATTAACTATAGACAGTCAATTCAGAATAAAAAAAATATTACGAATTGCCTGCCTATAATTAATAGACACTGGAATCCATAAAAATGTAATGAGTTGTATACGTGTTTTTAATATTCCACGCAGTAGATGAAAAGGTTAGTGTTTTTTCAGGTTTCTATTTTTTCGAAATGCCTTTGTTACATTCCCGATATTACGTGGTAAGATTTCATGATGAGGCCAGAATGAGAAGTTTGATCTCATAGAAAAAACAGGGTCGCATCAAACGTACATGGACGAGCATACAGAAGTACTGTAAAGATAAAGTAAGTTTTCAGCGAAAATTCTGTTCTTTGTAGTATTTATCAGTGACAGATAATTTACGCCTTCATTTGCAAAATCCACATTGCAACATTTGTCTGGGTCAGAAATATACTTTTCTTCGTTACTTTGCCGTTATTATGAAGCACAGAGGCGCCGGAGAAAACGAATATCCAAATAGAAACATTAAAATTCTCAGTGATGAATATACAAACATTCATTCTCCTTTACATGCATAAACAGACTCTCCAGGCGTGTATATCCTTAGTGAGAAAACGAAGGACACCTTTCTGAGACACATGTACTACATCGAAGGGAGTAGAACTCGACCATTTTTAAAGATAATATTCCATTGTAGCACACGGCTTCGTTAAAAATGACACCGCACACGAATAAATATGCTAATTACCGAGCGGAAAATCAATATTTGTGTTTTTCTGGTTGGGCGACGCGGGTGCGACGCGGGGTGGACACGCCGGGGGAGGCGTGGTTGGCGCCGGCTGCGTCCCTGCACCCGCCCTGCGCCACCCCTGACCCCGCCCCCGGCCCCGCCCCCGCCCGCCACGAGAGCGCGCTCGCCCACAAGAGGTAGCGGGAGCGTGCTCCTCGACGGATTCAATATCAAGCATCACTTGAGCTCAAGTTATTTAAAAATACAGGCGCGCCGAGATCATCACCGGAGGGGGCGGGGTCGGCGCGCGCCACGCCTTCACCTGCGTCTCTGCCCCCACCCACGGCCCCGCCCCCCGCTCTCGCCTCCGCCGTGCCCCGCAATTATCGCTCTAACGACGTGTTTGCATTAACTATGCAGGCCCCGCTCGTTGGGCGACGGATTTGCCGGATTTTTCCTCCCCGCCTCGCACCCCTCCGCGCCCCCCCCGCCCCTTGCTGGCGCTTCTCTCGCCCGGGGAAAAAATATTTTTTTCGGCCGCGTCCATTCTCCCGCGCGGCCGCGCGCTCACTCGCCCGGCTGGTTTCGGTTCTGGTATAACAAAAATCGCGATGAAATTAAATACACTCACTTTCGTACCCTAAATAAATAGAGCATTTTTTTGCATTGTGAATATTTTACGCGGCGGTTCTCGCGCCGCGGAGACGCGCCGCCGGCGCCTCGGAGGGGGCGTGGCGGGGAGGGCGAAGGGGTGGAATGAGGAGGCGTGGGAGGGAAGGGTGGGGCTGAGCGTATCGGGGTGAGAGGCATGGGGCGGGTGGAACGGGACGGGGTGGGGAGGGGCAAGGCGGGGAAGGGGGCGGGGCGGGAAGGGGCAGGCGGGGAGGGCGGGGCGGCTAAGCGAGGTAGCGAGCCGGCGCGACGTGGGTTCCTCCGCTTACGTCACACCTGCTGCGCGCGCGCGCGCGGCGGGGGCGGCGGCCGGCGGCGGCGCCGCCGCATCGGAAAATGTAAATGAAAAGATCGGAGGGGGGCGAGCGCCTCCTGATAACGCGAACGCGGGAAGCGTTTTATCGCTTCATCCCTTCGCCGCGCCCGGCTCCCGCCGGCCCTCGCGGGGGGAAGGGACGGCAGCAGCGGCCCCGAGACTGACAATTAGCCGCTCGCCTGCGATCCCCGGAGCGCGCGCCGCCCGCCGTGTCCTCGCCTGCCTCCTACAGATGGCACTCCGCGCGCTTTTTTCCTCCGCTGATGGACGGCGGCGCTCGCGCGGGGTTTTTATTCATGGGCTGTGAAGGGGGAGGCGTCCTCGATTGCTCTGAGCGGTCGCAGTGCGCCGGTGGCGCAGGTATCTTAGAAAAGATAGCGCTGCAATATGTAGCAGCCATTTTCTTTTCCAATGGGTCCTTGTTTTTCTCTGGTCTCCTCTTTCAAAAATATTATGTTTAGTTGCAAAAAGCGTATAGTGTATTAGTAGTTAAGCACAAGTTTTCTTAATATATTGCGATATCAAGATTAGCAAAAATCAGTAAACGAAAACCCTAGTGAAACCGTATAGTATGAAATGTTATGATAATTTTACTCCGCTCAAACTTGATGACATATAATGCTTCAAAGTGCATTTCTTTCTATTTGTGTTTTATTTATTCTATAGTACTCAGTGTTTTGTTTCCTTTGCAGAAAGCGTCGCGCAAAAAGCTACTTTGTCTTATACTTACCCCAAAGTAAGACTTTCAAGTCAATAACAGTAAAAGGAAGTACTGTTTCTCGACAGAATTGGTACAAAAATATTTTTTATTCCGATTATTTTCAAAGGAATATTCAGTGTCTACAATTGCACTCTTATCTGAGAAATGACTTGATACAACAAAATACCGAATTTATCATCCTCTGATAAATTTTCTTCTTTGTATATCTTTTGTAATGAAATACGTTGTGTTTCCTGTTCTGCTCATTTTTGCCTCAGTTGGTATTCAAATAAAACCTCCTTTGGAGGTTGACATGAATATAATATTTATGAGCAAATTTTGTGAAAAATACGTTTAAAACTCATTACTCGTGCGTGTGCCGCTTCAGAACATAACGGTATTTTACGAAACAGCTGCTTACCCACGTCATGCTAAAAGTTGAAAAAGTAAAACAGTTTATCTGCTGACATTTTATAGTTTTGTTTTTAGAATGCGAACATATAATATTTGTCTTTTAGGTTTAGTATTGTTTGCAGTACAAATAGTTCCAAACTAAGATATACGAGGGCATATCGGAAAGAAACGCACACTAATTTCTTTTTGTGCTCAAAAATTGAATTGGTACCAAAATACAAAATATCACCAAAGAAACTTCAATGTTTCATACATTTTCTACATAGTCGACAAATTTGTCAACACATTGGTGTCAGCGTGCTACTAATTTCAATATGCCCTGTTCGTAGAAGTCCGTTTGGTTGGAGTGTAGCCCTCTTGGAAGAATACACATATCACCTGGAGATTGCTGTGGTCCACTCAGACGTCTCCATATAAGCCACGCATGTCCCTGTAAAATTTACGAGGATTATGCTCTTTGGCTCACAAATTTCGCACTATACTTCTCTGCTTCTCATAACTTGACGACAGTAACATGCTCACCAGGTCTGTAGTTCAGGTTTGTCTTTTGTCTAGAAAGCTCTGCATGTCGCCTGCGATTTTCATATGACTGATATACAGCGTTTTATGGGACCTACGCATTCCAAAGTTTTGATGAAAACAATAACAAATATGCAAAGGTTCACGTGGTATTAGAGAAAAACAACTTTGGTAAACCACTAAGAATATTTAAATTTATGGTAATAATTCTCAAATTGATATTTGCTTTCTGAATCAAGAATAAACTACTCAAGACACGTCAAAATACTAATTAAGTATTCTGCGTTTGACTGTTCAATTAACTTCATTCTTAACAGTAATATACCATTTTATGCATGTATGAACAAAAGAGCCTCTTACCAGCTCCCTACTCTAGAAGCACGTGAGCAAGTTTCTTCAGCGACACAGCGTGTCATTGTGCTGGATGGCATGAACAACTACCGCACCCCAATGTATAGGCAGCTTCCTTCTATCTACCGTCGCCTTTCCCCAAACGCTACCAACGTAAAGGACAGGAAGCAATGATGGACCGAGGACGCGGTCCTCAAGGAGGAGGATTATTTTTCGTCTCCTTCCCTCGTCGCGACGCCAACTTCTTCCGGCGTCTTGTCTCGGGAAGATATTAATCCACGCGACCGCCTTCCTCCCTCGCCCCCCCCAGCCCCTGCCCTCCCCTTCCCCGCCACCCCTCGGCCCCGCGGGGCGGTCGCGACGGAGGCGACGTCGTCGCAGTCGACGACGTGATAATGTCGCAACATTTTTACATAAGCGGGGCGAGCTATTGTGCGGCGCCGCAAGAAGAAAGTTATACGCCGGCACAAAAGAACGATTTTCCTAACTCATATTAGATCTCCCCGCCCTTCTGCGCGGGGAGGGTCCGCCGCTGCAGGCGCGGCCCCGCCCCTTCCCAGCCTCTCCGCGCTCCCGAGGCTCCCCGCAGGCGACGAAAGACGCCGACGGCGGCGCCGGTGCAGCAGGAAGGGAAGGCCCATTTTCCAAACTAATCTAAAGTAATAAATTTCCCGACTGGTGGAAACTGATTCCTTGTCATATCCGATTCCACAACAGGCGCTGACGCCGCCGCTGCCAAGACGCTAATAACGCGACTCGAGAGTTATGAGCTTATACTTTCCAGACGGTGGCTCCGCCGCAGGGCGTGGGCGGGGGAGGGGGGTCGGAACGGGGCGGGGCGATGCGGGGTGGACGTGCGAGGGAAGGAGCGAAAGGGCCCTACGCGTGGGAATGTGGGTTGCGCGGTGAAAAGCACGGATCGAGTGTGTGGGAATGGATGACAACGGGAGTGGTACTCCGTTCCAGGAGGAACAAACAAAGCGCGTCTTCTTGAAAAACGACAAAGAAACGAAGAGATGATGCGAGTTGGGCAAACTCCCAGAAAAAACTTTCCAGGAACGGAATACTATCCCAGTTGTTGAAAAAAAGCATATAGAAGTCATTTTAGGACATACGAGTAAAATTCAAATACCATCGGCCAATACGCGAACATATGCAGAAGTGGGAGAATTGAGAAGTCGCAGCAAAGGATGAGGCGAAATAAATGATGTAAGAAAGGAATATATTTTGCGTGTTTCGACCGTAAAGTAGCAAAGTACTATAGTGTGCGAGGAGGCTTGGAGGGGCCAGAGGGAGAAGATGGAGGAGAAATGGGAAGTGGGCGTGAGAGGTGGCGAAAAGGGAAGTATCCCCCAGTGTAGCTTTATTGCTTCTGCTTACGATTTACGACCGTTCGGATCGCCCTCCCCCTCCCCCCTGCTTCGGCTCTTTGCCAGGTGAGCAACGTTGCTACGTTTGTGTATTGTCGCTGAGCCGTACCTCCCGACCTCTCGATTTTATTGCTTCTTGTGAAATCGCCTCATTCCAAGATTCTACGAACTATGCTTAACTTGTTGAAAGCGATCAGGGACACATTTCAGTTTACAAATGTGAGACACATTCCTATTTGAGAAAAGGACAAACCAGAAGTTTATGACAAATAGAAAATATGAAAGTACGACCAATTGAAAATATGATGAATGAAAAGTTATAAGACCAGAAAGGTTTTGTGACATTTCTCTGTTCTATTAAAAAGTACATGTTTGGAAAATCTTAATATTTTGGATGTGAATTTAAGTGGGTGTAGAAGGAATAATTATAAGTTTCGGAGTTAATTTGTAATTTTTTAAACTTCAATACAAGGTACCTAACTTTACCAAATTATATAATTACTGCTACAAAAAATACTGATTAAAATATATGAAAAATACCAGCTGTTCCACATGTTATTCTTTCTTCCTTTTTTCCATTCTTTCTTTCCTTGCGATAAAACGTTTGTGTGGATAAAATGCATAAATAAATGCCGTTATATTTCAAATTTGTATAGATAAAATAAATAAATAAATAAATGTCGTTATCGGTACCGAGGCTCAGGCCTTAGGGCCTTCTATTCCGCCTGACTACTTTCAGAAGTTTAACACAATTCATAATAAATAGCCGGGCATTCAAATAAAACTGCATTTAGTTCAAAATCTGCATTTAATTCCCAGAACCGAGTCAACGAAGCATACCAGCTTTCGATCCGATGAGCAAGAGAATGTGGAGCAAATCACGATCGCGGAATGCCATAAAACCTTCTTAAAAGTAGCAAAGAAGTACTACAAAGGTTTTTTCGTCAAATTATTTTATTGGTGGAAGCAACAGAAGTATTGTGGAATTCGAGACGGGTAATTACGAGGAGTTTTAAAAGGCATATTTGACGTATGAAACAACTTCCAGAAGAGATTCACAATCCACCGATTATTAATTAAATTAATAATACTCGTTTTTTTAGAGCACACAGCCTCTTATGATTGATATCAACCAGCCTATGATTGCAAACACAAGTTGGTAAGAAACAATTCCTAAGATGCTAAGAAAAACGGTAGGAAGGTAGACTTTTTTTAAGGTTCACAGCCTTAATTGGTGTATGCTCATATATACTTTTAAAAGTTATTTTAGTTAAGACATGAGTGGAATAGTCATTATAAAGTAGTTCCGTAATATTATTATTATTACGAGTATAATTGAACCAACGAAGGCTAGTTGTATGAATTTACTGTATTGTGTAATGTTTTTACTTTCTTGCTACCGCTACCGCGGTAGAGAAAGTTATGTAATGCTGCGCGAAAAAGCACCGAATTTTCGACAGAAAACTCTTCTCACAGGGGCCTGGCAACGAAAAAGGGGTTAATGCAGATGTTATATTTAGAAAAAAAATTCTCTAACGCATGGTGTAGCCAGAACCAATGTTTCGTGGGTTCTTGATACCGAAAAATCGACTGACAGCAAAACTTCTCTCCGTCAGTCCGTCTGTCTGCGAACAAAACTAGGGCTTAAATCAATTAGTTGATTTTCTCCAAAATTGACATTCTCTAATCGATCTGGCTGATGTCGCAGTTCCTTGAATTTGAAACCGATATTTTAATTTTGAGGATAATTTACATGAAACCCTTGGGATATTCTCAAAATTAAAAAAAAATGGGTCCACCGTTTTTAATTGAATTTGGTTTTTGGATAGTGTAAAGGACGTTTAAAAGAATGGTGCAGATTTCATTTTCGTTCAAAACCCTGATTTTTCGAAAATTGAAAAAATTAATTTTTTCGGCGTTTTCCTACCACCAAAATATTAAACGTAGATATTTCTCTTAATAAAATATGTTCCTTAAAGATGGATTTTGAAGTAATGTCATGTAAAATTGTTCGAAAATTTGAGTCTTTTTCTCCTAATTTTGTATGAAATATAGGCAATTTTTACTTGTGTAAACATTTTTTTTGTCTCAAGAACGGCTACATCATTTTTTATGAAAGTTTGTTGTTGGATAGTGTAAAGGACGTTTAAGAAAATGGTACAGGTCTTTTGTTAAAAACCCTAATTTTTCGAAAATTGAAAAACCATCAAATTTTTTCGACGTTTCCCTACAACTACAATTATGAAGATATATATTTTTTCTTAACAAAATATGTTCATTAAAAACAGATCTTTTAATAAGGTCATGTTCAATTTTTCAAAAATATGAGTATTTTCTGCGAAATTTTGTATCAAACACAGGAAATTTTTATTTTCTTTAAACCATTTTTTTAAAAAACCGCACAAATTTTTGATTAAATTGGAAACCTAGCATAAATGACTCTTAAGAGAATGTTGCAGGACTCATTTTCGTTTAAATTCCTGATTTGGGTAAAATTTAAAAAAATGTAGACCCCTTCTACAACTACAATTGTGAAGATACGTGTTTCCCTCAATATGAAGCGATATTCAGATTTAATATTTGTTGCTGGAAGTTGGCCGGGAATATGCAACAACAAAACATCTAATGTTTACTTGATTAATTTATTGTTAGTGATTCCTGGCGCGACAACTACTAGGGTCATTAGTCTCGTAAGTGTAGTGATGCTTTTTCTCGGGACGTGACGGGGTTCTTCCTCCGCTGGATGTGCGAGATCTGGCGCACGTCTACCGTAGGCTAGCGGGGTTTTCCTCAACCAAGTATCTCTCTCAGCACGGCACTGTTCTAGCTGGGACAAACTCTAGCTCCCTACTGGTCTCCCGGCATGTTTGGTAGTGTAGTGCAAGTTAGTGTGTGTGTGTGTATGTATGTGTGTGTGTGTGTGTGTGTTGTGAAGGAGAGAGGATAGGATAGAGAAAATTAGGAAAGATCGCACGCTGTCCGTGGCCCGTCTGTTAGGTAACTACTCCGGCATTCGCCTGGTGTTGATCGGAAAAAACACGGAAAACTACCGATCAGAGCAGCCGGCCGCTAGAATTCTCATCCAGACAGCGCCTGAATTCGACCTAGCGGACAGGCTAGTGTCGAAAATCCTGCCACCGACAAGACTCGAACCTAGGACCTTGTGGTCAGAGGGGCTGCAGTGACATCAGTTGATGCTCAGAGCCATCTCTCCCGATCTCTCGGCCCGTGCAGATGCCCTAGCAACAATGGTTGTAGCAATATGGGCCGGGGTCGGGCAAGGCATGGTGAGGCAGGTCGGGGCAGAGTACGGTCGGGAAGGGGGGAGGGGAGTGAAACAGAGTAAGTGTGGCGTGGTGACGAGGGGGGAACTGGGTGTAGCTGGATAAGGAGCACATAAGGAGTACTGTGCAACTGTTCGTACCTCCGAAGAAACGTTCAAAAATAATAGAGTGGCAAATTTAAACGCCAAAAAACCCTAAATTTATTTGTTATCTTTTATTAACTATTTTTATATTATTCGGTTCAACTTTGAATGTCAAAACGACCATATTTTCAATTACAAACGTAAATGTCAAGACGTAAGTTTATTTTAAAGTAAAATAATATTCAAAATAGATGAGGCCACTTTTAGGTTTATTAATAATAAAGTATAATTAAATGAATAATAAAGTATTATTTTAAATGAAAATATATTTTAGTTAAAAGTAGCTTCAAAATAATATGGTTACTGCTTGTCAGAATGTATTCTTAATGTGGAAATGAAGCTTCGTTTTGCGAACGTTTACAATAAAAATTACTTTGAGCTAAATCTAGAAGTTGAAATTTTTACTGAAGTTTGATATCATAGAGATCTAGTATGTTTGCAATTTTCAGATTAATATCTGGTCCCTCAATAGAGATATTACAGTTGAAAACTTGGAAAAATCCAAGGAGGGTGCAATTTTCAAGGTGTACGTTACTTATCAATGATATTTAACAGAAAGTAACTACACTGTTATATGTAAAAGAACACAAAAAAATAAGACTGAGATTCTATTCTTTCTTTGAGAAATTACTCTCTAAATATTGAACTTTGTTCATTCGCGTTCCATTGATTTGATTGCCAATATTTCTCAAATACAAACATAAAAGATTGATACATAATATTTGGGTTTGTAGGTCAAAGTATTGTATACTGAATCCAATGTCTTTTATTCCAGGATGTTAGAACAACCCAGAACTGAATAATTTATAAAAAAGTAAGTGCCTACAAAAGCGAACAATGGCGCATGGCATAAACGAAAAATGGTCGCCATTTGTAAACCAGATACAATAAAAATAAATCAAATATATTTTTGAACACCCAAAACATAAGAAAAATTACGTAAAAAATATGGATTTTTTTCGAGATGGTCCAATTTATCGACCAATCTATTAAATTGTGGATCACCTAAAATGGATTGAACCCTGTTTAAGAGATTATTGTGACTATTCCACTCATGAAATTTCAGCCAATAGCGTGCAAGAACTGGGATCCTACCAGCCAATTAGAGGCGACTTTACCATGCATACTTATCAGTTATTGATTATCACCTCCTAGGAGGTGATACATTTTGCGCCTTGTTTTGCCTACAGATGGAGGTTATGTAATCGTCATTCAAGACATATCTCCAAATGAATGAGAAACACAATTCTTCAGTTATTAATAAATTAAGACATAATAGCTTCAAATTCAACATCTTCCTTAAAAATAAGCGAACAAAATACGTTTCCTTCGAATTTAAACTTTAAAGATTGTATATTCAATAACTGTGTTTTGAAGTAATTTCGCTCTTAGTTTGTTTCTTATTTTTATTTTAAAAAGTTGTTTATAATTTTTAATTTCATTCGTGAAATAGTCGTACTAAATTTCACTCGTGGTTTGGAAATTGTATATAAATCCCTCTTCGCTTCGCGAGTCGGGGATTTGTCGACACTTTCCAAACCACCCGTGGAATTACCTTTGACAATACTCGCACAACATGTGTTCAGTTGGCCCGGTGGGCGAGATCGCTAAGGTAGTAGTGAGTTAGTGATTTTGGACCGAAGAGTCGCGGGTTCGAGTCCCGCCTCGGGCATGGTTGTATTTCTGTTCGTCCTTTCACCCCTTATCATAACCATTTCGTTTCACTTTCATAGTTACCATACCGTTAACACCAATAGTGTTTGCTAATGACCTAGATGTTGATGCCACCTTAAATAACAAACAAAAAAGTGTGTTATTTCACCAAGGAATATACAAAAGTATTCAGAATGATAAACGTTTTAACCTACGTCCATGTTATTATTTGGTATTGAAAGTTCTAAATGATTGGTATGATTGATAAATGACATTATTTTAAAATAACGTTTTTTGCGGAAATTACGATCATGAATTTGCTGAATTTATACAGTATACACCTAACTTTAATAAAATGGCGATATTCATACTTATTACAGGTATTAATCTGTATGTTTTGAGTTTGCTCATAATATGGCTTAACTCCTCTGATAAGTAGTGAGCGGTGTTTTCTTTGGTAATCCTGGAAGTGTGTGAACGATTTCTAATTGTTGATATTATTATTTTTTCTTTTGAATTAGACCAGTAACATGCAAAAGAGTAATTGAAAATGACCGGGAGCCTGGGCTGCTTTCTGTGTATTCTTCACAGGTTTTTTGGTATCGCATAACACTTTAATTCAATGAGTTTGTGTTTGTTTTGCTTCTTCCGATTTCTTTTGTTTTGAAATGTCTTAAAAATTGAATTTTTTGAATATTCTTGTGAATTTATCGATAATAAATATTAGTTTATTATTATTATTATTATTATTATTATTATTATTATTAATATTTCTATTACATTTGCATTGGAATTTCCTCCAAGATTCTAAGTCGGAGTGAAAACCAAACCTCGTGGGACGCCAGCCACCTCAGTCTTTCCGCTGCCCCGCGGCGCCACCACCACCACCAAATTAGCTCCACCGTTCACCCCCTTCCCTTTCCCCTTCTCATCCCCCGCCCCTCCGCCCGCCCCGCACCGCTTCTGCGATCGGCGCTGGGCTGCCTCCCTCTAAGCGATCGCTCATATTTCCTCGCTTCCACCCAATTTCACAAGACGCGGCGTGGCGGGGCCCGTTCCCTCCTGCGGCTGGGTGGCGCCGTCGCGCCGCGCCGCGACGACGGAGGCTGCACAAAATTAATGCCTTATCTGCTCGAAAAACGGCGTCTCATATTTTTTGGAGTTATTAGTCTATTTTAATAAGCAAGCCAACCGTGCAATAAGCCTCGTCACTTCGACACGGCGGCAGCGCCGGGAGCTCTCGCTGCTTTCTTTTGGCAGGGAGCTCTCTGCGGGCGGGCAGGCGGCCGCCTCCTCTAGACGAAACAATTTAAAAGAATTAACATAGCAATTTCGCGCCGTAGGTGGCGCTGGCGGCTCTCATGGAAATGAGGGCGTGAGGCGTGTGGTCGGAAAGGCGACTGGGAGGGGGTGAGTGAGAGAAGGCGCTTGCTCTTTCCTGCTGGACGTTGGACGCTTCCCGATGCCCTTTCGCGCTGTCTACCTTCAGCGGCACTGTAGGTAAAGCTTTTGGTAAACGATTCAGTCGTTGTCTAGAGGAGAATTCTAGCGGCCGGCTGCTCTGGTCGATAGTTTCTTTGGTTTCTCCGATCAGAACCAAGCGAATGCAGGAGCCTAATAGGCCACGGACCACGTGCGATCTTTCCTTCCCTTCCTCGTCCTATCCTCATCCTTTTCTTACACGCAGTTACACTTACATGCACTACACTACCACACATGTAAGGAGTCTGGTCGGGAGCTTAGAGCTTGCCCTGACTTGGGCGGTGCCTCGCTGGTTGGAGATACCTGGTTGGGGAAACCCCCACTAGACGACGTAAGGGTTGGCGCCGGATATCACTAGCGAATAAAGATAATCAGCATCTTCCGTGGAAATACATACCATTCACTAGCGGGACTAATGACCTTAGTAGTTGATGCGCCCGAAATCATCAAACAATCCAATCCAATCCGTGGGACGATCCTCGTAAGTCGAAGTGCTGTGCTATTTTCTGTGCGGAATATTGAGCTTCATATGTGTTTGAAAGGGTTATCTTTTTCACTTTACTACAGAAGTACATCCTAAATAAATATGAGCTATTTACTGCAGAATAAACCAACACCATTATATTACATTGTACTGTGACATCTGGCTACTTCAGCGTAGGTACTACTAATTGCAAGACCGCAACTCAAGATTCACACAGATTGATCAAACATTGAACTTTCGACGTAGGGGGCGTTTTTGACTACAGCTAAATGAATGGCTTCCTCTAAGCCGTACTTTGTATCCCTGGTAATTCTGAGTCAATACAATCAATTCCAGGGTGTGCACATGTAGCACTTCAAATCAATAGTTAGCGCGTGATCTTTGTCTCTTCATGCTTACAGCCCAGCGATGGGTATATCACCATCTCATATGACTTATCTCTCTTTTAACTAAGAAAATCTCTGAGAAGCGTGAAATTTCTGCAATATAATGACAAGCTACATGACTTTTTACTCACAGTAAATGTTGGGAGGTTGACGTGGTGGATTACGCGACCAAAGGTGATTGTGTTCACACTAGCATACATAAACTGACAAAACCGTTTTCAATGGAGGTTTGAAATTTTAAAAATAAGTAAATTAATATTTAGTTATTTAATTACTTTTAATTACGCGTATTGAATCATTGATTATGGTTACTATTGTTTTGACGTCAATATTATGATCACAGAGTATTATAAAAATACTTTTCGTAACACTGTTCAATACACAACATGTTATGGAAATTTGATTAGCTAACGTTGACTAATTAGGGGGTCTCTAAATTTAAAAAATATAGTAAAGTTTTAGTTCTGTTCTAGTTTTCACATTATAGCCATGTTCTGACCTCCAATTTGTTTTCCACTTGATATTCGGTCATCACGTTTATAGTTAGAAGCATTCTCATGCTCATCTAAACTCAGATGGATGATTAGAAGAGGTCACTGTAAGCAGTTTGCAGTGTCCATAATTTGTGAAAAAGCTAACAAACACATTGGTGATATATCTCCTGCTATGCGGTCTGTGACATATTTCCAAGAACTTTCTATTCTTGAATCTCAAGAAATATTTTATGTTGTCACTACCACCTTTGATAATAGCTGTCCCTCTTCCAACAATCCAGAACTGCCTTCATACTCGTACAGAGATGCAAACTTTATTGCAATTGCAAGTTATGGGCATATATGGTGTGACTCTCTGTATTAAAATTGAGATGGACAAATACTATACAATTTCCTACTTGTATATTTCAACTTGGTTACATGTTTTAGATCATTGTTACTATTATTTGTAACTAATGCATTTATATTTTATTTATAAATATATATTTTAGAATAATCAATTGATTAAAGAACGATGACAAATTATTATAAAAATTCAATCAGTTTTACTAAATATTTAAAATTATCTGAACATGTGCTCAACGATTTTATCGTAATCATTTTATACTATTTATTTGTAAATAGCACGAAAATCAAATCACAACATTTAGAATATTAATATCAGCATAGGAATTTACAATCAACTTCAATAATAATATACTTCATTTGAAACGTGTTCCTTAAAATAAGACGAAAACAGAAAAAAATTTAATTTTCAAAAAACCTTTTTTTATGGTTTCTTAACACAAAACAAACTTTTCTAAAAAAACGATAAAATTATCCCACTATTATACTATAATTAATAAATTACCCTATATTAACTGCACAGCGCCGTCAGCAAATTTCCTCCGCGCAGGGCTAGGTGGTTGCTGCCAAAATGGGCGAAGCGGCGTGGCCCTCATGCTGAAAGGAAAAGCCGCTGCCCTCGCCCCTCGCCCGCCTTGCCGCGCTCTTCCAGAGGTCAAATCCATTCGAGAGCGCGCACGCAGAGTGCAAATGGGCGCGGGCGAAGAGAAGTTGGAATTTAATCGAGAGGCTGGAAGTTGACGTGTCCTTTTTGTTTCAGCTTTCAATCGGACGTAGAAGAAAGCGGAGTCGCTGCGAGCGGGTGAGTGCGCGTCATTGACGTGGACCTTCCTCTCCGCTCTCTCCTGTACGTGCGCACGCCTCCAGCGCTACTTATGGGAGGGGGAACATCGGCAAGGTACTACATTTCGTGACATTCCAGAATGGTTCGTAAAATAGAAGGATATTAGGAAGGATATCGTAGGAGTTACAATCAAGAGCGTTGAAAAGACGGAGCAAAAAACAAAAAAGAATACAAAAAGAACAATTCACAATTATCACAACACTTTCACTAGTTGTTTAACCCTTTACGCAAAACTAAATTTATTTGTACAGCAAATATGTATTAGAAGTCTTTGAACTCGTTTAAATGCACGTTTGTCCGTTACGCTGTCTTTTAAACCAATAACTATTTACTTCTTTTCCACTGCTTCGGACAGTATAAATCTGTTTCAGCGTTCCTGTAACAAGTAAACAAGTAAAGAAAACAATTTAAAAACAAAAGGTATCTGAAAGACGGAAGAAAGTAGTCAAAATTAGTAAAATATTGGAGCACAGCCCGAGCACGTCAGTCACGCATGGAAGCAACCAACCAATTTCATGATTATTAAGTATATCCGACAATAATATATGCCACTATAGAATTGTGAAATAATGTTAAATCTTATAACAAAACTGAACGGATGGATTACTTTCCTTCGTTGTAGAGAGTTTGCGGTGAGTGGAAGAGGTGTAACAGTGTGTTAATCGTAAGATAAACCATCCGAACGTAATGTCTACTCGGGAGTTTTTCATTTTACACGCGTACGTCGCAGAGAGTTTACACTGAATTATATTTTAATTTTAATTTTTGTCTTTTGAGATTCGCTGCTTTATTATTTTGCCAAAAAAGTAGGTAAGGGTGAGTAACATTTCCACATCTTTACTTATTTTAAAATTCTGTTTTTTTTGTCGAAATCAACTCAATCATCAATATAATCAACGATAAAGGTACAATGTTCATTCAAAGTATTGAAGTCATAGCTTTCATACTATGAAAGGTTTTATTATTTTTAAAAGCAAGCAAAGTGTTAATGTTACCTCACAGGTGTCAAACATTGCCACTTTCATTTATTCCCTTGTCTATGATAAGGTGTAAATATTTTATAAGTGCATTTTATAAGAGCTGTAGTTTACATATTGTGTCACAGTACAATTTTAACGATTACTAGTCGTTGATTTTTTAGATAACAAATGCACATTACAACGATACGTATTTCTTTGAAACCGTAGACAAATATGTTTTATTAAGTATTTCACGTTGTAGTCATCCAATTAATAAGAAAAAAATGCCTTCCTCTTTTTTAAAATTGGTTTGGGAATCATAGTAACAATATCACTTAGGGGCATAACACATTCTCCAGGGAATCTTGCCAAGTAAATGAGTTTACGAGAGTAGGCATGTATTTAATTTTAAAATAGTTATCTCTATGTGTGGATATTACTCGTACCTGCCCCACCTAGCGCAGATTACTTCATTTTATGGAGGTTAATGTAAATTTTAATTTATTATTTTAACCCAAATTTTTCGAAATTTCTGTTGCCTCACAAAGCATGTCAAATAGATATATTTATAGATTACAACTGTAACTAAATGCATACAGCAGTTGTATGTGATGAATATGAGTGAAGCAGCTAACTGCAGGAACGCTGTCAGTAAAGAAATTTGCAGAACTATTCATGCCATTTAATTTCATTAAAATTGTGGCAATGTTTCAACGAAAGTATATTCAGACAATAGACGCATGTTGTGTGGAACGAGTCTGCAAGCGGTTCGAATGTAGCCAGTGAGTAGTGTATTTTTCAACTTAGAAGCTGTCAATGAAGAATGGTTAATTTTCATTTATTGGTTATTTCTTCCATAAATACGTTATACGTTAATGAATTTTGATAATTATAATAAAGTCATGTAATTTACTATTTTGAGCGGAGAACATCAATATCATTGATGTTTCCTGAAGTGTCATTATATAGACAACCTTGCATAAAACGGAAACCTCACTAAATCGGAATATTTTTGTGCCCCGAGTGATTCCAGCTTAGACAGATTTTCTTCTAGTATACAGCCAAGAAACAAAGGTGAAAGCAAAACCACGTTTCTCTTGCTGATGGGATGTACAAATCTGAAGAATCAAATTCTAAACGAATTGCAGTGTAGAATTTTTATTTTACAGTGTTTTGGAATTATTTCATTGTCTTATGAAACTCTAAATGCATGTATTACTTTTATTTGTATGCTTTCATTTTAATGTTAGAAAGCAGTAACAAACTATAGAGAATAGTGAGCACAGTCTGTGCTTGACTTCTTCAGCTCCAAAATTTCTGCGCTTCTCTTGGTTGCATTACGAATAGAGATAGTAACGAGGTGTTTTCGCAACATTTGAAAACAAACATTTGCTCCCATATAACAGAAGACGTAATATGGAAGCGGATTTGAAAGAACTAGAAAGGAGTGCGCGGAACTCCCTGTAAGCGAGAGTTCTTCGCCGTAGCGATTGTGAAGTTGGCTGCCGAACCAGATCTCCGGAAAGCGGCGCCAGCTGCTTTCGCGGCCTTGGCGACCTGGCTTCCTCCACCCTCCTCACCCCGCCGCAGCCGCCGTCGTAACGCCTCTTCCTGCGCCGCAACGGCTGACGTAGATTGACTGATCATTAATTACGAGGCCCTTATTGCCGATAATCACGCTGTCATTAGCGCGGCGGCGCGGCGCGGGCGGGGCGGGGTGGCGGTGATGGGCGGGGCGGGGCGGGGCTTCCGCGCGGGCGCGGGGGCGGAGGTGTTTCTTTCCGCGCCCCGAGGCCGCCGCGTCACATAATGAAGTGTTCTTGCTGGCGCGTAGCTGTTTGGAGCACGCCGCCGCGCCGCCGCTGTTCTTGTTACGGCGATGTCGAGGGCGCGGTGATGATTATTTGGCGCTTTTCAGCGTTGCTGGAGCGCCTCTCGGGCGGTGGGGGGCGCGGGCGGGGGCGTTTTCTTCGCCTGCGTGGGCCCCCGCGCGCTCTTCACGCCCCGCCCCCGCTCCGCCCCCGCCCCGCCTCTGCCCCGCCCTCGAGCCCTCCTGGAGCGCCGCGCCGCCGCGGGCGCAAATTGACGGGCGGCGCGTTGGAGTCTCCTCCGCCGGCCGCCCGCGGTCACCGCCCACCTGCCCTCGCCGCTCCCGCCCGAACTCCCCGTTTACGCGCGGCACTCGCGGGCCTCAGGAGGCTGTAAAAATTGGGTACCAAATCTCGTGGAAGTACTTAAATCATATTCGCTACAATTACTCTGCGCTTCACTCTGTACAATGGACGATTCGTTTCAGTGACGCAATGAGGTTTCCTGACTAATAACTTTGGAGTTGTTGTTCCTCTTTTTAGGTCAAGGCAATAGCAACCAGCAAGAGAAGTTTTAAAAAGGGGACGCGACAACTTTAAAAACATAGTGTATTATCGAATAAAAAAGATCTGAATTATTCAAAAGCTGAAAGACAATAGAAATGAAAGATTCGGGACATATTCCCAGCCCATATTTATGTAATTTGTGGGCTAGAGTAACAACAGTCTCTGTAAACCCAGACCTGTCTGAAAATGTGTATTGTCTTCTTTCTGCTTTATATCCATATACTGTAGTTCTATGAACGTTCTTTGAAACGATAATGTTCTGTATCTTTTGTATTATTTTTGCTTTTGGATATACTTTAAGATCTTTATTCGTAAAATTTGGGTTTGCATATTGTGTTGTTCCGACTCTTCAAATATTGCAATCAATTAAAGAAAACTATTTTTATTTTTATTTTCACAATCCGCATGAATATTGCCTATAATTTTTTCCATAGTGTATTTTAAATGTCCTTGTCCTGTTCAACAAAATTTGTTGCCATCTGATCACTACCTTCGGTGACTTCCTAAAAGTAAACTCGCCATTCCCGTAATACGAAAAAAATATTTACGATGTGTATTATGATCTGATAAATTGGGAAGATTTCACTCAAATTCGCTACTCACTAACAAATGGTAACCACACTTAAATAGAGGGAGACAGGCATTAATACGTTTGTAAAAATATATTAGCTTAGGATTTCAAACGCGCAAAACTGTTTGTTTGTTTTTTCATAAAAGATCAAGAATGAATTTACTCATAATAACTGTGTACTTATATTTGAGAGTTAGACACATTATACGTATTAGAAACTAGTTGAAGCAACGCCCGGGTATTGATTTATATTCTCTATTACACAGCAAGAGGAATGGATTCTATTCGCACTCTAGAATGCTCTGCCCAGAGCCGCACTGCCCGAAGCCACCCTGCTCCTTCCCACCGGCATGGCTCTGCCTTGCATCTACTGGCTCCCAAATCCTGTACCTAAACCATAAATAAGCTTTTTGTTTGTTTTTTTAAAATTTATTTTCTGCCTGTTCGACTAAACATCCCTTTCAGGGGCCTTAATATACAGTTTAATAATACTTTCAATTTACTTATAATTTAATAATGTACTTATTTAATTATAAAATAATAATGTACTTATAATTTTTGCCTTTTGGCTAATAGTATTTGAGAAGGGCCACACGGCTACCTCGTAAAGAAAGTCTACAGAGCAGTAATTCAGAAGAGATTCTTTTAAATTATTGTATTTAGTTATTTCACGTTTTCGTCAGCGGAACTGATTAATGGGGGAGTGGATTGATTCTAATTTACGGTGATTTAAGAGAGTCTTTGGGGTATCGGGAAATAATGTGTTTTGGAATGGATGCATTTTTGCCTATATTAAATATTTGTGCACTTGTACAAGACGGAAGAAGAGTGAAAAATAAGTTTCTCATCTGTTGAATGTATTCATTAATGGGAGGAATTTTTTAATTTTTAATTTCTCTGTGTATTTGCGTATTTGGAATAAACCATGGGACTTGTTCGGCTTTTCTTAAGCACTTGTTTTGGACGATTTGTAGTTTCTTCAGATGTGTGTTTGCTATATTGTTCCAAATTTGATGGGCGTAAGTTAATGAGGGACATATTATTGTTTTAAAGAAGGATAATGCACATTCCAGACTAACCGATGACTTTTTGTTTATAACGGCGTGAAGCTTGTTAATTTTTGCATATATTTTGTTTGTTATTTCTTGAATGTGGTTTTTCTATGTTAATTTTTGATCAATTAATACCCACATATTTTACGGAAGTTTCATTATGAAGCCATGGAATTGCAGAATTATTAATTTTAATTTGAGGTGGTTGATGCATTTTTCTTAATGAAAATATTTTAGGCTGTGTTTGTGGGTTTCTGGCAATCCTCTATTTCATTGTCTTTTTTCCGTAAATAAGCTTATCATAAGTATTTCTTACTCTTTCGTACCGTCGTCATAGATATCACAAGACAATGCATTGGATTTACAATGAAGTGTTATAGAATATCCAAATAAGCTGATTGGATAGCACAAGAACATTTTTAGAGACAAGTGATAGAATTGTTACACGTATCTTCCAACAATCCCATGCTATCTAAACACCACTGGTCTGATGCTATAATTTGTGAAATAGATTGATGTATCATTTGGCAGCCGAAAGAAAATCTTGAGGTAGTGTGTTCTTGGTTAATGCTTATCTTAGCAACTCTGCATTCATTTTTTCAACTATCTTTACATAATCACATTTATAGTATGCGAGAGAAGTTATTCACCAGCTGGGTTTGTAATGTTGTTTTGTAACGTTTGGTTGGCCTCCCCCAAAAAGAGGAAGTTAACTGGCGTTTACATATTATATATTATATATGTGCCAAACATCTGTCCGGAATATTTACTTTAAACTCAAGAGCTTCTTTAAGTGCAATTTTGATCCTCCAGGATATTTTCAGTGCATGCATGTGTTCAGCAGGAGATTAATTTCCCTATCATCTTAGCATCATGATTTTGTGAAGACATAATAAATGATTTTTACATAAGACACTGAAACGAGTAGGTGTTGATTCGCAATGCTCCTAAGCTCGTCCTCGAGCATTTCCCAGATGGGGTTCAGTTCCGTTCTCAAGAAGGTGCCGGTCGTTTGGCGAGGGGAGTGTAACGTAGCGAGTTACCGTTCTCAGTTATCTTCTAGCAATGCAGTATTATGATAGAAGATCCTAAAACGGGCACGTCAAGTTCGCGGGCAAGGAAACATGCTTACTAGAGCTCGCGGGCACTGCTGCCAGAGAAATGGGCGCGAGATTTAAAAGTAAAGTTTTTATAAATTCCTCCGGAGTTGCGGTACGTCACTGGATACTTGGCCCATGACAGTCTTTGGAAGAAGTTATTTGACAGTTATTGTCACAAATTTAGCGATGTTGATTTCCGTTTTCTATTGAAGGCAAAGAAATAATCCATTAAAATGAAAAATGCATCAGTCCGATTTCAAATTTTCAGTTGAGAGTAAAATTGAAAAAAATATATCAAAAGAATCTTGATTTTGTAATCCTGTTTACTTAACTAAAGAGCGATATAAAAGCATGAACATTAGGTTCCGGTTAGAAAGTAGGGCAAATATTCTTGTCTGTTTAATGTACTGTCCGTCCGTAAGCGAGAATTGTTAACTTATAGAGACCTGTCAATTTATTTCATACTATTGCTAAATAGAATAAATAACTGAATGATTTAATTACGAAACACAAAACGAAAAGAAGTAAAGAATTCGCCATTCAAAGATATTCCTGTCTCTTAGCAAAGATGTTTATATCAGTGAGAATTTAGTAAGAAAATAAACATCAAATAGAAATAAGCTGTGAAGAATACAAACATAATATAATTCTCGGTTATTTGATAGAAAAAAATCCGGCAAACATATTTTCGTATGAAGCCACTATTCACCGCCTCGCGCCGCTTCAGCTTGTGCGTGTACACCCCTTTCTATATTTTAAGGGTAAATGAGTGTGAAGTGAGGGGAAGTTGTCCGAGCCCGTAGGAGCGCCGGGCTCCCCAGGAGGGCAAGTAGCTCGTGCGGGCACGGTTTGACGTGCATGCCCTAAAATAACAAGCATAATCCATTTCGAGGTCGTGGAGACTACTTCGAACAATTCTCAGATCCACGAAAATGTGCAATTACGCAAATGTATGCTTGCTAATATTAGATATATTCCCAGCAATAATAAATTCAAAGTGATGAAAAGTTATTACTAGTGAACTGTAAGACAGAAGTCTTGAAAATAAATTGTTATTTTTTGTTATTGAAAAAGATCTTTATTTTCTCAAAGAAGAAGTCATCGAAGGTAACGTAACAGTGACGCTCTGACGATTGAGGCGTTTCAGCAGGAGGCGTAGGAAGTTCTCCTGTGAGTGAAGAGGCCCCGTTGTCATCCCAGCCACCTAACATGATTGCCACCGCACCGCGACTGCCGTCCCTGAAGAGAAATTGACTCACCTTGCCTGGGAAAACGGCGCCCTACCTGCTCATCCACCTCACCCCGCCCCCTCCTCCGACCCCGGCCACGCCCCCTCCGCACAGGACGTACGCTGCCTCCGACGCCGCCTCCGCCGCCGCGCGCGGTGCGCTTCTATTTGGACAAAAAATTGAAAAACTATCCCCGTGTCCACAGGCGGCCCCCGCCCGCCGCTCGCGCACCGCCCGCTCGCCCTCCGCCGCCCCCTTTGTCGGGATAAAAATCTCATCTTGTGCGGATTAACAAACACAAGCCGGTATCAAACAACACATCACACGGCCCCGTCCGATCGTAATATTGAGTTCATTATTTGTTTTAGATAAATGCCATTCGGAATGGAAAACACCTCTGCTCATACACAGTATGCAAATTCACAAAAAAAGGTCGCCGTTTTTTTACAAAAACAGCGTCGCGGCGCGGCACGGCGAGGCGAGGGGCGGTGCGCGCAACGCGGCGGGGCGTGGGGGGGGGCGGTGACGTCGCGGTGTGTGTGTGTGTGTGTGTGTGTGAGGGGGCATCAAGGTCCGTCATACTCCACTCCTCCTAGCTCTGCCCCCTTCCCGCTTCCGTCTGCTGAGTTCCAAGTGCTCGCAGAATGTGGCCGTCGTCTGCCCCGAGATTTTCGACTACTTCGTGTCTTTCTGAGGAAGTTGGTGAGGAAATATAATTTTAATCAATAAAAATCGAATTTTATGCCAAAACCACGCGGCGCGCTGCTTTGATTCTCGGATCTCTAGGATGTAGATTCGTTCTTGGAGTACTTTAAGGGATAACACACAGCAATTTTGTTATAAACTCATTTCGACATTAAAGTGAACGCTAGAAGTGAGCCCTAGAATGATATCAATAATAGCTTTATTGTAAAGAACATGATCAGGAATGGTAATAAAAATAATATAAACAATAATAAAAAAAAAAAAAATAATATTAATAATAATAACAATAATAATAATGTTTCCTATTTAGAATATGCGTTGTCTAATTTAAGTATTAATTAAGATAAAGTATCTCTGTTTATCAGCAAATGTGTCAGATCATCCTAATTATATTTTAAGAGTCAGGGCATTTTTTTCACTTTATTCTTGGTTTGGAATAGTCCGCTTCATTGTTTTATTTACAACACTTCTTTCATGTTGTTTTCTTGATTGGAAAATATTGAAATATTTTGTCAACTGTTTACCTTTCCGCTTTGCATTCTTCAACTATCAAATTTGGCGCCGACAGAATGTTTCGCGTCTCAGAGCGACGGTCGTCACACTCCTCAGGCGCCTCCGGTCAGTCTCCGGCAAACTTCGAAAGGAGGTGCATGCGGAAGTGCAATTGAATATCTGGTGCTTTTGTTGTGACGTCCTGTGTTGTGTTAGTGCCATCGATTCAAACATTCTTGAAGTGAAGTTTTGTCATGGACTGGCAAATACGGATTCTAATTCGTAAGTATTGAAATATCTAGTATAAGGATAATCCTAAAAGTATATATCTTATTTTTTATTTAATTCAAATAAACGTTTGTTTGCAATAATGTTTACGTAATTTTAAATCTTAAACATTTAACTATTTTTCTACAAAATTACTATTTCGATTGAAGCATTTTGAATGGTGCGGTGGCACTTTTGTATGTCCATGTCATACCAACTCGCCACAATGTCGTTGGATCTTATCTTTCACCTCGTTGTCGGAAGTGAAGATTATTCCGGACAAATGTTCTAGGAGCTCAGGAAACAGGTGGTAGTCACTGGACGCCAAGTCCAGACTATGGAGGATTGGGAATGATGACCCATCCGAGCAGTCTTAGGATATCAACGATTTGACGGGTGACGTGGGAGCAAGCATTGTCTAGAATGCTTGCGCCTTTGCTCAACATTACTATGACTTTCAATCGAATAGAGCGCAGTGATGTCTGGGTTGATGCCCCCAGCGGGCGTCCGTGGTAAAGGTAGCATGACGAAATCACTCCTCCACGCCGTTGATCACCTTACTACTAGAGAGATTGCTAGTCAAAGTCGTCCGGAAAGCTTTTACTCTTTACACATAAAATACGATTAGGTGGGATATATATAAACAATTTTAGGACGTTTGTTGTTATTTTTTACTTAATTTTTACTTTTATTGTCGGTGCATATCTTCTTTTTTTAAGCAATTCTGGCAAGTTGGAAAACGGTGGGGATACTAATGATATTTTCCTTTCCGGCGCTAGTTGCGCTGAGAACCTCATAGCATGCCACTGCCACCAGTAGGAGACCTTGGTATCACTGGCTTAGCGCCTTTAGCAATCAAAAACGGAACATCAGTGCGAACATCGCATTTAACAGCAGTGTCAAGTGAGATCTCCAGTACAACCAACTGACAAATGAAAACTTAGCGTTCCAGCGACGTGCGAGAAGACTTGTGTAGGGTGGCGGAAACAAGTCTCAATAGTATCAACAGTCCCACGAACAGTTTCCCTGCGACCTCAGTGCTCTGAAGGCTTTACGTTTGGTAGCTGCTTGGCCATTCTGCGGCTTAAACGTTGGGGCTAGTGCTTATGACACAGCGTCTCCCAATTCTGCGACCGAAGCGTTTACACCTGTGCCTAGGACGCGGCGTATCCCGGTCAACCTAGCAACTTCTGACTCCAGCCACAGAAGCCTGCACTCTCACTTTTTTGGTTATTTAAGGTCGCATTAACATCTAGGTCATTAGCGACCACTATTGGAGTTAACGTTATGGTAACTATGAAGATGCAACGAAATGGTGATGATAAGGGGTGAAAGGACGAACAAAAGTACTACCATGTTCGAGGCGAGACTCGAATCCGCGACTCTTCGGTTCGAGATCATTACGACACTACCGTCTTAGCGATCTCGGCCACCGACCGGCACGCTCACTTCACTTTTGTGATCGCCCTCGCATGCGTGTCCCCTTGCGCGGCTCGGCCCGGTGCACCGCAAGCACCGCTCCGCAAGCACCGCTCCGCAAGCACCGCTCCGCAAGCACCGCTCCGCAAGCACCTTGAAGCGGAGCGGGGCAGCGCGGAGGGGTGCACGAGCGGCATTTATTCCTTAATGGCGCAATATCCCCGAGCCGCGCCGCGCCGCGCCTCACCGACCGGAGAAGCGTATTCGTAAAAGGCGCTTTAGACTGGTGATGCGGCAGTATCGATTTCTATAAATAAAAACAGTGCGAATAATAGCGCGGGACGCCTATAACAATGCGCTGATGGGCGCTGAATGGCGGGGAGGCGTGGCGCCCGCCGCTCGAATTTGTTTTGGAGAACGAAAACGTCCATCGCTTTGCACTCGATTATCTGAGCATTTTGTTTGGCGGAGGAGCCGACGGGGTGAGCATTGTCAGTGGCGACGCGACGGCTTGGCAAGGGCGGTGCGGGCGGGAAGGTGGGCAGTGACCTTGGTAGGAGTGCTCCCATCAGCTCTACCCCCGGCCTCCAACGAAATGATTTGTCCGGACGGTGCCACATTTGGAGTACGAAGGTCAAGGTTAAAAACTGAAACCACGTCCATCTACTGGACAGGACCTGCGAGGGAAATTGTATCTTTAATCGTAAAGACGTCCGAGGTACCTTGCAAGAAATTACATCAATGTTCTATTAGCAAAATATTTTTTCTCTTAAATTAACGATCCCTACAGAGTGTGTGATGTGCAGAAGCGAGGAATGTTTCTGAATGTAATCAAGATATCTCGTTTACTGCATCGATCTTTGATAAATTTAATTCCGGCTTTTGGCAATAAACGTTTATCGGTAACTAAATCTTGAGTTTTGCCTAACATTTAAACACTCAAGGTAGTTTAACCCTGTTCCCGTTGAAAGTAATCCGGGCCGCAAGGTTTCCAATTTCGAGGAAGTGATAAGGTGCTAGAGTGTTGAATACAAGTCCTTATAAAACTATTAACACTCAAAACTGTTCTGGCATTGGCAAGTAATTGCTTTGCAGTCATTAAGACATTTTAACACAATGCCACCAATTTTATTATATTAAATTTTAGATTAACTTTAGTGCTCAGGTACAGGGTAGAAAAGATTACATGATACAGAACACATTCATACTAATCTCTATCCAGTGAATAAACAATGGCGTGGCAGCTTATCAATTCACACGACGCACCGAACCGCCGTTTTGATTGTCCGTTACTAGCGAAATGAGAATCAAATGTACAATTAGGTGGGAGAAGCTGCTATATAATCATAATTATTCACTATCTGAGGATCTGGGATTTTGACGAGAGCTTAAGAAAACAAGTAATAGGCATGATACATTTTCACTCGCGTACCCTGGCCAGTCGCCAGGGTACCCCTCACTCCTTCTAGGGTGTCATTTCAATTGCACCGATAGCTGGTGATTTCAGGGTTAACCTCGTTCATGAATATCAAGTGTCATCATTAATACGAAAACTGACATAATACAAAACATCCAACTAATCCCAGTTCGTAACCAAATTCGACCAAAAATGACACAGGCCGGGAGCTGGTCGATTTAGAAAAAATTAAAAGCACTTAACATCACAGAAGATTGATGACTAGGTCGATCTGGCTATGTTTCGTAACTTAATAACAAATAAAACCATAGCAATAGCAAATAACTAGCGCAACTGTTACATGACAAAAAAAAACAGACAACGAACTCCCAGTACTCAGTATATAGGAAATAACGGACTGCAAAAAAGGATTTTACCACCTTGTACTACAGACTCAGAACCTGCCACCTGAACTACAGAATATATAATACATAATAAACATGTATATATACATAATAAAATTATTGTAATTATATTCATAACTAAATTGCCAATGAGAATATCAAATATTTTAATTATAAATTATTGCTGTCTTGTAATTGGTACTGAGTAAAGTAAAGCACACATATTGAAATATTCCTAATATTTTACTAACTAATACCGTACATTACGTAACTAATACCGACGTCAGGATATAGGTGTGTTCTTTCACTCTCCTTCGGACACATCTATTTTGAGATCAAGCACACATCATCCGGCCGTTAAATTGAAACGGGCAGTATGTAAAAAAACGCACTGGGGGCATACAATTATAACACTCACTTTTAAATGTGACCACAAAACAATGCCAAAGTCCCCAGTAAATGCAAACTGTTTCTAAGTTGAATTTGAGAGAGAAATTCTCAATTGATGAATTTTGTCAGATAATTTGAAGCGCCAACCGAGCTTAAGGCCGCTACCTGAGCTTGGGATTCTCCCGCGTGGGGGCGCGTGTTACGCTCATGGCGAGGAGTCTGCGCCCCTAATGCTACGGTTCCGCGACCTCCCTTGCCCTTCTGTTTCGACCCGGCGCTGCGACAGCCTGCTCACAAACTGCCTGAAGAGGCGTGCGCAAAATGGTCCATGCGAGAGGCTGAACGGGCAGGTCGCCACCCCGCTTCGTCCCTCCCCGTCACCCCGCGCAAAACCTACGCCTCACCCCGCCGCACAACGCCCCGCTCCGTTCCACTCCGCCTCGCTCCGCCCCACCCTCCCGCTCCGCCCCACCCTCCCCTCCGCCCCACCCTCCCCTCCGCCCCACCCTCCCCTGCCCGCCCTGCCCGCCCAGCCCCCCGCCTCCCAGCCCTCCCAGCCCACCCTGCCCAGCCCAACCCCGCCCAGCCCAACCCTGCCCAACCCAACCCTGCCCAACCCAACCCCGCCCAGCCCAACCCCGCCCAGCCCAACCCCGCCCAGCCCAACCGGCCCGCCCAGCCCAGCCCCGCCCAGCCCAGCCCAGCCCCGCCCGCCCAGCCCAGCCCAGCCCAGCCCAGCCCAGCCCCGCGCAGCCCAGCCCAGCCCGCCAGCCCAGCCCCGCCCGCCCGCCCAGCCCAGCCCCGCCCAGCCCCGCCCGCCCCGCCCCCCCCGCCCGCCCCGCCCAGCCCCGCCCAGCCCCCCCAGCCCCGCCCCGCAGCCCGCCCAGCCCCGCCCAGCCCCGCCCAGCCCCGCCCAGCCCCGCCCAGCCCCGCCCAGCCCCGCCCAGCCCCGCCCAGCCCCGCCCAGCCCGCCCAGCCCTGCCCCGCCCCGCCCCGCCCCGCCCCGCCCCGCCCCGCCCCGGCCGCCCCGGGGTCCGCTCCTCCCACTTCCCTCCCAGCCCACGCTGCCGTCGTCGCATTGTCCTTGAGCGGCGGCCACCCCGCCCCGCCGCCCTGCTGTGCCCCTCGCCCGGCCAGCCCCAGCGGCGCTGAAGAGCAGCGGCCGCGGTTTTAATTTCCCTGCTCGAGTGGCGCGCGACGCCATCTTGCGGCGGATGTTCCGCGGACAAAGCGGCTTACTCGCCGGTCGCCGCGCCACCCCCGGCCCTGTCCCCGCTCCTGCCCCCCCCCCCAGGAGAGGGCAGGAGATGCGAGGCGGAGGGAGGGTAGGCCGGGCTTCCGTGAATCGGCGCAGATGTTGAGGAGGTCGTTTGTAAAACCCCGGTGGCTGAGCCGCCAGCTCTTGGCAGTGGTTCTAATCCGGTCATTGCAAGCGAAAATCTTAGTATGCGAAACAAGTTTGGGGAAACTCTCAGCATTCTTCCGATTCCATTGCTTTATTTAATTTCATTCATCATAAGCATCCCAATTGTTCCCGTGTGTACGCAGAAACACTCTAGGCGAGGAGTCATTACGAAGAAAAAACCTTTTGTTCTGGATATTAAATATATTATTTTCTCAATGGTCTCAATTAACATTCATTCATCTGATTATTTTAATGTATAACTCACAAAATTCTGAAGTATTTTTGCAATGATATCCTTGGGTTCAAATTGTGAGATCAGTAATCAAACATAAAATTTATTTAAAATGTTTAACTATTTTCTCTGACGCTAGTAGTTTGTTCCTTAAATTGCAGACGAGAATTCGCAGATGACACATTAGTAGCGTTACTGCAGCTAATTACTTTCTCACATTATTTGGTACTGTTACGTAATATAATATTGCAATATCTGCAATACTAATACTTCAGCCATTACTTGAAAAAGTCAAAAAACAATTCAGCAGAAGTGCCTGCGGTGCGAACCTGCAATTATTTTGACAGCTAGG
Organism: Teleogryllus oceanicus; assembly: GCA_964035755.1. Taxonomy (NCBI): domain Eukaryota; kingdom Metazoa; phylum Arthropoda; class Insecta; order Orthoptera; family Gryllidae; genus Teleogryllus; species Teleogryllus oceanicus. The sequence goes on along the minus strand of CAXIVR010000004.1, from coordinate 107,090,043 downwards.
AAAGGTAATTTCTTACTTCTAAGAAACCAATAAATCAGACGGGAAATCACGACTGTTGCTGTTAGAGCAGGACAAAACTCATTCTATTATTTTCCTTATCTGCTTGTGAAATCTATGCGTTGCGGTGTCTGTCAAGACTCGGAACCGCTCATCCTCGGCAGTATCAGCATAGGGGAAAGCTGTCTTTCCTCTTCTGTATCGGCGGAGGGTGCTCTGTGCGCAGTTTCTTGATAATTTCGGCATGTTTCGCATGTGATAAACATCGTTTGCTCTCTTACGAAGAAGTGAGTAATTTAAGATGTAATTTTAATTAATTTTGATGATAAACTAATTGTGTTACATCACATACTTTCTCGCATTATCTGTGATGGCAACTAAAAATTACACGAAATACACTCCCATTTTGAAATAATTTTATATTACTTATTTAACGATTTTTTTCAAGAAAAGATTTGTTTCGTTATTACAAATGTAGGAACACGCCAAAAAAATTAAACTTTTGCAAATAATTATTTTTGAAAATATAGTGTTCAATGACTTGTACGATTTTTATAAACCTACTTTGCTCTACTCACGAAAACATTTGAAGGAAAAACTGAAGTCTTTTTTGATAAAATATTGTTTACGTATTTTTTAAATGTCTATTTCAGGCGAAAAAAATTGAAAGCTAATAAGTAATACATTAACTTTTTTACGTGACCTGATTTAAACATCCAATTTTGAAGAATAAATTTCATTGAGGAATAAACATTCTATCGATTTTGTAGTTGTTTACGTCGAAAATTTTTCTAAGTTTTGCAAGTTTCGAAAATTCAAAAAATTCAAGGAAAAGGTCATCTGTGCTATTTTTTATAGCGAACTTCGTTCGATTTGTCATGAAATAATTGAAGCCATTTTTGAGAAATTTTTGAAAATTTGGCTTCATGTTAAAATTTTTTTTATATTTAATTTAGAAAATTTTGAACGGTTTACACGCTGGCGATGTGGATAGAGGGACAGAAAGGCGTTTTGCTCTAAATCAATTTATCTTTATTAAGGATCCATAAAACGTGGATTCTGACTACCCAACGTAAATAATTTATTACATACTTTTGAAAGAATTATCCAAGTTTGCAGAAATAGGAATTCGCAAAATGAGTTTTCTTTCGAAAAATTCGCCAATTTTCGTTTCAGTTGTGCAGTTCTTTCTCTTTACTACGTAAGTCGTAGTAGTCAAGAAAGTAAAATTGAAGATATGAGATACATGTGTTTTCGTTGCGAACGGAAGTGCAGTATACTGAAAAGTTTTGTAGAATTACAGTGTATAAAATTATTACAAATTTCTAAATAGGATTGCTTTTTGCATTATACCATCGAATTTTATTCAATTTTAGTACTACGACAGCATTCTATACTATTTTGTGCTTACACCCTTCTTTAAAAGTGGAATAAATAATGCGTTAAAATATTTAATAGAAACGCTTGTGCAATAAAAAGTGTCGAAGGATTCGGTGACTTCTCCCACAATCGTTAGTCATCGTTGCCTATTTGCCCACTGACTTGGAGGGCATACCCGATATCAGTCAGTTTCGATATTGTTTCTTCTCGATAATGACAGTGCCGAAACTAGCATTCTCGGACATGGCGGACTGGACATGTTCTCGTCGCCGTGATCGGAACGGATCTCCGGAACTTGGATGCCTGTCTTTCTGTTCGGCTTAGTTGCAATATTTTCAGCACATAGTAAAGATGACGATTATAATTTCACGGAAGCTTTTCTTCTTCGAAATGACCTTCCAATTTTTGAATTATTATTACGGACGGACATTTTGCCATCGGTCAATATTTCGCTCAGCCAATGAAGGACTCACAAAATGTGGATTCTGGATACAAAAAGCGTTAGAGGAAGTATTTTACCACAAATAGTAGGACCACCAGCCTGGGTAGACTCGTGCGACTCACATTCATGTTCGTGAATCTATTTAAATTCGCGCCTCTGATTAATAAGAGCGGGTTACCGAACGTCCTGAACCTAGAGACGATGAGAGGGGAGGATGACTGGCCACGCAGCATGTACTAGAAAAAAGTGGAAGTCTAGGTTTCATTGTATATTAACAGAACATTATGTAGATTAGTAAATTCAAAGGTGGTGAATCATTTGTTGAAACTGTGAAAGATTTTTAATATTGTGAGTATCTAAATTTCAACTGTGTCAAATACTCTGAATTTGAACAAGAACATTAATTTGAGCAATCATTCTTTGGATGGAGGTCGGCTGTTAAGACAATAAAAGTAAGTAGAAATTTTCATGACATTGAAATGGAAATGATTAGTGTGAGATTGAATTGTTGAAAAAATGGTTTGTGATCAGATGTAATTTTGTATTTACGGGTCATACCTAAAGTAAGCCTATGTCAGTGAAAAACGTTTGGTAGAATGATGCACCCTAGGAAAGGGAACGATATACAAATTGTAAAATTTAATTATAACCAGTAAAACTCTTAGAATGTTACTGAGCACGAATGTGCTGATTAACTGAATAAATGTCGTATGAATTGTTGGATATTGTGTTTTTTGTTGTGTTCAATGTTATTCTTACTTCTACAAATATGTTACTTACTTATACAATGTTATTCTTACAAATATTCTTCAGAAATTCCATGTGTCCAATTTTTATAAACGAGTAACGATACCCCTTACACTGGATCCACAAGGAAACCTGTAATTTTAGGGTTGCAGAATTGACGAGCAGTCAAGATAGATTTACCTGTAACTTCTACTCAGTTAATGAACAATTGCCAGTGTCGAGTGAAGGGAATATGGACAATTTATCCTCCCCCTCCCGCTGTTTGGCGGAAGAAAAACTGAATGGAAAAGATTGCAATAGGAACAAAATTTATCCCCTTTTTCGGTATCAGGGCCCCACAAAAGGAGTATTTCTGTCAGGAAATCTCCGGGTTTGCTGCAGCATTATAATACTTTCTCTAAACTACGTAGGAAGTATGCGGGAAAGTAAAATTATCTATAATTTTGGACAGCATCGCGCTAAATTCAGTAAATTCTTACCGGTCGTGATCACTAACAATAATTACAACAAAAGGAAATTTATGTTTTTCTATTTTTCTGACAATTGTCTACACCTATTTCATCTCGCAGAAAAAGAAATTATCTGAGTATTTTCTTGAAAGTTGTCTTCCAGGTGTTCTTTTATATCTATAATACGCAAGGTGCATTGCCGCGTATATTTTGCCATCTCGTGTATAATGTCACTATTGTATATGTTGTAATTGATTACTATTGCATGGAAATGCATAAGGGGAGTGCATTTTCAATTGATTAGAAATTGAAAACGTAACATAAAATTTCGGAATATGGAATGCCAGCCTAAAAGAAAAGTGATATTCTGAAACTGAGCAAATAAAATGGTTTCTTTTATTAAATTTACAAATAAAAATTAATTAAAAATTTATTGTTGTTGACCAAACGACAGACTGATGCTGTATTGAGAAGAAACTATAAAGAAGGAAGATTTGTCTTTTCTTGTGAGTAGTCGTAATTTTTAATGCATTTATAAAAACGCGATACATTATTCTGGAATAGTTAATATTTTGATTCTTCGGAAAGAAAATGTAATGTATAACCTTCTTAATGGGATAATGCAGTTATATTGATTTCATTTCACAACAGGATGTATCTTTCTTTTTTGTATCATAGCCCCGGAAAAAGCGTTATTCCACGTTTTTCTTTCAAAACATCGCAGTTTTTGGACGCGACATTAAATATTTTCTCTATACTACGTATGTAGTGTGCGTTAAAATAGGACACATTTATATTATTGAGAAACAACAAAAATTTATTATCATTGCGAAAATACGAAAAAATATCGCTCTGCTGAGCAAGTGGACATCGTATACACCGTCGACCTGACGAAGGATTTTCATGAGTTTGGACGTTGAGCCGGGCGAAGCGTCCGTGGCTGGTGTGGAGCGTGAAGGCGTCGCTGCGAGGGGCCGGTGCGGGCGGGGCCGGCGCACAGCCGGGGAGCACCAAGGCAGCGCCCGCCAGCGTCAAATTTTCTATAATCACTTTTGTGCTTAATACAAAACCACAATATGGCGCCGAAAGAGGACGACGTCGGGGGCGCGGGGGCGGAATCCGGGCGAGCAGCGGCCGGCAGGGGGGAAGGGGGGCGGAGCTGGGGTGGGCGGGGCGCGCGAGGGACGCGGCAGCGGTGGCGGCTGGGACATTTTGAAAGCCGATTAAAACTCTGCCTGTGATCACACGATAACCGGCGATGCCGTTGTTGTTGGTTTGCAAATCACGGCGGTGCTTCTGTTTTTTCTGCGCGCCGGTCAACAAAAGCGGAGCGAGCGGCGCGCGTCCGTTCGTCCGAACGCCCCCCTCCCGGCCCCTCACAGCCTCCTCCTCCACCCCTGTCCCTGACCCCCTCCCCCGCTCACAGAGGGGGGCCTTGGAGCAGCGGCGCAAAAGAGCGAATCACTATGGTAACAGCGCACCAGGGATAATGCTGTTGGCGCATTTCAAATTTCAAAGGAAAAGGAAGCTGAATTCTTTTAGGATATTATCTGTCTCAAAGCATGTTATTTCAGGACGTTCTACTAGTTGAAATCAGAATCCTTGTTTGAATATACGACTTTCCTGGTAAATATTAAAATTTGCATTACGATAATTATCAATACTACGTTTAAGAAAGCAGTCGAAATTATTCATTATAAAACCTGAGAAACGGTAGCATTTATGATGGTTTCATGAGTGTGCGTTAACACTGGTGTATATTAATATTTATACCAATAAATGTGACAATAGAAATAAAACTGACTGTCGGTAAATAAATAAATCCTGTACCATTCTCTTAATAATGTATATTAATATCTTTCTTATTAAAGGAACCAATATAGTTCATTTAAATTGGACATGTAATGACTCAAGAATGATGAAACTATCACAATTTTAGGGTCTGAGACTGAAATTGTTATTTCAGGGTAGTTCTGTATGAAATGTCTATCTCAGTACCAATTGCAGATAGATGTAAGTAGCTACTTCTGAATTAATTTTAGACATTCATCAAGTGTAATGGACGAGTCGGGTCGTATGTTGGTAGTTCTGTCAAGCTCCGTATAATTTTGTTTTATAATTATTTTTCTCCGGTATGAAATTCCTAGATTTTTATTAAAGAAAATAATTAATAGGATGTGTAAATTAATTATATTTTATATTTAGCATTAAATTATAATCCTAAAGGAATATCATTCTTCGCACAACTTAAAATATTTCATACATATTTTTCTACATATGTGAATGTTTTGAATATCATGTTTATTTCTGAGCACAGGCGAGGAAGACGCTTTTGTCATTGTTTATCGTATTTCCTGTCTAGGTGAACACGTTTGTTTGCCTTTTAATAATCCTTGTGGATTTAAAATGTGTATTAAATTATTCGACGAATTGTGTGTGTGTGTATGTGTGTGTGCATGTGTGTGTGTATGTATGTATGTATGTATGTATGTAGGGATAGGGGTATATTGATGAACGATTGATGGGACGATGATCATAAGAGACACACGGATAATAAGAGACATCAATCTCGCTTTGAACGTATAGTGAAAGTATCTTTGTATTTTGTTATGTAACTGCATTTCGTGATGGCGGTGATTATCAATTGTTTAGGGGCAAGGAAATTGTTTCTGACCTGGTAAGGTTTTGATCGGATTTGCTGTACAAAAAAACGGCAAATTCAAAATTTCTTTCTTGATACTTGACTATTGTTGAGTACGTTAATAATTGTTGAACTTAATATATTGTTTTTTAAACGAATTGAATTGTTTATTAAAATTGTAACTGAAGCCTTTCAAATGAAGTTGAAACCCGAAATTGCGAAAATGAACTCTTTTTAGATTTAGAGAAATTAATATTTCTTTCTTTTGTGAAATTTTAAAAAATATACCCTTAAAGTTTTTAAAAAAAAATTTTTTGTTGCGATATCTTATGTTGCACAAAATATTACCAGCTATATGCGGAATGTCTAGAAACTGATTAGACCATTTCTTTTTATATGAAGCCTTTCAATATTCCAAAGCTTTCAACCATGGCTTAATTTTTTTCAAATTTATAGTATTGGAGCTGGCATGTAAGTAGTGGACTGTATGGGCGATTGCCCCATCCTGAATTCCATCTCAACACTTACCTGCAATAGCTTCGAAGGACCAGTGTATTTATTGGGGGCAAAATCACACGCCGTTGGTTTCTGCGGTGAATTACTATTACAGGGTACTGGCTATTATTCAGGTGATTAAATAAACGTGATTTGAAATAGAATGTATAATTTAATTAAATGAACATTACATAAAACTGATTACGTTCTCTAATGAGAATAATTCAATGATTTACAAGAATACTGTAGGTGTTTTATGGGATTGATACAGTTGAAACAAATGATGGCTGAATTAAAAATTAATGAGGGAATACACAACACTGAGAGAAAATAAAGATACAATGCCACACTTTCTTAGAGCTGAAGTAAAACATAATGTTGAACATACAATGCACTTAATCTGAGTGCTTATAGCGTGCAGAGAACGCCACTGTTCGGCCGCTGCTTGTGTGTCAGATGGCCGGGTTCACGGCGATGACCCACTGAGTTGAGCCTACGCCTGGAAGCGCTGAGCGGCGCGACAGACAGCACATGGTGAAGAGAATTGTCGTCGCCTTATGCGCGGAGCATGACTAATGATGCGCTGATAGATTTAACACATACTTAATCAACGCCCTAATTGGCAGTTTTATGCACGCACGCGCTAGTGTATGAACTATATTGTTATGGTTTGAAATAGTCATGCAATATAACATTGTACTGTTAGCACAAGCACAGTTTCAGAAGCGAAGTGACATGCATTTAGTAACAAAGATTTCTCACTAATTCACTAGTAGTAAATAATACAGTCAGCATTTATGTGCACAAGGAGGGCACTGCGTGGAACTAATTCGTTCATAGTTCACAGTCAGTTATAGTTAATAATGTAATATGTAGCTGTGAGTATACAACGTATCGCGATTAAAGTGAATCTGTACTTTATGCGTGCGCTACGGACAATTTTAAGGTAACTGTCATGAATTATGCCGAAATACGGAGAGGCACAACATAGCGCCCGATTGAAGTGCGAGCTAGTAGCAGATTGAATCAGTTTCTTCGCGTCGCTACTGACTCAAGGCAGCGTTCGCAGCGGATTTGAGTTTCAATCAGTCAGAGCTAGCTTAACATGGTGTAATTGAAGGTAATTTATAGTAATTAGAGCAATTTACATAATTGTGTAGTTTGTGTGATTTAAAAATTATAAATTTACATGTACTTTACGAGGCAAATATCTTAAATAACTTAAATAGTGTCATTATTCCAAGAAAGCGTCGCATGATGCAGCGACTGATTAGTCGTGGGCGCTACTAAGAATTTTGAACTGGCTGCAACGTGCGAGCAATTCCGAGAAAGCGTCGCAAGATGCCGCAGTGCAGATGTGAGGTTGTAGACGGTCGTTGAGATTGCACAATTTGCTCTGTGTCGGAATACAGAGCACAATACAATAGAATACAATTAAACAATTATTAGTTCGAGACTTGTCGCTGTGCTATGTCAAGGCGTGCGTATAAACATTATGCATAATGTTTTAAAATAATATTATTTATTAAAGATGCTTGTTCCAACACATAGTGACCAGGAAAATAAACTTCCACGCATTTTTTTATTCTCTAAACCTAGGCAAACATTTCTCGAATCTTGATTGGTTTTAATGAAATTTAGAAGGAAAACAACATCTTTAGTGTTAGGTGGGCACAATGACCCACTCAAAATAGATGTCTGGTTTCATTGCTTTTAATTTTCAAAAAATATATGTAATAGTCAAAAAGTTGCTTCATCTAGATCACAGAGTTTTGTTTTTACGTGAGGTATAAGGACGGTAGATACAAATAAATAACTTCGGATGTTCATATGAGACTTTAGGAAAACTGAATCAACAAAATATGATTAATAAACATTCAAGTTGACACTGCGCAAATGCTAAAAAATGACATTTTTTGTTTACTTACCTATAATACTTACCTATACTAACCTGAGCTTTGTAAAATTTCTTCGTTACATGCTGCCTATTTCGTTGAAGTGGTCTACTTCTTTCTTGTAGTTTCTCGGTGATGTTCAAATCAATCTGCTAGTTCTTTCCATGCAAATTCCATTAATTCAGGTCAGGAGGTTTTAACTAATTGAACACAACACTACGTTTTCACACACACACACAAACTAACACTCACACGCGCGCGCGCGCGCAGACACAATTTTATTTCTGATTGATATTTATGATAAGAAAATCAACTCCGCTAATAAGAAAGTTCGCAAAATATATTAAATTAAATACCAATTCTTGATTTTAAAAGACAATTTTCTATGTTTACTCAGGAACACTGTTTGGGGCCACGGGTAAGCTCCCAGCCCCTCCCGTTAAATTTACACCGCACTCACCTGTGACGGCAGCCCAGAACTTGGCGGGGTGCTTCGCTGGTGAGGTATTAGGATCGTGTGTCTGAGATGGACAGTGTCATCAAGTTCCCATCAATCTGCCTCACATGATTGTTCAGTATCAGACACATCCCATTTTAAAGTTTGCTTTATAGCTGTTGGGAAAGATCCGGGCAAACAAACCTAGTCAGGAGTTCTATCAAATTTTTCAATAAAACATTTGAACTTGGTCTAAAGAAAAGAGATAGAGATGCAAATGTAAATTTGGCTTGACGTTAATGTGCCTTGTTTGAATATGAGATTTTTGTTATCAGCTTTTTTACGATGTTCAATTTTTACCATTCGTGAAAGAATAAGAATTTTTTGGGAAATCACCATCTCCACCCATCGATAATAATTGACCAGGCACTATATGGCCTCGTTCAGTTCGTCGTTACCCCTGCGTCAGTTGTCCTTCTGAGCTCCTTCTGAGTTGAGTTGGAGTCATCCGTGGCGATCACATGCTTGGTTAAAAGTTAGTTACCCTGAGCCGGAGACGATTTCTGACAGTGTGAACCGCCCAGTTGCTCTCAAGATGTCATCTATCAGCTTGAAATGGGTGTCGTGAGGGATCTCTTACTGGCAAGATTCTGCCAGAATAATGATGTCAAATGTATTTAAACTATAATACCGTGTTATATTCTTCGTGTAATGAATATAAGAGTGACAAAAATTGATACTTTTGGGCGTATAAAGCTATATTTTTTTAATTAAAGAATGTTTGAAATAAAATTCTGTATTGTTGATAGTAGATGAACTGTATTGAAAGGATCACGAAGTCGATGTTTATGTTAAATGGTCAATCAACATTAAGGGTTTAAACCCGTAATATCGCTGATTTTCTTAATTAGAGATTAGAGAAAGAGTGGGAGCGGGAGGGGGAGAGGAATAAGAAAAACGTGTGGCTGCGTAAGAGGGAGAGCTTTATTGTTTCCACCGCGAGCGCAGCGTCTGCAGGACAGCGTCTGCGCCCGTACGTATACAGGCTGTGTGAGACTGAGTGCGAGTAAACGCAACATCCACAAGTTATAAACAGAGAACAAAGAAACAGTAACGTAAAGCTAGACTTTGTACATTTTATGCAACATCACTGTACAATATACAACCATAAACTTTATTTATTATCTTATTTCTTACATGAATAAGTATACGTCTTAGCCAGTGGCAGGTCCTTCAGGACACTCGTCGTCGGCACATTCAGGACAAAATACGCAAAGAGCTTGCACAACTGATGGGGCGCGGCGAAAACATGGAATATCGATGATTCTATGGAAGAAGCAACAATAAATAGGTGCTATTGTAATAACTTCGTTCGGGCATTCTTAATTTAATCATCCATCGACTACGGGCCAGGATTAAGAAATTACGAGTACATTGCATTATTTGTAATTGCTTCGATTTACACCAGATTTGCGGGCATGGTGAGTACAGTTGAAAATTTTGATTATATTGTTTAAATTCACAAAATAATTTATCGGTTAGGGTTTGTATTGTACATCCATGTACCATCTAATTTTGCCAACTCAAAGAACGGCGGAATTGTTAGAAAATATTGATTCTTTTCGAGGGAAAACGCGAAAGAGTTCCAGTGTCGATCTATTGCGTCCGAACGAAGTTCTTACGAATAAACGCGTACTGGCAGACGTAGAACTCAGCATTCTGTTTAGCAAATGCATCGAAGGGGAAGGAAACATCGAAAGACAGGTCCGCGCGGCAATACCATCGCAGCTCAAGGAACACGAACCACCGACTACCAAGAAGGAAGAAACGAACGCTGAACGCCAAACATTGAACAGGAATCGTACATTGAGAACATGAACGTATTTGAGATATACTGTTTTGGACGCACCGAACTGCGTGGGGTGGGCTGGGCTGCGGGATAGCCGCGGGGGTACAAAGCGGCCAATTATTGTTGGGGAAGCGGGAGGAGGGGAAACACATGGCTGTGTTTGCAACCATAGTTCGTCGGAAGCAATTGTGTAGCGTTAATCCAAATAAACAGGATTCTCCAAAAAGGTTTGTTGTGGCCTTTACATAGCAGTTGCACAAGACGCAACTCACAAATCGCTCATTCGTGTATAGCTGTCTCTCGTTGGTATTTATTCTCCTGTCTGCATTAAATTCGCTTATTTGACTGACAGATTTGTTTAAAGATACTTGACTGACAAATTTGTTTGGATATAGAGGAAGCTCGGGGACCGACAGCTAGTCTTAAATACTCTTAATGAAACTTTTGATATTTTTACTGTCATCGAAAACTGATTTTTTTAAAGAAAATATCCAATGATTTAATGCTTAAGGTTAAATGTAATTTCAGTAATGTTTTTCAGGTATCAATGAACGCAAAATATATGACTTAAAATATTTAGTGTGAGTTTGAAACGTGTGATTTTCAGCCGCAGTAAAACAAGGAAAAATATAAATTAACTGAAACATGAATAATCTGCTTACTTCTCTAAGAAACCATATGCAACGTTATCAAAGTTGATGTGGCCAAAATTCTCGAACATTTTTGTATTGCGTAGTATATACTATTTACTAACATAAACACATCTTGCGTTTCTTAACAAATTCTTGCCATGTTAAATTCATTGAATATGCTCTTTTAGGCATATTGACATAAAAATAACTTGTTACACTAAATTATCACATTATATTTCTTCCTTTCTGAGACTGTTCCAAACTACTTTTGAATACTATGCGAAAGAATTGATTTTCATTTAATGCAGATATTTAAAGTATATATTGTTATTACTAAGTACATATGAGGTCTATTAATGAAGAGATAAAAGCATAGAAGTATACAGTTCAGAACATGTCTAATATTAATATTACAATTATTTGAAAGCAAGTTTATAATACCTTTTTACAACTATATAAGGAAAAATTAAAAAAAAAAATTATGAATAACTTTATAATACATTTAAGCGTTTTAATCCAGGTGAAATTCCAGAATTACACATTGCACTTCCTTATTCACAGTAAAACAGAAGGCTTTGCCTTGACAGTTCACATTTTAGCGTCAGTGATTTGTGACGTCTTATTGGTATCAATGTTTATGTTGAAAGTGAATTAAGGAGATACGTCATATCCTTTCCTAACATCCACTAAGACTATTTTATGGCTCTTAGAGCACATGTAAACATCTCATTTTCTTTCACTTCGTTCCATTGTAGAGTAAAAATGTCCAAATTTAACAAGAAATAGTGACAAAATGCATCAAAAGATACAATAACATTCAGGAGGCAGATATCGCAGCAAGTGATGATGCAGATCACATTGAGCACAAAGATGACCTGCGTAAAGCGTTCATTCACTTTCATCACTCTCTCGGATCCAGTATTTTAAGAGTATCAACATTTTATTCAGAAGAAAATAAGAACAAAAAAGGACAGAAAAGAAATATGCTTAATCTATTTGTTAGTTCTGCTTTGTGCTCTGAAGAAAAGAACTCGTAGATTCGTTGTCCCGTCTTCAGCGATTTGATCGCAGACGTGGAAAAGTTCTCTAATGTCAAGTACGTAGCAAAGAAGGGGAGTTGAAAATTATATTTCCAATATATCAGATACAGTATTAAAAATATTTTAATTCGTCAACTACGAATCGATGCAAAGCAGAACTAATGCCAGTGAGCACGACGAGTCGTGATTGTGCAACGAGTGAACTGACGAAGATTGTTGCTGGTGTGTGGCGGCGTCCGCTCAGAGGCGATAGGCGTCTGCGGGCGCCGCGAAGGGCCTTCACAGGGGCCTGCCGGCGGCCGCCGCCGCCGCCGCTGCCGCCGCCGCCTCCGCCTCGGCCGCCGCCGCCGCGGCCGCCGCCTGCAGATGCAGCGGGGCGAGCAGCGCCAGCGGGCCTTGTCGTCGGGCGGCGGCGAGGCGGCGGCGGAGGCGGCGGCGGAGAGGCGGCGAGGCGGGGTGGCCGGGTGGCGGGGGTGGCGGGCGTGGCGGGGGTGGCGGGGCGTGGGCCCGAGCGCCGCCGGGGCCCGCCTTCGTGCTTCACGTAGTCCACCACCAGCTCCAGGCCGATGAGCGCGCGCAGGTCCTGCAGCGCGGCTTGGCGCCGTCGGACCCGTCGCCCGCGCCGCCGTCCTCCGCGCCGGAGCCCGCGGCGGCGCTGGACGAGCCGGCGGACGCGGGCGCTCGTCGCCCGCCAGCGACGGGCAGCCGCCCCGCCGCCTCCCACGCTGCCCGGCCGCACCTCCTGGTAGATGCGCGCCAAGTTCTGCAGCACGTAGTGCGTGCTGGTGGGGCCGCGCTGCGGCGGGCGCGCGTTCGCCGCCGCCGCCGCAGGAGCCCCGGGCCGGCGCGCGGCTGCGGCACGCTGAAGGCCGAGCAGTGCTTGGTGTGCTTGACGAGGAGGGCGCGCCGGCGGCGGCCGATGCGCCTGCGGAGGGCGGGCGGGAGCCGGAGCCCGAGCCGGGCCCCGGGCCGCCCAGCGCCGCCTTGTCGTCTAGCGCGCCCACCGCACCCGCCCCGCCCGCGCCCTCGGGCCCGCCCTCTTTGCCCAGCTTGCGGTCCCAGATGTGGCCCGACACGCGCAGGTCGATGAAGAAGTGCAGCGGGTCTATGGCGTAGGGCGGCTGCGGCGGCAACGGGTACAGCGGTGGATACCACAGCGGCGGTGGCGGGGGCGGAAGGAGCAGGTCCGGAGGCAGGCCGGGGGCGGAGCCGTCAGCGCCGGGCAGCAGGCCGCAGGGGGGCAGAAGGAGCGGTGGCGGCGGCACGGGGCCCAGCGGGCCGGGCCCGGGGCCGGCGCCGGAGCCCGGGGAGGCGGCGGGCGGCGGCAGCTTCTCGTCCTGGGCGGCGGGTCCGGCGGACGGCGGGCGCGTGCCTCCGCCCCCGCCACCGCCGCCGCCGCCGCCTCGCTCGTGGCGCGAGGTAGTGGTGAGCTCGAGCGGCTTGTCGAGCATGGGCGGCGGCGCGGGCGCGTGCGCGAGGGCGGCCGGGCGGCGGCGGCACGGGGCCCATGGGCGGCTGCTTGCAGAGCAGCGCGGCGGCCGAGGCGGCCGCGGCGGCGGCGCGGTCGGCGCTCAGGTCGCGCCAGGCGCGCTTGCGCGAGCGGCGGTGCGAAGGCGCGTGGGCGGCGTGGGCGCGGTGGGCGTGCGGGGGCGGCACGGGCGACATGGGCGGCAGGCCGGCGCCCAGGCTGCCGGGCGGTAGGCCTCCGGGCCGCCGCCCGCCGCGCCCGGCCCGGCCGCCCGGCCCGCCCCGGCCCGCCGCCCGGCTCCGCCTTCGCCTGCACGAACGAGCGCAGCATCTCGCTGAAGAAGAAGCTGTGCGGCACCAGCGGCATGTTGTAGAGGTAGGGCGGCGTGGCGGCCAGCAGGCGCGACACCAGGTCGCCGTTGCGGTAGTCGAGCGGCGACTGCGGGAGGCGCGGCTTGGGCGGCGCGGGCCCCGGCGCGGGCGCCAGCCCCTCGGGCACCGCGCCCACGTCCCCGCCCGCCGAGCTCATGGCCCCCTGCAACACGCACCACCCACGTTCACTCGCTGGCCACGTACATACACGGCACACGACCGCTTAATCTACAAGAAGAATTCTCATGCAATCTCCAAAGACAATCACACTGAATGGAAAAGGGCTCAAACCCCAGGACAAAGCCCAAGGCGCTTAAGGCTAAATGTACCGACACTAGTTCAATTTGTCGCCACCACGTGGCAGCACCAAAATAAGCAAAATTTTCTAGACTGATAACGTCTGAACAAATTGTCCGATTTTCAATCTGTAAACGGCATTGAACTCCTTTTTAAAATAGAATTCACGCTACGATGCCTTTTGTTAAAAAAATATTTCCAAAAAAAAATTTAAAATGATTTATCATAGTTCCGGGAAGAAATTAAAAAATGTGGGCTTATAGCGCGATGACGACGTGCTTCCTGAATCCAACGCCGTGTCAATCATGCAAATCGGATGAATAGAAGCGGCGTAAAGTGAAATTTCGGAAAAAATACCTGACCCTCCCCCCTCCCTTCTCGCTTCACGCAGTTGCGTCACTCGACCCTTTTTTGGGGACTGACCAGTGCCATATCGGATTTGGAAATCCCGGAACCCCTCCCCCACGGCCACTTTAGCCTAGCCCTTCGCGGCGGGCGCTGAAAGAACGCCCGCCCGGTGCCTAGAGGTTCTCACAGAGTAACAACCTGCTCCATGGTTTCACGATGGGCAAACTGAATCAGACCTGTAGAGAGATTTCAATATTTTCACCGTGAAATATAAAGATGGAGTCTCACAATTGTTATAAATCTTGAAAACTCAGTCATCGAAGTGAAGATTCGAAGGATTATATAGTACGAGTAAATACACTTTACCTTCGATTCCTCTCCATTAGCCTTTTTTTTTATTATTATTATTATTATTATTATTATTATTATTATTATTATTATTATTATTGTTGTTGTTGTTGTTGTTGTTAATAATAATAATAATAATAATAATAATAATAATAATAATAAAAAAATCCTAATGTTTCGTTCTTTTCAAGTATTATATTTCTCTGCTAAGAAAGCAAAGGATAAAAGTCAGAGAACTCAGCAGGGTATTCCAGCGTAGACCAAGACAAGATAAAGAAAAGTTTCTTCAAGGAATATAGCACGTCATACGCAGTTTTTAACTGGTATTTTGACGTTAAATAAATAAATAAAAAAAAGAAAAATGCAAAGAAGTGGAAGAACATAACAACAAAAGGAGACCTAAAGAAATGTTCCGGGTCATTCGAAATATGACCAGGGAGTGTAAACTGGCAATGAGGAATAGGCAGGGACGGAAAAGGTAATAGATACCGGTAAAATACCGGTATTTTACATACCTTTTTCAAATACCTATGTTCTTTTATACCGGTAAAATACCTCTATAGGACGTCTATAATGGTATGTACGTCCATAAAGGTTATAAGGGTATTATGCCTGTATTTTCAATGAAAAACAATAGCTTCCTCCAAAAAATTTTTTTAAAACCATAAATGTCGACAAAAGTTATTTTTTAAAAAACTGCTCACCGCCCTCTTCCTACGCTTGGGCATATCGAATTGCCTATAATGAGCACGCAGCCCGCCGAAGAACGCGGCGAGATGTCTGCAGAGGTAAAAAAAGTCACGCTATCAGAACAGCCAGAGGTGCGACCCTGCTTCCAGCTCAGAAGGGTGACTTGAGAGCGTGCCCTGGCGGCACTGGGCTTGGATACAAAGGAGCGCCAAATGAGGAGCAAACATTCAAAACGTGACATGTCCACTTTACTCCTTTTCGTGAAAACGCAAAAATGTTACGTCATCAACATTATGCAGATGTGTTATTTGTACTTAATTCTGAATTATGTAATAATGATAGCTAAATATATTATTAATATAAAATTTAAATATTCTATGAACTTACATTTAAAGAAAACAACATTTATGTCAACTGGTAAAAAAGGAAGCCTGAACATCAACGTAGAAGTGATATACATGGCAGGCGAAGTTAAATACTTATGAATTACAATAACAAATTCTGGATATTGCACAGAAAAACTAAAGAGAGGAATAATTTTAGAAAAAGCAGCGGAAAGAAAATTACTCAAATTCATAAAATATGCAGGCATATCAAGTGATTGATTTCTAGAATTTTAGGTCCGGAACGCGCTCAAAATGATTTATTAATTTAATAGAAATAATTATATATTTATAATATAATGTAATAATTATCAGCGAGATAAAGGAACCCTGTTCCGTCGTGTTCCGTTGGAAATCAAACCTTGCGTAAGACCAAAATCCAAATAATCGAGAAAATGGTTTTCTAATCCTGTTGTGTGGGTGTAAAGCTAAACATTGAGATAGGCCGAAAAAAGAAAGATGCTTTTGAAGTATGGACACGGAAGAAAATATTAAACGTACAATGGGAGGGCAAAAGATAAATGCCGAAATTTTGAAAGAAAACAGACCTTTTCTAAAAGCCAAAGCCAAAAATGGAAAATAAAATATTTTGGACATACTATGAGTACAAAATCTCTAGAAAAGGATATTATGCTTGGAATGATAGGATGAAGCGGAAGAAAAGGTGTAAGTGGCACAATTGAATAACTAATACGCAATATCACAAGCAAAAGAAAAGAGGCAGTTCGGGTCCGAGTGAGCAATGAACAAATTGCTAGCATCCTATTGCTGTGTATATCCAGATAGGTCTAACAAGGGATGGCTTGCGATCTATGTTCTAATACTATTTTTC
The DNA here is from genome assembly GCA_964035755.1 of Teleogryllus oceanicus. Classification (NCBI taxonomy): domain Eukaryota; kingdom Metazoa; phylum Arthropoda; class Insecta; order Orthoptera; family Gryllidae; genus Teleogryllus; species Teleogryllus oceanicus. Next base: position 107,073,303 of record CAXIVR010000004.1, on the reverse strand, counting down.
TGCGCGTTGAGATCCTGCGAAGAATTGGGACTTGCAGATGAAAGGAGAGATGCTCACAGCCGCTGCTTGACCGGGACTGGAGCCGACAAATAGTCATCATCGCACTGAACAGTGTGTTTGATACCCGCAGTCTTTCATGCGTACATTCTGCCATTATTAGGAAGAACTCGCTGAATTATCGGCGCGTCCTCCCAGTTTCGTATAGCAAGAAAAGCGAAGGAATGATTCTCAAGTAATACGAATGCAAATATCAATGTTCAAAATTAAAACATCTTTCAAAAACCTGGTTTAGAAACATTGACCAAGTTCGTGCGGAAGATTTTGTTTTGACAGTGGCCGTGATTGTTAATTTATAATTACGATTTAGACAAAACGGCAAAAGAAAGTAAAAGAATAACAGCGAAACTAAGCCTAAAACTTTCGCCCAGGGTCATCTTATGGAGTCACAACTTCCTCAAATGGGTACAGGAAGGTGGGCGAGAGACCTTACACCAGAGTGCTTGCGTTGGCCGCCTCTCTGCGTACGGTAGGACATACGTAGGAAATGTCAGAAAAATGGGGTCATTTCTTGGGCTGAAGATAGTCTACTGGATGAGCATGTTACAATCACCGTTCGCTTTATTCGAACACATGTATTGACAGTGGTATAATGCAATATTATTTCATATTTTAACTTTTTATAAAATGGTGATTATCGGTTCTTTCACAACAACTCATCAAGCACATCGATAATAAACATCAGGTTTCATAAATGTTTCATTTTTTTACGGAATATGTTCATGTGTCTATATAAAATCTATGTTTTGAAAATATCAACATCAATGTTGCATCCCTATTCTCGACACCTAGATGTGGATCGCCGATTTAATACGTTTGCATTCTGATTCCCTAATATGAGGTTTATCAGTGACTGGTACGCTACGTTTTACTAGTAGTATATAAATCCTATAAATTTAATTGCTACCCGATTAAATGTTACTGCTAAGCGTGTACGATGTTTAGAAAAATGGTATCTTAATGTAGAAATGTAAAAGTTGCCGAATTAATAACTATATAACAAAACATAATTTATCCCCGTCATAGACGGATATTCCTCTTCTAGTGTGGTGTTCCTGTCTAAGGGTTAAAGTTGTATTGCTTTCATGACAATTTATTGCATTAAAAAAAATGGTATCTTTACGTAGTTTGAAAAATTTTAAAAAATTTGAAATATTTTTGAAAAACGGCATCGTATCGTAAATTATATTTTAAAAAGGAGTCCAATGCCTTACAGATCAAAAATCGTACAATTTGTTCAGACGTTATCGATCTAGTAAATTGCGTGTGATAGTGCTGCGATCTACTGATTTTTCCTATAAGTATTTTTGGTGCATTTAGCCTTAAGAAAATATGACTTCTTATCAAGGAATCAATAGAAGTCTTGAATATTGGAAAACCAAAGAATATATAATTTTGAACGTTTCTAGATATGTTACTCAATTTATAAAATGGGTATATTTATGAGAAACTGAATTTCTCAGACCAATTTTCGTTAGATGTGCAAAGCGGAGCACTTGATCTCAAATAATCTAGATTGGTGGAAAGTGACCGTCCGTCCACAAGCAAAGATTTTAACTGACCTCATAAAGAAATCTGAAGTATGGTGATTAAAAACAAGGGAGATTGGTGATAATTTGTCACGAATAATTGTGTCTTTATTTAAAATGTAGAAAAAATATCAGATGCAAAAGAATGCCGGTTGCGATCATCATGCAAAAAAGTAATACGCATTTTCACGTATGAAAAATATAACGAAGAGAAAGAACAGTTCTTCAGAACCGATTATCAAATTTCATTAATGACAGGAGCCAAGGAGTCTTGCACGTGAGGTATCAGTAATGAATACTTCATATGCGTACATGAAATGGGCATGAGGTGGATATGCGAATTTTATAACTAGGCTCCCATCTATGATATATAACAAAATAAGCACAGATGGTTTGTTCCATTTTAAAAACTATCGCCCCAAAACCGTATACATGCGCTATTACTGATCAGGGAATTACCCTTCAGTCCTGCATCAAACGGATTCAAGGCAAACAAAGTTCGCAAACTATGTTTTGAGGGGGGAAGGGAAGCAAACGCTGATGCAATTTGCAACATGCACCACACTCTGCAAGCTACTGTACGTGGTGTGTTATACGTTAACGATACGTTAAAAGCATTTAAATCTGGGTTTCCGTGTCACGTTCACGAGTTTTGTTTCTTCTGCCGCATCCTTTCGAATCTTCATTTACACCGCAGGCGATGTAACTCATCTGGGTTCCCTCTCTGGGTTCACGGGTGTTCAAAAGCGTGGAGAATCTCGAAATCCACGTAATCGTAAGCACAACGTTGATGGAATACAGCCAGAAATAATCTTCCACGATAAAATTAAAGTAACGATTTCATTTTCTGTGCAATTTAATCTCAACGCTCAGCAATTACAATGTTTACTCATGCACAATACCGGTCTATATGACGCACGGTTTGAGGCCTAGCTTTTGAGAGCCGGATTTCAGTTTGAAGCTATTTTATGTTTTAAAACAAAGATGATATGTTAAGTGCAGAATTTTCGCACGGCTGCTGCCAGTTTGCGTATTATTCGTAATGAAGGAATAAAGTATTTTGCTATTATGCTGAGCACCGTATTACAAGTAAAATGTGGTATTTTCTTTTTCGATCTTCACTTTTTAATTTAAATACCACCAAAATTAACGTTATTTGCGGTGTCATTCAATTTAGTTCCCTACTTAATGCTGACAAATCAATGTAATTTTTAATTATTTTGACATTCAATGTGTCTCATATACATAAAGTAATAGGGTATTTAAGATTAAATCTTATTGTTGCAAAAGTTAGCATTGTTACATTCGTCATTGAAGGAGTGATCATCCGTGAATATGTGACTAGCGAATGCATTCTCACCTCAGCCAGTTTTGTTACATCGCAAAAGTAGTAGCCATTAACAAAATTGGGGTATTCCATTTCGATCTTGTTGCGTCGAAGCAGATAAGAACTTTCAAAGTGTATAATTCTCAAATATTATATTTCTTTGGGAGCAATGGGATCATGTACGCCGTCATTGCGTAGCAACGGACTGAAACAATGCAGATATTCATTATTCAACAATATCGCAATGTTTCTTAATTATTTTCTTATTATAACACTGCAGTTTCAACTGATAATAGATTTTGAGCATCCACGTGCCTTAACATTTTAATTAAGAAAATTATGGTTAAAATGTGATATTTGTGGTTCTAAACAATTAGTTTTTCGCTGACCGTCTGGGGATAGCATTTGTCAGTGCCGTGAAGTGTGATATTCGTATGTTCTGCCGTTTGGCGAATGATTCCTTTTTCATTAGGATACAAAAAATAAATACTAAGTTTTTCTTTAAAGAAGTTCATTGCGGGACAATAGCGAACGGTATTTCAGCCAGGAAAATTTTCCCCATTACATGATCAGAAGAGAAACGAGACAAAAATATTGAAACACGCTGCAAATAATCTAGAATCGAACAATCTATTGTGTTCGGAAAGACGAATGAGATTCTTTGGCAAGTTGTGTGGGATGCTGTCGTCTCTTTCGTGTCGGATCCGCTTAGTGATAGAACAGCGTGGCGCCTCCACCGGCACTTGAGCGGATCTCCTCTCCACCCACGTCTACGCCCACCCCCCTCACCAGCCCCTCTCCGCTCTCGCCGCTCTCCGCCCCCGCCCCTCTCTGCCCCCGCCCCGCTCCATCCCCGCCCCTCTCCATCCCCGCCCCTCTCCATCCCGCCCCTCTCCAACCACGCCCCTCTCCAACCACGCCCCTCTCCGCCCCCGCCCCCGCCCCTCCCTGCCCCTGCCCCTCTCCGCCCCTTCCATCCCCTCCCAACTCCTCCCCTCTCCGCCCTTTCCCGCCCCGCCCAAACCTTCCCATCTCCTCCCCTGCTCACCCCTTCACCCTCCCCCGCCTTGCCCCTCTCCCCGCACGGCGTGGCGGCAGCACGGCGCGGTCTTGTGATTTCCCGCGATTTCCTGGGCGGAAACGGCTGCGGCGGCGCCGAGGGTGGGGAGACGGTCGATCTCGAGACCGACGACGGCTTGGAGCGGGGGGCGAGAGGCGGGGGCTGTTGCTACGCCTCCTCCTCCACAGATGTTTCTTTGCAAATTAAATCCGAGTCTATTTAGCAACATCTTTCAGAGGCAATTCGCCGCACTTGTCTGCGCGAAGACGTCGGCAATTGGTGCGAGGCGGCACCGCGCCACCCCTCCCCCTGCCTCTCAGCTCCTGCACCCCCCCCCACTTCCTCGTCGCCCGCGTCCGCAGCTGGGCAGGAAGCAGCCTGAGGCGGCTCCGACGGCTGAAAGTTGGGAAATAAGGGAAATAACCTGTGCAGTGGTACTCGACGAGGAATAAGCAACGACGCAAAATTCGTAAGAACAAGACGAAATATGGCGTGGTGCTGCAGGAAACGAAAAAGAAAGCGTTGTGCGAATGAGTTACAAAAGATATGGAGAGGTCGATAGCAATTACAAGACAAATTACAAAAAGTAATTTTTATGTCTGGCTCTGGAGTCAACGTTTGTCACCGTGTGGTCACCTCTGCATCTTGTATCAAGGATTATCTTGAAAGAAAAAGAAAGAAGGTTTAAAAATGATGAACGGACTCTGGGTAATCTGGAGAACGAGAAGCCAGGCGTGGGACGAGATCCCGTGATTCGAATCGGATGTAGGGGGCGGAGCGGAGGGGGAGAACCATGGGCTAGAGGTTGCGTCAAGAGCGAAGGCATAGGTGTAAGGTGCGGGTGAAGGGTTGCAAGATGGACGGATGGGAGGCGGTGGCGGCGGATTGCGTGGCGCGGCGAGGCGAGGCGGAGAGGAGGGGAGCAAGCGCCTTCTTTCGCGGCTTCTCCAGTTAATTCTCGACCGCGGGAGGGGGAAGGAAGGAGGCGGCCCTAATGAAGACGCCTCCGTAATTCGCCGACGCCTCCTTCGAGCGCCGTCTTTATAATTACCGCTCTACTTATCCACATTCGGGAGCTTATTAGTTTTACAAGGCGCCTCCGCCAGCGCCGCGCAACGGTTTGAAAGACTCAACTGCGGTTACGCAAAAACGGTGAAGGGAGGTATTGCCAGAGAATGGATTCTCTGCCAGATTCCTTTCTGGACACATGCATCTTCTTCAAACCTCGTAAGATATTTATTGAAATGTTAGGGATTACTTTAGATTCTGATTCCACAGACCAGTGAGGCATATAAGAACTCTTAGCAACACGACTTGCGTATGTTACGATCTTCTCGACATTTCACACGTGTAATGGGAATTGAAATTATATAGCTTTTATTGTTTTTTTTAATTAAAATATTACTAATTAAACCTTACCAAAAATAGAACACACTGTTTAATTTTTTATGTTACCTTAATTTGATGAATTGAATTAAATTCTTTGAGATTGTTTCTTTGTTTACAAGTGGAGATTATTTATATTGCTAGTTCTGCATCAAGGAAGGGCTTTCACAGAAATATTGAGAGGTTTTTCAACTCATTACTATTTTCCAATTGCGATTGAATTTTTGTAACCTAATATTTCAATACATTACATTTTTATAATTTAAAATTATTGTGAACACTCTTGTAGGTTAAAATTATATCTGATATTTGCATTAAAACTTCATAAACCCTACATCACTTACCACTGCAGACGTCTATTTAAAAACTGTGATCAGAGCGTTTCGGGCTCTTGAGCTACGGTCCCTCGATTTCCCGGGAACTGACGTGCGACTCATGCTTACAATGCAGGCCGCATGCTTCTACACAGGATATATTGAAAAAGCTCTCCGCCTATTCCATTACATTTATTAACATCTTGTCCACGTTTGATTTTTTCTCTCAAAAGACGAGGATATTCCTCAAGCTTTGTTATTATGTGCACTTTGTTTTTGTTTACTCTATCTTTCAATAAAACTTACAATGAATATCGTAAAGCAACACATCGGGAGATTTCTCCTACCAGACAGAATGACTAATTACTTTTAACATATTAGAGACAGTTTTGCACTTCTATGCTTGCAAAACAATCTTCCAATGCTCTTAGTTTCAGAGTGAACCTCTACTTTTGAATGGCGACAGCCAGCTGTATAGTTTATTTCAAACTCGAGCAAATCCTTTTTAATTTTTTACGAACTCAGTGGAGCAAGCGGATGTGTTGATAAACGCCTTGATGTGACGTTTCTGCGAAGAAGAGAAATAGAACTCCCTCGGGAACGAGCCGCGTCGCCAAGTCTGGGGAAAGCGAGGAGTTGCTCAGGACGGGCGAGCTGCCATTGGCCGAGAGACAACTGTCCGAACTCCTCGCAGTACTTCAGTAGGCGCTCTACAAATGTGATCGTTTAGTACGAGATAACGACATACTTTTGTACAGGGTGTTGATGGAAGAAATTTATCATTTCTCTCACATTTTTTTACTCAATAACTGGACCATTTCCTCTTTTTTACTTCAAGTTGATATTGTACCGTGAAATAAAGACGGAATAGTATTTCGAAAGAAATGTTTGAAAATTGATGGTGAGTAGGTGTAACATGTGCTAAGACGTATGTAGTAATTTCGAGTCCACAATTGAAGCTTCGAGGCCTGGAGATCCCATGCTCAAGACCAGATGGCTGATTAGCTGCCCCCATTATCACATAGTCAGTTTAATCAGAGATATAATACAGGGGTAATATGTTGCCCCATGTCTTTTGTTTTTCATTTCCAGTTTTCGCAAACGAAAAGTTGCAAGCATGAGTGTATTATCCTTCGAGGTTGGAGTTCGTCTGTATCATTTGTTGCTATTAGCTCACTTGGAATCACTTACGAATAAGAAATTCCAGCTATGTTGGGGTTGTTCTGCCATGAAGACTGAATACCACTAAGCCCTCTGTTCATAGGATAAACAGGCGTACGTGCGAAATAATAATAATAATAATAATAATAATAATAATAATAATAATAAAATAATAATAATAGACTGGTTGACACGGAGTGTATGTCCAAAGTCAAAGGACAACAAGTTATTCAAAATTCCATGCTTCTAATGGAATAAACCCATATTCTAATATCATGGAATAGAGATGTGTTTTTCATGCAATATCAGCTTGTTACAAGCGCATCTAAATTGATGTTTATATTAAATAAGTATTCAGTAACCTCGTATTCGGTTATTTGATTGAATACTTTATGGTAACAGGGTGCATCGCGTGCCCATCTATCGATGTTGTCATTCACGTATCCTTTCTAGGGTTAATATGATCTAGAAAAGACTTCAGCCGTGTTTCGCGAACGCCAATTGATTCCTCTTTGTAGCGACACCCGACAGGAGAAAAGGTTTCTCATTGTCTTAATTACGCTTTTCAGTCGGCGTGTCAGTCTAAATCTTAGATCAATGGCTAATGTAGATGGGTGATGTTGAAGGTGAAATTCTAGAGCGAAGAAACGGAAGCACCCCGACAATATCTGCCGTGGATTTGACTCACCATCACAAATTCCACATCTGTCGACCGGCATGTCATCGCAGGTATCCAAAGATAGAAGATGAGTGATCCCAGTAATTCAAGAGTTGCCTGATTTAAAATCGATGGTAAAATGGATAGGAAAAATCCTGTGAATGGTTTATCCAACATGTAAAATAATGTTTAAGGAGTGTTTTACATTCCCAAGGAAATTATAATTAATTGTGGGAATTCTGATTTGGTGTTGTTGACCTTTTTATAAGAAGAAATAAAAGAGGTCATCTTCGTCAACATACTAGCTTTATTAAGATAGCCGGCTTTCGACGGAGAAAGTAAAGTCGTCCGACTTTTGCCGACAGCAGCGAGACTGACGATGACGCTGCTGTCGGCAAAAGTCGGACGACTGACGATGACGGCAAAGCCGTCGAAAGCCGGCTATCTTAATAAAGCTAATATGTTGACGAAGATGACCTCTTTTATTTCTTCTTCTAAATTACAATTAACAATTAAATAAAGGGCGAGCAGGTTTCTAGATGTGCGAGAGGTCGGTTGTGGCGAGCCCGTTGCAGAGAGCCCGGAGTCTGTCGTCCGGAGCCTTCGGGAAGCAGGTGCATCGCAGATCTCCTGCCTTGCCTCCAGACGTCGCTCCTCTCATCTCTCCTCTCCTCCCCTCCCGCTGTGCCCCGCTCCTCCCCCGAAGCAGGTTGGCGGAACGATCGCGGCGCTATTAATTACTCTCGGCGCGGGAATTATTCGAGGCCCACAACGCCCTCGCAGCGGAGGGTGGGAGTCGAAGGAAACGGGGACGGACTGCAGGTGAAGCTGAAACTGCAGCCGATGCGAATGGGAATGGGTGAGGAAGAGGAGGACGTGAGCCGAGTTCGGGAGGCGGGGAAGGTACAAAACAAGGAGCAGACGATGATGGTGAAGACGGCGAACGAGAGGAACTCCATAAGAGGAGGAGGAGGGGGGGGCCCGGGCGATAAGTGAAGCGAACGCGGTGGCACAAGAGGCGGAGACGGCGGTGGATGCGGGGGCGAAGGCGCGCCGGGCGTGTTATTAGGAATTCTCCAAGTTTTTGAGAGAACAATCACAGAATGCGCGCCTCAGTCGTATAAAGTTTACGAGTGGAGCGTCACCGCCGACACCGCGGCGGCGCCGGTTCAGCTGCTGCTGCCGCCGCCGCCGCCCCCGCACCGTCCGCCCCGCCCCCTTCCCGCCTCCGCTCCTTCCCGCCCCCCCTCCCGCTAGTGGCGTCGCGGCGCGCCGGCAAGCCAACAGACGCCCCACCGTCGGGAGGGCTGAAGACGGCTGAAGACGCCTTCGGGGGATGTGCGTCGCATGAGAAGTGACGACAGACGGAAGAATAGTGCCAATTGCACACAGCTGCTCTACATTATGGTTGAAGGTGGACGTTTCTGAATGCAGATTTACTGAAGATGGATTTACCTAGCTTTGTTATGGGGATTTACCTAGCTTTGTTATGGATTTACTTCGCTGTGTTATGGATTTACCTTGCTGTGTGTCTCCTCATGCAGATAAAATATTTAGTTGCACTACATTTCTATTGTACAATGAAGTTTTCAAAGTCTGTTTAATGTTTATTCTGAAAACACTGAAGAAGTTAATTTAATTTTATTGCAATTACATTCAAAAGAGTCCACAATGATGTGCTTCATACAATACTTGCGTACCTTAATAAATGCGTATTCGAAGTAATATGTAAAATGTTTGTTGTGTTCATATACTTAATAACTACTAAAGCCTAATATTTTTCATTAAAATATGTTACATTTATTTAAATGATGTACCCCAACAACTTTTCCTTTTTTGGTAGAAGCTGGTACTCGTATAACGATGTTTGGCATTGGTGGTTGCGCCCAGTTAACAACGTGACGTTTCGCAAGAGGTAATTGGGAGGGCTCGGATCTTGGCGGGGGCGGGGCCCGGCTGCTGCTTATTGCGGCCGGCGACAGGGAAGTGCCCGCGGGCCCCGTGGCGGGCTATGCATTGCAAATGGCGTCTGGGCGGCTTAGGCTTACGGGGCGGGGCGCTGCTCCTTGCCCGCTCCCGGAGAAGCCAAGCTCGGTCCGGCACGCCCCGCTCGGGCCCGGGCCGGGCCTCGCGCTCCTGGCAATTGCTTTCAGACCAGTCACACGGCGCCCGACGCATATTAACGCGCTCCTCTACTAACGTCCCTGCACGAAGCGCCAAATCCCTTCTTGGGTATTTTTATGGTGAGAAAAGCAAGCACATTATTCTGTTACTGTTCAAGACCTAGGAAAGACAGAGTCACGTTCAGAATTCTCAATTTGATTAATTATGCGTGAATCAATAGATTCTTAACCAAAGTTAAAATAGTACAAAATTCATTTCACATGTCTTCATATTTCAATTTCTGTTACGACAAGTGGAATTCATGCGCAGGGAATTCCTATTCATAATAGGAATTGAGGACATGAATAAGGCAATATAAGAAATGTATAATGTGTAGTACACAGATACTAATATGCCTAATTATCTTAGAAATTTAGAAATATAAGAGTAATGTATTTGTTTATCATTATAGGATTTGGAAAATATCATTTTTAGTCACGTATTTTTACAGGTGACTTTATTTATGTTTCAAGTGTAGGTTAGTTAAAGACTTTTACGTACTTTGCATGTCATATTTACACACAATTATATAGAGAATTCTTTCAGATCAACGGACAAACTTTTTAAGTTTAAACTTTTGGAGTAAAATAGTAATTTTGCTTTACATTTGTTTGCAGAACGTATTTAAAAATAGATTGCAGTCCACTTTTGAGAATGACAAGTGCATTCTATTGAAATGTAAACAAAGATGTACGAGCCAAACTAAATACATAAAAGGAAGTGATAAATACAACTCGCCGATATTTTATATTCTCCATGTAACCTGAGAATCTTGTAACATAAATATCTCCAAATTGTCGGGTTTCACAGGCAGCGAGAAAAAGTTATGATTCCTGAACCAAAATTCGTGGGGAAAAGTGTCGAATTTCCAATCATATAAAAAATTAAATAAATTCTTAGTAATATTTCACGTCACATTTCAATAACACAACTTTCAAAATATGTTCCATCACTAATTGTGAAAATAACAGACATGATTGATCCAGTAGCTCTGTGTTTCTGCATTGGTAGTTAATTTTTGGAACAAGTTTTCGTGGCACAAATCATAGGAATTTTTTAGTGAAAAATGTCAAGTTTCCGGTAGTCATTATTCTCCATTTTTAATAGCATTTTTTAAATGTTTTGCTGAGTTATTCCTTTGCATACAGTTAAGTATTGATGATGCAAACCCGAGAGGTTTCTAATGCGACTTAGTTAAACAAAATACTGTGTGCATTTATGTAATGTCTACGAAGACCGACAAAAGAGAGATGAAGTCTTTCAAGTACGGTGAACGCACAGTACTTGAGCGTGCCAAATTCCCGCCACCCGGTCGCCGATATTCTAATATTAAGCTCACGAACTCGGACAAGATAAAATAGGGTCTTGCTGATCCGGTGGACGAGATCACTAAGGCAGTTGTTTCGTAGCGATCTCGGTCCGAAGGATTGCGATTTCGAGTCCCACCTCGGGCAAGATTGTATTTGTGTTCGTCCTTTCACTCCTTATCATCACCATATCGTTTCATCTTCACAGTTATCACAATGTTTACTCCAATTGTGGTTGCTAATGACCTAGACGTTTATGCGACTTTAAAAATAATTTTAAAAGAAAAAAGATCTTGGGGACGGGGACACGCGCGTCTTGGGACACGCGCGTCTGTATGACGCGCGTGTGAGCGGGGATGCGAGTGCAGCGTGTTCGCGGGAGGGAGGGGCGCGCTGCCTGGGAGGCCGCGTGTTGCCGCCGCGCGCTCCCTCCCTTCCCTCCCTTCCCCGCCCCGCGCGCCGCGCGTCCAGCGCACCGTCGCGCGGCCCGCGCGGCGCGGCGAGGGCGGGGGCGGGGGCGGGGGCGGGGCGTCGCGGGGAACGTACAATATCGCACATGGCGTTCGCGTGCAAGCGACAATGCCCATCCGCGCCGCGGCCCGCCTCGGCCCGCCCCCGCGCCCCGACCTGACTCGGCAGCCATAAAAATGCAATTTTTAATTAATACACAGCAAACAAAAGAGGCGTATGACAATGAAGTTAGCTACACACAGAGCGCGCTGTAGCCCGGAGAGCTTTTAAAAGGTCAATCAATGACGTAATATATTCGTGTCGCTCGAGGCTTTGTGTGGCGCCTTGCCCCTTTTCCCCTCCCGGCCTCCCCGCCCCCTCGCGTTCGCCCGCTCGCGGTCCGCCCCTGCTGTGGGTGGCCGGTCAAGTGGCCTCGGTGACTCTCACCTCCGTTTGCCAGCTTCGACCCGCGCCACCCCGGCCGCTCTCCGCGAGAAGGCGCGGAAGAAATCATTATGTAGTATATTTTAGGCAAATGTTCACTTGTGTTATGGATGCATAAAATCATTCAAAGTTGGCGCGTGCGCAGCTGGGCGGCGCGCGGGGCTCGCCAGGACACCGGAAGCAGCCACTGGAACGCGAGTCCCCGACCAGTTGTTGCTTGTTTTGCGAGTGCTCTCCGGAAGTGTTGGTTGTTGTAGTTGTTATCCCTACGCTGACTGTGCGCGCTATTGGATATTCTATTTAGATTTTGGTGACTTTGGCTAAGAACTGTTAAATCTCCTAGTGATGACAGTGCTTAGAGTATCTGTTCATCTCCTGGTTGTGTTGAATAAGGCACTGATATCGGTACGCGTTTGAATTCTGGAATAGGAGAAAATGCATAATGAACATTATTTAACTGTTTATTTCTTCTGTATTTTTTGGGCATAACAGTAAGATATGGTATTTTTTATTTTGCTCTATTTGTATTTGTTTTATTTGATGCAGATACATTCAAATACTTTCAAAGGATATTAGTGTAAATTTTTGTTTTATGTTTTCACGTGATACTTAAAACCGATTACATGAATGTGAACCTGTTTCTCTAAATGTGCCTTGAATTTTTTATTAGTATATCTTGCCCAATATCTTTAGAGCAATTGAAATATGTTGTCACAGTAACTCTCATAGGTGGATAGGGTTTTAACCCTCTAACATTGTTACAGCCAACTAATTATTACGTTAACTTGTTTCAAGTTTACCTATTTCTACTTTTTATCTGTACTTTTCTTACATGTTATTAATATAATAATTCTTGAAAAATTCTTAACGACCAATTGAATAAATATTGGAAGGTGGGTTAACGGGGTTTGGTCATAAGTAAACACGAACTATAAGTTGGTTGTTTGCCCAAGTTTCGGAAAATTTATTTCCATCCTCAGGGCTGAATAATATGAGGAAACAAAACAACACACATGTACTACAATACTACAAAAAACACGTGTCATATAACAACAATCATGACAGCAATTACAATATCTCTGTACAAAAAACGTTACATACCTTGCAACCACAACATGAAAACAATTAATACATGTGCTGTATGCTCCTCCATCTCAGGCACCTCGCGGGGAGTGAGAGACACACAATCCTCCTCACCACACCAACACACACCACGATGAATATGATACTAGTAGAATGTTGTGCAGAGAGCCGAGAATTATATAAGTTGTGCCTGAGTGAGGTACACACTAGCTTCCGGTGCGAGTCTATAGTCTATATTAATGTGAATACATTATGTCTCGGTTATTTGTTGTTTTTTTATACACGAGATAGATCTATTAATTAAACCATAGTTTATTATTTTCCTTACCCATATGTAGTATTGCTGTCATGATTGTTGTTATATGACACGTGTTTTTGTAGTATTGTAGTACATGTGTGTTGTTTTCTTTCCTCATATTATTCAGCCCTGAGGATGGAAATAAATTTTCTGAAACGTCGGCAAACAACCAACTTATAGTTCGTGTTTACTTATGACCAAACCCCGTTAACCTACCTTCCAATATAATAATTCTAATTGAAATTGCAAAAGGGTCTCAATCCCCCGAAAAATGTATTTGTCAGGGCTGACATTTAAACATGGACGCATGTGCTCTTCGAAGAGCCATTACACCAACAACCACTGCTTGCGTACACTTGCGTATGCCTCCGCTCGCAACGCATTAGAAAGAGAGTTGCACTTTTGTAATTTTCTAAATTACAGAGGATTTACTGAAAATCCTGTATATATGTCTAATGTCATATTATTATATGCAATTGTCCGCATTGACACTCAAAAAATGGACCCGTTTTTCAGAAAATCGTGTTTACGTAATATTTACATTTACATATTTGTAGTATAGCAAATTTTATGTTGCAGGGGTTAGTGACAATTTGTGACGGAGAATCACATTTTATGAGTTCCTGATACCTAAAGAGCAAATCATTCTCTTTTGGGTATAACATTATTGTCTAGTATTTTCGGTTTAGTCAAAAAGAACGTTGTGGAGACCATGAGAACGACTGTATTTTTCAAAACGTCTCTCTGTCCATCAGCCCACTCGTCTATGACGAAATGATTAGATTTCAAGAAGTTGGATTATCCGTTTTGGTTGTATAAATTCAAGCTTTACGGAACTGAAATCATTTTTGAGGGAAGAATTATGAGAGCACAGAAGTTTATTGGATTAAAAAGAACACATAAACATACAAATTCTAATAATCCATGGTTCACTACAAACAACGATGAGATCCGTAATGAATAAGAAAAATGTTGAATCAAGTATTCTAATCATTCGTGAAAATAATAATAGCTAGTGGACTGCCAAAGCGAAAATGCTACTGAACAAAACCATACATTTTTTCCAAAACACTGCACGTACACTGTTCTAGATCAAGAAATAAAACTCTCGTGATCTGTGCTGTCCGGGTGACACTGCGTCGAAGGTAGAGGTGCCGACATATCGACCATCATGACGTGGGCATCTTCAGGGCCGAAGTGCCATATGGCACTAAATTAAATATTTTAAAAAAAACTGTATTCATACTGCAAATAATATAGCATAGTATATACTGATACACTGTACAAGTGTCTTTATACTAAGAATATCAAATAAATGTTGCTGCTCCAGAACGCAGCACGTGAATAGCAATTGTTTAATGACACTCTGATTTCGAATGATGTCAGCTGTGTCTTAAGCAGTGAGTCATCGGTGAGAGAATTTAGTTAGTACGCGCAATATGGGAATAGGCGGAGTGACAAAATCAAATATTTGCATTTTTCTGTAAAAATCGAAACCGTTCCATTGTATTTGGATTTTTGGATATTTAACAAAACCACAAACCCCTTCACATGCCCGGAGGCTGCATAATTTTCTTTCAATTCCAGCACGCATTGTAAATTAGTAATTTAGATAACCTTAGGCAACTTACGTAGGGAACCCTAGATTTGAAGCTAGAAAATGGAGTCGGAAGTCTTCGGAATTTATAGTCTGCCTTGTGCAGTATCATTCAGCAAGTTGCTGCAACTTCTATTAAGCTACTTCGACTAATAATAACAATAACAACAATAATAATAATAATAATAATAATAATAATAAAGAAAATAAGTAAAGCAAACTAATCCAACTGATATGTCCAAAATAAGTTATAATTCTCTATCAACAACAGACTATAAAATATAGCAGGAATAATAGTAAAATTTAAGCGAAAATTATAGTTTATTGGAATTTTTAGAATGTGGATTAAATATTGTATAATATTTGTAATCGTATCATAGGGATTTTACGATACTTATTTTATATTTACACAAAAATAATTGGTTACGGGTCATTTCCCCATTTTAATTCATACTTATTAATTTTATCAGTAGTTTAAACACCATATTTGCATTATCGAATATATCTTTGGTTAAAACCTACCAATTTACGTCACTCTTACAGTCTAAGTAAAGTGCTGTTTTAGTGATATTATTTATATGAAGTTTCCTTGTGTGATCAGTTAAGATCACAGAGCATTTTTCTCAATGTACCCTAAAATTCCTTATTTAATGCGGATTAAAATTGTACATTTTGATTTGTATCCAAAATTCGAAATATAAGATTCGAGAAAGAGAAGAAAGATTTAAGGTTCGTCTTAGTTTTAGTGATTATGTGAGAATGAACATTGGCTGTACCACTTGCTTTTTAAACAGGCAAGTTTAATTGATTGATTGATTTTTTCGTGTTTTCGGGCGCTTCAACTGCTTTGGTCATTAGTCCCGTTAGTGAAGTACATATTCTTTCGTCGGGAGATGGCGGTGATCTTCTCCCGCTGAATGGCGAGATCCGGCGCCGATCTACCGTCGGCTAGCGGATTTCCCTAACCAAGACTCGAAATTCCCCGCTGGTGCGGGGGACCGCCTAAGCCGGACAAGCTCTAAGCTCCCGACCGATCTCCCGGAATATGTGGTAGTGTAGTGCATGTTAGTGCAAGTATGTGTGTGTAAGGAGAGGGTAGGACAAGGAAGTGGAAGGAAAGATCGCGCGCGGTCCGTGGCCCATTTGTTAGGGTACTGCTCCGGCATTCGCCTGATGTTGATCTGAGAAACCACGGAAAACTACCGATCAGAGCAGCCGGCCTCTAGAATTCTCCTCCAGACAGCGACTGAATTCGACCTAGCTGAAAAGCTTATGTCGAAAATCCTTCCGCCGGGGAGTGGGAACCGAGGACCTCCCGGTCAGAGGCGCTGCAGTGACATCAGTTGATGCACTGAGCTACCGCTCCCGGTGGCAAGTTTAAGTTATAACACCTAATTCGCAGATATTTTGGAGCTCTCCTCCGACAAATAGCGAAATGTGATGAAATGACTCTCGCCACCCCCAAGACCCTGTCCCACTTTTAACCGCGATTATCCGGCGACGCGGCGCGTGTGCACTCAGGCGAAGAGCAGGAAGGGTCTCGCGGTGGCGGGGACGGGTGGAGGAGGGGGGCGTGGCCACGGGAGGGCGATGGCGGCTCTTGCTCCGCCGCGGGCGCCTTCACACTCGAGCGCCGCCCCACAAAGCGCGGACCATCCGAAATCAATGCCCGGGGACGCGCCGCGCCGAGCAGCGCCGCGCCGCATCGCGCCGGGATTAATGTCTTGTGTATGCAGCCGCGGGCGGCGCGGCGGCGGCGGCTCCACGGCGACGGAAACCCGCAGCCTCCCGCGCCTTCTCTCCCGATGCCTTCCCTCAGGCCTCCGCCCCCGCCGCCGCCGCCGGCAGCAGATTACCGCGGAGGCGCGAAGCGGCGAACAATAGCTCTCGCCGCGCCCCCGCCCCCGTTGTCCCCGGCGCGCGCAAGACGGCCGCGAGCACCGCGCGAGTGGGACGCCACCGCTCCTCGGATCGATGGCCCGGCCCTCGCCCTCGACGCCCTGCCCGCGCCTCCTCCAGCACCAGCCCCACGCGAACCCGCGTCTGCCACTGGACATCACTTCCTTACACATCCATCCGCCCTGTTTCGGGCTTGTCTTTATCGTTTCGATCAGCATTCTCTCGCCGACGCGTCCTCCGGCTCCGTCCTCGCCTCGCGTCCTTCGCCGGCGAGGGGCAGGGGGCGTGGCGGCGCAGCAACCCTTCCGGCGGGACGCGCAGATAAGGAGCCACGAGTCGTCGCCTGTCGCGTCTCCGCCGTGCTTTGCGCACGCCACAAGTTCTCGGAGGGGAAACTTGATTTGCGAGAGTCCTCAGCTGCACGGGTGAGATGAAGATACGGGACTACCCATTCTCCTGGTCAGCGCGTCCTTTCAGGTGACTCAAGGATTTGACGCAGATGCGCTTAGTATACTGCTTGTTTGATGAAGCGTTTACACGCAACGAACTGGGTTATTATCTTTCATGGTGACATTTTGAGAGATATGATCTTTACATTTCGTAGTTACATATGCAAATAATGAAGTTCAAATTATTGAATATCTTTAGCTGTATTAATACAGTTTGCTTTATTCATGTAAAAATAAGGCTGAAATTATATTCACAAGATCGCAAAAAGAAGAAGTAGTATGCTTTCTATAAATTCTGGGAAACAACGTTTGTAAAGAAATTCTTTACAGAATTCTTAAATTACTATATTTTAACACAGCAACTTCTCTTAACTTCAAGATGTGGTTCAATTATTTAATTTTTTGAAACTGCGTAGTTCTTAACGTGTTTCTAATTGTTTTATAGAAATTCTTTACAGAATTTTGTAAGAAGAAAAAAGACTAAAACACGCAAAGAACTATCCACTTTTAAAAACTGAAACATATCTCATTAAATAATTGAACCACATCTTGAAATTAAGAGAAGTTGCCCTGTTAAAATATAGTAATTGGAGTACCACTACGTCATATGACAATTTTCATCAGTTCATCAGAAACGGTAGTGTTGACCACTGGAACATTGTACGAACATTGAAACAGCAAATAATTCTCCACTCTCGCAAACATGTCCTCGCATCGCCCGTTTTCACAGAGCTCGGCCGTTTGTCCCGCGCGCGACGTGAAAGCGCCCACTGCGTGCGTGGTGGACGGCGAGTGAAGACGCACCAGCGATCGCCCGAGGCCACATCGCCCGCCGGCGCCGCCGCCGCCGCCGCGTCCTGGGGCGTCCCACGGGACAGCGCCGGGCGGCGCCGAGCACGCGTGGTAATTGGCGCGGTAAAGCGCCCAGCAATTAACCAAATCACGGGAGGCGGCGCGGCGCGGCGCGGCGGCCGGCCGGTGGCGAGCGGCGCTTATTATGTGGCCTGGATCGCTCCTGTTTGTTCATTTGGCGGCGGGGTGGAGGGCGGGGCGGACCTTAGGCTCTGCTCGCCCTGCCGCCGCCGCCGCCGCCGCTGCCGCGGGAGCAAACACGGCCCGTATGGTTTTAATTAACATGGTGCGCTGTCGGGACGCGCTCGCCACTTCGTTATTGTGGCCGCGGGCGGAGGTCTGGTGCGCGGACGGGCAGACTCTTGAATGGCATTATTACGGCGTTGCGTGTGGGCCACCTCTTCAGCGTTCGACCACCTTTAAGATGGCTCATTCACCTCATTTCACGTAGTGGAAGTCCTTCTCCTGAAATATTTGGCCGTGTTTTATTGTGTACCAGCTACCTGTTCTTGTGGGGTGGTTCAAAAGGTAGTATTTTAATGGAATTTTCCAATCATCGTCATTTCTTCAATTGAAAGACGTTTTAGTGTAGTTTTTTTTTTCACTTTAAATCACAATCCTTATTTATTGTTGTTTTTTTTGCTTTCAATTTAGGATCATATTTCACATCTTCCACAATGAAGAGTGATGAATTATAATAATTATTTAACTTCAGTTTAAATTCAGAAAAACATTCCTGTACATAAAGACTTTGTTTATTCAGGTAACACTTCGAAATTATCGTGTGTCAACAGTAGTTGTACAAAGTAACGTAATAAATTATAGAATTTTGCCTTGATAATTACTCCATTATCAGTATTTAAATCGCCTACTGTTTCGGCAACTAATGAACTTGTTCAACATTTTCCTGTCTTGTTCTTAGCATTGATTTGCGATAAGCGGATCACTCCATTTTTTCACTAGCATTCAGACTATACCTTCACACGAGTGACATCTCTTTTTATCGTCTTGTGATGAGCCTAAAGCTACATGTATTTCGCCATCAATTTTACTGAGTTCCGTACGTTTCTGGCTTGAGTGAGCGCCCTGATATCCAGTGCACCTCACCTCCGCTGCCACCGCGCTGTTCTTCGCCCCCGTTGCTCGTTCGCCAGGCGCGCCCTGCCCGCCCCCCCACCCCCCGCCGTCAGCCTCCATCGCCCGCGGAGCGGCGCATCGCGCTTGGGGTGGGCGGGGCGGAGCGAGCGGCGCCGCACCGCTCGGACGGAATATTCATGGCAGCGGCGGCGGCGGCGGCGGCCGCTGGTCTGAGCAGGCAATTATACCCGTGCGCCATTGTCGCGAAGCGCGCGCCGGCAGCGGCAGGCGACGGCGGGGGAGGGGGCGGGGCGGCAGAGGGAGAGTTGGAGTGGTGACGGGGCCGGGGGAAGGGGTGGCGGATCGGGGAAAAAGGATGCTGCTGCCGCCGCTGCTGCTGGACGATGGGTCCTTCTCCCCGCGCCTCTGCCGCCGCCGCCGCCGTTCGCTGGCAACCGGCAATCAGCCAGGGATTAGCAACCGACGCTCGCGCTGCCCCTAGCAGCGGACGCGAAAAATCGCAGCCGTGGTCCGCGCGCGCCGCTCCGGCCTCCGCTTTTGCGCTCGCTTCCTCTGGCATACGCGCTCTGCAGTTTGTTTAGATTTCCTTTTTCTTTGGATTTTTTTTCAGCTCAAGTTTTGCTTTGGGAAGGAATACATCAATGAGGATTATGTTTTGGAGGCTTTTGGACATACTCTTGAACCATTCACTGAAACTAAAAAAATATTTCTTTTAAACCATTCAGTATATGATGGGTTTCTAGTCATCAGGAAGGCAATACAATAAACTACCCTTGAAACGATAAATCTGTCTTTGTGACGATGATGCAAAAATCTCGTTTTAGTCTGCATATATATAATTACAATGAAACTCTTGTAGCCACTCTAGAAGTAACGTTTTAAGTTTCGCCTGAAAATTCAAAACAAAATCGGAATCATGAAAAACTATCTCGTAAGGTAAAATTCAAAAGTAGGAACACGCTAAGGTGACACATTTACAAACAGACAAGAGATATCTCAATTAAATTACATTTTAACCTAACCTTCAAATGTATCTGTAGTATTTGGAAAAAACAAATTCTGAATAAGGAATTCCTAATGATTTCCAACATAAATATGAACATACAAACGATGTGCATGTTTACACGTATTTTTATTTCTCATTCAAACCTCTTCCTAGGACTAATATGAAAAGGAATATTTCGTATGTTCGCTTTATATTTTGGATGGATAGTGTAGACTGACGTCCCAAGACCGAGACCGCCACAATTCCCCATTGGAGTCCATCCTTCAAAAGCCCTCTCTTGTAGGGAGTGGAAGCCCTCAGAGGCATGTTCGATCAGGAACGTAATTATCGTGGGTGACGTCCTCGGCAATGGACTGAAGGTCCATATGCAGCGTGCGTTCTCATTTGCGGCAACCGGCTCTGCAAGTGTGAAGCCAGCGAGTGCCAAGAGCGTGTGCGAAGAGGTCCAGCACCACCTCCGCCCCGCCCCGCCCCGCCCCGCCCTGCTCCCAGATCTTCCAGGCCCTTCGACCGGCCCCAGCGCCGGGGACCCTTTTTATCGTCGGCGCCCCGAGTACCCTTCGCGCTGCTTTCACCAATGGCGGCTCCGGGCTCGCGCCCTCCGACGCCCTCCGTCGCCCTTCGAAGCCCTTCGACGCCCTTCGACGCCCTTCGACGTCGCGTCGATGGTCGTTAGGTGAATAGCAGGCAGTCGGTTAATTGATTCCAGATCTTAATTGTGTTTATGGGGCTCTATTTATCCGCACTCCGCGCTCTCTAACGGCGGCTGTTGCGGTGGCGGCAGCGGCGGCGTGGGGGCGGTCACGGCGCTGCGTCTCCCCCCCCTCCCCGCCCCACTCCCACCGCCACTCTCCGAGCCGTACTCTCCGCGAGTTTCTTCAGTAATGACTTTGCGCATTAAAAGACGCACAGTTCACGAGACAAACCAACGCGGCGCCCGCCTGCCCGCTCGCCGCGCGCTCTCACATCGCGCGGGATAACGAAGACAATCTGGCCGCCCCCCGCCCTGCCCCCTTCCCCTCCTGTCCCCCACCCACCCATCCGCCACCCGGCAGCTCACGGCGCGACGCTCGCCGCAGAAATACCTTAATTAAAGAGCGACGCAAAAACAGCGGCGGAGATGACGGCGGTGGTTGCGCTGCGGGCGAGGCTGGGGCGGGGCGGGGCGTGATGAGCTGTGGAAGCGGTGAGAGTGGTCCGATGGTGCAGCTGCCAGTGGTAGCGGCAAAGGAGCAAACGGTGGGTAGTTGGGTGGTTGCGGAGATGGTGGAGCCGGCGGATTGTGTTTTCAACGGCAGTGGAGGGCGGCAGAGCCGGCGGCGGCCGGGGACAACCGAGCGGTAGCGGCCGCATTTATTTCAATTTGAGAAGTTGCCCCAAGTTTGGGCATAAATCCCGGAGGCCGCGCCGCCGGGCGGCCGCCCTTGCTGCTTCTTGCGCCGCTGCTATCGGCGCGGGCGCTTGGCGCCGGATTGGTGGCCTGGCGAAGAACCGTGCGGCTCTTTGCTGCTTTGGTTGCTCCACGACTACACTCCCAAGTCACTCGGGGGTTTCCCCAAATGCGTAGCAAAAAACAAAGAGACGTATGAGAATGTCCAAGCATACAAGACCATTCTGTTACGTCTCACCGTTTGAAAATGATATTCTCTGTTTGAATAACTGTGCAGAAAATTTTGTCTCCAACTCACCCTCTAAAGCCACGAAAGTCAGAAATGAAGTTTCGTAAGAGATTTTGTTCGTGATCATATGTGCTTACCCCAAGCGTTTATCTTGTGGCTGACCAACAACTTATTACTGAATACATTTCAGGATATAATGCACGAAATTAACATAAAACCTCTGCGGCTGAAAACTATTTACGGTACATCTATTTTAATATTAATTCAACCGTCGAAAAAATTATATTCCCTTTTATAAAAAACCTCTCACCGTTCACCATTTAATGCTTTATTCGACCTGAGCCAACTTCTTGAGCGGCCTGCGTTCCATCCCCGTGGCCCTTGTATCTGCTCCGGTTTTGAGTGGTGCGCCGTGGCTACATGCCGCGTAACGGAGAAGTGTCCCGGGTCATATGCGCCACCCAGCGCCGCTGTGAGGCCTTCTGAGGCCACACGTTTCGACCCTCAGAGAGTGCGCGCCACCTGTCGGTCCCCACGCCCGCCAACTTTTTTAATCCTAGCGGCTAACTCGCTGGCGAGAGCCGCAGCTCCCCACGGTGGCTCTGTGGGAGAACGAGCTCTCTGCCCCTGTTTTGTGACGTGCCGGCGAAACATTTTGTTTCATTTTATGCTAAGGGTCTCTCTTATCAATTTGAAAGAGATTTTATACTCGCATGTTAAAGACAAGTTAAAAATCTCACACTTTTCGTAGCTTATACGGACCGTTTTGGGCGTTCACAATTACAAATCAAGGAGAACATTAAATATAAAAGGCAAGTTGATGTATGATGTCAATAAACTAAAAACATATCGTTAAATACTGTGGTTTGAATGAAACACATTTTGGCTGCGAGTTCAACCTGTTTGTTATCACACAAGTCAGAGAACTTTGAATCGTAAAACCATACCTCGGGGGTTGCATGTCGTACATGCACCTCCAGATTTGAAACCTCTGAATTATTTTCAACATACAACCACTTACTTAAAAGACACATGTGTACTTGTAAATTATATTGCCTTTTTATTGATTAATTGATTTTCAATTTTAGATTTTTTTCATTTTTTTGATCCTTCAAGACAAGTTATTTTTACACACGTTAAAACAAGATATTGTTATTGATAATTTAAAAAACTATTGTTTGTTCAAGATGCGACGTTGGAAGTAGAGTAGGCTTAATCATATATCAATATCATTCTTTTGTCATGTTCTGTTATTTATTTCTTTTGTGGTTAAATTTCCAAGTGCAACACTGAGTGTTGCACGCGTTTGCTCGTGCGAGTGCCAAAGACGTGCGTGTCAATGCGATAATTCTTTCAACGTCGTTCAAGAACTATTAGTTGAACGAAGAACATTACTTTCTCGTACTCAGCTCCTTGGGAAACTACGTTAAGAGTCGACAAGCCTAGTGATAATCAGTTAGGCGTTAGTGCAGACAGAGGATTCGTGGGATAGTGGTCGGGGAGCTGGCGCTGTCCATTATTCGTACAAAGCAGCGCCGCACGGGAAGGCGCGGGGTGGCCAGCGGGAGGCTTTTGAAGCCACGCGCCTCCTTAGCGGCTCCTTGGAGCGGCCGTTAATATCTGCGCGTCGGCCGCAGCGGCGGTGGCAGCGTCTTGGCCGCGCCCGCGGACAATGGTCCTGCCCGCCACCCCTCCGCCCCTGCCGCTTCTGCCCTCCCCGCCTCTTCCCGCTCCGCCCCGCCCTGCCCCGCCCCCACCCGCCGCCGCCGCAGACGTGTCGGCGTCCAACAATGCGCGAGTCCGGCGGGCGACGACGGCGGCGGTGGAGGCGGTCCCCACCTTACGGCGGCCGCCTCCGACAATGGGGCGATGCGCCATTGTTTCACCGGAAATAAAGACGCGCACAATGGGCGGCGGGAAACAATAAGTGCTGACGTCACGAGACGACATGGCCGCCGCCGCCGTAGCCGCGACGCAAATGAGAGGGAGCGGACGGCGGCGGTCGAGGGGGGACGGTGCGGCAGGCGGCGTCCTCGCTGCTTGACCGAAGAGCGCCTCGCTTCTGCCCCCGCCCGCACCCTGCCCCGCCGCGCGCTTCCATCGCCCTCTGCGGCCGGATTTTTTAAATTTTCCTCTTCCGGCGCGGTGCGGAATGGGGCGGAGCGGCGAGGACGGGGAGGGCGGCGCGAGGACAGCGCTCAGCGGCGGAGCGGGAAGCGCCCGGGCTGGAGGGAGGGGGGCGGCATCGAGGATCGGTAGCCGCGCGGGCGACGTCGGACAGGCTGCCGGCGAGGGAGGGCGCTTTGCCAGCGGATTCATTGTGCAGGTCGCGATGGGAGGGTCGAATAGAGGGGCGGTGGAAGCGTAGAAGGCATCGGTTGGTAGTAAGGCGATGAGGAATGGAAATGTCATTTAAACTATGCAAAAAAAATTATGACAAATGACAAAGATTTTAACTGTCGATATTTTATAAATGTGAAAGAGTAATAATGTCTTTCTATTGAAGACATCTGGAATGAAAAGAATTGGTAAGGATTCAGAGAATGGAATTGTAATATCTGGAAGATAATGAATATTATTTCTTACGAGATCTTATGTTTAATGGAATGTATATTGAAACCTTGAAAAGTCATGTGTGACGAGAAGTTCTATTAAGTTTTTATAGAATTTTATATTTTTACGCAAAACGTTTGGCTAGTTATACTCGCTCAATGTTGTATTTCGTTTTGTGTAATGACGTCCCGATACACGATCTTTACTGTTATTTGGAGGACATACTTTAACGTGATTTTTGCCATTGAATCGATTAAAGATCCCCACTGTTGTATGAAGTAGCAGGTGACTCATAGTAGAATGAACGAGATGCTATTTCGCGGGGGCCCGGGTGGCAGCGCGAGCGCGGGCGACGCGGTGGCGGTGGAGCCCCTCGCGCCGAGACGCGGATCGGAGGCGCGCTTCCATTTACACGTTTTGTGTATCGGTAGCCTCCTGCTGCGTCGCCATGGAGACGAATTACGGGCCTGGCTGCCGCCACTGCCGCCACTGCCGCCGCCGCCGCCGCCGCCGCCCCCGCCGCCTCGCCCCCCCCGCCCCCACCCCGCCTCCACCCCACCCCGCCTCCACCCCCACCCCGCCTCCACCCGCCTCCTCCCCCCTCCGTCCCGCCTCTCCCCGCCTCCACCCGCCTCCGTCCCCGCCTCCGTCCCCGCCTCCGTCCCCGCCTCCGTCCCGCCTCCGTCCCCGCCTCTCGTCCCCGCCTCCGTCCCGCCTCGTCCCTCCTCCGTCCCGCCTCCGTCCCGCCTCCGTCCCGCCTCCGTCCCGCCTCCTGTCCCTGCCTCGTCCCCGCCTCTGTCCCCGCCTCTGTCCCGCCTCTGTCCCCGCCTCTGTCCCCGCCTCTGTCCCCGCCTCTGTCCCGCCTCTCCTTCCCGCCTCCGTCCCGCCTCCGTCCCGCCTCCGTCCCCGCCTCCGTCCCCGCCTCCGTCCCGCCTCCGTCCCCGCCTCCTGCCTCCGTCCCCGCCTCCGTCCCCGCCTCCGTCCCCGCCTCCGTCCCCGCCTCCGTCCCCGCCTCCGTCCCCGCCTCCGTCCCCCCCCGTCCCGCGCGCCCGCCGCAGCCCCGCCGCAGCCCCGCCGCAGCCCCGCCGCAGCCCCCGCCGCAGCCCCGCCGCCGCCCCGCCGCCGCCCGCGCACCCGCCGTTGCCTCCCGCTGTCGCCGCCGACTCCCTGCCACTGTCATCGCCACAGCGCTGTCTGCGCTCCCATGCGGCGGCCACCCCACCCCCCTGCCCGCCCCTCCCCCCTCCCCCCCCCTCCCTTCCCCTCCCGCCCTCTCGTGGCCGCGCGCGGGGATTGTGCTCATCGCGTGGTGTCCGTTCCGCTGCGCGCGTTTCGCGCCTCGTGCGCTGAGCGCCGCGCCGCGACGCGACGCGACGCCTCGCCTCGCCACGGCCCTCCGCGCGCGGCGCTCCACGCCTCTCCAGAGACGCTGCTCTTGTTTGGAAGAGTAGATGAGGTGCTTGCGGCCCTTCAGCCGAGGGAAGTAGGGCGCACTCCGCCCGCGGCCTACCTGGCGCGGACAGATGCTGGGCTGCGATGAGAGACAAACCGCACCACGATTGCACACGACGGCGTCAGCAAATTTAATCTACGAATTTCGAGCAAATGGAATCTTCTTCTTCTTCTTTTCCTTTTCCTTATCCTGCTCTTTAGGACATAAATAATCCGTTTGAATTCACAGAACAGCTGGCTGGTGTTGTTCCACTTCCTCTCGTATTCTGTACATCTTTCTTCGTTAGTATAAACGTATATTTATGAAATTAAATCAACATTCGTAATCTTGTCTTCCACGAAGTAATTGTTAACGTAACTAGGAAGTGTGAATTTTGATGTATAAATTCTACTATAAGCACTTTTAACTGTAAGTTAACGTTTTTTTATTATAAATGAATTCGCTTACTAACGTTTATCTTGACAGTTTTTCTACTTTAATACAAAGAACCTAATTTTACCAATAATATCATGGAATCAAAGCTGAATTACATACATAAGAATGATAAAACACTTTAAAATGAACACTTTTCATAAATATCTTCTTACAGCGACAGCAATGTCTACTGTTTCGTTGACATTTTTGATGCATCCTCGTATTCGAACTATTCTCAACTACGAGTAACTGGAATATCAACTCTTGCATATTCACATACGTGAAATCATCAGTCATATTAGTAAATGCAGTGCCACATACGTCGTAGATTTAAAAGCTCTAGTTCCGGTGAACACACCAATGATATTTATTGATATATGTTCATATTTATTGATATTGTTGTATGATATATATTACCTGCCGACTTATTTGACATGAATAAATATTAAAAACGTTTTACTCGTATATTTACTGTCTGACGTATCCTGCGTTACCCAGGCACTGCGTGTTTGCTATGTGTTCTGAGAACATGTTATACATGTCATTACATGTCATTACATGTATCACACATCGTTACATGTAAAACATGCAATCACATCTATCGTTTTATTAACTGAAGAGTCCGGGAAACACACACGATGAAATGTCTGAATTGTACAACATACAAAGAACTGTTTTAATGTAATCTTTAAATATAAGTTTTTGTATTGCTTAACTTGTGCAATTGTAAACAAACCATTTTTTTCAATTCCTTTTATAGTCTTGTGATATAGAAATAGGAAAGTTTTGCGATGTGAAAAGTCTGTTATAAAGCCAGCAATGGAGAATTTATTTTACGAGAGGAGATTCTTAGAGAAGCGATTCGTTATGTTATTACACTTTTTTCTTTATAAATGCTGTCTTGCACACTTTCTAATCGGAGCGATTATTGATTCTCTCTGCCACCGTGTTGTTATTGCTGGTGACTGACCGTAGGGCGGTATTTGATTGAGGTGGCTCCAAGCTCCATTTTTTAGGATCAAGGCAAGTCTAGGAGAAAGGTCGTTAGATTGTTGCCTCAATTTTGAGTAAAAATGGGAAGATTGACATTGCTGCTGGAATTCAGTAGCCCCGGCAGGGAACTGAACGGGAAGGGAATGGTTTGACATGCAACGATTTGATGACGTATCTCAAACCAATCCACACTGAACTACCACTGGAGCAGTATGAAGTAAGAAATTCAGGAAGGCGTCCTTAGGGGGGAATAACAACCTGTTGTGATTTAGTTGTCGACTGCCGGACTGAAGAGTTTTAGTTGTCGACTGCCGGACTGAAGAATTGATATTTCGAAGCGTTTCTCAAAGTTTCTCTTCTTTAAAGGCTCAAATGTTTTTTTCTATTATCAGCTAGGAGTGTTTTCGACAGTTTATGTGAAGTTTCAAAGTAAATGTTTAAACTCTTCATTTTTTCGAATGATAAGCGAATGGTTAGTCTGTTCGTATTTAACCCATTGCACGGAAAATCTACTCGCGTTTCGTGCAAGTTGAGGGTAAACGCAGAGCTCATTTAAAAATGGAAAAAGTCTAGTAGAGAGAGAAATAACCATATGTTTCATAATTTCTTAATTATGTAATTTCTATTGCGCAATACATTTATTCTCAATGTTTTTGTTTTATGTATTATTATACTTATTTTATACTTTTGTAAATAACTACATTTCCTCAGAAATTTTTAAGAGAAAAACCTGCAGCTAGAGGGAAGAGAATGTCTTAATCATATTGAAGCATAAACAATTTAAAATTAACTAAATGGACTACGAACAATTTTAATAAATCAAATTAAAATGAAAGTCAGAATTAATGTTTCAAAAGGAAGTGCTACATTATTTCTTTTATAGAAAATAATTATAGAATTTTATGGCAAAAAATACTCAACGCCGTATTTTGAGGGTGAGGTCGCAGCTCACTTCCTTCGCTTTGTGACACATGCGACATTTATCTCGCACTGAGTGTTTGCATCAGTCATAAAATCAAGTCCCTTTCATTAATAGTTCTTCAAATACCAGGTGGAGGGAAACGCCGACTGTTAGAACTCTTGAGAGCCGACTAATATTCAGTGAAATTTGAAAGTAAGCACAACGCTTATCTCTCGACCTACGGTATGTTAAACTAAAACAACTTTGAAATAATATACCATTCTAACGTTACACAAAGAAAAAGAAATGACATTTCACAAGAAAGCCCGTAATCCATAAAGGAATCAATGGAATTATCTACAAGGTAAGGAGAATAGTCCTAGTGTGCATTGATTTGTAGTTCGGTTTTCATCAATAAGTTTCCAGGCGGGTCAACTGCTAAGATCATTAGTCCCGTTAGTGTTGTGCATGCTTTTATCGCGGAAGGTGGCGGTGGCCATCGCCCGCTAGAAGGTGAGATCCGGTGCTCACCTACATCTCGGTTTGCGGTAATTTCTCCAACCAGGTATCTCCCACCAGCGTCACACCTCCCCAGCCAGGACAAGTTCTATTCTTCCGACCGGTCTCCCGGCATGTGTGGTAGTCTACTGCTTGAAAGTGTCAGTGTTTGCAAGTAAGGGGTGAAAATAGAGCAAGGAAGGAAAGATCGCACGCGGTCCGTGGACAGTTTGTTAGGATATTGCTCCGTAATTCAGCTGGTGTCGATCGATCTGAGAGACAACAGAAAATTACCGACCAGAGCAGCCGGCCGCTAGAATTCTCTTCCAGACTGCGGCTGAATTCGACCTAACTAGGATATCGAAATCCCTGTCACCGTCGGAACTCGAACTCTAGGGCCTCCCGGTCAGTGGCACTGCAGTGGCATACATAGATGCTCTTGAGTCACCTAAGCCGGCACTTTGTAGTCCTGAGTTTTCATTTCACATCCGGCACTTTGTAGTCCTGAGTTTTCATTTCACATCTCAACATTTTCCTTCTAGTTCTGAGTAGACAAGTTTTCAACAGCGAGGTCTATTTCAGTAATAGTGCAGAGTTGATCATTCGTGGCTTCGTGTGAAGTTGCAACGCTGAAGAGGCCGTGGGTGGTGTTTTGAATAGAAACTGCGCCGCTGATGCTCTGAAGCTGCCACCTCGTCAGCCGACGCCGCGGGCGCTCGCGGGGAAAACGGTCGATCCCCTCCTTCCGCCCCTCTCCATCTCCCTTCCCCCTTCTCCTCTGCAACCACTTGCCGCGAGGTGTGCGACGTCGCGGCTCCCGCGAGAAAATGCGACCCTCTCGCGCGCGCGACACACAAAAGCAGCCCTTGCGACGCGACGTAATGCAACGCCACGCCACACGCGACGCCACGCCACATCCGCCCGCGGCGCTTCCCTCTTCCATTCCAGCCACAGCCCTCCCCCCGCCGACCACCAACCGTCACCCCGCCGCCGTCGCCCCGCCGTCGCGCCCCGCCGCCGTCACCCCGCCGCCGTCGTCCCACCGCCGTCGTCCCACCGCCGTCGTCCCGCCGCCGTCGCCCGCCCCCCCCTCGCCCCGCCGTCGCACTCGCCTAAACGACTTCGCGCGGAGTTGGACGTGCTCAACCACCTACCAACTCTGCAAGCAAAAGGCAACATGTACTTCGCGGAAATCGTTCCCAAGATACACGTCTTGTTTCCTCGTACCTTGCAGGTCCAAGTAATGCTGTAATTCGTAAGTGTGAACATGAGTTTGAGTGTGGTGCTTACTGGAATTCTGGAGTGCTGTACCTATTTGATATAATTTAATTATGCATATATGAATTTTTAACATTATTTTATCACGGAATACGGTTAATTGCTAAAACATATTACTATAATACATTGATATGATTAATGTTTTCAACCGTTTAATAGGTGTGAACTATTGCCCGATATAAGAAAATACAAGGTAATCGATTGCCACTTACACTGTTATCTTGTAGGTGACTGAGCGTAAACCAGGAGGTTCGGATTCGATTCTGAGGCGGGGTGTCTATTGCTTTAAACAATTTAAATTATTAATTTCAATGGTTAAACTGTAACAAGGTCACATCAGGGATATATTTACTGTGCAGTACAGATTTCAGATGTAATTGCTTTTTCAGTCAGATGACAGTGTGTAACATTCGATTAAAATATATTATTTGTATGCATATTATTGGTCCATGTTATGTGATGTTCTAGCTACCTAAACGTTAACTAACCCTCCTAGAGTCTAGAGGTATCTAGAACCCTTCAGTGGTGCATTGCAGCCAAAGGTATTCGACTGGGTAAAGGGCAGCCCAGGGCGCCCCAACTGCCCACAAGCCTCACCTCTGAGATAACCTTTAGACTCCTATCAGCAAAAACCTTTCATAATGCTCCAAGTAGCTTCTATTTCAGTGTCAGTTGTATTAGAGTTTCACAGATGCTAGGGGAGAATTGCCGAGAGACCTTTACCGAAGTCCGTAGACTTACAGCATAGCGCATATTGCATTTAACAAAACCAGAAAAGGCCAAGAAATAAGTTATAATTAGTGTTTAACGGTGGTCTAAGGGGTGGTTAAAATCCCCCATACCAACTAAGAATATTTATGGTCTACGCATACTTCGAATCCTCACCCTTGGTGTAATACTTGAGCGCGCCTGCCCCAAGCCCCTGCACTGACAGGATAGACGAGAATGTACAAGCACAATAAATTGCTAAATGGCATCATTGGAGCACTTCTCGGTTTTGGCATTGTAAATAACGGTACACTTATTGTTAAAATGACAAGTAGTGACGCTGAAACAAATGATCCAAAAAAGAGTTTCTATTGCGATTTTTATATTGCTTTTGTACAAAACAAAATTAGGGGAGTTAACTCACAGAAATGATGAAAAATACTTGTGGAAAAACCATACATTTTACAGATTTGAGAAAATGGTATTGACAAGCTCAACTAACGCATTAATTGTCACGATACTCAACTATTCAGAAACATATATTGCAATCATTGTCTCTATGACTTGATTTCCTGTCTTAAAATAATTTAAAACGGGCCATGGACATGGCAGATATACGCCCGATATACAAGTACAATGCATTTCAGATGATAAGACAATTATTTTCTTTTTTCATTGCGCAGAAACTTATTACAATTTGAAGGAAGGATTCTTAATGGTTTATTAAAAATTATGTAAATAGTGAATTGGTTTTCAACTACTAATTGCTTTGTCAATTGTTTCCGTTTCTGTATTTCAATTATAAAGGTCTTCTCAACTTTTCTTTCCTTTATTTTGGAATCAGGCCTTTAGAGAACAAACACACCTGTAGAAACGCAGAATGAGATGGGTAGTGAGACGGGGTGGTGGGTGCGAGACGAGAGGAGGATTAGGGGTAGTTGCGCTGGGCGCCGGACGAAAGGGAGTATGTTGGCGGGACGACCTTCTTTACCTGGAATCGGCGTCAAGGGAAGCAGGGAAGCGCGGACGTGAATGCCTCCTATTGTACAGCTTAATGAAATTTGATAGCGGCCCCAGTGTACTCCAGTTTTCGGTTTCCAAGGAACGCTTCTGGTTATTATAGGCTGACATACGCGAGTGACGAGAAGACTTGTGCTTAATTGAATCGGGATCTCCGGGACTATGGTCGGTTATCTCCCTAATCCCCGATCTCCGGGTACCTCTCAAGTGATCCATGACGTCTGTCTTCCTCTCCTACAGCAGATTAATCTGCTGCACCGCGAGATCTCGGGAGGACAATGCGAGAGCGAGTCTGAGATGTAGAATACGCCTGTAATGATACGCACGGTTGAAGGGCGAGGAGAGGCTCAAGGCACGATTGCGATGCCAGTGGCCGTCTCGGTGGTGCTGTCGTTGACGGCGGTAGCTACAGGTGCAAGTCACCAAAGCATGCGTGCCAAAGCAGCTGACGTGCGAGGGGTAAAGGAGAAACTGGGCGGATATCGCTTCAATTGACTCTCCAAAATTCGTGAAAACAAACAGTGAATCGCGGTGAAATATGGAATGAACAAAACGTAACGAGAGACATAGAAAATCAGATACCCTCGCCAATAATAACATTAATTACATTTTAGAAGAAAATATTCACTTAGTCACAAAAAGAGAAAAAGAAGTGGAGAGAAATATTACGTTCATCAAACAAGAGTAGTAGATTAAATGAGAGAGACTGAAAGAGACAGAGAGAGACTGAGAGGAGAGGCTGAGAGAGAGGCTGAGAGTAGAGAGAGACTGAAGAGAGAGAGAGACTGAAAGAGAGGAGACTGAAAGGGAGAGAGAGGACTGACTGAAAGGGGAGAGAGAGTGACTGACTGAAAGGGGAGAGAGAGTGACTGACTGAAAGGGGGAGAAGAGGACTGACTGAAAGGGGAGAGAGTGACTGACTGAAAGGAGAGAGAGACTGACTGAGAGAGGGAGAGAGAGAGACTGACTGAGACGGAGAGAGAGAGAGACTGACTGAGACGGAGAGAGAGAGAGAGACTGACTGAGACGGAGAGAGAGAGAGACTGACTGAGACGGAGAGAGAGAGAGACTGACTGAGACGGAGAGAGAGAGACAGAGGGAGAGAGAGAGGAGGAGAGAGAGAGAGAGAGAGAGAGTTCGTTGCGTAGTGGCGTGTTGAAAATGATCAACTGACATTTTTCGTTTGCAAATCAGCGAGTTAAATAAACAATGTATATTATTATTGTAAATTCAAAAAGTAGGTATGAAATTTTATTGAAAGTTTTTAGCTAACTATCTTTAGGTCCTTTAACTGTAGAATGGTCTTTTTCATAAACAGTATTCGCATTCTTCTTGCCCGCTCGCTCATACATGTCTTCGAGCTATAAAAATGGGAAGCATCAATGAAACATGCTATTGATTAGATCGTTTAGAAGCACGTCCAAAATGTCAAAATAAGGGACCATTTTACGTTTCGGAATGGGGAATTGATCATGACTCTCATGACTGGAGGTCGTCTCATTGAGTACAGTTTAGATATTTCCCTTGCAGGCGAATGAGGGTTGAATGTTATTCGAACACTAAGAGTAGAACTGGTTCTGATACCACATTATTTGTATCTTCTAAATATCAGAAGACTTTATGTAAGAATATTCAAGGGAATGACCAGATGAGACTGGCGGAGAGGGGAGGAGAAAATGAGAAGCAGTCTTTAGAGATCCGCGAATCTGCAAGTGAAAGGAGAGAGAATATTTTAAATGCACGTTACTTTCATTTACCTGATTAAAAAACGGAAACACTCCATTATTAATCGGTATTAGATAGGAGAACCCAGATTCCTGAGGCGTCGGTTGGAATTAAAAGTGCATCTTCCGAGATGGCACGAGGGAGGTGGCGGCGTGAGAGAGAAGGAAGGTGCGGTGACTGCGAGCGCGGAAGGAACGTGCCCTTTCCTGGCGCTGGCGCCGACGGAGTGGCGAGGTGCGTGGGCGGCGGCGGGGCGCGGCGGGGGGGGGTGAGAATCGACAGGCGCCGGGGAGGGGCGCGCTCTCCTTGCCCGCGTCCCGACCTTCGCCCCCGCCGCCTTCCGCCGCCGCCGCCGCCGGTCGGGGCCTGTTGCTCCGCTGACCCGCTACTTGTTGCTGCCACCCTCGGCGCGCCCCCGCCCCGCCCCGCCCCGGCCTGGCTCGTGCACTCGCGCCGCCTTTCCCCGAGAGGCGACGACGCGCTGGGCTTAACGCGCCACATCCATCCCTTGACGCCCCCGCCTCCTTCCTGGAGCTTCCGAGCGCCCCACACATTCCCTTCGCGTTATCCGCCTCCTTGCAAGCCCATCCACGTCTGCACAGGACCATTAACGTCCATACACGCCCTTCCACGCCCTTCCACGCCCTTCCACGCCGTCGCGCCCGTCCGCGCCGTCGCGCCGTCCGCGCCGTCGCGCCGTCCGCGTCCGTCGCGCCCGTCGCCCTCGTCGCGCCCGTCCGCGCCGTCCGCGCCTCGCGTCGCGCCGTCCGCGCCTCGTCCGCGCCGTCCGCGCCCGTCGCGCCCGTCCGCGTCGCCTCGTCCGCGCCGTCCGCCCGTCGCGCGCCGTCGCCCGTCCGCGCCCTCCGCCGTCCGCGCCGTCGCCCGTCGCCCGTCGCGCCTCCGCCCTCGCGCCGTCCGCGCCGTCCGCGCCGTCGCGCCGTCGCGCCTCGTCCGCGCCTCGTCCGCGCCCGTCCGCGCCGTCGCGCCCGTCCGCGCCCGTCCGCGCCCGTCCGCGCCGTCCGCGCCCGTCCGCGCCGTCCGCGCCCGTCCGCGCCCGTCCGCGCCTCGTCCGCGCCCGTCCGCGCCCGTCCGCGCTCGTCCGCGCTCGTCCGCGCCCGTCCACTTAATATACTGTTATTACTGTATAGTAATAATTATACTACGTTTCATGTATATTTCACAAAAATAATGAAAAGAATGCACCATGTGCCACTACTAAAAAAACTAACGTTATATAGAACATTGAAAGTGATGAAAATAGAGCCGTCTTATATTCTTCTTGTAAAACGTTTATACTTTGCTTTGATTTAGTTTTCATATATCAATACTAACCCAAACAGATGCACTTCCGTTCGACCAAATAAGTTGCCTTGATGCATGTAAAACCAGTGATCTCATAGCTGCAAACATAACAACTAAAATGCGATGTAGGACTAATTTTATAACCACACATAATGCTCTCATAAATGCATAAACATAATTTTTAATATTGAAATAAAGTTCTAATTTAAAAAATACTCAAATAAATGTTAGTTTCTGCCGTCTAATTATTTAAATTATTCAATGTATCGGACTAAGTTTAAAAATATAATAATGCACCTTTAAAATTAAATTCAAATTCCAAAATTATTTAATTATTAATAACCCCTTCAATAAGTGTTTCTTAAAATTAACATAAAATGTGAAGAAACGGATGTTTTACAAGGATCAATATTATGATTTACTCTAATATGAGCAGATGTTCTGATACTATTTAACGAATGTTCGGAAGGTACGGCAAGGAAACTTTCCACGCGACGTGCGCTGTAAAGAGCGAGTCCGCTGACTTCACGGTGGCTGCGCTGTGGTGGAGCGCGTAGTTGCCGCACACGCGCGGAGCGCTCGTGTCGCCAGGGTGCGGGAGTATCGCGCGGGGGGGGGGGGGAACCGGGCCCCCCCGCGACCCCTGTTTAAATGTTGCCCCCGGCCCTCGCTTCCACCCGCCCCCGCCGGCGAGCGCGATGCTCGCGAGCTCCCCTCCTCTGCCACCCTCCCCTCCTCACCCAATCCACCAGCGGGGCTGCTTGCTGCGAGATCCCGGAATCTTCTCTTACGTTCTTTTGTGCGGACTTTCCCTTCACACTTTGAGGTACCAATCCGTATTTCCATTGGTTGCGTATCAACACCTTTCCAAGACGTCATATCTTTTAATTTCCTCTTGATTCATGCCTACCTGCTTTCTGGTATATATGTCAGTCCTATCGACATAAGTTCTAATGTCCCTTCCCCAAGAACCTTCCGCTCAAACAATTCTCCATCCTGCGTGGTCAGCCACGACCACTTTTCTTCACTCACGTTCCCCATTCCTTAGTGAGAGCACCAAGATTCAACTCTTGGCTTTTCCTGCCCACCTGGACGAGTCAGGGACGTTGCATTTCTCTTCCGCAGCTCTTCCTCGCTGCCTCACTCGTGCACGTGACGTGGCCTCGCGCGTGTGCTCTGCTGCCTCGCAATCTGCCGCTCCCTCCAAACGCCGCGCCCCTCCCCCCCCCCCCCCCCCCCCCTCCCCCCCCACCCCTGATCTTCCCCTGCCCCCGCGCTTCCTACCCCCACGCGTTCTACCCCCTGGCTGCGCGGCGTCCGTGGCCGCTGCCAATGATTTACGCGGACGCGCGGCGCACCACTGCGGTCAGGAGGCGGCACGACCTCTGTCGGCATGAGCAGCTCGCACCTCCGCGCGCAGGGGGCTTTGGGCGAAGCGACGGACCCCCGCGGAGCCTCGCAGTTCCGAGCGTCGCTCGTGGTTGTTGAAATCAAACATTTCTCATTCTTCATCCGATATTATACGCGCACGTTTTCTTGAGCACTATCCCCATCCCCTGTCCCCACCCCTTTGCTAACAGTAGTTGAATTAAGAATAAGTGGCAGCAACGAGCGTTGTAGACAAAATATGATATCCAGAAATGTTTGCCCCAGTGTTATAGAAACTACTTTTCATCGAAAAACAAACTACGAATTTGTAATAAAATTATTTGTGTCAAAATAACCAAACTCCCCGCTTCTCCCGCAACTAGGATGCGAGGGCTCAATAAAACGTGCGGAGATAATACACAACTTGTCCAATAACGTCAATTTCTGTACTACATGTGTGCATAATTTACTCCTACAAGACATCTGTGCAACGTATCTCAACATTTCTTAAAATAGCATGTAGGTGCAAGAAAGAGGTTTAATTAAACAAATTAATGAGGAATGGTACTCTGCTAAACAATGTTTATCAAAGTAATTAAATTTACTCTTCACGCGCTACCACTAGATCAATGATAGTAAAAATGATTGCAGATAATAATTATGGGGAAATTGAAAATGGGTTTCTACATGGGTAAGTCTTAAATATAAATATTATGAGACATTGAACCTTGCTACAGTCTTCACAAATAAAAATGCATTTCTCTATGACACATTTAAACATCTGCTGGAAGTGAAACATTATACATTTTGCCTTGAAGGTCACAATATGACAGACGAAACGCTGGAGTCTCTCAGACACTATGTATTATGAACTTCAGCCGGGAATTCTACGCTTTCATACTACATTACTTATTACATTAATGTAAAATAAAAATAGTGTGCACATTTCAGAATTCGACTAAATTTGTTTAAATTTCCAACACAAGTATTCTCTTTTTATTGAAACAATGAATGAATTAATTATATTTCAGATTTTTCTCCCCAAAACCAGTAGACTATCTAAAATAAACACTTATGGGTTAGATCTATGAGCCTGTTTTCACACAAGGACACTTCACCAGTTTTACTTGTTCGGACCTATATTGTAGAGAACGACGAATGAAGGATGGGACAAACTTCTTTTCGAGGCTCGCCAATAACGAAAAAGTGAATGTTTCTTTCTTTTCTGTGAAGTTTCTTATAAAATTGAAATATTCAGACTATTTTGTGTGTATGTAAGAAAAATATCAATTTTCTTACAAACGTTTTAAAGGCCGTTATAAACTTAGCAGTTTAATGAATATATTTGAAAACAATAGATAAAATATTAGATAAAGTCAATTTAATTTGCAATATATTCATTATCATTTTACCCATCGTTACAGGTACGAGAAAGTTTGTACTATTGTACACCACTAGTTTGAAGACTGTGAGATTACAGAGATAATTTATTACTTTACCGTAAAATTTATTGATGTTGAATTGTGACGAACTGAAACCAAGGCGTCAAAAACGTTACATTTCTCGCAAATAAGTTTCATTTAGGGAGTATTTTCTTCATACATAATAAAGGCTTTCAACCTAGATATTTAGTTACGATTATGACATGTTTTAGCTATTCCAAACTTATTAATGTGTTTTATTTCGTTTAATTACGTAGGTAGATATAGATTAAAGATTGCAGAGAAATTGATTGTAAAATTAAATATTCAATAATTTTTACCATTTTTAATATTATGATTTGTTGTTTTCATTAATTGAGATTGAAATTGATCTAGGGTATTTAACACAAATTAGAGAGACAGGGATCAATGTTCCCTGTGCATCATTTGAGAGGACAAATGTGTCATGATGTGAGTTCAAATATAGGAATGTGGAGTGTGTAAGGGAAATATGATACATCATACGTCAACATTAAGGTATCTGCTAGGAATATTCAGTTAAACACGCATTGGCTTAACACAGTTTATATATCGATATGAGCTTTCCTCTCCGTGGGATAAACATGATTGATCACTCCATTCCTGTATTGATCAATCAGAAATTGACTTCTCTTGAGCTGTACGAAACAAGCAATTTTAATCCCTTCTACTGAGTCAATTGGAAAGCATTATTCCCCAACTGCGTATTAAAAAAAAGTCACTCATGTGTATTTATCGCTGTGTAAAATCAGTTTCTTTTAGTATTGCTGTAGATCTCATTTAATATGAGTTGCGTATGCCATTATTTTCGATTTTTTCATTCTTCCTTAATATTTTTGAAGGTCATTCGTCACAAAAACGTCTGCAAAATGTTGGTATGAAATGCTGTTGTCTACATCAAAAGACTGACACTTCGAAATTTCAAACAACAAACTCGTTTGATCATTTTTTCGGCAAAAATTATCCGAAATACACGTACTAACTATATTAACCACCACGAACAAACTATTTTTCGGGATTTGAAGAAGTTTTTTAATGAGACAAAAAATTGAAACTGAAAAAGTTTGAAAATACAAATAAAAAATGAAAATAATTGTTTTTAATAAAATTGAAAATTTTGATAGATTATTATAAACTTTATGTAAGAAAATGGGACAAGAATATTTTCATGGTAAATGTCGTATATAGGAGTAAGAACATGGACCGTTATACACAGAAGTATTGCGGGTTGCCTTGCAGTTCTAAAACGACGTTACTGCACATCGTAATGGAGATATTTTTAATGAAGTTGGTTACGATTTTAGATTTATTGAAATTAAATTTTACTGCTTTGGGGATTGAATGATCATTACGAATTTTTAGATATAATTAAAAATAGTTTGTAAAAATATCAATATTCCATGTAAATGCCTGCGATTTATGAGTAAGTGATGGGCGGGCATCACACATCACGTTTACGTACAATTACTTAGGGAAAGAGACAAAACAGTCCTTAGCTAATTTTTAAAGGTAATTATAGATAAATACATAATTACTCTACATAGTTTTTTTCAACGCAAAAGTAATTGTTGCCATATATATTCCTAAGAAACTATTGCACATATGAATTCCAAAAACGTTTGGTTGAACAAAATTATGAAAGATATGGTGAATCTTCTGAATTATGGTGAATCTTCTGAAATAAAGTTTGAAAACTGTTTTTACAACTTTACTGAAATGCGGTTTCCAAATGAAAAGAAACTATGCAACTTCCGGGCAGGTAACACATGACTATAGTTTTGCTACATAACTTGAAACTAGGTAAAAAAAACAACAGCAATGAAACCGTTTCGATTTCGCCTGAAAATACAAATATTTAATTGCGTTATGTTTCTTATTATATTTGTGTTTCAAATATAAAAATTAATAATTTATATCGATTATTCCAGGAAAAGATACAGGTATCTTGGTGTACAACGGTCCGTGTACGTTACTTCCATTTACGATGGTTTCACATACCACGGAAACATTCTGCAATAGTTGGTCGTGAAATGAGGTCATAAGCTTTTCGTAACGGAGACATCCGTAGAGGCTGTGCAATGCACACGACTTCGTGAACGACCCCTGGCAAGCAGCGATCGAGAAGGTCCTGTATCGGCGCGAGACGCGTGGCCTCCGGAGGCCCTCGCCGCCCCACGGCAGCTTCAGGCGCTGAGCGCTGCATAATTCAGCATCGGCAGCAGCCACCGCCCCCAGCAAGACACCGCCCCCGTCTCCGCCGTCGCCTTTATAGACCATTCGCGCCAGTTACTCGCGCGGTCTCCTTCGACTCTACTCTGTTCGCCTCGCGCCGCCTCGCGCCGCCTCGCGCCGCCTCGCGCCGCCTCGCGCCGCCTCGCGCCGCCTCACTCCAACTTCACTCATTCACGCATCTCTCTTTCCTTAGTTATCATGGACGTGAGTCGAATACGATTATTCTGACGAGATGTTCTGTATTAAGGAGTGTCTACACGAGCAGTGTCTCTTGCCAGCTATCGGTTAGAAAACTGCCAGTGTTGAGAAACCTTTACTTGACTCTGTCCGCGTTTTCAAAAGCTCCTCAAATGCTCCGTTATTTATGTATTTCCTATTCGAGTAATTATCCGTTGCCACCTGCATGAAACATCAGCCTCATAAGTTGATAAGTCTTAATTAATTTGCCTTTTAAAAGTTCCCAGTTCTTTCTACGCGTATGCTTAAAATATTAAAGTTCAGTAAACTATTATCTGCTTCAAGTACTCCCAGTTCTGTTGCCGACAAATTCACCTAAGTTCACAGTTTAAATTCTAGCTGCTGCACTCGAAATATTTCTAAGTTTCATTTTCCGCACATTACATCAATATTCAAAGTCCGACAACCGTACGCTCCAAAGTAGACATTCACAATTCCCAAACTCCCAACATCAATTATCTCCACACGATCCGCACAGCACCACGGCGTAAGTCGGAATGAATCCATATTCCCCTCTTTCAGCCCTTCAAAACTCGGTCCATATTTTCTACTGTTTCTTGTCAGAAAAAATTCGACCCACTTCCGTCGAAATATATTGTCATTCCATGCCTCGCCAATCCCTAAATTACTTACAAATTCAACTAGCCGTGCCCCAGACTGTCATTGCTTTCTCGGCCAATCCCCAAACAGTTTACTTTATCAACTAGCCGCGCCTCGTGGTTCAAAGCAATGAAGTTTGTTGACCTTGACGACAACTCGTCTACCGTTGCATGGCCGCCATATTTACTTATGTCTATCCTTACCATTCACCCTGTTTACAATAAATGTCACGCAATACAATGTACCACATATTGGTATGTCACAGTATGTTTCAATAAAACGCTTTCAAGGCATTATTAAAAGTATTACGCTAAAGAAAGACACAAATTACTTGGTGGAAATAAATCATATCAAGCTTTTCAGAAGGGCAATCGAAAATAAAAAGAGATTTTCCGAAGTCATTTTAGAAAAACTGATTTTAGGAGATACGAGAACTTACACCTACACTTCGTTCAATTTTCATATTTGTTTCTCTTGGAAATACCATGTGGATTTTCTTTTGAAATAATTTCCAAATCCCTTCTTCCTTTCAGTAATTTTCTCTCAATTTTACATGGAAACCTCTTCATAGAATCGCACCCAGCTGCAACAACTATGCGTGAACCGGAAACCGACAATTTTGACGGCAGTCTTTAATCGCGCGCGAACCTTTAATCGCTTTTACGCGCGATTCGTTGGGCGATTCCCAGCTATATACATACTTTTTTTTTTTTTTTTACTGCCGCCTCCGGGAGCTCTCCCAGGTAGCGGTAGCGGTGGCGGAGGCGCGGGTGTTATGGCTGCCGTGAGGCGGTGGGCGTCGCAGCGCAGCGGTTTTATTATTTGCGTTCGCGATAAGCGGAGGGCCGCCGCCGGCCCCGCCGCCTCCGCCTCCGCCACCGCCACCGCCACCGCCGCCTTCGCTGCCACGAGGGTTGGGGCGTGGTGTTTATTAGAAGCGACCGGCGCCGCGGGCCAGTTAACGCGAGGCGGTGCTCGCCAGGTAAGGATATTGCGCGCGCGTTATGGCCCCTGGACTCGCCCCTCCCTTCTCCCCGCCCTCCCTCGCGACAAACTCCGCGCCCTCTCCCTTTCGTCGCCCAGCGCACCGCGAGGTCGCCACTGCGCGCAGATCCGCGGAGGACGCGCTGCGTTTCGAACCTTTGGTAGCCTCCGAAGGCCTGTGGTTCCGAGATTACTACCGGATGAGTGGCTTAGTGAACCAAGTGATGTCTCTGCAGGGGTCCTTGGGTTCTAGTTCCGACTGTAGCAGAATGTTTGGCACGTCAGAGGTCAACCGCTCTGTGGAGAATTCTTGGGGCCGTTTGGTCTGATTGGAAGTTTTGCGTGGTTTCTTTCTTAAATACAAGGCGAATACCTAAGCAGTAGCCTAAGAAATTGGTCCGAACCGATCGCGATCTTTCCTTCCACTTCTTTCTTCTATCCTCACTTCTTACTGAACACATTTACCTTACGTCTCTGGAGACCCATTTGAAAGTTGGACCTTGTTCCGGCTGGGGCGGTTCCCCGCTGATGGGAGATACCTGGATGGTGAGCAAGCCGACGACGTGGTGGTATTTGCACGTCGGCGTCGGATCTCACCAATCAGCACCAACCAGGGACAAGAACACAGCCAATTTCAGTGATAAAACACACTGCGTGTACGGGTCAGATGACCGCAGTACTTAGTGCACCCGGAAACACGAAATAACCCACCAATCGTAGAAATGGAGTACAAATGAATAAGTGGAAAGACCGTGTAACTCTCTCCACTAATCACACGTTTGATCACGGATGAACTTGTAAGCGCAAGAATTTGCAGTGATTAAATTTCCCTTGTGGAATTAGCACAATTAATTCCGTACGCTTTTTGAAAGAGGGGTAATGACATGTAAGAGAGAATAATAAATAATAGAAGCGTGTTCTAAATGTATTTATTTGCAACATTTCACAAATATGATATATTTTTACGTTATGCTTCATCATTTTTGTTTTCAGTATTGAACAAAAGTTTGTTATTTTGTCACATATTGTGAAGAAGAAAAATTACAAAATATGCCCAATATTACCTTTGATTTTTAAACATTTTTAATGATAAAAACGTGTCAACCTATACCAAATTATTAAATATTGTAGTTT
Source organism: Teleogryllus oceanicus (assembly GCA_964035755.1). Taxonomy (NCBI): domain Eukaryota; kingdom Metazoa; phylum Arthropoda; class Insecta; order Orthoptera; family Gryllidae; genus Teleogryllus; species Teleogryllus oceanicus. Next base: position 107,030,686 of record CAXIVR010000004.1, on the reverse strand, counting down.
TGAAATATAAGCCTTCCTGCAATTTTAATAACAAACAAAATAATTGAGATGCTATCTCACTGTGTTTTATTATGTTAAAAAAAAGCTATATTTTCAATTTCGGGGAATTTCGTGAACTATCGTTATCGAATGATGTCACTATCTTAAAGCCTCTTGTATCAGACAATTAATTCCTCTATTCGTTTGTTTACATGACAGCTTTCCATCATTATAAGTGATAATTCAAATAGGACAACAAAACGATTCACATTTCATTTATATTTTTTTCTCCATGTTATTTCCTCTCTTATGAGAAAAGCGAAACTTATTATTCTTCTTAAAAGTTCTCAGATCTCAATTCATCCTCTTTTTCTTAGGAGAACGTAAGTAACAACTGACATATCACAGATATTCGATGATGATGATAATAATAATAATAATAATAATAATAATAATAATAAAATTTAAACATTGCTTATGAACCAATTGTAATGTATGGAATATCTGGATTTTTCTCTTTAGTTTTCTAAGAAACTCAGGTGTTAAAATATTATCTTTTCATTACATTTTCTGTAGCGATTTGAAGTGTAGTTTGTTGAGCATTGTCCATAATTATTTAACACGAAAATAAGTGAATCGCACGTGCTGAGGCTGAATGGTACAAAACGACAATGGAAGTGCGCGCCGCGCGTCCGCGCCCTATTTGAATCCCGTCGCGCACCCCTCCCCCTCCCCCCTGGAATCGTCATCGCCCGGCAGGCGATAAAAGCACGCAAAGTGGGTCAGGGGACGCCCCTGCCGGCGCTCGCATTCGGAATGAGTTCGCGCTCGCGCCCACAAGTTATTCCATGCAGCCGGCCACAGTGCTTGACAACCGTGCCCCGCCCCTCTCTTACCCTCCTCACCTCCGGCCACAGGCTGAGGTGGCTCAGCGTGATCTGGGCTGTCCGCGTGACGCCGCGTCGAAGGCTGGGGTGCCGACGTTTCGACCGATATATCGCGGTCCTCTTCAGGGCTGTACTTCAGTACATGGTCGAAACGTTGGCACCCCAGCCTTCGACGCGGCGTCACCCCGACAGCCCAGATCATGACTCTGGCCACGGAAGCCTACGATAACGTGGCTCAGCCTATCAACTGATGTCACTGACCGGGATGTCGTAGAATTGAAGTCGCGACTGTTGTGGAATTTTCGATACTAGTTAGCTTGATAGGTCGATTTCAGCTACTGTCTGTAGGAGAATACTAGCCTCTCCTGTTTTTTTGTCGTTTCTATGATCAATACCAGGCAAACGCCGGAGCAGTACCATAACAAACGGCTCAGGGACCGCGTGCGATTTTTTTTTCATCTTCTTTGTTCTATCCTGACCTATTACTTACCCACACTTTCTGCACTACCACACATGCTGGGAGACCAGTCGAGAGTTTAGAGCTTGTCCAGCCTGGAGATACAGGAAAGTGGAAAACTCCGCAGGCCGACGTGAAGGTTGGCGCCGGATCTTGCCATCCATCGGGGGATGAACAACGCCACATCCCGGAATAAACACTACACTAACGGACTCAATGGCCCAATAGAAGTCGACTCGCCCGGAAACATGAAATAATCAGTCAATCAAAACCCAACCGTCTCGTTTCATCCTGCCCTTATTCCTCCCTCTGCCCTCCGCCCCACCCTACTTCGTTTCGCTCTTGCCAGGCTCTGCTCTCCGCGGCATTTGAGGGGTTTTTTGGATGCTTTGATGAAGAGAATATTTTATCTCTGCTCACTCGGTGGTCCGCTTGTTCCCGAGTCGTTACCAAGACTGCTTCCTCCTGCTCGCCTCAATTGGCGGACATGCGTTGGTGCGGTTTTTTCTCTGTGGTCGTAGAAGAAATAAATTAGAACGCATTGAACAATTTGTTCTGTGGAGAGCTAATTTGCTGAGTCATCATTTGTAAGTCGCTCTTTCTTTCGATACTTTCCTATTATGACTCTATCGTCACCTCCAAGACCGTCTATAGTTTTTAAAGAAGGAGAAGTATATTCTCGGCGTCAGTCAACTTTTTATTGGCCCAGTTGTTTGGTTTTGAGCAGGGAGACGCAGTTTTCTCTACCTCGACATGCCAATTTCAAAACTAGTTGGTATTTGTTCTCTAGTTTTTCACATTTTCTGTGTTAAAAGTCATTTTGTTGTAGCAATAAAGGGCCGTTTGAACTAAACAAGATTTGAACAAACAAAGATTAGTTCAAACAAGTTTGAACTAAACAAGATCTATTACAAGATTGTGAGGTGAATGCGGCAATAGCGGGTTTAAAGTAATGCCTTTCACTCTAACGTGCTAGTGATTTGGAGGCTGAAGGTTGGGTTCCCGTGAGGTCCCGAAGATTTGCCTGATGTTTTTAACATCGACGAGATAATACCTCCCGCCAGGATCAAAATGGTAGGTCAGCTGATATAATCAGTAGTTTTTCATGGTTTTCCTGATCTATTTCATCTCAATGCTGTAGCAACGCCCAAGAATACAGCCACAGTGCATGTTTCCTTCCCCCTCCTGGTACCTTTTCCACCCGTAGATGCTCGTATCTAAGAAACCTCTGACCAGCGTGGGAGTCATAGTCTCATAGTCTGAAGCGGGCCTTAGAACCAGAATAGATGAAGACGCTAAGGGTGATAATCGAAGACAAATAGGTGAAGACGATAAGGGTATAATTTACATTATACCCTATTACATACATTGAGAATGTAAAGGAAAAAGTATTGGGATGATTATGAGAGTACATGGAGTAATATTATTTGTTATGACCGTATCTATGTGAAGCAGAATCCATTTGTACAACATCCTCTACATTCATGAGTTTTGCACCGCCACACTAAGGTTCCCTTCGTTGTACTCTGTAATTCACTCTCTCATCATTCCAATAATAAGGCCTATCACATTTTTTATACTTTTTCCTCGAAAAGACAGAGTGGCTGAACATTTCGAACGATTTTCAACGATTCACATAATGGCAAGTAAATAATGTCCATACATTAAATCTAATCGAAAACGTTACTGTGCGTTATTAAGTGGAAGCAGCCGCATTTCGTTGTTTTTTAATCTATAATTAATCTTAGGGGAGGCCTTAGGTAAATATTTGTCATTCTTCATTTAAAAGTTGCTGCGCCGGTAGAAGTATTAGGTGACATTCAAACAAAGGACTGTAATTTTGTGCGTATCGATGCGCGACTCTCACTTGTTTTTTCTTCCCATCGTGTGCTCTAATTAGCGACTTTGGAGCCGGTGCTCTCATTTTTGACGAATGAATGTTGAGAAGATGAAAGGGAGTTGTTGTATCCGTACCACACTGCCAAGATACTGTGAACTTTCGAAAAAAAGTACCTGCTACTTGTCCACAATGTCACCCATACGTTTGAAACATTCACAAAAAGAACAGTGACCTAATACAGTATATTTACTTTATTTGAGATACGTCTTTCAACAAGGTTGATAGAGCCTTTTTAATAATACGAACATCGTCTCTTCATCTTTGTGTTGAGTTATTAACAACGTAGGACGCTGCTTTTATCTTCGGAACGAAATGTTTTGCGGCTTTCCTACCTCGTTTTGTTCACTTTTCTGCCTAAAAATACGGAGTTTACCGAGGGAAATTTTTAGCATCAATTCTTCACGCTAATCTCCGGCTTCCTTCTATAACTTAAACGATCTCGTACAAAAAAACGCTTCTGCATTTTCCATGTCCTTAAGGTCTCGTTACAAATCTCACGTGAGATAAGTATCAAGTTTTAACTTTCTTAGCGCGCGGAGTTTGTGCAATAAAAATCAAATCCGCAGTTTTTCTCTAATTAAAAATAAGCTTTAAATTACGGAGTCGACCGTAAGCCGAAAATTTTTAAGCGGATGAACAAGGAGACGGACAGGCGCGCGATGACGGCAGCGCGCATAAAAAATGCACGGGCGTGCGGCTTTGCAGATTTTGCGGCGAGGAACCGCCCCTCCTCCTCCACCCCGCCACTCCCCTCCCAGCCACGCCACGCCCCGCCTCCACTACCGCAGAGTTCGCAGGTGGGAGGCGGACGGGCAACCCAACCGCAGCCAGTGAATGGCGGGTGGGAGGCGCCCAGCGGTGAGCCTCTAGTACCTAGAAAAAAGGAACCCACTAACGGAATTGTCTGTGCTTATCCATCCAAACACGAATTTCTCCAGAACATTCACAGGACTTCGTATTTGGCTTGATCAGTTCTCTCAGTAAACCTCTTCTGGAAGAAAGATTAATTATAATTCATTAATACATTTTGGTTACGCAGAGAATAATATTTATATTTTGGTGTTTTGAATGTCGTAAAGGTCATCCAACATTCTATCGTTGTCATACAAAAGAATCAATTTATGATTATCGAAATTGCGACTATCTTAACTCATTTCGACAAACCGTCTCTGCCTCAATATATTAATATTATCTTTGATTACAGTGCCATTTTGCTTAAGGTGTGACTGATGAGACATATGGATGAAAGTGGGTTGGGGATTCCTAAAGAACCCATTTGCGAGTGACGTGATTTAGTCAGACACCGTCGGCACGCTGGAGCCACATCGCATAATCCGACTGCTTCTGGCTAATCCTGGAGCATGGGCGAGCACGTCCTAACCACTGTCATTGCAATGCCCCCGCTGCCGACCAACCCACGCCCCAGCCTCCGTCACCACCACCACCGCTTCAGCCATCCCCTCGCAGCTTTGGCCGGCGCTCTCACGATCCAACCCGTACAGCTACCGGTTTCCCTTCCTAGCCACCGCCGCCGCCACCGCTGCTGAAAATTTCGCGCTATTGTTTTTTGGATAGAGGTCGCTAATCGCGGGAGCATGCTGCGGCCGGCGTCGCCGCCGTCCCCGCCACCGCCGCCGCTATGCATGCATGCAGAAGCTGGATCATTGATGAGCCCTTCCCTGCCCACGCCCCTCTCACCCCCTCACCCCCGAGCGGTGTGGTCTCCGCCGGGAACTCGCGAATGAAAGTCTAATTCCGACAATCGCGTCACCAAAATCCAGAGTTCCCCGTAATTATATTTCGGGGAGATACACTAAAATATTTTACATATCATGCCCTGGCTATCGTTATTATTCGAATGATTACTGAAATTATAGTTTCCTTTTCTTTCGTGAAGTTTGATTCGAAGTGATAAAATTTAAAGCCAGCCAGATGACTAAGAAGTAAAATAATGAAAGCTTGCAAAAACTTTGTTGAGAGTGATTTCAAACAGATGAGTAAGAAAACCACCGAAACCAAAATTGGAAATCTTGAAAGTAGTCTTCTGAATTTCTTCATTTTTTTTTGAGAAATAATTGTGAATAATCTAATGTTCGAAACTTTCTCGCCTTAATGCATTTTTTTACGATTGCAACATTTGACTAGTCTAATTATTATTATATCACTGTTACGTTCTATGACAATATTCAAGTAGTATTATTTTTATTTATTTTGGATAAAAATGGGTATTTTTTATGTGTAAGTATTGCAAAATTGTACTATTATGATTACCTTCCTCCGTGTTTGAAAAGCTCTAAAACGGTCTATAAAATCCCTAAAAAACAATTCGTGATTTTCATCTCTCGTTCGTCATTCGGAGCAATTAGATGTCAATTGACGCGTTTTAATCTATGGGATGGGACCTGCCTAATCTCGAAAAAACGTGTTTTAAGAATGTTCAAGACGTAACCCAAAACGTAATCGATAAACTAAACGACTAAACTTAAAACGATACTTACAAAGCGCCGGTAATTAAACATAGTTTTGGTATGAAAAATTAAGTGTTTCACATATTAAATTTTAAAAAATTATAGTTATATTACAATCATCAAACGATATAGTCAAGATTTGTATAAGAGATATTTTATGGTGATTGAGGAATTCTGTTGATTTGACTCTCATTTGAACAAAGTGGAGGTAGACCAGGCATGTTAAGGGCGCGGGAAAGGTAACAAGATAACTAGAGCTCGCGGGCACTGCATCCTAGGAAATTGGCGCGAGATTTAAAAGTAAAGGTTGTACAAATTGCTTCGGATTGGTGGTAAGTCACTGGATGTCTGGCTCATGGCAGTATTTTCGAGAAGTCAGTTGATAGTGGTCCCAAATTTAGCTATATTAATTCCCATTCTCTTTTTAGGGCGAGGAAATGATCCTTTAAAATGAAATTGTACATCATTCCGATTTCAAATTCTCAATTGAGAGTAAAATTTAAAAAAATTGAATCAAAAGAATCTTGATTTTGTAATCCTGTCTAAGAGTGATACAAAAGCATGAACTTTCTACGTTCAGGTTAGAAGATTTAACTGACAAATATTTTTCGGTTAAATGCTCTGTCCGTCCGTAAGCGAGAATTGTTAACAACAGAACACAAAACGAAAACAAGGAAAAATGTTCCATTCATATATATTCCAGTCACATAGCAAAGATGTTTATACAAGTGAGAATTTAGTAAGAAAATAAACATCAAATATTAGTAAGTAGTGTAGAATATAAATATAATACAATTTTCCGTTTTTGATAGAAAAATATCTGGCAAAAATATTTTCGTATGAAGCCACTATTAACCGACGCGTGTCGCTTCAGCTTACGGATGAACACCTCTTTCTGGATTTTAAGGTGAAATGAGTCGGAGTAGGGGAAGTTGCTCGATCCCGTAGGAGCGCCGGGCTCCCCAGGCGAGCAAGTAGCTTCTGCGGTTTGACGGCCTGAAATAGACAGTTGACTTCACAATCATCCTAACCTCGTGCTGTTGGCGTATATTTACTGACGTGCAACTGTGATTGTCTTTAGAACTTTATGTTAGAATTCATGGTGGTTTTATATTTCTAATCAAGAAGGTGTCAGTTATGTTGGGTCTAACCGTTGAGTACGAAGCATGATTTCCTACACACCAAAATTGATAATATTTGAAAGTAGGTGGTTTTTATATAAATTAATTTTCTATTGCAATACTTGTTAAATTGTTATAATTTGATGAATTTTGTGGAAAGTATGTCTGTTAATAATTCATAATTTTAAACAATGTTACAAGACCTTTATTTGAAAAGTATTAATATTCTTAAATGTAAACAAGATGCACATTAGTGCATCTAGATATATAAACTGTACTGAATGGTCTTGGTCTTGGGCTTGGGCTTGGGCTTGGGCTTGGGCTTGGGCTCGTGGGCTTGGTCGTGGGCTTGGGCTTGGTCTTGGGCTTGGGCTTGGGCTTGGTCTTGGGCTTGGTCTTGGGCTTGGGCTTGGGTTTGGGTTTGACCTTCTTCTTGGATGTGTGTTTAGTCTAGGACCGAAAGCAGAGGCAGCGAGGAGGCGCGGCACACTGCACACTGCAGCGCGTGGGCCTCCCGAGCGGGATCGGTGGCGGAGTGGCGGGGGGAGGGGCTCGGGGTGGAAGGTCGCGCCCTGCGCCGAGCACCGCGAAATTGCTGCAATTAGCGCCTGCAATTCGCGTCATCGGTTGCGACGCGAGGCGACGCGACGCCCGCTCCACACTGCCCGCCGCATATCGAGTTTTTATTCCGCAGGTGCGAAGACCGCGATCAAAGGGGACGCGTGGGGTTTGGAAGCGGCAGCGGCGGGGCCGGCTTTGTTCGGTTGCCACGGACCTGCCTCGCGCGGAGAATGCAGAGGGCGCGGCGGTGCACGAGGCACAGTGCAGTGCTTGTGCTCTCGCGGGCCGAATGATAAGACGAATTCTTTGGTTTCTTGCTTTTCCTTGAAATCTTGGTTCAACAATCGGTCACTTCCGAACTTCAAGATCGAAATGACTCCAAACTCAGCTCGGTACTTGTACATCAAATACTTTGTGAAATTAACAAAATTTAGTGAAGACGCAGAGGTTGAGAAAATATTAGAACAAATATTCATAAAATAAGTGTTTTACTTACTTTTCGATGAAATAATTTTGAAACGAATCAATAATGAAGAAATAAATTCAATGTATTTAAAATGAAATAAATAAAAAAATTGCCAGCTTTGAAAAAAATCTTTGGTGTTCTTGTATCAGACCTTACAAATTTTCTTTCATATTTTTGTATGTTGATCTACTCTAACACGGTTTCTATCTTTAAAATAACGAAAACAAAATTCACGTATTGGTGATTCTATCAGTAATGACCGGACAAGTTAAAAGGATGTTTTGTGAAGCACAAAAGAGAAAATTATTCAATAAAATACCAAAAGACCAATGCAATATGCATTCATGCAATTTCGAAATTTTTACAAATATCTTTGTACATCCTACTGGATTTCAAGTAGTCTCCAATGAAGTGTTAGGTTGAAAGATAATACCAATTGCACGGTTCATCACTCTAATAAATCAGCCAAATTGTTTTGCTTCTATTGCGGAATAAATAACATGGTATGTATATATACTGTCCTGAAATATTTGTCTCCTTAGCTTTTCGTGGGAAGAAGTAAAAGCTCTAGATGCATGGCTGTAGTAAGAAATTGTCCTCCATTGTTTCTTTATGGAGAATTTTTATTTACTTACATCGCATTTAATAATAAATATTATCTTAAAAATTGTAACAGCAAATTTTCTCTGACGAATAGGTTTCTATTTAATACAATTTCGTTTGTATGGCCTTCGAATAAATATTTCCTGATACACAATTTACTGTAATCATTTGTTTCTTTCCTGAAGATCATGGAAATTGTTCATGTTTTTTCATGGAAATCATGGAAATTGATAACAAACTTTGATGACTTGCACAACTCTTATAAGTTCCCTATATTTAATTAATATATTAAAGACAATAAAAATCTGATTTTATAATATTTATTCAAAATGTAAAACTATAATTTGACATTCATCAAACAATTGCCGCTTCACGCGTTGTATTCAGGTGCAAATGCTATTTGATTCAACGGATGAAAGCCGAGGGCAAACAACCTAATGTCGTATTTGACCTGAAGCTAAAGACTGGTTCAGCGACTGCTCGAGCAGTCTCTCCGATCTGCGAGTGTCCAACGGAGGAGGGGAAGGAGGCGGGGCGTGGGGGAGAGGGGATGAGGAGGCGGGGGTGGGGGCGGCGGGGGCAGCGCGAAGCGGCATCTGACCGTGCCGGCGGGCGACGCCGGTTATTTGTGGGCCGGCTAACCCGGTGAATGATACCATAATTCTGGCGGGGCGGCGGCGGCGACGCGGCGGGCAGGGCGAGGGGCGGGGGCGGGCTCCTTGCGCTCGCCACAATTAAGCTAATGACGCGGCCACCGGCGGCGGAGGCTGTGGCCGAGAGGGGCGGGGCGCGCCGGCGCGTTCCACGCTGTGAGTGGGCGGGGCAGAGCGCGGCGCGACGATGGTAATTGAATGACGATAAGCGGGACAAATATGAACTCGAAAGTCACAACTGCGGGTCTGCTAACGGCCGAGCACTCGGCCGCGAGAGCGCTGTACGCGCGGGGAGGCGAGGGTGGGCGGGCGGCGGGCGGGCGGGTGGGGCGAGATCGGAAGGGACGGCGGAGCGGGGCGCGAGACAAAATATGTTATACGTCTGATACAAATGGGCGTGCGCCCGCGCCGCCGCCCGCGCCCGCTCGCCCGCATCGCCCGCCCGCCCGGCCGCGTCGCCCGCCGGGGCTGCGTAGGCTTGTTTGGTACAATTTACGGCCGCGTGGGGCCGCCTCTTTCCTAACCACAAACCAAATTGCATGTAGTATCGATTTTTTTCTTCTCTCGGTGCGCGGCCCGCGCCCCTCGGCCGCGCGCTCGCGCCCCCGGCGTCGCCTGCCCCCGCCCCCGCCCCGCCCCCTCTCCCCGCTCCGCTGCGCCCCGCCCCGCCCCCCGCCGGCTCAAGGGTGCGTTCGGACGCGATCGGCCTACGCGACGAGGGCGCGCACAATGCGATGCGGCGCGGGGGCGGATCGGAGCGGGGCGGGGAGGGGGAGGGGAGGGGCTGGAGGAGGGGGCGCGCTGACGAGGAGCGGCGTCTGGAAGCAGCCAGGGAGACCAATCGGCAGCGCACGCGGCACAGCACGATGCATTCGCAGACCGGAATACTAAGATGCTGTTTTATACAGGGGGTTCATAAGTAGGTAAACAGTAGATATTATTATTATTATTATTATTATTATTATTATTATTATTATTATTATTATTATTATTATTATGGAAAATGGTTTTATAAAGAAATGATAATGAAATACCAAAGAAAAGCTTACTTTCTTTAGAAAATACATTTAAGAAGTCACGAAAGGTATGACATACAAATGTAATTAAGTGTGATATCTCAAATGCTCAATGTTTTAAGTGCAAAGCATTTACATAGGCAACAATTGATAGTTTTCTTTGTGGAGGTGCATTTATTTCTTCGGTCTATTACTGTCAAATTTGTTCAGCATTCTCTGTCTTTCAGTATTGTTTAATTACCTACTTCCGTTGATCATTGCTTGAATTACCAGTCATGATTATCTGAATACCTCAGAAAGATAAAAATGTAGTACACGTTTTAAATACTTACTTATGCACCCCACTTTTCCACTTTATTCGTGGCGCCAATAGGTTGTAGTGAAAGTGAAAAATATTTTTAGAAATATTGATTCAAAAGTAATTCGACTTGGGAAGACGAATTCATTCGCAGTTACGCAGTTAAATTTGTTAACTTGTTGAATTTTTCGCTGTCTTTTAAAACAGTGTGTGTTTTCATATTAAATCTTTTAGAATGGTTTTTTCTTAATAGAGTTTTAAAACGTGCTGATTTCAATTATATAGAACATATTTAATCCAATAGCCTTGCTCCTTTATAAAAATGTATCATCTTAATAAAATAAAAATTTAAAATAATTTTTTAAATTTAAAAATAATGAAATCATTTTTTAGAAAAAAATAATTTATTATAAACAAATGTCCAAACCCGTACCTATAAATGAAATAGTTTAAGCTGGTTCATTGCGTTGAAGTTGGAAGACACAAAACATTCATTAAATATTATGTAATATATAACATATAACATAGAATATGTAATATACAATATTTAATATGTAAAATTGTACACATGTTAATTTGTACACAATATGGTATAAATAACTTTTTGGAGGCATAATCATAATGAAATACTCTCTCTCCACTATTACATTTTGGAATTAATGATAATTACTACACTAAGATTTTCAAAAGTTACTACTATAAAGTCATTATCATAAGTTCACTAATTAAGAAAAAGATGAAGAGGCTACTGAAATTCTAAGTGTGTTTGACTTTATCGTTAACTTTCTATTCTAATGTGCAACTGAAGTGTTGAATTCACGTGTCTGTCTCATGAAAACGATCATGCATACGAAAAGCGTGAAATTGGTATACCTTACTATACAAATGAAGAATATATTATTGCCATTCGAACTGATATAATTCTTTCCCGTGAAGTACGTAAGTCCGATATATGCTATTTATATAAATATAATTTTTTATACTGTCTGTCACAATTATTTGAGTTATATCGTTTCAACCTTAATTAATTTACATCTCAGCATCCGCAAAAAAAGGGAAGTGCACTCAAACTACCGTTGTGCTGCTATCTACTTTTCAAGTTGCAACTTTCTGTAGTCACTACGCTATACGTGTATTTTATTCTACCGTATTATTAATGCAATATCTAAACAATGCAGAAATATAATTAAATATACGTTTTAATCAGTAAGTAAAACCACGTCATAAAATGTGTGTCGTATGGTTACATTTTATTATAGTACGTTCACCATTGCGGGTAGTGGTGTAATGGTAATACGCTTTGCGTGTTGACTCGAATCCCTTAATTCGAATCAAGGGGCGAAGAAAAAATCGAGCGGTTCCGTAGCGTAGTTACTATTGCGTTTACTAGCAGTGATGAAGGACTCGAGTTCAAACCCTGGTCCGCGCAAAAATGTTTTTTAAGCAAACACGTTGTTTAGTCTGATTTGCGGTGTAGCGGTTATAGGTCTCAGCTAGCTATTATTTATCCAAAAAAAAGACAACGCATCGCTATGACGGTTATAGGTCTCAGCAAGTTATTATTTATCCAAAGAGTGAAGACAGTTAAGATAACGCATCGGTAATACTGGTTATAATTCTCGGCTAGTTATTATTTATCCAATTATCCAAAGAGTGAAGACGGCTAAGACAACGCATCGCAAGACTGATTATAATTTACAGTTATTATTATCCAAAGGGGAAGAGCGCTACAAAGCTAAGACTCTACATCAGACTAAACATGCTAAGACTGTTATAATTCTCAGCTAGTTATTATTTATCCAAAGGCAGACGACAAAGGCTTCCGCCGCCGCTTGCATTGCCGTTGCATCGCAGTACTCGCGAGTAGTGGAGTGGCCGTGCGGGGTTTGCGCGATGTCGCCGCCGGGGAGCACGCGTGCGGCCGTGCTGTCGCGTTGGGGGCGGCGGAGGGCTCCCCGGGCCGACAGCGGGCGGAGGTGCGCGGCGCGGCGCAGCGAGGCGCGGAGGGCTCTCGGGAAGGAGGGTCGCTTCCAGGAATGTGCCCGGCGCGGCGACCAGCTCATAGAGCACGTGCTTCAGACTGGCGAGGGCCTCTTCAGCCCCGTCGGTTGCGGTCACCGCCTACTCTCCGGAGCAACAGCTCGGGATCTTGCTTCGCGGAACTTATGCCCTTAATGTGTTACCCTATTATTGGGTTGTTCTTTTATTCTAAAGAATATATTTTATTATAGCTGCTATAGATATTACCAGCGCACGTTTTCTCGAGCACTTATTTCGCTAGATGCGAGAAAAGTGGGTGGTTCCTTATTTTGACGAAAGGACTATTATATAAATTCGGCAGCTCGTATTTATTTGCAAAATAGTTTCTGAAGAGAATTATCATTTCTGATATTGACATTTTGTTAACAAGGCTCGTTGGAAACGATTATTTTTAATTCACCTTACGTTAGTAAAGAGACGGGAATAGGTATGCCAAGAATACGTGCGTGTGTAATACATAACTTGCGTCTTCGACTTTATATTTCTTGCCAATTTAATATGGCAAAATGTATTTAACTCTAAATAAGAATAATTATTATTTTATTATTAATGTATGTATATATATATATATATATATATATATATATATATATAATGTATAAATATTTTTTATACATTTTTTCCATCAACTTCGTGAAAACCTTTTCGAAATGTTATTTTACAGTATTTTCTGAAAAACGGTTCTCAATTACAAGAAAAGTACACTCCCCCAGAATATACGGACTAAGTACAAATTGTGAAATAACGTATTTTGAAAATAACAACTCACCTGATTTTAAGAGACACGACATTCGAATCATAATCTCAGGTTCCGCCGCAAATTATATCAATTTTTATAATTAAATACCTTAAATTGAGATAATTAAATTCGAACGAAATTATTGTATAATTTTACGTTAATTAGTATGGATTCGTTTTTTAATTTACTGGTATATTGAATTGATATTTGTTATCTTGTCCGAGGACTGGAAAATAGAGGTTCAAAAGAAGCATGCGAGATTGAATGTCGTGCAGATGGCCGCAAAGCAGGGTAGTGCGCTGGCGGGCTGAGGGGAGGCGGAAGGGTGGGTGAGGGCGGTGAGCGCGTGGGGCTAGCGCCGAGCCGTGCGGTGAGCGACAGGGGAGCGTCCCGCCGAGGCGCCGCGCCCGCTTGCGCCAAGGCGCTCCGCCAGTGCCGGCTGGCAGATTTTCTCCGGCGCAGGATTTATTGTATCGTGTTTGCGCCGCGCCGTGCCCAGTCGCCGTGCTCTTTGATACGCTATAGCCCTCGGGCGCGCTGCCCCTCTCCGGTTCCGCGAAATCCGCGGCATATTGTGTCGCCTGTGCGGCCGCCCCCCCCCCCCGCCCACCTCACCCGCGCCGCTCCGCCCCGCTCTGCCTTGCCCCTCCCCTCCCTTTCCATCCCCGCCCACCTTTTACCGTTCTCGTGCTTCCCGCAAACAGTAGTGAGCGCCTCCGTGTCGCAGGGAGGTAGCAGTCCCCCTTCCACCCGCCCCGCCCCTCCAGCCACCTCCTACTCCGGCCTCCCCACTGCGCGTCTTCCGCTCCGCCTCGATGCCTCTGGCGATACACCCGCCACCTTGCGGCCGCGGCGCGCTGCCTCCGTTTCTCGGGCGTCGCCACTGCCCCCTGTCGCCGCCTGCGCCTGATCCCCGACGCGGCACGGCGCGGCGCCTGCGGGGGAGAGGCAAATCCCCTGGCGAGGCGGAGGGTTGCGCCGCCCCCGCTCGTCCCGTGATTAAATCGCGCTTTCGCCGCCGCGCCGTCTTCGCGATGAGATACCTGCGCCCCGCCCTCGCCCCTCGCCCTCCGCCGCTCAGCGCCCTCCAGCCACTAAACACGTGTAGTTGCTTTCGCGGAAATCTAATCGCGGATTCACCATCGCATGTGGTCGTGCAGGAAGATTCGCTTCACCGGCATAATCCCCCACCGATAGGTTTCTAACTACAGGAGAAACAACATATCTTGTGACTATTGATGTATTTTAGGTACACATTTATTGTTAAAAACGGATTAATTTTTATTAGTGCAAAATTCTGGCCATTATTAAAATTGGTTGCCCGGAAAAGGGTTAAAAGTACTGTTCTGACCATACTAGCCTTCCCGCCGAGCACCGCTGTATGACAGGTAGAGGGCTGTGCCTGCAGATAAGGAGTCCAGCTGGTGCAGATACGTCGTTTTTGTGGCTTCAATTCACAAAATTTATAACTTCGGGTTTTATCGTTATGCGTACAAAGAAAAAATTTTTTTTCTACAATTGCATAAAAGACAACTTCTTTGCATCGCTAGCAGTACGTGAACTTCGTCATTTTTAATCGCCATTAAGAAAAGATTGTTGCCAAGACAACTATCTTGTTACCGTGAAAAAGTCTTTTTGCACAGTTTTAGAATACTTTATTTTGGTTCTTTTTTCCCAAAACAAGTTTACGAAACTATTTGTATTATATTATTATGCAGTTGTAGAAAAATGTTGTTCATATTTCGTGTGTAAAGTTTCTGCTTTTCATAGTCTCGACTGAGAATTTTGCCTCGACCTACGGTCTCGGCAAAAAATCTCAATCTCGACCAGGAAAAAAACGGAAACTTCACACACATAATATGAAAATAACTATTGATTTCCCGTGAAATATAGATCAGTGTATCTCGTAAACCTACGAAATGCCGTTTCGAACTATCTTCAGAAAAACAGATATCAATAAAACATCTATAGCCTGGAGTGTTTGTCGCAATACATTTAACTTTTCTCCGTTATTGCCTGTATAAGACTTTGGTGAAGACTTTGAAAATGTTAACAGGTTAATGTACCTGCGTAGTACTGATGGTACTTTTAGGCAACAGGAGGAGTGGTTCACCGTTACATTTCTCGCACAGCCAATTGCTCAGCATTGCATCAGCCCTAAACATTATTGCCACAGCCACAAAATCTGCGACACACAACTGCATTTCGGATGCTAGACATTCCACTTGCTGCAGCAGGTTCTGAAACCCGAGCGCTTGTGCGTGAAAATAAAGCACACTGATCATGAGACCCTAAACATGCTGCTCTTAATTTAATTGCGTTTTAAGATTTGGCGGGGCGCCTGGAAGAACAGGAGGCTCATTTCCGCGCTCAGCCGCTCTGCGGCGCCACCGCCGTCACGACGCAGCGGCTGCGGCAGAGGTGGCTTAGCGTAAGGAAATGACGGCTTCCAACCTCATCCCTCCCACTTCCCTTCCCCTCCACTTGAAGTTCAACACTGTCGTTGCACTCTTCCACCCGCCTGCGCCTCGTCTTCTCTTCGAGCCACTTTCCATCCTACCGAGAGCGGTAGCTCAGTGCATCATCTGATGTTACTGCAGCGCCTCTGACCGAGAGGTCCTAGGTTCGAGTTCTGACGGCGGCAGGATTTTCGATACTAGCTTTCCATCTAGGTCGAATTCAGTCGCTGTCTGGAGGAGAATTCTAGCGGCCGGCTGCTCTGATCGGTAGTTTTCCGTGGTTTCTCAGATCATCACCAGGCGAATGCCGGAGCAGTACACTACCAAACGGGCCACGGGCCGCGCGCGATCTATCCTTCCTCTTCCTTGTTATATTCTCTACCCTTACACACACTTACACTAACATGCACTACATTACCACATATTCTGGGAGACCGGTCGGGAGCTTAGAGCTTGTCCCGGTTGGGGTGGTGCCTCGCTGGTGGGAGAGTCCTGGTTAGGGGGAAACTCCTCTAGCCGACGGTATGTCGGCGCCGGATCTCGCCATCCAGCGGGGAATATCACCGCCATCTCCGGAGAAAAACATGCACCACACTAACAGGACTAATGACCAAATCAGTTGACGCGCCCGGAAACACGAAAAACAAAACCAAACGCACTTTCCATCCTGTTGCCCCGCGTCACTACTGCCCCCATGACCCGGGACGTCATGGCTCTACTCACGTGTTTCTGCACTTGCTTGCCTTCCAAGCTTCTTTTCATTCACCTGCACTAATCTGGCTTCTCCAACAGTACTTTCTCGGGTATAAAGCTTGACTAGCAAATCCGCATTCGCTCTTTCAGGATACATGCGCCACATGACTCCTTTTCTTGGTATCTAATTGCTAGTTCTTTCCTTTTAGAATAAACTCTAGTCTGTGCGTGTGCCTTGTTGATACAAATTGAGCATGTGCCAAATTTTTCTACCAGTTTTCAAATTAACATTCGCTGAATTCATTAGAAGATTTTCACACATCTCTACTTTTGTCACCAGTGAAGAGCTAGCAAACACGATGCCGCATGCGATCTTTGATTTTTCATTATGTTTCTGATAATGCGCATACATGGAGCGTTCAAACTGGGGAATTTATGTGTACAAAGAAACGAGATATTCATGTAATAAAAATAAAATAATAATAATAATAATAATAACAATAACAATATTTGATTAGTTGTATTTCTATCTGTTGATCATAATTTAATGTTGCAGACAGATGACTCGTTCCAAATAGTTTTGGACCATATAGGTTCAATTTTACGAGGATACCGAGGATTCCTTTGTTCTTATTACGTAAAAATGTATTGTTTATACAATTGTCAACCATTCGTTCTATATTGCTTTCGAAAGGCACATGCTAAATGTGCAAAACGTAAAGTTGAAAATAAATATATAAAATACAAATGTCTTAATTCCTGGTATCCTCCTAAGATTGATCCTACATGGTCCAAAACTATTTGAAAGCGAGCCACCTATTTGCAATAATAATACCAATAATAATAGTGATAATAATAGCGATAATAATAATAATAATAATAATAATAATAAAAAGATTACAATTTCATCAAAAACAAAAATTTGCGAGTTCGGTTAAGAAGAGGGATTACTTTCCTTTTTCTACAATTCCTCCCCCGTACTGGTGACTGCCTTATGCTGCTGCGTAGCTCCGCCTCCAGCCTCTGCGCCCTCATCGCCTTGCTCCCTCGCCGACGCCCCCGCCTCTCCCGGAGCGCTTCGCCCCGCCCCGTCCCGCCCCGCCCCCTCCCTTCCTCTCCCACTCCCCCTCCCGTCTCGAGCGCTTCTGCTTCGTGACGACTCTCGCATCGCGCGAAAAATCTGGCCAAGTATTAGCTAAAGTAAAACAGCGACCAAAAATAATAATTATTATTCCCTCCTTCCGTCCTTTCTTCTGCCGGCGGCGAAAGAGGCGGCGGCGCGGTGCGGCGCGGCGCTCGGAAGTGTTCGTTCATTAATAATTCTTCATGCTAATTGACGAGCACTGCGACGCCGCCTCCGCCGCTAATATTTATGCCGGTTTCCCATTAACAGAAAGACGTGGCGAAAAAAGCATCGGGGATTTATTTTAGTCAAGACGCAGAAGTTGGGGAAATATTCCCTACACTTCGCAACTCCGCGGCGGCGAAGGCGGCGGCGGCGGCGGCGGGGGGGGCCCACAAAGGCAGAGCAGCGGCGGGGCGGGGCGGGGCGGGGGGGCGGGCTGAGGGATGGAGCGGGAAGAGGAGGGGCGCCCGGAAGACAAAAGAAGCGCGGGTGCCGGCGCGTGGCGATTAGGGTTAGGGCGCGGGCAGAGGGCGGAGAGGGGGAAACGTGATGGGAAAGGGAGGGGTGAGCGGGCGGGGAGGGTCGGACGGAAGGAGAGGGAAGTGAGTATTTTACAGCGCCAGTCAAGATCTGCCAGCTCTCGGTCATTCTACAGCAGCCGCTTGCTGTTTTCGTCTTGTACGAGGCTGTTGCTTATCAGTCCCGAATGCTGTAATCCATTACATCTGGGGTTTTCCGTTCCTTCAAGATGACTCAGTCGATTTGAGTTCAGTGTTCGAAACGTTTTATATTATTGTTCTCATCAAATAGGCAAATACCATGGGTCGAATTAATATTAATTTAATTAAATAATCTTATTGAATTAAAAACCCTTTGAAATATAATCACAGTAAACGCATACTTCCTAGCACGAAATATTGATTTGTAATGCATGACCTTTATTAATATATACATCATTTGATATGTTAATATAACAAAATTTGTAAACATAACAAGTTTATTTAGGATCATTTTCACACATTTTTCTACGTATTGTAATTTACACTACTTCGTTTCATAATAAAGAAGAATCCGTATTGGTATTTACCATAAAGTCTAGCTGCAATGGCAAGTAGCTAGTGAACTCTTACATAAACTTAATTGAGATTAGTCCGTATTATGCAGCTGTAGATAACTCCTTTCGTTGCTCTCGCATTCTGTGTCTCTGATCTTGAGAAGCGGAAAGTTGGAGAAAATGTGTATCTGAAGTTCTTCAGTAATTCTCTATTTTAAGAGAGATTCAGCCATGGACGCTTCTAGCTTATACTCTGAAGATGTTCCCTATTTGCTGTTATTATTTATATTCTAGGATAATTTACATATTCGTCACTGTCTTTGTAATGAAACCTATGTATACTGTAAAAGTTACTCGCATCTCCAAAAATTGACAATCATTCACGGTTTCGTCACTAAGAAATAAGTAAATACTTTTTAAAATCTTCAAATTAATCAAAAACACTCGCTACAATCTTTAAAACCAATTTACGTCATTTCATAAGGACTAAACTTTATACGATACATTGTGAACAGAAAATTGCATACCAACTAATACAACGTTTCCGTCACTAAAGTGCTCTAGCTTTTCTCTATCGAAAAGCTTACCAAGAATCAACAAATAAAATGATTCAAAATAAGTTGCAGAGTTGAAACAAAAACTAAAATTCAAATAAATTGTATAAGGAACGAGGCAGTTTCCCTTATTCATTATAATATTTCTCAAATATTTTATTAAAACTGCTTCCTCGAAATACCTTGTCGACTTTAATTAGTTTTCTTCTGAACCGAAATTTTTTCGAGTTCATAAAATCATCAAAATATCACTTATTAGGAAAGACTTCTCGCTCGTAATTTCAAACAATAAGCACTTAAATGCTGATGGAATAATATTCTTCTCTGAAAATTGTAATTTGACCATTAAGTATTGTTGAATGAGTTTCCGTCTTCCTATTGCACAGCTTTTTTCTAGAATTTATGATGTGTTATACAAGGAATCTCTTTTCCTTGACCTTTGATGTGTATTTCTTTTAAAATATTTTTGAGGAAAAAAAGATGTAATACGCCGAAATGTTTCGGGTTCAACGGGGAGAAAAACGTTTCGAAAAAATTGAATATAGTGTTCCATTATTAAATAAAATACAAATGTTAGAAGATAAACCACGTATAAGCTAGTTCCCAATTTCAAGATTAAATACACAAGGTTTGTTCCAAAAGCAGAAGTACTTAATTTTGTACAGCGAAAAGAAAGTACAAAGGAGTTTCTCTACGAGCGGGTGTGATAGTGGGTGCTGTCAGGAATGTACGGTAACTGGCAACAGTTGGCTCTAACCCTACGCAATAAGGAGATTGCGAGACCAGTGAACCGTTAGCCAGTGGCTTCGTCACGCACTGACATGAATGTTTTCGTGTCGAGTCGAAATTCGACTCGACATGAGTTACGCGATTAAATTTTGCGTGAAACTCTGTAAACCCGCGAGGGAATAGCTTGATATAATCCGGACAGCTTTTGAAGATTATGCTGATGCAAAATCCAACGTCTTGAGTGGCGCAAGATGTTTCGAGAAGAAAGTGTTTGTTGAAGATGATGATCGCGCAGGTGTTTCACAGGAAGTTTGTTCCATAGATACGTACCATGCATTAGATTTTCTTAATGAGAGTCTTTTGAGCGACTGCTGAAAACAATCGTCCGCATCCACAAATACATAGCCAATTCCTGGAAGGTCCGCTACGACAATGCACTACACTAGGCAGCGCTCGTGTGTGTGTATGGGTGTGTTTGTGAGGGGAGGCTCTGGCACTATACGATGTGGCAACGCTGCTCCAGTCGCTCTATATCCTAGATGTCCATCACCCATACTTTCTTCTTCCCCAGCCTTCTCTTAATCAACTTAGCTATACCGCAATGCAGCAGAATGTGATGAGGAAACTCAACATAATTTCGGTTGCGAATTCCAGAAAGCCTCTCAAAGGACATGCAACCATTGGAGACTGTATGTTGATGCACAAGGGCTCTACTTCAAAGAGAATTAGTTTTACAAATATTGTAATTTTTTGTTTTGTTTTTGTTTTTGAATTAGTACGACGTCTTTTAGAACAAACCTTGCATATAAAATAGCATTATTGATGAAAATAATAAAAAATTGGCGAAGGATGCAATAATTTTGAGATTGGTTTGAGGGGTTATTAAACGATTTAATTTGGCTTGGGTGACAAGTTTTAATATTTTCGTTAGACTTGTAGATTTAATAATTTTATATCACTTGTAAGGTTTTGTAGTTTTGTAGTAGCTACATTATTACATGAAGAAGGCCAATGTTCTTGAAAGAATTATTTGGAGGAGGCCAGAAATATTGTAGTCAAATGTAGACTAGCAAATGGACAGAAATAGGAATGGTTTGAAGGAAGAAGATTCATTGTGTAGGATCAGAAGCTTTGAGAAGGAAGATTGGAAGCACATTCAAAAGTTGAGAGCAAGTCCTTCCGGTCCTAGAGTAATAAATAAGACTGCGCAGGATGAGTAATTTCAGGATGTCAAAAAAACACTACCAACTTCTTGTCATTTAGATTAACAATGTGATAAATTCCTTTTTCCTGAGAAACGTTTCATTTCTAGTTTCTGAATTATTTCTCTTCCATAACGTCCGAAAGGTCAAGCTTATAGAGAGTTGAAGTGTGGAGTTTATTTTAAGAAGGAAAATTTCGTAATAACAATTTACTTTTTTATACAAGCGACCATAAATGCGAACTTGTGAATTGCCAGAATTGGGGTGCATGTTACGGCATGTTTCGCAGCCGCCCTGCAATTGCGCCTGATTTTGCCAACCGTCAGAATTGCAGTGGACTCCGTTCGCAGATCTTTCTAGTCTTTAATGGCGTTTCCAGCCTTGTAAATGCACAGAAAGTGTCCGTCATATACAGGCTGAAATTCGAAAGTTACATAAAGTACTATCTACTGTTATCTACGCATCTGAGGCCAGACCCATGTATAAATTACTTCTTGATAATATTATGACGAAAACGTTGGTATTTTTAACTTGAAATGGCCCACTCTGACTAAAAGAGTAAAGAATATCTCAAAATGAAGGGGGTTTAAAAGGATCGAAAGAACCATGAGAATGTAGCATAAGTAAGAAAGTGAATGATAATTGAAAGGAAAAGGTTTGGAGAAGATTTATGTCGCCGATGTGGCTAAAGCAAACTGCTCTGAACAATTTCAGATCGAAAGGTTACGGGTTTGAAACCCACCACAGGCATGGATGTTTGCTTTGTGTTTCGTGACGAGGTTGGGATATTTTCCAAACTGCCATGCATGGCCTTCAAAATAACCGTTTCTTCCCTTTCCTTCTCCTGCCCGAACGAATGAGCGTGAGGGCAAATCCATAACGGCCATCGAGCAGGCAGATGGAGGATGCACAGCCAATGGGCTCACAGACTGCGACGTATGCGCATTTGTGCGCCACCGCACCTCTTTCCCTGTTAAAAAAGTTCCCAAAGTCGCAA
The DNA here is from genome assembly GCA_964035755.1 of Teleogryllus oceanicus. NCBI lineage: Eukaryota > Metazoa > Arthropoda > Insecta > Orthoptera > Gryllidae > Teleogryllus > Teleogryllus oceanicus. The sequence goes on along the minus strand of CAXIVR010000004.1, from coordinate 107,008,684 downwards.
AGGGCATAAGAGCCACTGCGACATGCAGAAATGAGGAGACTGCTGGAGGTGCCCCCGGGTCGTAAAATGGCTGATATTGAATACTGAGGAAACTGAGCGACGATATAAGCCTTAGCGTGTATATGAAACCCAAAGTTGATCTTATTGATGTCAAAATGATTTTAAAATTTTCAGTAAGGTATACATTTATTGTTAATAAATCATTTGTTTACTACATATTCTAGTATTTTTTACCATATCTAGAAGCAGTATGTTTGTGGTCGTGTTCAAAGAATTTAAATTTCTGAATTGAAAATTGCAATCTGCTTTATATTATTAATAGCCAATGAGGTCACTGTTGTTAATAGTCAATAGGCCAGTGTAGGTATGAAGTTAACTTATTTTGAGTGGCACTGCATGAGACGATTTGATGCAAAAATTGTTACCTCTGCAGTCTCTGGCTGCGAGTACTTTAAAAAATTTTATTAGTTTCAAGTTTTACATTAGGTCCTGTAAATGTAGGGGAAATGAAGTATGCCCATATGTTAGTTAATAGTTCCGCCGTATAGACACTTATTGACAGTATTACACGAGAATAAATAAACAAATACTGTAAGAAATGCACTGTAAAAATAAGCCAAAGAAAATAAATTATCTCCACGATCGTGATTCTTGAAGGAACTGCATTTAAAGATGTAACATAAACCGTAACATCCGAGGTTTATTTGAAGTAGCTACACGCTTACGACGACATTGATGTGAAATCTCTTGTATGTCAGCGCGATCACATAGCAACAAGGTTGAAGCCATTGTGATAAATAATTATATTCCTTCGTAGAAAAATAAACTAATGTTTTAAAGGTGAACAATATTTTACTGTCAATACGTAAAATGTGTACCAAAAAATTAGTGTTCTCCAAAACTGTTAATAATTACCTAAAACTGTTGGAAATCTTAAAATGGGGGGTTAACAAAGGCGCCCCGCGTATCCCGTACTAACTAAACCGCGGACAAACTTTAGTAAGTGTGTTCCACCCACGCTGTCACGCACAGCTCCTCTCCCTATTCCCAGCCTCGCCACTCGGCGCTCCCCGCCGCGCTCGCATCACCCCCTCCCCCCACGCACTCCCACGCCTCCCGCCCGCCCACCTGGCTGTTTGATTTTTCTGCGCCCTGGCCAGTCCATTTTTAAAACAAACAGGTAATTGTGTACCGTGCGCTCGGCGCGTGCGTGTGTGCGTGCGTGTGTGCGTGCGGGAGGGCGGGCGGGCGGGCGGGCGGGCGGGCGAATGCTCTCTCCACGCACACGCTCTCCTGCAGCCAAGAGCGCCCGCCACCCGCCCCGCTCCGTGCACACCCCCGGCAAGCCGAGTATTAATGCATTAGTTGCCAAATGGCATTTAATGCCCACGCCGCCGGTATGAATAACAAGGAATGAAGAGTCATTGGGGCTGCCGCGAAATTTTTTAGTGGCTGCGTCGTTTTCCTGCTGTTCATATTCATGAGGGCATGCGCGAGCTCTAGTTATTGCGCAATATGACATATTAGTATTTGTGAAGTCTCGTGCAGTATTTGTTCTAATTTAGTGATAGCAACCACTCACTACGGATAGTGCAAGAGCGATTCCGGCAATCACTTTAATAACCCAAACCAATATTATGAATAAATTCACTAGTATTGAGATGAACACTTATGTGTAGATCCTTTCTCAATACGATACATGCTATCAACTAAAGTTGTACATCACAAAGGTAGTGGCCCTCATTTAAGACAGGGCCCTTCAAATGCAAGGATTCACACCGATTGTCCACGGTTCCCCGCTGCAGTGGTCAGCATGTCAATCACCTCTCCTAGACCTCAACCGATCGCGCCCGAGCGCCTACACCCCCTCCTAACAATCAGCGGACCACATTGTTGACACTTGGCTAGGGCTCGCCAAGTGGGCGGACCACTTAAGAAGCTCTGTTTTAAGGCATTACTTTTGATGTAAAATGAGTCGTCAGCGTTTGAATAGGGAAGCGTTTCTCTTTTAGATTGAATAATCTCATTGACAAGGAATACGTTTTACCGCGAATCTTAGATTTTTCATTAGTTTTTGACGTATCTAGGAGCATTATGTTTGTGGTCATGGCGTTAATGTCCAAAAGAATTTAAATTTCTGAACTGGTAATTGCTGATCTCGTACATTATTAATATTCAATGGTTGACCACTAAAGGTATGAAGTAAAATTATTTTAAGCAGCACTGTCTTAGATGAATCGGTGCAAAAACCCTGCAGCGTTTATTTCTGGTAAGTCCTGGCATTCCAGTTCCGGTCTGTGGCGAATTTTAGATGATCGATAAATAGCTGGGTCGAATATCACCACTTTCTGGAGGAGAATTCTAGCGGACGTACACTCTGATTGGCAGTTTTACTTATTGCCTCCATATCTCGTAAATGCCGGAATACCTTAACAAACGATACTCAAACATCCCGAGATCTTTCCTTTCTCTTCTTGTCGTATCCTCTCCCCTTACACATACATTAACAGCACTATTATACCGCGAACAACAGGAGATCAGACGGGAGCATAGAGAATTTCTCCTACTTCGGACCCCATTAGGGGAGAGATATTTGAAGTGGAAAAGATCGCAAGTCAAGTGTAGGTCGGCGCCAAATTTTACATCCTAGAAGGAAGATAGCCTTCATCTTTCAGCTATGACATGTACTACGGTTACGGGACTATTCTTCAAAGTAATAGACGCGCCCGGAAGTACGAAACACTGACTCACTCCTTTGAGAAGCAAATTTAATTTTACGTTCTATTTACAAAAAAGAAATCTGGATATATCATCCTAATAATTCGCATGAACAATTCCGCCACCACAAGCAAATGAAGTAGTAGTAATGCGAGATTTAAATGATTCAGGTTTACAAATAAAAATATAGAACTTTACTTTATTGAGGATCGTCTACATTTATAAAAATGTAAGAGAACTTAATATTTTTTTCAAGAAATTAGTAACACATTGTAAAGTAGAATGGTACTAGCTGTTCGTCTTGTATCAAAAATTGATTATTTATTACTTATTTATATAATGATAACCGCAAGTGAACAAAAAATCAAAGAAAATACTGAACTAGAGAGTATTTATATTTTACGCTCCCACAGACTTAAACAATGAAAAAATTGTTTCGTTTAAAAAGCGTCATTAATTTGTGGGAAATTTTAGTTATTGCCCCGAATTTTGTATGTTTAATTTATTTGCCGTGGAAGTTAAATAAACGTTATGTTTAACGTACACGTGAGTATGAGCTGTAAGATAAGTCCGCTATGCTCTTCAGGCTCGGGGTCTCATTGCGACCGCTCATGTGAGCCGTATGCAGTTGCTATCGGCGTCACACATTCGTTTTAATCGGCGTCATCATATTGAAACGAATATTAAGAGTTGCTCTCAGTAATATTTTAGAATTTTTTATAATGGTTATGGCAGATTAATTTAAAATAATATAATGCAAACTAATTCTTCAATGTTCCATGACGAAAGAGATTTTAAAAAACCTTAAAAGATCTGGAAATTAAGACCAATTTTTGAATTAAATTTGCAAATTTTATACGAGTAATAACAAACATACTACTTAAATACAGACAGTCAGACTTACGAGCACCAAATTGATACTACAAGTTTTGTTTCAATGATTGCGGAAAACGATGTCACAAAATGTTTTAAAATTAGACACACTAAATTAGATAGCATGATTTTTGCCATATCTGAAGCAAAAGACTTCGACATAAACTCGTGAACATACATTTTGCAAGAGACAGATATCCGTTACCCATTAGATCATACTGCGCTTGAAAATTTTAAGGCTTTTGGAAATTCCGAGCGTATTCGTCCCTTGCTACGCACCCAGGAAATATTTGTGTTTTGCACCCACATGGACCATCGGAGGCGAACTCAGGCCGTGGTTCCCATAAGTCTCTACCTTCCTAAAGGTTGCGAAAATGAAGCCCGAACTGGGCAATCATCCAATGGGTTTCAGCCGCAATCGCTCAGTAACCTCAGCCACAAGAGCAAAGTTTCGCACGCGCGCCATTGCATGGCAGTTTCTATCTATGTAATGACATTTTACATCAGTATCTGAATAATAAATGAATATTATAAAGAAATAGGAACTACATGCGTGTACATGATGGATAAATATTGCTGCCAGCGAGAAAACATTTGTTCTTTAAAATTAACACATATTTTACACAATATGCACTGACGAATTTCCTCACATTTTTCATTGTATTCATCAAATTAGTGGTGCTACAGAAAGGCACAGACTGTCTCCTAGTAAAGTTTTCTAATTTTTTTGGTGTGGACTGCCTTTACGGTTTTGCTTCGAGACCCGCCATGAACATGGTTGTTTGTTCCTTGAGTATGTGTGTTGTCGCCGAAGGATTCTGCTGCCCGCAGACCGAGGAGCCCGCAAGGTACCGTGTGTTGGTACCTTGTATAAATATTAATATGTGTACCCATGAGGGACATAATAGGTACCCGGCGCGGATTGTCGAAAATCAGCAATCCTTGAAGCTGGAGAAACCACTCGGAAGAAATTATATATATATATATATATATATATATATATATATATAAAAGCTCTGTTTTAATTACATATACATGTACAATTAATAAACAAGTTGAGATTATTATTGAACAGGTTGTGTGCACTTCTTAACACTACGCTGAGGAATAATCCCCCTACATATGCATTTATCATGTGCTCGATCTTAGCGGAAACATATTTGTAGAGTTGCGAGTCGCCTTGTGGAACTCCACGAGATTCGCCCCCCCCCCCGCGTTTCCTTCCTTTTTCCTTCCGTTTCCCCTCCCCCTCTGATGCTGTGTAGGGCGCGAGACTGGAGGCGGTGGCGGCGAGGGTGCACGGAGGGGGCAAGCCGAACTGTCAACGCTCTCGCGCGGTTGGGGGCAGGGAGGGGAGGGTTAGTGCGCCATCTGCGCTCCTCACCCCCGTTGCCCCTCGCATGCGGTGCCCGTGGTGGGGGCGAAGGCTGAGGTAGCCCCGCGGCCGCATCAGGTCACTGTCTTCTTTTAATCTTGCCATGCGTATCACGAAAAATCTATTTCTAAAAATTGTTATTTCCGGAAGGCCAATAATTCATTATTGGACTTGTGCTTGAGTACTACTGTGTGTTTTTCATGAAGTATTTGTTATTTCATAACATAAAGTCTCTCTCCCTATTTTCTTTTAGTCTCTCATCGTGTTGTTCTATTTTATGACAATTTTTTGAGCATATTATTTTGGCCAAACCCTAATATTTTCCATTGTCTTTCCCTCCTGATCTTCATGTTGATATGTTGACGGTCATCCTCCGGGATTCCTCAGCTGGGTAATTCATTTTCGGATCTACCCTATAAAACTATTACAGTGTATCATTGCTTTTAACAGTACTGCTTTCCTTTCTTCAAGTTTATCTTTATTTACTTATCTTTTTCTCTCCGTATTTTAGTTTGCAAACTTGTCATAAATTAAATATTTTAGATTTTACTTGCACTCGAAAATCAGATCTCTCTTGCTCTCTAGAATCAGAGATCTCAATCTCATATCACACCTTTTACAATAGTTTCCCATATCCCACTCGCTCTCTACGGAAACGAGCAATTTCAGTTGCTTCTCTACCGCCCCTAAACTTGCGACTCTCTCCGTAAATCCGGGAAGCTGCGTAGATCCCAGTACACAATCCGCATTCTCCGTGTTCATCGCCCCTCTTGCTCACGTCTTATCCACTCCCTTCCGCCTGGAGAGGCCAACACCTCCCCCTCCTTCCGCCTCCCAGACTCAGCTCCCCCCCGGCCCCCGGGGCTGGCTTCCACTTGTGGCGGCGGGGGCGGGGGTGGGAGGCGGGCGTATCGATTCATTCAACACATCGTCATCAATAATTTACCGGTCTCGGCCGTTAGTAATGAGTCATCGGGCGCGACGCGCGCCCCGCAACCCGCCCTCACCCCCGCTTCCACCCCGCCCCCGCCGTAGCCCCCCGCAGGGAAGCCGCCGCTGCCGCCACCGCCGCGAGACGCAGCGCAAATAAGTCCCGAGCAGGGGTGTCCGCGCCGCCGCCGCCAACAGCCCCCGAGGGGACCGCGCTCTCCCGGGGCTGATTCCGCCACCGCACGAAACGCTTTTCAAGTGGAGCCGGATGACCTCGCCTCCCGCGCGCGGAGGAAGGCGAAGAGTAGCAACTCCATCTCGCATGGTTTCTCCGATCAACACCAGGTGAATGCCGGAGCAGTACCCTACCAAACGGGCCACGGATCCCACCGCACGAAACGCTTTTCAAGTGGAGCCGGATGATCCTCTCCTTACACTAACATGCACTACACTAACACATATTCCGGGAGACCGGTCGGGAGATTAGAGCTTGTCCGGCTGGGGCGGTACCCCGCTGGTGGGAGAGTCCTGGTTAGGGGGAAACCCCCGTAGCCGACGGTAGGTCGGTGCCGGATCTCGCCATCCAGCGGGGGAAGATCACCGCCATCTCCCGAGAAAAAATAAGCACTACACTAACGGGGCTAATGACCGAAGCAGTTGACGCGCCGCGGAAACACGAAAATATCAATGAATCAAAAATCCTTCTCGCATTTAGGAGCAGGATGAGTGAGATGTCTCCTCCAAAGGAATATTCATTATAGTACTGAGATTGGATTTATACAGTCCTTGTTATTACATATGCAAAACGCCGGTTACTAGTATTTTTTATATATTGCACGTTATTATTGTATTCAACTAATTATGAAATGAGAGAATGCGAAACGGTGAAACAAGGATGTGAAAGAAGAGCATCAGAGAATGGGTGGGTGTATGTAAGGCTGAGGTAGCTGTTCTGATTCTTAGGAGACTGAATTTCATTTAATAAATATTTTCAACACCAGAAGAACATGAGATACTCTCGTAGAAGAAATTGACAATTTAGTAATACTATCTACCAGTTCAGAGATTCCAGATGAATGTTATGATATTCCAAGGTATTATTTGTCGAGGGCGTTACTGGAGTGTGATCAACAAAACCTTTAAGATTAATTTTTTCTCAGTTTAAAAAATGTATAAATGAATGAAATTCCTAAAGGGACAATGCAGTCCCTGGTGAGCTAAGAACTTCGCGAGATGCATTAAAGCAAACGCTCATATCTTATTTCTCCATCACCAATATCATTGTATCTCCTGAAAATTGTAACTGACTTGTTAGTCTCACTCATCGAGGGATAAACATGCCACCTAGAGCTTTTTAGGGAGAGAAGGCAGATCTTCTGGGTTGTCCAAGATTCGTATCATTTGCCGGATATTAGCCATGAAATATCACGAGATATTTATATTTCTTTACGAGACAAAACTCAAATATTTAATGCTTATGTGAATTAGTATATTTGCTACACTTTCATTTTCGTTTGTGATTCACGTCTCAACAGCGAAGCAGAAACATTTCTATGCGGCTAGTCTAAAGCGGTCTACATTAAGTAACTTCATAAACAATCAACAATATTGCACTGGTATTTGCAGGTTCTTTTTATTTTCGTAGTTCTTTGACAACGTGAAAACATTATTTCTTTTGAGTCGAGGGTTGCAGTGATTCCAACAAATCTAGGAATTCCTACAATTCCCGAGCACTCCATGTATTTATTTTTGAATCTTCTGTAAGTTTTAGAGAATAATGTTCTTAACGTTACTGAGAACTGAAGAACGAATGGCGGAGATTGAGCTCGAAACCCTTATACGCATGCGCACGCGAATCGGCCACCGCGTAATTCGCGTCATTGGGGAAGCGTCTTTTCATTCGTTCTCGGCGCGTTGTTTTGTCGATTTCGCTGCGAAGCTCTTTCATGAATATGTGTATAAAAGCGGCCACTGCAACCTCGGCCGAGGCGAGGCGAAGCGAGGTGAAGCGAGGCGAAGCGAGGCAGCGCGAGGCGAGGGGGGGGGCCGGGCGAAGCCGATAGCGTTATTGCGCGGGGGGGGGGGGGGGGGGGGGGCGGGGGGGGGAGGGGGGGCGCCGAGGGAAATTAACCCGAAAGGCTGCGACCCGGGCGGACGGCGCGCCGGCGATCGCCGCCTCGCCCTCACCCCCACCCCCCACCGCCGCTGCCGCCTCCGCCGCCGCCGTCGTCGCCAGGTGATTGCGATATCGAGCGAACCTCGTGGCTTCCAACCCGCCCGCCTCCCTTCGCTGCCCACTCCCCCTCCTCGCGCCGCCTCTCGGCTCTCGCCCCCGCCGACCCCCACCGCCCCCGCGCCGCCCCCTGGCCGCACTCCGCAGGGCCGTGACAAGCGCGTGAGTGACAGGTGCAGGGTGGCCGCCCCGCGCGGGGGCGGGGCGCGGCGCGGGTTGAGGATGATGGCGCGAAATGTGACAGGGGTGTGAAGGGACGGCGAGTGTGGAGATTCTTGGAAGCGGCATTTCTGGGCTGATAATAGAGTCACAAATAAGATATTTAATAGAGCAGAAATCCGCTGAGTGAAATTCTACAGAAGAAAACTTCGTTTCTCGATCATTTATGAACCATAAAAATGTATCATAAAACCATGGAATGTATTACATTCTCATCTCAGTGTTCTTATTATACTTTCGGTGAAAATATAATGTACAAGTCAACATAGTTCATGTTCTAGACATTGAAAGGATGAATGATTGCTTATGAAATTAATTCAAGACATACGGCAGAGAGTTTGTTCATGGACATTAACAGAAATATTTAAGCAAAAAACCTTGCTCTAATGTCAATTATGTGGAATGTGCAATATCTGTTATCTGACTGCGTTGGCGTGTGGACGTGGATCTGATTCCCGGAAGCGCCATGCCGCAGCGTTAGAGAGATGGGTTTCGACAAAAGCGGCAAGTGTTTATAATAAGGACCACTGCATCGGCGCATTTGCGTCGCCCTGAGATACGCCGCGCATTCTGACTGAACGGCGTAATCGAGAGGGGTCGCCTGCAGCGGTATCGCAATGGAGGCTGCGCTATCGCCGTCAATGCAAAAGCGGCGGCGGGGCGGCCACTCGGAGCGGGGGCGGGGCCGGGCGACTCACCTGCGGCCCCGGCGTATTAACCCCTGGCACGACAGCGTCCCTCCCGCGCGCCGCCCCCGCCGCCCCCGCGTCCGCTGCCGCCCCTGCGCGGCCTCCGCAGTCCCCTTCGCCGCCGCCGCCGCCGCCGTCACCACGGGTATCGCCAGCGGCGCGGGCGCGTCCCTCGGAATCGATATCCCCCCCCCCTTTGGCCCGCGGGGGCGGGGGCCCCGGCCGGAACCCCGGGGCCGGGGGGGGGAGGGGGCGGGGGGGGGCCGCACGGACCCCGCGCGCGGACCGACGCCGCGCCGCTGCGGCGACAAGGAACGAATGTTTTGCTTTCATTACTTACGTCCACGAAAAATCTGTCAAGAAGTATTGCATTAGCAATTTACACCGAGCGACGCCGCGCTGACGGCGGCCCGAGATGGACGTTGGACCATTACTCCCTGCGGCCCCTCTGCCTCCCCTTGCGGCATAATTTGTAAGCGGCGAAGGTGCGAAGCGCGGGAGGGCGCGTGGAGCGAGCACCGGCCCCGCCCCCACCTCCGGCTCCGCGCCCCGGATTGGAAGAGGTGTGTAACATTCAAGAACGCAGAGAAAGCGAAAATTATTCTGTCGCGTTCGACAGACGCGTTAACGTCAAACGCGGAAATAATAACGGCCTCGCCTGGCGAGCGGCGGGGGTGGCGGCGGCGGCGGCGCCTCGGCGGCGGGGTGGGGGCGGGGCTGTGATTTAGCGGCAGGTGCGACGTCGGTGGCGCCGCCGCCCTCGAGGCGTGCCCGGCCGTCGCCGCCGCCGCCACCGCCACCGCCGCGAGCGCCCGCGGGGCCGCCGTATCGAGCGGTGGACGATTGTTCCTATGGAAACAAAGCTGCTGATTTATAGGCAATCATCGGACCGCGCCGATGGATGTAAACTTACGGAATTGCCCCCGGCGTAAGTCGCGCGTGGCCGCTGTGCGCCGCGCGCTGCCTCGTGGGCGGTGGCGCCGCCAACGCCGCCCCTCCCCTCACCGCCCACGCTGTGCCCGGCGGCGATGACCCCGGCAGAGGGAGGGCAAGGGCGCGCGCCGGACGCCCTTCGTCGGATTTGTCGAGGAAACACTTGCGGAAATCGCTCGTAAAATCGGAGCCCAATGGAGCTTCTCCAGGCCGCCCTGCGCTCCGCCGAAGGGGCTCGCCCGATATCTTCCCCTCCTTCAGTATCACTTATAGCTACAGAATGTACTACTGTATAATTTTACTATCATTAAATATTAACTTTCAAAATGACTGGTCAAATGTTTGAGAAATCTTTCAGACGAATTTGTTTTCTGCGTTTTAACACGTATTTGAGTTTTTCTCTTTAAAGATGAAAGAGGGGACAAAGAAACAAAAAAGAAGATAGAAGAGAAAAAGAAGTTACAAAGTAGAAGGGAAATAGAAGAAGAATTAGAAGAAGGAAGTAGAAGAGAGGCGAGGAAGAAAGAAAGAAAATCATGGTGGAGCAAGACAGAAAATAATAGTTCGAATCACAGACAATATTCAAAGAAGAAAATAGAATTAAATACGAAATGGCTGACTGATAACAATAGATAAGGGGAGATAAAAAGGTAAAGTTAAGAAATAATGGATGTCGAGTAGAATTGCCACTGTGTATGCCAAAGGAAACAGAAACCAAAAGCACGAACACAATACTCGAATAATATTGGCATTTTTTTACAGGTAATATTTAAAATTATTACGTGAATAACTACAAACAAACATACTTCTTTGTTCTATTGTAGATCTATTTTCCACTTCAGCTAACATCCGTTTATTCATGAATTCAACGATCGCGTATCCAAACATTATTAGTACACGGTCTTTCAAATAATATGTATTTGACATACTATTGTTAAAATGATGTTAAATATAGGGAGAATGTTAACAAATAAATCGGTTCAATATGACCAGTAGTGAATAAATGCTTCAACTGATACATCAAAATAATGAGAACAATGATGATAAAAATTATTGCAAAGTAGAGACTTTAAGAAAGTCAATATGAATAGGCCACACTGGCAGCCTTTCTCAAAACGACCATAGTTTAGAGTGTAATGGTACCATTCTCGATACTATCATTTGACCTGTTCGTAGGATATCTGTACAATAAATGTGTCTTATACATTTTGGAAATTTCAAATATATTTTTACCTTAAAGAAAATTATAATTCCAGCAGATTTCTTAAATGGTTAATGTTAAGAGTATAACAGTGATCACTTCAGTGGAATCATTCAAGGCTCTTCCTTGAATTTTGGCGTCTATATGGTTGAAGCATCGTTAACTTGAGTATGTAATGTCGTATCTCTTTCTCATGAATATGTTGTAAAATTCTCTAAATATATTAAAAATAAATGTGAATAAAATCAAATTAGGACCTTTTTCATTTTTAGTGAATTAAATTATAAAATTTTAATACTTCAAATGATTCTAGAATATTATGAAATATTATGTGCATGCAAGGTAAGGGTACATGTGACTCTGAAACATGGATTTCGACTGAACGCCAATCCATGTTTCGTCAATACTTATGTCTCTGTACTTCACCTAAAATTTGTCCGTTACGGTATTTATTAAAAATTACCGATAATGAGAATAAAAATCAAGGAATAAATTAATTTTAATAAGTAAATTAAATAATAAAATAAATTAAAATAATATCAACATCGATCCATAGGTAAAGTCTAAATTTGCGGATGCGTGTACAAAAATGTATAAGTCGAATACGGAGATTATCAATTAACATGCTATTGAGGTTGCATAATGCGGATATTGTCATATAAACGCATCCGTGGAAATAGAAGCGCTTTGCGTACGTGAGGTTCCGTTCACAGTTGGAGGTGGATACGGAGGGACTTCAGTCTTGGGCGCGCGAACCAGATATGCAGCGAGCCGCTCGTCTCAGCTGCCGCCCCCGTAATTCGATATTCAATTCAGCGTCGGCGGCCGCTCCTTTGTTTCGCGCCTTCGTCGCCCGCGGGCAGCGCGGGCCGTATTCGCCCTCGCACCGCCTCACCTTTCTCCCTCCCCTCCCGCCCCTAACTTCGTTACGTCTGAACCCGCGTCGCGCCCAGAAATCAATCACTACCCCCCACCCACGCATCCCTCTTCCTCGGCAGCCACCCCCACCCGGACCTCATCCCTCGCCGCGCCGCTCCGCGAACCGCCCGCGCAGCGAGGTAAAGCCAGTCGTTTCCGCCCGTAAGAATGTTTTATTTAATTGCCTCGGTTTCGGCGGCGGTAGCGGCGGCGACGTCACGGCCGGGGGCGGGGCCAAACGCTATTGTGCGGCTATCGGCGCGCCGAACAAAGAGGGAAGCCGAATTTCTCCTCCCGCAAGTTCCGCGCGCGCGCGCATCCCGGCGGCGGCGGCGGAGGCGCAAGCGGAGGCGGAGGCGCCGGCGCCGGCTGCGGATCGCTAATTAAAAATTGGCAGCCCCGGCCGGTTACCGAGCCGAATGAAAAAATAAAGGGGCGGGCTAATTTGACGGGCGCGGCCGGCGCCTCAATAATTCGCCTGGACAAAGAACCGGACGCCGCCACCGCCGATTGTAGCCCCCTGCCCCCCGCCAGGTCCCTGCGGGACTCCTGGGTTTGCGGCGCCCGGCGCGACGCCTCGCTCCTCGTCTTCCCCGGCGAGGAACGCAATTGGAGGCGCGCTGCGGGGCGCACAATGTCGGTTTTTGAGGTGCCCTTCTCTCTGTGCGTTTATTAGATTTTCTGGGAGGCAGGTGTTTCGATTTCGGTGTCTCTTACCTTTTTTTATTCCCATAGTATTTGCGTCGGTTTGCTGGAGGAAAGGAGGAAAAGCGAAGCTCCATCTTCAAAATACCTTGTGTGATTATCTGTGTACGCTTGGACAATTGAAAATGTTGAGGATGAATCTCCTTCCTTTCTCCATTGTTTTGGTGAGGTGTCGTTTGCGTCTTCTTAACCACCGTGCTGTTAATAACGAATCCTTTTTCGTCTTTTCCGAACTTACCCGTCTAGCGTTCCCGCCTGGACATGCTGTATGTATATTAAGATAGCTATTACTTTCACTATGAAATGTTGCATTAATACAAATAGAATCTCATTTTGATGTGATGCATTTGTTACATATTAACGTAATAATACTAACTCTCGGCAGTTATTTTTTTGTTACTTTATAGTCTTATCCTAGACAATTTTCTTTTCTAATTAAAATACTTAATTCTTACATTATTTTTCCGTGATTTCTGATTTAATTACACGTTGTTTAACGTCTGAGTTTAAGTTAAGATTATTAATTTTAACGTCACACAAATCCCATACATTTAATGTTACCAATCAACCTTTCAACGAATTATACAGCACAAATATTGTTCAAAATTGTATTTACACTATTTATATAATATTAATTACAATGGTAACTATTACATAATTGGCAGAGCAAATAGACTAGGTCTCCAGAATAAAATCAACTTGCCTCATGGAGGAGTGACGAACAAATAATGTTCTTGTACGAGGACTTAACGTCTACTTCATGGTCCTGGGTGTTCAAAGGTAGTATACCACTGATGAAGTCTAAACTAGAGCATTAAGACTCGAAACATTGGATCAATTCAGTTTATATAACCTTTGTAATATATATAATGTAAATAATTTTCAACAACCTTTTTGCTCTGTGATTTGTTCAAAGGTTGACTAATAATTTAATATGTCTGGTTTATTAGAGGTCGTTAAAATTAATAAACTTTTAATGTGTTGATACTTAAAAAATATCCCTGTCAGAACTTTAAACTCCTTTGCAATAGGTGATGATATTCAAATGCTATAGATAATTACTTCAGAATAAGAATTTTATGATTGCGTACGAGAGTTTTTTATTGTGAAACTACCGGGAGCGGTAGCTCAGTGCATCAACTGATGTCACTGCTGCACCTCTGACCGGGAGGTCCTAGGTTCGTGTCCTGACGGAGGCCGGATTTTCGACACTAGCTTTTCAACTAGGTCGAATTCAATCGCTGTCTGGATGAGAATTTTAGCAGCCGGCTGCTCTGATCGGTAGTTTTCCGTGGTTTCTCCGATCAACACCAGGCGAATGCCGGAGCAGTACCCTAACAAACGGCCACGAACCGCGCGCGATCTGTCGTCCTCTTCCTTGTCCTATCCTCTCCCTTTACACACACACACTTACACTAACATGCACTACATACCACATATTCCGGAGACCGGTCGGAGGGCTTGTCCCGGCTGGGGGGTGCCCCGTTGGTGGGAGAGTCCTGGTTAGGGAAACCCCACTAGTCGACGATAGGTCGGCGCCGGATCTCGTCTTCCAACGGAGGAAGATCACCGCCATCTCACGAGAAAAAGCATGCACTACACTAACGGGACTATTGACCAAAGCAGTTGACGCGCCCGGAAACACGAAAAAATCAATCAAATCAATCAATATTGTGAAACTAATCCTGAGAATATGTAACCGTGCTCTCCTTTTGTGTTTTATGCTCTTAATAAAAAAATGTATCAACAAACGGTAATTCACAAAAATATAAGAAATGCTATTAGTACAATGTTTAACGCTAAAAATAATTAATTTGTAATCTTTCTAGCAAATAATTAATGTTCCTCGAGTTATCTTTTCCAATAAGAATGACTTAAAACGAATAAGAACCACAATAGTAGATAAATATAACTGAATGAACAAAATGAAACATGTACAACATATTCAAAATGCAATGTATTTGCTCATAAATTCAAGAGCACTACAAATTAATTAATAGTATAAGTTATTTCAGAGATATAGCCTATAAGTTTCATCGTCCGTGCGCAAGGAAATTGATGCAACTAAAAAAAGACATTGTTCATGATAACGATTTTAATCTGAGCGTAGCCATTAATTTGTGGATTAAGTTTTATTGCAAATACCGACTAATTATAGCGTATTTTTGTTTTAAAAAATATATCATTTTCCAAACAAACTTCATTTCCCCAAATTATGACGATTTTGATAAGCCCTTTTTCTTGTACTACATTAATATTACCTCGACCACGAATAATGTTCCTAATTTTTCTATAAGCGCCTCTCCTCTGATTTTGTCTATATATTTTAGTTTCTATTTTTCAAGAATTTTATCATTATAATTGTTATATTGTTTGTTTGTATCCTAATTTTTTCTAATTTAACCCTTAGTCTAAAATTATATGTTTGTCTTTTATCTTGAAATTGCAGAATATATTCTTAGCGATTACCATACTACATACTACGTTTTATGAACGGTGGCTCATAAAACAGAAGATAATTTGAATTTTACCTTATAATTTTGTGAAATTTATTCGTTTAAAATCTCTGAAAGATCTTGCAAAATAACTTAGTGAGTTTTTAATCTCCACGAAGTTTGCTGTTTTCTGCCAAGGAAAATGAAGTAAATAATGAAGTAAATAATAACAATTTATTGGATAAATTGTTTAGTAATTGTCTTATGCATCATCATACAATAAATGTTTTCCATGTAATATGGCGAGTAAACTTTCCTGAAACAGATCATACAGGAAAAACACATATTGCAATACTCACTCCAGGATCAGTTCGGTACACGAGTTATTTTCCTGGTTAAATTCGAAATTTTACTTTCACTTTCCCACCCTTTGCCCATCAAATTCCTAGAAGTAATGTGACCTCTGACCAGATCTCTGAGAGCTTACAAAAACGCATGTGAAATAGAGCTACCACATTTAATACTATTCACGGAAGTTATTTTTCAAAATATTAATTACATTTAAATATCACTTTAATAAAATTTAAGAATTCTATTTACCCTTCAAATATAAACCTTTATTATTTATTTTTCATTAGAAAAAGAATCAAAATTAAGTACTTCAGTTGCTTGATGTGACTAGTAAAACGACATTTTTTATCTTAAATATATTATGCAATATGGCAAAACGCCATTGCGAGTTTGGAAAATTTACTTTATCGTAACTCCTTAATGGAAAGTTTCATGGCGTAAATCTAACACTAACAATTGAACGTGAGAAAAGCATTTCTGCGGAGTTCGTGAAGAAACAATAGAACAGCTATGCTACTTTATTCCCCGTTGGAGGATGCTGCCGCCTTCGAGAGTCGCCGTCGGCTCACGGCTTGGCCACGCCCGGCTCCATTAGGTGACATCCACGGTCCTGCTCCGTCCGCAGCGGCTGGGCGGGGCGGGGCGAGGCCGGAAACGGCTGGGCGGGGCGGTGGATGGAGCGGACGGCAATTGCACGGGCCAAAATAAACTGTTGAACTGTTTCGCAGGATTTTTATTTGATTTCGATGTATTTTATTACTGCATACCAAACATGGGCGATATTAAAAATGATTTCAGAAAGAAAACCAATTACGAGTGCAGGGCGAGCGGGTCGCTGCGCAAACAAATAAGTGGCGTGGCGCGGAGCGGTTGACGGGGTGAGCGGGGGGAGGCAGGGAACGGGGCGTGGAGCGGGGGTGGGCGGGGCGGGGCGGGGGCGCGCCGCACGCGAAACACGCCTCGCCCTGACGCGCGCGCGACCTACAACCATCGGAGCACGGAGCACGGAGCGCGGGGCCACCTCCTCACAGCTCACTTACCTCCTCGCCACCGTTCTCCACTGGATTCAAGCCTCACGCAGTCTCCACTGACGAATCAGGTAATCGCGCCTTCAAAAATCTCACAGTGTGCTGAACACATTTGTGGATTTTATTTGCGGACAGTTTGATTGTTATTGGTTCATAGGATCAGTACATATCCATTTACTTATTAGTAAATCATTATAATAAGTGTAGTTTTAAAATCATATATTGTAATACTGTATGACCAGATGACATTCTCGAACTGAACTGCTCATTTATAGAAGAGAGGGGTAACTTCATGTACGTAGCTAAAACCCGTTTTCTTTTCTTCAAAATATTTTCTAAATTCTGCGATCTCCCTACTCTCTTCATACTCACACAATCAGAAGTAATATTGTCCCGAATTTGCTAGAGAGAGTGTTGCATTGCCTGGACATAAGTTTCCATTTATTCTTTCGAACTTATGTTTATTGCATTGGTGGAGCAAAGTAACATCCCATGGGTTAGGTCCTATGATTTCGCAGAAAGTAATTAATAAATAATGAAACCTCATGGTTTGGAACTAAGGAATTGGAGTAACAGATAATGAAATTCTGGCTCAACTTCAGCAAAGAAAATCACCGTATAAACTGTGTTCATAACAAGAATGTCACTTTTGCAAATTTAGTCATGTCCTGTAACGACAATGCACAGAAATGTACACTTTCTTCCAATCAAAAATGCAAATGAATCAAAACACTTGAGGTAAAAAATATATACACCAATAAGAACTATGGGACTCAATTTAAAGAATAGCTTTGCCTTTAAGTTTCATATTTTCTCTCACACATTTTTGCTGAATGATATCTGAGATCAGTTTCTTAACGAATACAAGAATTCAATACTATCTCGTTTCGGGTTTCAAATCTTGTCGATATTATAAGCGATATGAAACAATTGTCACAAATGTGAAACACTTCTATTTAAACAATACCAATGAATAAAATATAATCAAATAAATTAATCTTAAATCAATATATCTAAAACTACTCCATGAAATTACACCTCCTGTAACATTAGAGCATGACACAAAGACTCTCAGTTACGATTGTTCTCAGTGAGGAGAACAGTGTGTCCGTACGTCTATGTCTGAGAATGCTAGTTCCGGATCTGCCATTATCGAGAACGAAAAAACAGACTATTCCTGTCATCGGAGTGCGCCCTCCTTGTTGGCGGACGAAAAGGAAACCATGAATAACAAATGCTAGTATTGCTTAGGTATGTCTAATAAACGTCTTAAGATTTATTGATTCCACTTTCAATGGAAGAATAACTGAAGTATGAGTACTTTATCGCACGAGGTTCATTGCAAAGATCTGCATAGTCGTGCAATTGAACTTCGCTAGTACAAAATTGAAGTTATTTTTTAAAAATCGGTTTTGAATTATTTTCCCCTTTGTTAGAGAACTCATGATGCTTCTCAAGAGTGACACACATCGAAATTACCAGCACAGAGCGCGCAGAAAACTGCGCACAAAGCACTCTTCGCCAATATTGCCGGGTACAGTGGAAAATGAGCATAGTTCCGATTCTTGACAGGGTCCTGCATGTAGATTGCAAAGGAACCTACGTATAGGTTTCAAACATTGCAAAGATTTTTACGATAGAACAGTTGTGACTATTCACATCAAGCAATTGAAGTGCTGATTTTTTATTCGTTTTCTTATAAACAATAAATAATAAACGGTTAAAAAATTTAAATAAAATTAAAATATTTAATGTTTTGTAAAATAACTATCATGAATAATATTAACCGCGTAGTTACCCTCCGTGGGGAACGAAATCAAGGTAACGAGAATGAAAATAGAATGCATTTTGTCTAGCTCTAATTAGCACTATGCCCAATTACTATTCTCGTGCACTCGTAAATGCAAAGAAATCTATAGATAGTATTTTTTAATAAGTTCAGAATTTCCTCATTCTTCTCTACTACTCCTATTATCAGTACGGATTTTAAGACTTCCCACGATGGAATTCCTCACTTTCCCACCGTTATTCTCGATATACAAGTTCCCCACTATGCGTATCTTTGAGCACTTTGCGCTAAATTCTATGCTGCAATGCTCTAATAACTGCAGTAGCCGTAAATTATACAGGCGATTTTTAATACAGGTACATAACAAATTATGGTTGATATAAAGTAGTGCATTTATATTTAAAAAATATTGATTCTGAACGCTGTCTTGTCTAAAATAGTGCAAGAAACACCTAACATGAGATGTAGACGTCGTAGGAAATTAACTTTTCAATCAATTGAATAAACGCGAACGATTTTTTTCTATTGCACGAGGAATAGATACTTGAAGAATTCCGCGATGCGATTCCTTTATTCTTGTATGGGTCGTCTTCCTATTGGTGGTGGAGGTCTCTACTTTTCTTTATAGCTCCGGAATTATATGGAGATCTACGGAAAGATACGTACTTATACGTACCTTTTCCTTATAAAGAGTTTATTAGCTGCTATCACTCCCTTTCGCTGTTAAATACCATACAATTTATCTTTAGTACATACTAGTGAGAACCCATGTGATTAAATCGCACGTTAGTCAAAAATGTTCACATGCTTATACAACGTAGACTAAAACTGAAACAAACAAAACGCTATGAACGTAAACATTCTGAATACACGTAATATATGTGAAAAAATAATAATACTGTATTTCTCAACCTTCATTCAAAGGCTACATATATAAATAAGTTGATGGAATCAGTTAATAAAATAATGTATTGCTTGAATGCAAAAATTAAGATTCACTAACTAATCTTCTATTTCAAGATTTCTATTCAATGTAGAAAATCACATTTACGTGCTTACACGTATCACATTTACGTGCACGAAACGCGCACTGGTTCTGGCAAGTCAGAACGCTGTTTTCTCCGCCACCGTCCGACAGTGTAATTTTCTTTCGAAAGATCGCACAGCAATCAGAAATTACAGATCCCAAAATTACGTTTTTTTAATATTTAGGTATTTTTAACGCAAGTTTTCAATACGATTGTTCCATGTTTCCCGCAGGTGAAAAGAAACACGATTTTTCAATCCATTGCTTCTTAATATAGATCTGTTTCTACGTCGCCCAATTTATTGAAAAGACCAAACAGCTCTTTGAGAAATAATATATAAGATTATAGATACAATAAATTTCTGTTAAAAGTCAATACAATTCTTTCTAAAAGTTTGGAAGATTCAAATAAATCTGTCGTTATAAATTGCTCTGGCGTATTTGCACATGTTGTTTCCGAGCACACGGAATATTTTTATTTCAGATTTTCAGATTTATCCCCACATTTAAAATGATGCATTATATTTACCAAATGTGTGAGCTTCAATGTACTTCAATTCAGAACATACACATAACTGTTAAAAAATAGTACGAGAAAGTAGGCCACGTAGCACCACTAGTTTATTTATATCATAGCAGAAAACGTCTTATGTGAATCGACGAACACCTAGCCTGGAAGTAGGAGCGTTGAAGGGAGCGATGAGGAAGATGTAGTGCTCGTTGATGAGGTGGCTGGAGTTTTCAGTTAAAAGTCGGCTGCGCAGGAGCAGCTACGAAGGGGAAAGCAGCGAAGGGAGCCGCAAAGAGCTGCAAACGAGGCGGCGATTTGTAGCCGCTCCCCTCCCAGAGGTCAGGCGACCGCGCGCGACCCCAGCCTCGCCCCGCCCCCGCCAGGCACGCCCCCTTCGCAACGCTCGCTCGCTCGCCACGACGTGCATCCAGGGTTTTTCACAGAGAGTGCGTCCTACACGTCAAAACCGTGATGCCACGCTTAATTCAGGAGTGGCACACACAGATTTGACTACAAATAAATCAATAACATTAAAACAATTCATGATACTTGAACACACTACTATTCGTTAAATTACATTAAAACAATTCATGATAGATATTTGAACAATGTTGCATTTGAAATGTGACGATGTAATTTTGTGTGAACATTATGTTTACGATATCATTGAATTTGTCTTCTACTCAATAGGCATATCTAATGCTAAAATAGTGATAGTAGATGAGTTCTTAGAATTTAAAACAATGACGAAATGCTGCAACAGGACGAATAAGTCGCGAAAAAAAACAACAGTTCATTACAGGCAAGTAAGAGTTTTTCATCGCATGACAAAGCTGATTTTGTAATGACTCTACTAGCAAACTTACATGATTCACGTGAATCACGCCCTGCTCCGCCCCCAGACGCGGTCCCTCGCAGAGCGCTTACCCTTTTTTTTTTTTTTTTGCGTCAAAAAAACAGTTTAAAACTGCGTATGACGTGCTATGGGAAAAGTGAATTGTGTGCACATTTTCAAAATTCTGCGATCTCTACACCAAGTCATATACTACTTAAATTTTGAATTTTTGAAAGGAGAAAAAAACAAAAACTCCCATGTAATAAAACCTATTTTCAAGGATAAACAAGCAATAAATTTTGAATTTTGAAAGGGAGAAAAAACAAAAACTCCCAAAAACAAAAACTCCCATTACACCGCCCGCCCGCTCGCTCGCTCGCCACGACGTGCATCCAGGGTTTTTCACAGAGAGTGCGTCCTACACGTCAAAACCGTGATGCCACGCTTAATTCAGGAGTGGCACACACAGATTTGACTACAAATAAATCAATAACATTAAAACAATTCATGATACTTGAACACACTACTATTCGTTAAATTACATTAAAACAATTCATGATAGATATTTGAACAATGTTGCATTTGAAATGTGACGATGTAATTTTGTGTGAACATTATGTTTACGATATCATTGAATTTGTCTTCTACTCAATAGGCATATCTAATGCTAAAATAGTGATAGTAGATGAGTTCTTAGAATTTAAAACAATGACGAAATGCTGCAACAGGACGAATAAGTCGCGAAAAAACAGTTCATTACAGGCAAGTAAGAGTTTTTCATCGCATGACAAAGCTGATTTTGTAATGACTCTACTAGCAAACTTACATGATTCACGTGAATCACGCCCTGCTCCGCCCCCAGACGCGGTCCCTCGCAGAGCGCTTACCCTTTTTTTTTTTTTTTGCGTCAAAAAAAGTTTAAAAACTGCGTATGACGTGCTATGGGGAAAAGTGAATTGTGTGCACATTTTCAAAATTCTGCGATCTCTACACCAAGTCATATACTACTTAAATTTTGAATTTTGAAAGGAGAAAAAACAAAAACTCCCATGTAATAAAACCTATTTTCAAGGATAAACAAGCAATAAATTTTGAATTTTGAAAGGAGAAAAAACAAAAACTCCCAAAAACAAAAACTCCCATTACACCGCCCGCCCGCTCTCTCGCTCACCACGCCGTGCATCCAGAACTTTTCACATAGAATACGTCCTACATGTGAAAACCGTGATGCCACGCTTAATTTAAGAATGATATAAAAAAGGTTCGACTACAAATCAATCAACAACATTAAAATAATTCATGATACTTGAACAATGTGGTGTTTTAAATACGATGTTATATTGTGTGAACAAGATGTTTGAGATCCCTTGATTGAGTAAGCTTTGTAAATTGTAGCCTCCAAAATTATGGCAATTAACGGAAAACTATAATTGGAAAATAGTACTGATGTAGCCAAAACCAGGAAATCTAAAAAACTCAATTTAAAACGTATTCAAAAATAAAAAGGAAGTTATACATTTGGGTTGTTGTTTCACTATCCTAGTGTGTAATCCAGTTGTAAGAAAAAAACAAATATACCGCATTATTTGGTTCTTAAAACTATAATGTGAACGAAATAAATAAGTGTTTTGGTTATTGTAACAACTTCCAGTCAGTTATAAAAGGGGGTTTTAATTTTTCGATTTTGGAAAGCATTCACTGTTGCTTGCATTGTATTCGATACTCACACGTAATCTATCAATTATTTATTATGTTATTAGAGTCAATAAATAATGTTGAACCGATATTCCTCTCTGGGCAAATAAATAATTAAAATTTAACTAATCCGTGAATCTAAAGTGAGTCTAGGGGGTATCAGTGTTTCCAAATTCTATAAAGGGAGATATTACCGATATTTACAAGAAATGCAAAATTGGATTCAAAATTGAGATAAAATTATATGATTGCTGATTGAAAGAAGTAAGTTAAATCAGAATTGGAATAAAACTGTGTTTAAATTATGCTTCCATGTTTCGTACATTTTTCTCTAGTACATGAGGAGATGCAGAAGTATAAATCTCACGTTATTTCTTATAAATGCCGTAAACAGATAGGGGACTGTCACAAGCGCTACAAAACCTTCCAAGTATTGTTCAAAAATGTTCATCAAATTTTTTTATCAATTTTTATGAGTATTTATATAAAATATTATCAAATATATTCAGTTTCTGAGTTAAATGTTCTTATTATTACATAGAGAATTGCAAAATAGAATTAGAATGTTCTACGATTCGAAATATGTTGGAAGTGTTTTTGACGGAGTACAGGAGGAGTTCATTATGCTCACCCCTTCTGCAGAAACTGTAATGAAAGAACCCTAGAATTTTTTCAAATGTTATTCTCAACAACATGTGGGCAAAATTAGCGCAACATTTCACCTTAGGGGTTCCAATTTGGAGAGAAATGAATGTTACTGAATGAAATATGCTGTTACGCATTGCGGCGTATGCTTGTTTTTCTCATTGCTTTTTAAATACCAGGATTTTGTTATAATTGATAAAATTAATTCAAGGGGAATCTGCCTCGGGAACCTGTTCGGTAAATGAGAGGAAATAAATGCTGCTGTTTGCAACTGCATTCAGTTGCTTCAGGGAGACAAGCTAGTCAATTCCATAAAGTTAGACGTTCAATTAAGTGCAGTCGATGTTCCATAATGATATGCTGAATCTATGGAAGAAATATGACTGTACGAGTCAAATTGTAAATAATTACCATTCAGAGAATTTTATAAATAAAGAGAATATTAAGTAGGAGAAATCATAGCAAAATGATCTCTTTCTATATTTTCCTAAGGAGGAGTACATACAATTAGTCGTACATTATTTAAGAATACTTGTTCAGCCGTAAGTTTTGTGCATTCAAACGATTCTTCCATTCTTTCAAAGGATACAATGTACCGGTAATTCTATTATAATGTAATTACATTAATTGTAAGGGGTAAGTAATTTAAAGCTCTTAGAGCATTTTCAAAGATATTACAAAAAGTACTCCACGTTTTTCTTTAAATCAAATTTTAAAGTAGATCCAAGTACGCTTATAAATAAAGTAAAAACGCATTCATATTAACACCTTTAAATTTTCGAAAATTTTAAAAAAGTTCTCTTATTTTTCGAACATGTACTGTACCTCATAATTGACGCTGAAGATTTTTGGTTAATGCAATAAATTCGTAAATATTGTTATTTGATTGCTGTATTGAATAGATTTGTCAATATATTAATAATTTTTATTTAATTTTATATAAAAGCATGCCAATAAAAAAAACTGCCTTAAAAGAATTTACTTAAAATTTATTCCTCAAATCGTCAATCGTATAGGACAATTTTCATTTTCATTCAAACCTTAAAAATTTCATAAGCATTCACAAATAATTACATAAGAATTGTACATGATATTCACCAGCTTAGGTGGCTCAGGGTCTCAATTGGTGTCTCTGCAGTCCCTCTAAACGAGTGGGCCTGGGGTTCGGGTCAGGCGGCGGCAGGGTTCTCGACACTGGCTAGGTAGAATTCAGCCGTGATTTGAAGGATAATTCTAGCAGTCGGCTGCAAGAGTATTTATTATACCTATTAGAGTATTTGTTAATTAGTTTTCCGTTGTTTCTTTGATCAACACCAAGCGAATGCCGGAGCAGTACCTTACCGAACAGGTCACAGACCGCGCTCGATCTCTCCTTCTTCTTCCTTGTCTTATCCTCACCTTTTACTTACACACAAATACACTTACATACACTATACATGTCGGGAGACCAGTCGGGAGCTTAGAACTTGTCTCGGCTTGGGTGGTGCCCCCTAGTGGGAGATATCTGGTTAGAGAAAACCTCGCAAGACGCCGCTGGATTTCACCATCCATTGGGAGAAAGACCTTCGCCACCTCCCACGATAAAAACATGTATTACATTTATGGAGCTAATGATCGTAGTAGTTGACGCGCCCAAATTCACCAAACAAACAATAAATCTGACCTTTCTTGAGAGTAAAAACAGGCGTTGCAAAGAGGGAACAATATACTGTATCTTTTTCTATTAAATTCATTGAAATGTTTGAAAGAAAATTTAAATTAAACAAATTGTAAAACAGATTTCAAAATAGGAAAAATCATTTAAAATTTAATCTAAATAAACATTTGACATTTAGGAATGAAAAACTTGCTTATGTGTTTCTTTTCGGATGTCTACATGTATTAAAATAAAATCAGCAAAATAATTGCACAGACATTGAAATAATGTCGTCGCAATTTTCGTTACAAGGTGGTAACGCTGGGCATTAATGAGCTACATTTCCTTGACTTTTACGTATTTCTGGCTTTGAGATAGGTTCTATGGTAATATTGTAAAAAGTAACCTCTTTATTGTTATTTTTAACACACATACAATTATTGGTTTTCATAAAAACAAAAACCAAGAGCCGTTTTTGAGTGTATTGCAATTTACACAGTATCGTCTTGTATTACAAATAGGAATATTTCCATTATATGCAGAAATAAATAAAAATAAATGATAAGTAAAAGGGGCATGTTTTTGAAAAATATTTCTTCGTTTTAGGATCAATTTCATTTTGTTCAAAATGTTTCTTTGATTGCATTTCATTCCAAGACAAAAGTAATTGATTTTCATAACTTTTTTAATGATGATTCTGCGGTCATACTTCATTTAAGAGCACATTTTCGTTTAAAAAAATATTAGTTGAATAAAATTTGTTCGTTGGAGGGAATAGTATCGGTTTTCAGCCAAACAATGATCCTACAAAGTAGTGTGGAAGCATAAACTGTGTTACACTAAGAGTGTGAATTCTTCTGCTTATGTCTAATAAAGTAGTAGTGTTTCATTCTTAATTTCATACACGTTCTTTGTAGAGTTTGTTAAAAGGAATTTGCGAGTATATAATTCAGGGGGTTCACATTTTTAATTTATAGAATTTTTCTCGTTGATAACTACTGCTTCAGCTATTCATCTCAAAGATGTCTTCGTAAGTAGGAATGTATTTCCCGTACTTTGTAAATAGCAATAAATTTCTAATGTGTATCATAATAATATCCAATTTTAATTTTTCTCAACGGAAAGTGAGTTCTTGGAGTAGTGAAGATTGCCATAACTTCCCCCGGAACGTAGCCAACTGAAAGATATTAAAATTGACAGCATTTCGCCGAATGATACCTTTCCATAATGCGCTTCTCTTCCTAATAAAGGTGTCACAAATAGAGATAGAGTGCTCTGTAAACAGGTTTGTGTCGATGATGTTCACTAATAAGCATATCGGATGACACGACAATTTGAGTATAAGACACTAACGATATTCTTATTTCTTAAGGCTATTCTATCTCGATCAGGTATATCGTCCGGTTTCTCTTAATCCTTCGAGAAAATGCTGAGATGACCCATTGCTTTGCTTCAGGACAGTAAAGTCACTTTCTGTACAACTTTTCTGAGCTCTCTTTTGCTAGACGCGAGAGGAGTGGAGGGTTAGTTATTTGTCAGCAGAATTTCCAAATCAAATCTGAAGATCGTTTGCCAACGCAGTTCTATTGAAAGGGAATGAACATTTATTGTATATTAAAATGCCCCTTTCTACTTTATTCATAATATTCCAGAGATTCTATTACCCCAGAAGACGCAAGTAGTTCTGCTTCCATCCCCTACACCATATTTGACTCATCACGACTACTTCATATTTGTCATACACGATTTAAATTGTATTGTATTTCTTCTTGGCAACTCTTCAGCGCGGAGGGGAGCTGTATTACAAGAAAATGCCTGCCTACGTTCCATTCGAGTCTTCTCTTAGCGAACACTCTTCCGTTCAGTCATTCTATGTCCAAATCTCTTGCCTATAGAAATTATAAGGATTATTTCTAAAAAGCAGCTTCAATCATTACCAGTCTGCAGTATTTGGAGTGATTAGAGCAGAATCTCTGGAACAATTATTTAACATACGACAAAAATGACTCAATTTTATACCGATAGACGCCCATAAACGGGATACACGTAGTGTCATAATCCACTGAATATTTATTCAATTTGGATGTTTCCTCTTGAATATGGCTAATTTTATGATATGTTGAGGTAATTCGTGTATTTATGCCTTAATGTAGGCCATGTATAATATTGTTTCGAAATTAAATTGTAGTTGCTGAGTACTTCCCGGGAGGAAAATGGACTCTAATGGAAAATGTGATCGAGCATTGATGCTGAAGAAGCGAGAAATGTCGAATTGATTATTGTTAGCAGTTAAATCGAGATAAAACATGAGGGTTCATGTACTACAAGTTGAGAGATATTCATAAGGTAATGAAGTTTTTATGTGATTTTCGTCGAAGACTGATGTATTTTGCTCTAATGTCAAAAGAAATTCGTTTTAGCAACAATGTTTGCATAATATTTCATTTTAACATAAAAGCCTTTGGAATGATGTAATAAAATAATAACACAAACCAATCTTTATGATAATTATATTCAAATCAAATTCTAATTGAAAAAATAGTAATACACTTCATAATAATGTAAAGTGATACACGAAATTTCTTTGAATACACATTGATTTGGAGTATAGAAAATTTGGATATAAAAACAACTTATTCCCAGGTGAGTGTTGTATTTGAATTGTTCTAGCATCGTTATTGATTGATCAATTTCAGCCTCAACATTCAACCCTCAATATTGTGAGATATTATTCCGCAGACTACAGGGTCAAAGAGAAAGGAAGTTGATAGCGTCGAAATTATAAACAATTTCCTTTGAAATAAACGTTTTTATTACTAAATTTCAACCTAATGACCAATAGAGTAACGGAAATATTACAAAAATGTAACACTCTGTTATGTGTCTGTATTCATTTCCATTTCCTGAAAAGGAAGGGGGTTAAGCAACCACGAAACCTACTAAAAAACAACTTGACATCCTGAAGTCTTAATTGATACTCCCTCAAATATTCTACATTGGTCCTTACAATCTCATCGAGTACTTAAGGATAATTCATCACAAATAATAATACTAATAACAATATCATAATATCGTGAAGTTACAGTGTCTTTATCATTCTTTCAGCAACGAGTTTCATTCCGACTCACTAGAAATACTCAGAATTAAAAGAGTACCGCGATGAGCCTCCAGAAACCTGTTTTACTGAATACATGCTCATTGGTCAGCAACTTTCTGGAAAGAAATTGAAGTTTTTAAATTTTATAATCATCAGTATAAACATGTGCCTTTATTATGCATTAAAATATGCATTAAGTCGTTATCTTTATGATGACTATTAATTTTATTGATTGATATAGGATTGATTTTTAAGATGTATTAATAATTTCGTAGTCATGATTTGAAAGATATCTGTTTACGTACCAGTGAATGGTGCACGATTAAATAATTATAACTTTAATAATAAAATAATAATACAAAAACATATGTCCGAAATAAAGAGGTTCATATTTTTCTTTGGAAAATTAGTAAGAACTTTCCGCCTCTTTAAGTTCCAACGAGTCAACAGATTTTGTAAAATTATTTATTTCCACCGTGGAGCTGATGTAGATAGGCAGTTTCATAAGAATGAACATTAAAAAGGTAAATAATTCAACAGCTCTAATTCTAATTGATTTAAATCTAAGCTTTTATTTCGGCAATGTTTAATATAGATTACTAATACGTTTAATGTAGTTACTCAACTGAAGAACAATCTTGTTTTTTTATAGAAGGATTAAAAATATTACATTAATCCTCGTTTGCTGATATTTTAAATGTTTCACCTCTACTATCCTGGGTCTATGGAACCCAGTATCTCTTTATCGTTCGATATTCTCTAAATATTTCTTTAGATGTGACTGTTATATTTTCGTCATGATATGTATGGAAGGATGCCTGATGGTTTAATTCTTTGTACGCGTTTTTTCCGTCTTATAACGACACAAAATTTGTAAAATACGTGAACAATTTGCTGTCAGTAAAGTGCATTTGTTTATAATTAAAATGTTAAAATAAAAAACCAAATCGACCGAGCATATACTTTCTTTTCTAGTTAGGTGCGTAGATTATCCATTATTCGAAACCTGCAACAATAGATAATGACTGGTTAAAATTGAGGTTACTAATCGCATTAACAAAACCTGCATTAGTTCTGTATTATAATAGATTTTAATACTCAATTAAAAGCACAAGAACCCCTTATGTCGTACACCTACAATAAAATCAATGGCCACCCAACAACCCATTGTATTGAAAAGGTGAAGACCGCAGAGCCGTTCTGATGATTATCTTGGGACAATAATATGCTACGCCATATTTCTTATGAAACTGATATATTAGTGTAATTCGGTGACCCATGGATGTCTCTAGATGTTGCGGATATCTTGTGAATGTTGATAAATGGTAAAGAAATAAAAATCATAAGCATGAATTTATTCTATATATGGAAATGTTTAATCCTTTATTTTCCTTTTTCTCAAAGCTTCGTACCGGGAGCGGTAGCTCAGTGCATCAATTGATGTCACTGCAGCGCCACTGACCGGGAGGTCCTAGCTTGGAGTCCTGACGGCGGCAGGATTTTCGACACTAGCTTTTCAGCTAGGTCGAATTCAGTCGCTGCCTGGAGGAGAATTCTAGCGGCCGGCCGCTCTGATCGGTAGTTTTCCGTGTTTTCTCCGATCAACACCAGGCGAATGCCGGATCAGTACCCTACCAAACGGGCCACGGACCGCGCGCGATCTCTTCCTTGTCCTATCCTCTCCCCCTTACACACACACTTACACTCACATGCACTACACTACCACATATTCCGAGAAACCGGTCGGGAGCTTACAGCTTGTCCCGGCTGAGGCGGTGCCCCGCTGGTGGGAGAGTCCCTGGTTAGGGGGAAACCCCACTAGCCGACGGTAGGTCGGCGCCGGATCTCGCCATCCAGCGGGGGAAGACCACCGCCATCTCCCGAGAAAAAAAATGCACTACACTAACGGGACTAATGACCAAAGCAATTGACGCGCCCGGAAACATGAAAAAACCAAACCAAACCAATCAAAGCTTCGTAGAGGGGCACAGCATGTTATTGTTCTGGCGTATACTGTGGGCTGCAGTGGCATATACTGTGGGCTAGCGAGGCTACCGGCAGCGGTAGCCCGAGAAAATTACGAGAACAAAACTCTGACAAGATGTATTAAAAATAAATATAGACCACATTATTTTACAGTGACATACATTTTTCGAAATTTCTTATAATCTGTTCTGTTAAGATGTGTATTATATCCCTTGCTAGTCGGCACTTCAGACCTCTGGCGGCAACGGCGAAGAAACCGCTGGCACTCAGCGGCATCCACATTCCACACAGCGTTCGTTCGTTGCATGTCTCACTCCCCCTTCCTAGTGGTAAGAAAGAGTCAGGCAAGGGCTCCGGTTGCCGATATACCGAGTGGTTTCTTGACACGCTCGGGCAGTGGACAGTCAACGGACAGAGTAAATTAGATGTGCGCTTCTGTGCACGACACACAGAAATTGGCGGTGAGTGTACAAATACATAATATACTACATTAGGCGTGTTTTGAGTGTTAAAATTGCAACATACTGAGTATGTGATAGTGTCAAAGTTAACTATTGTCAGATATTTGGTGAAATATTTTGAAAAAATGTGACAGCAAATTTCGGAAAGTTTGTTTGTTGACAATGAGTGTATTGAAAAGCGTTTATTAGAGAAACCTTTTAATCGTCGTTCGTATAACGAGAGATTGTAAAAATGAATGTTTCATAAATATTATATTATATATAATAAAAATAGTGCAAACTACATAATCGAAGATTACATATATAGTTACTAGAAAGAAAACCGACATTGCCCGGGCTTTCTTCATATTCAATCCTTGCAAACGAGGGAAAAGATCAAATTTATAAAAAATACGGTCTTTAATATTATTATTTTGAACGTAATTGGTTCAAATTTTAATAAAATACTATAATTTGCTTTCAATTTAATTTACAGCACATGGCTTTTAAATTAAATGTTTCTAGTTTCTTGCACCGCTACTGACCTGTCGGAATATATTAGGAACCACGTGCTCTAAGCGAGAGGCGAAAAATGGTTGCGGTGCATCTACAAACATATTATTTAAATGATTTATTTCCCGCATTTGGGTTATGTTCATTACCAAACTTTGCAAGGACACTGAGACAATCCTGAAGAAGAGCCTGTAAAAATTTCATATCTATTCATACGCTACTTTTTCTGGTATCGATGCCGGTTACACTTTTATTAGTATAGATGTAGTGAAAGTTTAGTTCTAAGGTCAGCGCTAGCCCTGTGCATGAAAGCCGTGTACGCCACTGCTGCCCCGAGGTGTTCAGATCATGAGCGCGTGGGCCGCCGGGTGGCAACGGGAGGCGAACGCGAGCGAGCGTCGCTGAGTGGCGAGGCAGGGGCCGGCGGCGGCGCAGGAGGCGGTGCGCGGCGCGCGCCTTACGGGCTCCGACTGGCGCCAGCCCGGCCCTCGCCGCCCTCGCCGCCGCCGCCACCACCGCAGCGGGTGCGCGCGCCGCTGTCTTGACCCGAGGCGTGGGGCAGGTC
This sequence comes from Teleogryllus oceanicus, assembly GCA_964035755.1. Lineage (NCBI taxonomy): Eukaryota > Metazoa > Arthropoda > Insecta > Orthoptera > Gryllidae > Teleogryllus > Teleogryllus oceanicus. The sequence continues at coordinate 106,977,337 of CAXIVR010000004.1, read as the reverse complement.
AGGGTGCGCCGGGTCGCCGCCCCCGCCTTTGCCCTCGCGCGCCCCTTCTTCCTCACGCGCTGGCGGGGGCGGGGCAGGCGAGCAAGCACGACGACGCACCCGCTGGCCTCTGGGGCGGGGGTGTTTCCGGTCGCACGAGTCGTGTCGTGGGGTTAAATGAAGATGTCGCAGTAAAGGAGACGTATCGTCTCGCGTTGGCGGCTAAATGTTTTTGTATAGAAAACTAATTTAGTGTTCAATATGTTAACATAATTTATAATAATAATAATAATAATAATAATAATAATAATAATAATAATAAATATTATTATTATTATTAAGTTAAGACTAAATGTATACGTCAATTGCATTACTAATCCAATTCTTCGAAAATTATACCAAGAAATAGGAGAGATTGTGATATACCCAGATATCTTTACGGAAAGTATGATTTAAAAATAATGAAATAATAGATTATTTCGAAATATTGGTACCCGTAAATGACAATATGCGAGTAGTTTAATGTAGTTGCAAAGAGAACATAGGGTAGCCATATTAGACTTGCCAAGATTTAAACGCAAATATTACGAGTAAATATTATGACAGCAGTATTCGTGGCCGGAATGTAGAGTGAATATGGGACGCTGCATATTTCTAATATAAAATAAATACAGTCATGATTTGGACGTACCCAATTATAATTTTTGTATGTGGGTAGCGTCATGTGACACAGGTGTAGGTGTCAGGACAGGATATGCGATCGGATCGGAAACTAACTACTAAGAATACCCAGGAAGGGTCAAAACATACATAGAATATTTGGAGTACAAAATACATATTGAATTTAAGGTTGTTTGAACCTGTTTTATAGTTAATAAAAGAGGATGTAGAAGGTCTTTAGAATATTTTGATTTGACTGGTGGAAACGGATTGACTGATTTACCTATAGTGTACAAAGGAGTATCTGGGCAAGATGAAAGAGATGAGTAGAAATAGAAAGAAAGTTTTAGAATTCAAGTTTTTAGAGGTTCTATAGATAATTCTTCAAACATTTGATCATTTCTGATATACCATGGAGCTTTTAAATACCTTTTTAAGAATTGGTTTTGCAGTACTTCCAGTTTTCGAAGGTTGCTTTCAGCGGAACCTCCTCATACTAGGCAGATCAATGAAAGTCTTATAATGAATTTAAATATTATTAATGCTGAGTCTATTGATAATTTTGATTTTCTTTTTATGAATGGATACGATTTTAATATTTTTATGCGTGTTATTAGCTATTGATGTTATGTGTATTTTTTAGATTAATTTAGTATCTATTTGAAATCCAAGATATTTAACAGGAGTGTCATTTGAAAGCCATTTAACTGCATGATTATTAATTATTAAGGGATAAGTAAGAAGAATCCGTTTTAAGGAGACAATTTTAGCTCGAGATTTTTGATGACTTAACTTTATTTGCCAATCATTGAACCAAAAAATAAGGAGATTTATGTCATCTCGGAGATTGTCTGTACCTAAAAGAAGATCACTCTTAGTGGTAAATATTGCAGTGTCGTCCGTAAATAAGGCAATGTCTGAACGTAAGAGATAAGGCATATCAGAAATAAAAACACTAAAAAGCATAATTGATAAAGGAGATCCTTGGAGAAGTCCAGATTGTATATTGTGATCAGTTAAGAAGTGTTATTTATTTGTACTTCGATTAACTAAATAGGATTTTATTATATTTGGTAAATAATTTGGGAAACCAATATTTCTCAATTTTAAAAGTAATCCATCATGCCAGATTTTATCAAATGCTTTTTTTTACATCTAGAAATACAGCAAGAGTATGTCGTTATTTCTGAAAATTGGTGACAATATTGTCTGTTAAACGTACAAGTAATTCATGAGTAGTAGAATGGTTATGTCTAAAACCAAATTGACTACCAGGAAGAATATTATTTTGTTTCACAAATTTATTAATCCTGGTTAAAATTGATCGTTCAAACATTTTTTAAAAAAATTGGCATCAAACTAATTGGCCTAAAATTTTCAGGTTTAGTTTGATCTGTGTTGGGTTAAAGAATTGGCATTGTACTTGTAAGTGCAGTTTTCCAGGAGTTTGGAAAGTAGTTGAGCCTGAAACAAGCATTATATATAGCTGTTAGTGAACTGAGGATGAGATATGGTAAATGTTTAATTACAATATTAGGAATTAGTTCTGAACCTGGTGATTTCTTGTTTTTAAGTTTGGAAATTATGTACTTGATTTCAGATGGGAAAATAAACTTCATTCTTTCGGGAACTGTTTTAGTATGAAGTGGATTGGTCAATGTTTGAATTATGTTTTGTGTAAAGGAAATATTATAAGGAAGATTATTAGTAAAGCTGAGTTTAAAATGATTTTCCAATAGTTTTGCTTTTTCAGAATCAGTAGTTGCTAATGTGTTGTTATTATTATTATTATTATTATTATTATTATTATTATTATTAATGGGAGCAATTGTTTTTTGTCATTATATATATTTAATTGCAGATTAGGCGGAAGCAGAGGTAGGTTGAAGTTTAGATGTATAGTTTCTAAATTTAGAAAATCTGTATTGTTCCAGTTTATTTTTAACTTCATGGATAAGGCGGTTTAAGGTAGTTTTAATATCAAGATCTCGAGTGATTTGCCACTTTCTACAAGTTACATGCTTGAGAGCTATTAAATTTAATATTACTTTTGGTACGACAGGTGTGACTGGTTTGTTAGGATTATTACTTGTCTTTGTTGATAATTTAATTGCTTGTAATTTATTATTTTGAATTTTTAAAATGTCAGCATCTACATCAGATGGAATATGAAGAGAAGATAATTATTTGTTTGAAGCATACATGACTAGAAAAGTTTGCAATGTATTTTTCCTTTAATTAACAGCAGTGGAATAACATTAGTAAAGTTAATTAATACAAGATTGTGATCTCAGTTTAATGCTGTATGTAGTATTGTGTGAGTGGGAAGTTTAATTTTTGTTAGACTACAATGTCACGAATATCGGGTGAAATGGCATTATTATATGGATAATGCGTAGGTTAAGAAGGGGCATGTATTTTCCAGTTATTCGTAGTTGCTAGATTAAATAATGATATACTTTGAGGGTAGGTCGTTTTACATCCCCATACATGGCGTTTTTGCATTGAAATCTCCAATTAGTAATATTTTATCATTATTACTGAAGATTAGTTGCAGGGTGTTGTTAGGTATTTTTATTATTTGGGGGTTTGTAAACTACTATAATTGTTAATTTTCCGACTGATAAATGTATCATTATTGCTGTTATTTCTAATTCATATGAGGTAGGTATTAATATTTGTGATTGTTTGAATTTTTTATTAGTATTGCTACCGCAACACCACCACCATCATTATGTAAAGAGGCACTATCTTCTCTCTTTCTGATATAATTTGGAATATTAACTTTTGGGGTAACATTGTGTGTTTCAGTAATGCACGCTCTATCCATTTTTTGGGTCATTTAAAAAAAGGTTTAAATTCATTTATTTGAATAAATAGTCCGTTAGCATTCCAGTTTAATAATTTTATTTTATGGTTGATTATTTTTGGCAACACTTCTATTATTAATTGCTGAATTCATGGGATTAATATATTTAGAATTTGAGTTATTATACTTTGAATATATTTATTCAAATGTATTGTCAATTTGGATAGAACAAAGTTATTTCCAAGGTACGTTAGTGAAGTTGAAAGTGATTGTAGATGGGGAAAATTTTGTAAATTATTAATCACAGGAGGAGAAGGGGAAGGAGAAGTTTTGGAATTTCTAGTTAGCCTTTGCTAGTATTGATGTTGGTTTTGAGGGGGGTTGAGAATTAAAGATTTTGAACTGTATTTCCAATTGGATTTGAACTAGATTTTGAATAACTATTTTTGAAGAATCTACATCTTCCATGATTAGCTGTGTGATTTGCAAGACATTTCACACATTAAGGTAGAGACTTTTTAGTTTTTTTTACATTTACAATATGGTTTCTACACTTATAACGCATCTTGGTTCCAGTTTACAATTTGCTTATGTATGATTAAATATCTGATAATTTTTACATTGAATTGGTTGGTTCATTTTGTTTCAAAATTTGACTTTTCAACACTATTGAATAATTTTCTTAATTTCATTATCTCACTACACTGATCACTGTCTAAGAGTTCCACTGCACACATTTCTGAGGCTTTTCTTTTTTTCAAAGAGTCTGTAAACGCTATTTACTGAGAATGTTTGCCCTTAATTTTAACAGAATTCTTTCGTTAGAATACTAATTTGGATCGTCATAAATAATAGCTGAACTACTCTTTTTGTTGGATCTCTGTAAGTAAAGTAATGAATATTAGTTAAGTCACAATGTTTTCTGTATTTTCGGAAGTCTTCTATTGTTTAGAAGAATGTAAAAATATAGTCGTTTTTAATTTTAGTACCAAACTCACTTTTTACTATTTGCTTAATTTCTAAGGTAATTGTGTTGAAAATTCTTAGCGCACCTAACGTTTCAGTAATATTTACTGGGAGTATTTTAGCTGGTTCTAAGTTAGGATTAATACTTTCGGATTCGTCTGTAACTTGGTGGAGTTCTTGAAAGGTGTTAGCAGTGGGAATATTATATACAGGTGGTGAATATTGCGAAATGGCACTTTCTTCACTGCTCATTCCTCGTTTACGTTTTGAACTTTTATAATTACATTGATGAGAACTTGAATGGGATGCACCATTTTGAGAGGGGTTTGGTAACACACTTGGAACGTCCATTGAACTGTTTAGGTTTTGGGAAAGATTTGCTGAAGTAGCTGTTGAAGTTCCTGCGACTGTTGTCGTAGCAATAGTATTTTATGTTCCAAGGTTTGAATTTAAGCTTCTGCATGTATGATTGCGTCAGGATGAGTAGTAGGATTCTGAACCATGATAAATTTAAGTCGTTTCAGTTTTGATGCACGCACTGGTGAACGGTTAAAAACACCGAAATGATAGCCTCGGGTAACGATGGAGGGGACTCCATCTTGGGAGACCCAAGGTTCACCTCTCCTAGCAATTCAACGCGTTGACAATTTACCTTGTAGTCTGGTAAATACTGATGGCACTCAGAAATAAGTTGGTCGAACTCCCCATTTACAACTCACACGATTGCAGTTTAGCTTCCACTACACTCGGAAAAACAACATTAGTTATGCAACTGGCACTGATAACGGCAGAAGAGCTCGACCTCAGAATGTCTGCACTCGGCGTCACAGACCGAACTCATTTAAATGAAATGACATGCCAATGAGATTTTATTTCATAACGAACATATTTGTAAATAAATTATAAAACTTAGTATTAATAAATGATGTAACTGTGTTATTGAAAAAGAAGTCTGAGTTATTTAATAGATAGACTCCGCAGACCCACCATTTAATTTTTTTTTACAGTGTAAATTTTCAGGGAATACCTAATCCGGGACGTCGATCCACATAAGTATAACTCAACCATGCAAGAACGTGGGAATAGGCGATTCATAAAAATTATAACAAGAATTAAATGGTTTAGAGTTCCCAATATTTTCAAGCAAAAATATAACGATGTTTTACATTGGCACAGCATCGACAAATTGTGTCAATAAATACACACCTACAAATATAGAAAACATTTCAAGATGTATTAAGATGATGAACACTATTGGCAGCACTCCCTCTAATGACGCCACCGAGAGCAGGTTGGATGTGATGGTATTGGAATGGATTTGTGGTGGAAGTGGTGATCTGTAGGGGCATTGCAGCCGTTGTGGTTGTGACGACGATGCGTGGGTGTGTGTTTCGGGCGACACGACGTGCAGTGAGGAGGTGGCAATGAAGGCTGGAGAGACGGAGGGACTTCGCTACCCCGATGACATGGCTACTCCATTAGAGTCCACTTGCTCCGCTGCCTTACTGCCCTTCGCCGCGATGCATTGTCTTTGAAGGGCCTGCTACCGCGTAAGGCCCTTCACAAGCACTCCGCTCCCAGCTACAATTTCCGCTACACCGTACAGACACGCACTTGATTTCGAGAGGAAACTCGGCGCTTTGTTGTAGCGTCTTGAACATCTACACCGTGTTCAACATTACTTTAAGAGTTACCTATTCTTTTGCGTTGTATGACAACCGTGAAATTTGTTCAAGACTCTCTTCAATTTCTCTAATCCCCTTCCATCATATTTTCAAACACACCGCCCTCTTTATTCTATACTTTCGAAAAATGTTCTTTTCATTCTTAATTGCTCTCATTAACTATCGTGGCCATTTGCTTTGTATGAAAATAATTTTCAAAAATATTAAAGCTAAAATTAAGATTAGAAGTCAACATTGGAAAAAGAAATTTCGTCAACATAATTTCAATTGCCAGTGTTATTATTAAGGTAATAGAGTACAATTAATTTGGAACTGACAACAAAAAATCAATTATTCGGCGAGGAATAACACATGTGCAAATAACTTCACTCCCTCGGGTATTGTGGATTGATTATTTTGTGTTTCCTGGCGCGTCAATTACTATGCTTCTTCTGTTATTACAAACTTTCTAAGACCATCTACATAGCTAGACGAAAACCAGCAGGCAAGAGTTCTAATACAATAAAATATTAATTTAGAATACACTAAACAGTTGTAGATATTAAGAAACAAGAAATAAAAACATGAACAAAAATACACAAAAAAGAAATCCCTCTACAGAATTTGAGTAACTCCCGAATTTTCGTATGTGCGATTCCGTCATTCACGGCTAGACCATTTCCCGTGCATCAATCGAGACATGAGATGTCATTTGACGCGTCTCAGTCTTCTTATGGGGAACATATAATATGTTTTCGGTCAGAAGCCGGCGGCGCTAGCCGAATTCGTTTACTACGCTCCGTCAAGTCACGAAGGTTAAGCGAATTCGAGACTCGTGGATTCCTGGTTGGGTGACCGGCAAGGAACCCCGGGATCTAACGGCGTCGAGCCCCTGGCCGAAGGGATAAAAGGCACTGACTGACTCCGACGTGACGAGACTCGACAAACACAGTAATTAGTAATCACACAACAGTAAAGTAATGATATTAATTATATAAATAATAAAATAATTATATAAATAACAAATAAGGGTTTAGAGACGCGTTGCGTCAACGACGCAAGAAATTTTGTGGCGGTGCGATCTTATTGAGTGTGCCGGGAATGAAATCAACGTCACCTACATAGATGTATGTAGGTGGCATTAATTAAACGCCAGTGCCCAAGGCTTTTTTCGCTCAATACGCCATAATTTATTTCACAACGTTGGGAACACTGATGATATCTTTAAGTGAACAAATAAAATTAATTTAATTTGAACAAGAGAATTGCGTGGCATATTTTATTTTAAGTTTTTCCTTAGGCCTCTTACCATATTTTAAAAATAAATTTGAAAAATCCTACGAACAGTATAGCCTTGGAACGTATTAAATTTCAAGAATTTCAAATGAGTACGGAGAAAACAAAATAGTGAGTAATGTTACAGAATGAATGATCGTTTTTACGTTCGACATCTCACTTGTCTAAGTGTGCAAATACCTACTTTCAAGTGAATGTGATACTTATTCTTTTGAATCTTAAGTACACCTTATTCACATAAACATACAAAAAAGTCGCCTTTTAATGTTCATATAGGTTCACATACAAAAAGATTATTAGAGCAATTATAGAAGTGGAAGTGAACACAAATTAGACTGAGTTTGTGAAGTTTTAATCTCTACAAAACATTGAAAACAAAAATATGGAAGTGTTAAGCAAATCGAGAAGAATCAAGTGTAGTTGTAGAAGATTTTGGGACAGAATTTTCGGAACTAATTGAGAATTATGTTATATTACTCTACTAAACTATTCTTATCATCATTACCTTCAAATGTTTTTTACGGCAATTATAATTTTGAAATTTTAACATTACCAGTTCATATCCCGTGTGGCGGTAATACACAAGGCTATTGGATGTTGGGAAATTTTGAAGGGGAGGATAACATAAGCTACTACGACTCATTGTTAAGTCCAACGCTAGATAAAGTAAGAACTACGCATGAAAAAATGAAGTATTAAAGAAATTTTCAACACATAAAAATACTTTTAAAACAGTTTACAGCGTCGGCGACATCCCATTTCACTAGTTGAATAGTAATGTTCAAAGAAAAGATTCCGTTCTAAGAAAACATTCCGTACAATTTGGTTCTCTTCTACATCTACACACGGACTGAACTCTTGACTTCACCTCTTAAAAATAACTTGTACTTTTTATGGAGTGCCTTGCAGCATAGCAATCTCATAGTGGTGATAACATTATGGCCCTGTGGAGAGCGTAACGTACGGAGAAGACCAAACCTCTTCAATGGGATGTCAAAGTTTTGGAGAGAAAAAGGGGGTTTCCGCATTTTCTTTGAGTCACTTAATCACGGGCTCTTAGGGTCATATTTTGAAGTATTAGTAGTTTTTCAGTGATTGTAGGTGAATGTCATAATTAGCGGTGGTAAAATATTCTACAATGAAAAGAGAAACATGATATAAATAACACTGAAAAGTAATGCTGATCAATAGAAGTGATGCTGATCAATAAGGAACACTGAAGAGAGCACTATGGTTCAATATTACCACTCTTGTCACAGTAAGACTGGAAAACAAATTTATGGAAATTCTGATTTGGATTATAATTTCAGCCCTTGCAGGTTTTATTAACTGCATTAATCTGGTTTGAAGAATACAAACTACATAAAATGTTAATGAAATCGGCGTTTCAACATACACAACACATACGGAAAACATTCTATAATATTAGGTAAACTAACGACTCTACAACATACATTTTCATATTACTTGAAAAAATAACGTAATATTGTAATGCTAATTGAATCTACGAAGTATTTCGAATCCGAAATAGTTATTTACGTTACTAGAACATAAATGAGTTTTCGGTGTGCGAATGAAATAGTCGAGGCGGCATAGGAGACGAGTCCGACATTTTGAAACGAGTACACCAAACACACTTTTATACCCGTTTTGTACATTAATTTTAGTGCGAATTCAAGGAAACTTCCAAGTAAATACGCTTGGTATGTTCTCAATATGCGCTCGCAGATAGCTCATTGGTCGGCGTGATCACTCTCCATGTCGCGACCCGGGATCGATTCCCGGTCGGGCAAAATTGTAGTATGCGTTTTCCTTGCAATGTCCCATTATATGTTGCTGTGTGACTATGAGAAAGCTCACTTACGAAGTTGAGAAGACCAGAACACGGCGTAGGGATGCGTACCTGCTCACCACACGTACTCCATAACCCTTGGTTGCAAAGCCGGGACGCCGCTGGTAGGCCCAGGCTTCGTCAGAGGCTATTGCGCCGAAATACGCACATACATATTCTCAATACAAAAGAAATTGGAGGATAGGAGATCATTCAGATCTACCGAGAAATATATATTTTAGTAAAAATTCTTTTTAATGTTTAGCTCTAGTCTTGTTCACAGACGGACGAACAGACGTTTTGAGAAAAAACCTTTGTGTAAAAAGTTTACAAAACGTAAATTATGATTACCACAACGTATGATAGAACGCAATTTAGTAAGTATAGAAGCAAAACATCCACCTTCCGTGTACCACAATGTCGTCATGCAAAAGAATTTACAACCAGCAAACAGTTTTCCTCCCAACTGAGATTCGAACTCAAAACCATGGTGTTAACTCGTTTTGCGTTTTACCGCTACACCACTGCTCGGCCGTACTCAATTTTTCCGACGCGTAAGAAACTGTTGGCCTCCCCACTTTTTCTAACTTACTGTGTAAGCAAGTTTTGAAAACTCAGAAAGTTTAACGGAAATGACACCCGCATTATTTTATGCGATCTTCGCTCTAATCAAAGGAAAAAATTGGAGCCGTTTTTCACAAAATGTTTCTTTTAATTGCTTTGACTTCAATTAGAAATTATGCGAAAGCTACTCGCTTTTCCAAATAGTTGTAGATGATCCTTTTTAAAGATATACATTTTTATAAGATTCCGTTTAAACAAAAATCTACTGAATTATGTACTTTTGCGGTGTTCATTTTTGCAATTTTCGAACACAGAAGAAGTTCGTCATATATGGGACCAGAATCAATTTTCTTTACCATACGTTGAAACATACGAGTTGAAAATTTAAAGAAAAATTTGAAGCCGTTTGTGAAAAAAATTATGGTTTAACCTATTAACTGCCACGATCCCCAATTGGGGATCTCCGAAATTTTTCATTGTTGCTTGACATTGTGCAATATGATTTGCGAACTTTATTTCTTTAATAGATGTAAACAATCTAAACGAAACATATAAGCAAGTTTCTTCATTCCCGAATACTAGATGTCGATTTATCTGTGATCGCAAAGGCATGGCCAGGGTGTACATATGATTTGCGTGGATTTGAATCTTCAACTAAAATTTGATTCATTGTCGTCGCGTTCGTTGTTAGCTGCGGTCTACCGGTTTTGCTTCTTCTCATAGAAAAAAAGGTCATATAACTACCATTTGGCACTTTGGAGCGCTTCAGTAGAATAGTTTATCAACATACAATTGATTAGCACATGCTGTCGAAGGGCTTCAACAATGACTGTGCGCGCACGAACGCGACGTTGATCGAGCGCTATGCGCACGTAATTAATCTAACAGTTAATGGGTTAAACCTTACCTGTATTTTGGGCAAAATGACGTGAAAACTACTCATATTTTGGAAAAATTGCAAATAACTTAATTTCAAGATTTCTTTTATCATTCATTTCTTTAAAGAAATATGTTGTATGTAAAAGGCAATAAGTAAAGTAATATAATCGACTCATAATTCATTTTTAATGATGAAAATCAATGATAGAAAATACAGACTGAAAGTATGACAATATCTTTGCGTGAAAAAGTAATTTACCAAGAATACTCATAAAATATATATTTATATCCCGTAAATAAAATTATTTAACGGTAATGAAGGCAACATTGTAAAGAGATGGAGCATAAAAAATGTAATAACATTTCGTGTTGATAAGTCGTCAAATTTATAAATAAATCTATAAAGTAATTTTACAGAATACTGGATTGATGACGAAGGTACCTTCGCTTTGTGTGCATAGATTCGTTTGTTTCTTTGTAGGCAAGAATGTACGGCAATAATCCAGTGTTCTGTTTCTTCTGTGAATATTAGAAGATGTTTTTGCAACATAAGATGAGAACACGAGGACATGGATATAAAGTGGTGTCCAGTACACCGACTTCATCACACGTTTCTGTTTTTCCACTGTAGCATATATTGTGGTCATTTTTCACGTAGCGTAGTAATGTTAACTAGTGGTGCTTAAACAACACGTACTTCCTCGCGCGTATTTTCACGCAGGATGACGCCGCACAAATTTTGAAATTTTGAAAATTTCCAAAAATTAGAGTTTTTGACGAAAATGAGACCTGTTCCATTCTCTTAAACGCTCTTTACAATATCAAAAAATTTAATTAACAATCATATTAATCAAAATCGATGGAGCCATTTTTTGAAAATTTTGAAAATGTTAGAGGGGCTACATGTAAAATACCCCTCAAAATTGGAATATCGGTTTCAAATTCAAGGAGCTAAAACATCAGCCAGATCGATTGGGAAATCTCAATTTTGGAGAAAATCGGCTGAACGGCTTAGCGCCAGCGTTGTTCACAGACGGACAAACAGATGAACTGACGGACATGTGGAGGGATGACGGACTCGCTACTTCGTAACGAGAAAGTAAAGAGAAATACGGTTGGCTTAAATTATACCGTCTTTATTAAAATGTTTTCTTTCTAAAAAAATTGTGTTTACTGTATTTCAAAGCTTTCATTTACTAGTTTTTGAGGACTCTGGTGGTACCTACTTGGTTTTGCTATCTCTATGCATTGTAAATAATCTTCCGGCCTTGTCTTCAAAGTCTGACTTAAGAGGGTTAGTAAAATAAATATTTCAATAAGCGAAGTGGTTTATTTCAAAAGTACATTGATGCATTGTAGTTCACGGATACTTTTCTTCAGATAGAATTTCTATTCCTATATGAGTGGATTACAACATAGTACTTAACAATGGCATTAAGACGATGTAGAACAAATAACGAGCGGGTAATATTATAACCGGGATTCCGAGTGCGAGGATTATAAAAACTGAGTTTGTTATCTATACTTAGAGCCCTGTGACTCATTATTTATTAACGTCAGTAGGCCGATATATAAGAAGATTGGTAATCAACGAAGTTCATTATTCGAAATATCGACCACATTCCTTTAAAAAAATCTCAAATAAACAAATATAATTTCTTGAAACAGGAGTACTTGCACGCCTTATTTAATGGCAACTCATTTGCCTTCATTGTTCTTTGTGGACTGCGACTGTTAAAATCCTTCGGAACGAGCGGTCTTTCATCCATGTGTTTTTTGTAGTTATGACGATATAATAATTCTGTATTACGAAAAAATATTTATATAAAAAACAGTTTATGCAAGTAATAATTACCTTTCATTTGAATAATAGTATTCATCATACATCTAGAAACGTGCTCATACTCGTATTCATGCTTTGCTAAAACTTATTTGTTTCATTGTTCTTAAGGGATGACGGCCGGTAAAAGCAGCAACGGATGCTTACTGTTGTGTGGCTTTTCAGTTCTCCGTTTGGTTGCGTTTTCTCGAAATAAAACACTTCAGTTTTGCAAAAACTTGTTCGTGAGAATTACACAAAGTGAAATGTTCCTTATATCTTAGCATATGTGTTGCACTCGTACTACTTTAAGTATTTATTAGCAAAGAAATAAATGATAAAATCGAAGCAAGTACAGGTTCAGATATAAACAGCAAAGTGAAGAAATAAAATCTCAAAGAAAAAATGCAAATACTCAAGCGCTAATGCCTGAATTATCTCGAAGCACTGGGATTATTGGTGAAATGTGGACTGATACAAAGCCTTGGCGAGGAGTCGCCGCCCGCAGCAACTGCCGGAAGATGATTAAATGAAGATCCAAATGGAGGCGGGCGGCCGGAGGGGCCTGGCTGAGAAGGCGGCGCAGATTATCTTAAGTATTTAAAAAGCGAAGAAGACACCGCGCAGGCGGGGAGCAGGCAACGAACCGCGCAAACGATCGCCGATAATTAACGAAGCCTCGGGATCCGCCCCCGCCCCCAAAGATAAAGCAAAGAAATCGGAGGAAAGAGTAACCGCCCCTCGCCCCCGCCTCCGCTACGTGCGGAAGAGCGTCCGCCGGAGGGCTGCCTACGGATCCTTCGCAGCCCCATCGAGCCCCTGACTGCTCGGCACTGGCCACGACGCGTTTTGTAGCTAGATAATGCGTACGAAAGAATGGGAGCTTGTTTGTAATGCGTGTATGTTTTAATTTTATTTCATTTAACGTCGAAAACGGTTGAAAACTGGGTGACGTGCTATGGAGAGAAGTGCAATCTGTGCAAGGTTTCTGGTGCTCTGGGATCTCTGCCGTAACTTCGCCTTATCTCTGCCTTGTACATTTAAAGTTGAATTGGGAATACAGGTAGCAACGAGCTTTTTTTTGGCAAGAATTGGTAAAATATTCGCTCCTATGTAATAAATCTATACGCAAAGGCAAATCGGCTAAAGCTTTTGGTTGTTATCTTTTATAATGCCCTTTGTGATGGAATCTACTTACTGCCCCGAGAACATGGGTATCCATTATTTTAATAACTGTATTCCCAACTGAGCGCAAGAAAACCTGCTCTGATGGGAAAGCTGCATTTATGGCCAGAAGCAAAACCAGGCACACCTCAGCATTTGCTCAGAGAATAAGGGAAACTTGACGAAAAAACTTATCGAGATGTGGGTCATTGGTACGGAAGCTGAGGTGCAATACTTGTTGCAGGCTTATTTATTCTCTTAGAATTATGCAGAATAAATGGTAACTAATAAATTAAATATCAATATTTGTTGATTAATTAATTAGTAATACTTTTGTGGTTGTTAAGCGAGAGATGCAATAGTGCAATATTATGAAATTTTGGGTTTTTTGCTTGAAATGTTGCTCAAATGCTAGGTTCAAGGACGTTTCATGTTATTGCTGTGGCTGAGGGCCAGAGCCTCATCATCGATTTGGAAACTAGTGCGGACAGTGTGAGATATTAGACCGTAGAAATTGACGTATTTTCTGGGCTAACTTAAGCCAACTACCTCAACACGTTGAACTTCTTGAATCACCACCCATTATGCAGCGTACATAACACGGCTTTCACTTCATTCATTAGTTTTAAGTGTTAAAAAAAAAACACAAACCTGTATCATGGGTCAGTTCTTTCAAATTGCGTTAGATGATCTTGTTCGCAACTTCTCACTTACAAGCAAACATTTCAAACCAATATATTTTAAAAGTAAATAACACGTATACTTTCAGGATATTATTCTCCGTATAATCACATATAAACGTTTTTTAAAATCAAGGTAGACGAATTAGGTAAAGTTATTTTTTTTCGATAGTCAAAGTCCATTGAGCCGAACCCTAAATTGAAACAATTTAATAACTCATGGAATACACAGTCTAACAATCGCACACAAAACAACAACACATTACAACATTAACAGTAAAACGACGACGGTAGTGCGTCTCGAACGACTCCAACCGCCTGTACTCCCCTATCTCCAACCGTTGCTTCCGCGCATTTTGGAGTATGAAACGCATAATAAAAACTATCTGGGAAGATAAGTTTGAGAAGCCGCAGAACCCGATGTGCAAGTACCCTAATCTCGAACCAAACGCAACTGTGACTCAAGATTTTTATTTTCTTGGTGACAGTATTTAGAAGATCATTGCTTCAATTTCGTTTTGAACATACAAATAAGTGTATTATGGCAGGTTGAATTATTTTTCCAGAGCTACCTTTGCTTCGCGATTAATCGTAAAATCTTATATAAAGATTTTCTTTCCTTTCGCATATTGACTCCGCGATCAGGTAATAAATGCAGTATAAAATTGCACATTTTGATGCCCTATTTTTAGGAGAGCTACTTCTTGAAACATTCATTATTGCCCTCGGCCTCTCCACGACGCATCGCTTTGTGAGGTGATATTTTTATCCGCTGGGGTTCACTGCGAGGTGCGGCGGGCGCGGGGGCGGGCTAATGGAGTGGAAGAAACGCGGCCGCGGCGGCAGGTGGGAGCCAACGGCCCGGCGCAGGTAAGCCTGGCGCCGGCGCCCGCGGCACGCCCGCCGCGACGCCACGGCGCCGAGACGCCGCCCTCGCCCGCCCTCGCCCGCCCTCGCCCGCCTCGCCCGCCCTCGCCCGCCCTCGCCCGCCCTCGCCCGCCCTCGCCCGCCCTCGCCCGCCCTCGCCCGCCCTCGCCCGCCCTCGCCCGCCCTCGCCCGCCCTCGCCCGCCCTCGCCCGCCCTCGCCCGCCTCGCCCGCTCGCCCGCCTCGCCCCTCGCCCGCCCTCGCCCGCCCTCGCCCGCCCTCGCCCGCCCTCGCCTCGCCCTCGCCCTCCCTCGCCCTCCCTCGTCCTCCCTCGCCCGCCCTCGCCCGCCCTCGCCCGCCCTCGCCCGCCCTCGCCCGCCCTCGCCCGCCCTCGCCCGCCCTCGCCCGCCCCGAAGACAATCGGGCCCTTTCAACGCGCCGCAGCTGCGGTTTCTCGCACGGAAGAGCGCACTCCAGGCAGTCGCGGAGGAAGTTTAATATCGAAGGTGCGACGAGCGAGGTTTTTCTGTCTGGTCTGTGGTTGTTCCAACTGACCGGCATTGCCATTGTTTTAAAAAAGACTAACGCTTTGCATGTCTTCATATCTCATTACCTTTGGCTTGTTCCTGAAGTGATGCGCCGTCAGAGACATTTGCAACGCACGTAAGTATTTCTTAATTCCCGTTTGATGTGTTTCCTTGCTGGTTTCATATTTCTTTCATATTTTAGATGAAATTGCAACGTTCACTATTTATATCATCGTCCAACGTGTACCACTGATTTGGTCTGCTACCGCTTTCTCTTGCCTCCTCTAGGTAGACAAGTTCTAAAGTGAGTGGAGACGATTTCCTCTGGACTTCGAATTGTTAGATAAATGACAATTTTTGTACCTGTTCTATCGTAGATGCTCACAAATAATTGTGAAAAAGTTTAGTGTAAAATAGTTTAAAAAAATAGTTTTTACAAGCATAAACTTTTGTCAGACTCAATATCTCAGATAGACAATTGAGCTTTTTTCCATTGTGATGTACCCTTCTAGTTATTTTATACCAATAAGATTACTTATTTTAAATTTCTACTGAAGGAAGGAAATACAATAGAAATAAATTCGGAATCCCATACAGACAATTTTAACAACCATTCAAAATGCAAGTGGATGCAGGAATGTTTCGGGAACTATTAGCATTTGATATTAAAAGGCAACAGTCCAGTTCGTCACAAACTTAATAATTTCATGAATTTAATTTCACTACAGAGAAAACTGATGAAGAGAATTTTTGTTTAATTAAACATAGCATTAATATATGTCAATATAACCAAAAACAAAACAACACAATTATTCAATTTAATATATAAATTCGTTCATTATTTCCATTCATCCTATTAATAAACAATCGTCATGTATGTCGTTGGTTTGTATTACCAAGTGTGGACATCCTATTACGCATTAACATAAAAAATATTCGATCTTCATGCAAATTATATTAAGTTCATTATATTTCCCTTCAACAAAAATACACCAGTTTTGGAAAGACGATACTCTATCTGCCCGAAATACATCCACACTCCTGAAATTAAAATTAAGTTAAATAGTGTCTGACGAATTTCTAACTAAACGTATACTCAACATTGAACAGTATTGCTCCTTCTTTTATGATAATTATTAGTGAGGTACAGTCCTTAGTTATCCGACACTCTATAGATCGGTACGTGAAGGTTTTATGTTTTATTAGTTGAGAATTTTCAATAGAAATTAATTGATTTTAAATATGAACATATTAGCTAATTGCTTGGTAAATGTATATTAACTTTTTGTATCAAACTTTGCGACTGAGTGATGTTCTGTATCATTTATTTTAGTTAAGTTGTTTAAAAATCAAAGCAGATTGTTCCCTTCAGTTTCGTACCTTGTTCAAACTTTATTCATTAATTTACTCATAATTTACTACATAATTTACTATATAATTTACCTCTTTCTATGTTTGATTATCGAATTTGCACTATTCAGTGCAATCTTATGTACGACGAAGACATTAACCATTATTATATATTACTGGAGAGATTTTGTTTCCGTAAAGTGAAAAACGTTATAAATCATTGAAAATATCTAATTATTTGATGTAGCCGCGTATCTTCCTCGCATTCAATTGCGCATAACTCGGAAACGGGGTACTCTAGTTTCTACATCCTAATGGGGTCTTAGGTTCTAATTTAGGACGAACTTTACAAACTCAGTCATTGTGGAATTTTCTTGCACTAGTACCTTCTTGCGATAACTCACAATTCACGGAAGGCATAATTAAGTTGTATCTATCGGGAACTATATTTTTGATTCTTACGTCAGAATTCTCAGTTTGTGGGCTTGGCTTAAGTATTTACAATTTATCATTATGACACTGTGTTTTTGTAGCATAATTGGCGTAACGTGTTGACTTGTTTGAATGCTAGAGTATTTTCAGAAAATCAGCAAAAGGATAAGATGAATGTAATTCAGCGAAATAATATGTATGAGGCACTTGGACTCTGAATTGATTATGGAAAATAGTTCGGGCAAGGGGAAATTTGAGAAATGGATTTCCCATTTCATTTATTTTAAGCATTGGTTGTTCAGTAGTGAACTTAGTTATAGATGTATGTATATATGAAGTAAATAACTTTTTATCATTTAAGTAATTCGGAATAAAATATGTTGAAAAATATGCGTTGGCCATATCAAATATTGTTTTATTTAATCATAGATATCAAATACCCGAAACTCGCCATGAACTTGTAAATGCGCAAGAGAAGAGAGTAATAGTGATCGTGTAAACCGATCTCCTAATATAACTGTTAATACGAGTATACATAATGTATTATCGATTTCTAATCAGTTCTTGGTCATTTACATTAGTGAAATGAAAGCTAAATGAAACTTTTAACGGAATCAAGTTTTAGTGAAAGAGCATCGCACTCATAATCTTATTCCACAATTTTGACACAAAAATAAAGATTTACAAGGGTCAAAATATTCTTCAATCCGTCTAGTTTAAATCTTCGTCATAACATCGTTTCACTTATAATTTCAATCCGTTTGTATTGAGACCTATAGGGTATTTTGAAATTAAACAATAAAAATATGTCTACAGAATATATTACGCAGAAAGGGAAAATACGAAGAAAAATAAACAGAAATGAGACATTAGGGACATAAGGTGTCATTACACAGCGAGAAAGACGAGTTCGAGTAGATATTTAATAAATTATAAAAATATTAATAAATTATCTATACATTTAAAAATAAGGTATTCTGCCATGGCTTCGTTTAGTGCTTCTACTGAACCGATTGTAGTATTGTTTCCTTTAAATGAAAGAATGTGATCGCTAGATGTGATATCAGATATTGTTTGTGTTGATTCACCAACATTTACGGTGTAAATTAATTAATTAAATCATTCATTCTTTAATAGTACGCTTATCAATAGTCAATTGTTTTCTTCCAAAGGTGGCTGTTTCAAATTCGATATATATGAGTCGATATATGTGAGTCCACGCTGCTTCATAATGTCGCTGCTTGATGTTTTGTTTTGATTTTTGAAATTTGTTTACAAATCGTCAAGGTTTGATGTTTTTTTTTTTGTATTTTGTAAAGAACATTCGGACAATGGGTTTTGCTCGGTTGTACTGAAGTAGTAAAGTTGTTCACAGGCGTTCACAGGCTATGTCAAATTCCGAATCGTTGCCCACGCGCCCCAAAAGGCGCCCCTTTCTTTTGTGTTTTTTGGTACCGATATTGCATTGTCACCTGGTCATGGGCCATACGTGTTCAAAATTTTGGGAACTTCACAACACAATATCTTCATTATACCCTGAAGATCCAAACAATTCAACATATTGTAAACATTAGTCTGGGCACAGTATTTTACATTTATCTCAGATCTCACCGTCAAATTTTGACAGGTTCTCACTAGTATTTATTGAAATAAGCATTGTTTGACAAGAGAATTCCGATAGCTTAGTTACAGGGGATAAATTACCATCAGACTCGGGCAGTAACAATTAGAACATGTGAACAACAGAAATAAGCTGGTTGATAGATGAAAATTATGCCTCAGACTTTGGCTCGATCTGGTAGAGGTAGGACGTGTGACCGTGACTACCAGGAGAAATTGTATGAAAAAGTTTTATGTGAGAATATGTCGTGATCTGATAAACGAAGGATGCATATCCGCGAACTGTATACAGTTAACAGTAAAAACGGAACGTGACTGTAGATGCGAAATGTGAGTCGCGAATGTAGATAACAAATACAAGTAGGACGCGGATAGTGGAAAAACGTATGCACACACGAACTTATTGTAGAAAGAAGAACTTAGTGTGGAACAAGAAATTATAGAAGGACGACGCTTAATGGACGAATGATTCTTCTCATTGCAAAGAGAGCAGTGTTTTCTCAGCAACTGGGAAGTCTAGTAATTAATCATAAAAATACTTTGCAGTGTAAAATTGTTTAAGGCCAAGAATGACATAGTTAATAAGTTAAATTACGAGAGAAAGATTATAAAAAGTAATTATTATAAATTTTCGATGACCGCCATCATTCATTAGGTAAAAAAGAGTAAATAAGAACCAAGTTTGTTATAAAGCTTGATTGGGAAAGAAAGATAAAAAATTTAAAAATTTAAAAAGAAACCAGTAAATTAATAAATTCCTAACGTAAATAGAAGTATCCACCAGCCACCCGGCTATTATACAACTAGAACCGAACTATTCAACCAAATTAATTAAATAGGAGTAGAAATAAACTGAGAGGGTGTAGCGGGCACCGTCACAGTATTGGTTATAATGTTATTCGAAAGGGTTTCAGATCGACATTGCAGATATTTAAAATATCCATTGTATGTGAATGAAAGGTGTTAATTTCAGTTACAGCGAATACATAGTTGGTGAGCTAGCAAAATTGCTGCGAGAACATTATTATTATTATTATTATTATTATTATTATTATTATTATTATTACTATGAGGAGGAGGAGGAAGAGGTGCTGGTATTGTAGTTGGTGGAAATGGTATCGAGCTGTGTAAGGCGGAGGTACTGAACTAGTTGTTTAATACATTCATGGAAGAATACGTTTGGCAAGTACCAAATCTATTTTGTGACAAAATGTTCTTCATATCAATAGGTCAAGGAAATCGTGATGAATTTGTACTTTAGCAAAGTTTCTTATATGTTTATTACAAGAAACACCTGTAATATTTTTCCATTTGATTTGAATTAGATTTCCAAGTAATTTTTGTTACAAAGAACTTACACCAGCATCCTTACAATAAATCTACTGCAAAATTAACAAACCTGTTCCGTTTTTTCTGGCAAGGGTTTTTATTATTTTAACAGGTTCCGAATTTTCTTGACATGCCATCTTTTAATTGATCAAGCGCGTACAACGCCAGCGACATTTTTATGTTCATGCCCAGATTCATGTTAATAACTCGTACACACTAGTAGTTCATAAACGTTCCGAATAATAAGAACGTCATTTGGGTTCCTCTTCATCCCGAATCTCCGTGCTGATGAATTAGTATGTAAATGTTCTCGACGGGTTTAGAAAACCCCGCTTATCCTTCTGTTTTCACATAATACGTTCATAAACTACTGGTGCTACAACCGCACATACTTTCTCGAATTATAAGTAACAGCAACACAATATTCTAATACTGCGAGTATATAAAACTTCATTTCAAACTAGGATTCGAATTCAGTTTGTCATGTTCAGCACGCTATTGATGTTACACCCTACTAATAGTATCACAGCCAAACTTTCCCATCATTTAAGAAACACAGTTGAGCATTTGCAATTTTCAGAAATTCAGAGATTTTCATTGACATTATTTCAAGATCTAGTTTTAAAGAAAAATTTTCATTAATAAAATGTGAACTCGATATTGTAGTTGTAGGACGACGCCCAAAAATGTTTAACTTCTGCAGTCTTCTAAAATTCAGAGAAATCAACAAACATGGAACAATTTTTATAAGTATAACTTGCTCTATTCGAGGAAACAATTAAAATAAAACAATGGAGCCGTCTTTGAGAAAAAATAATTTTTTGAAATTGCCCTTACTTGAAGCAAAAACTATGCATTTTCAAAATAATAATTAAAATTATCTTAACTACATTATATTTTTTTTTTTTTAAAATTCTCATCAATATTGTTTTTTTTTTAAATTTTTAATAATCCTTTCTTATATTTGTAAAAAAAAGTAAAGAGAAAATTTGGAAACATTTCTGAGAAAATCATGTTTTTAAAATTGCTTATATGTCTGGCAAAATTAGGCTGAATATCTATTTTCAGTATTATAATTTTAGTAAGTTGCCGAAAAATCAACTTCTGCAATTTCAAAATTTTAGAGAGTTCTTCGAAAATGAGATGTGCGCAATTTTTAAGCAGTATTTCCCCGAAGAAAATTAATGCAAAAATTTACAGCAATTTTTGAGAAAATTTTCAAAATGTTGCTCTTGCTTTGTGTAAAGTACAAATAGTAAAGTTAACATCAAAATATATTTCAAATTCTTAGAGTTCCTGTTGTTATTCCTAGAGTCCGGCTAGATTGATCGATGAATATTAATTTCTGAGATACTTTTCTGAACGGTTTAGGCGCTACTGTTGACCACAACTGAATAGACAGCCTGGATTCAGAGAGATGGACAGGCAAGCAGAGAAAGGCAGATTAGCTGGGTAGGCTTTCTTAGACAAAATTTGGTAATCTATTTTCGAGCAATTTTAAGGGTAATAAGGAACATCTGAAGGCACATTCCCAGGATATTAAACCATACTGATAAACTGATTGAAATAAAGGGAAATAGACTAAGTCCAACAGCTTTTGGTGACAAAAAGGAGCATACGTTTATAAATTTTCTGACTAATCTAGAACAAATAAAATCAATATGCATTATCCATTTTAAATGTTTATCTATGAAAATATCTAAATACTCATCGTAATACGATTTAAGTAAATATAGGGGTCACATTAAAATTTGGCAATTTGCAGAGCAATTTTATTCCAAGATTATTTTCAATTTGCTGTTGTCCTGCAGATGTTAAGGAGAGAGGGACAAATGTAGATGTAGAAATGTTTGCTGAAAAATTGGAATGAAGCAAATTCTTGATTTCTTTTAGACCACGATTAGCGTTACTTTAGGTCTCATTTCATAATCTACCGGAATACATTAGCGTAGCGGTAATCATCAGCGTACCAGTAATTAGATCCATTATTCCTTTGAGTATGATAGTATAGTAAGTGGTTAATATATTAGAAATAACCAGATCTGTTCTCTGAGATAAATCTTATAGATATGCGTATGGGTTGACTGATTTTGTCATATATTTTTACTGTTTGTGTTCTGAATTTAATTCCTTTTTGTTTACTTTTTATAGTAGGTTATTGTCATTAACGTTTCGAAAGACTTAGTTTGATCTAAAAATACACCGAGACATTTGTTTTCAGGGTCCCAACCCCTTTAACAATTTGTGACATTAAATTAAACAATTTGTGACATTAAAATCGTCAATAATAATGTCGCAAAATCCAAACTGATTTTGTCTAAATAAGTCTAAATAATTATGGTTTGAAGATAATTTATTAATCGTATTTTCATGCACTGTTCTAATAATTAGATATGCATGGTAGTAATGATATAGGTATGTAATTATTCATATTATTACTGTACCTGATTTGTGAATGGCATCTATTGCACACTGCAAGGTTTGGGGGAAATGCCTTGCGAAAAGCATTCATTGAAAATATGAGCAAGTGGTCTTGAGAGAAGGTCAATTAATAATTTTATTGTTGAAACTAATATTCGAGCCACGTTTGATTTTAAGGAGTTAGCAACATTAATTATATCACAACAGGGATTATTCAGAGAAATACTGCTTCAAAGGAAGTTAGTTTTCAATCTGCCAAAGAAAATCGGCATGTCCTGATTAGTCATGTTTTCCTTTTGACAGAATTATATAAGTTGTAATTATAATATAAGTTGTGGAAAGATTTTTTGGGGTAAATAATCCTGCATAGATAATTGTCTGGGATTTTAAATAAAATATCGTTAAATTATCCTGAATTCCTCTTATGTCTTAAAGAAGTCCAACAATAGAAGAAAATCAGAAAATGGAAGCAGGTTACGGAGTTCTCTTTAGAGGAAACTGGTTGTTTCTCATGTCGTAATCTGCAAAATAAGACTTTTCTTAGTCTCCTAAAATGAGACTTATTGTATTTTTGGAGGCTTTTCTCTTCTGACTTCTTAACCTCTTAGCGCTGGTGGTCAGTATTGGCCTTACTCAAAGTCTGTGTCAAATTACATTGAGTATATTTGGTTCTGTACTGCACTGCCTCCGTAATTGTAATTCTTTTTTATTTATAAATGCTGAGTGGTTAGTTAAAAATATGCAAATCTTCTGCACTTCCTAAATCGCAGTTGCAGTTAAGATATCTTACTAGTGGTATCCACCTTTGTACAGCCTGTCCCTGTACTGTGCCATATCATATGATGTAGATTACGACCTGAGAAACTACTAGTTTCCTCTAAAGGGTACACCGTAATCGGATTTCATTTTCTGATTTTCTTCTATTCTGGTACATCTTTAAGATCTAAGGGACTAACCACTTCCAAATTTTTAAAGTTATGTCAAACATGAATTCTGTGACTGTATGGTAATTTTGTTTTAATTTCTAATAATAATCATTAAATTATTGATTCATTCATCTTAATAATACAGTTTGCGAACTTTTGCATTTTGTGTCATATTCTACAATTAAATTGCCACTATCGGAAATAGGCGATGATAGAAATATTCGCAAAGTATCATTTTCTGTTTTCTTCTATTCTTGAAGGAGTTTTTAAATAATTTTTTTAAGTATAAGGAGATACAGAAAAGTTAAACAATATTTTCTCAAAAATTTCAAAAATAATCTGTTGACCAAAAACAATATTTTTATTTTATATTTTAATGGCAATGTCATTTACATTATGCTATTTCATGTTACAAACATATTAAAATTTACAACAAAAATATATTTTATTCATTCTTCCAAAAGGTAGGAAGTCTTATCTAGTCACCTAACGGGTGATTTAACAATGTAACTCATAAGTAAAAACTTTGCACATACTAATTATATTTGAAAGTGATTTAGTTATTGATTATCTGTTTCTAATTGAAAATATTAAAACAAAACATATTGGGTGAGGTCTGAATCATTGATCACATTCCTCCAAGAATCTAATTGTTCTCATAAAAACTCTGAATTTTAAGAGGAAAGGACAACGAGCACGATGGCAACATGAAAAAGGGGAATTATATAATGTACTAATTAAGTAGTTTAATACATATTTAAATGTCAGATTTTCTGATCTAAGGAATTTCGTTTACTTACAATTATTGTTGACTAGTATCCATTCTTATAATTATCCTTAAAAATGTAAATTTTAGAACTAGCTTATTGTGGCGAGTCCGACGCTTTAAACAATTTTCTAAGTATTGCCATATTTACTAATTTAATTTTTTAAAATTAGATTATAAAAATACAAAAAACGGCCAGTTCCCGCCTGACCGATAAGCATTAAATGAGACACCTATTGGCCCAAACGGTGCAGCGAAAGGGGTATTTATAATAATTTCTTCGCATGTTTAACCCCCAAGATTCTATTTGCCACTACCTGCCATATATTTAATAATAATATTAATTATAATAACAATGTTTTTGAAGAATACAAAAAACGCCCATCCCCACGATCAGACCGAGACGCGTCAATTTGCTTCTCGCATGCCGCAAATGATTGACCGGAAGGCGTGTAGACGAGAGTAACGTTCCGACAGACACACGCAGGTCAGACATTGCTCGCGGAAGTCAAATCATTCTGAACACATTTACATTGTAACTTCTTTTTAATTACAATTGGCAAAGCCCACATTATATAGCGGTTAAGACTTAAGTAATGAACACTTGAATGAGCATAGTCATGGACAATGATATCAGCTCTTTTTATGCTTTATATTTGTATTAATTTTTATTTGCATATGGTAATTCGTTCAAGAATATATTTGAAGCTTAAATAAGAAGTCAGTTCAGAAAGTCTATAATACATTTTTATGACGAGAAAAATTAGGTTCATTCAATGCAACAGAATAAAATTGTTGGCTAGTGGAATAACATAATATCGACGAATATGCAAGGTAGAAAAACATAACATGACTTTCTTGACAACATACTTGATTTGAAAACTTGGTCTCCGTGTCTAAAACATTGTTTTTTCTTCTTTTCCCATGTTTTTTTTTATTTTATTTTTCAGTTAAGATACATCTGAGCTTAACATATTTGAGAATCGCATTTATTGTACTCAAAAAGCTCGCGTTCTCTGAGATGATTCCTGTCGCATCGCTTGTTGTTGAGGTTGTATTTATTGCATTGTTTGTTATTATTTTGTCGTCTAGGAAGAACATTAATACAAAATCATAACAATTTGAACACACGAGACTACTTTTTACCCTCATTGCTTACGTAAAAATAATTAGTTTCCACAAAGCATCTTCGATATTTATACATTAGTATCTATAGTTTATTTCTCCAATTGCATTTAATTAAATTACAGCATTTTGGTTGACATTTCCTTAGACTACTTTGTTTCCTTTGTATTACGATACTTATGCAAAGGCACATTCTGCATGATTAAGCAATAATCTGACATTTCAACAGTCTTAATGCAATTGAGAAATCCTGAATTATTGACGCTACAAGTGGAAAAAAGTAACCTTTTCGCCACCCGTTATTGGTTTACGGTGTTCTCCATGAAATTTGAAATAAAGTGGTTTGTAAAATGTATTACTTTTCATTGAACGGCAGTTTGAGACGACGGGAAATCCCGCCCCAGCGTTGACCCGGAAGGCATCAAGACGAGCAAGCGTTGCGCTTCGAGGCTACTAGGCGTGCAGACGACGAGCTTTAAGCAACTAGGAGAGCAATGCGTTCGAGATTTACGCTTCTAGGCATTGACCAATAGGATTCTAGACCTAGAGGTGTTGAGTGTTGGGTCTTTAGGCGTGAAAGAATCAAGCGCTTAAGCAGTCAGGCGTCGTATGTTTATGTGCCTAGGCCTGCCGACGAGGAACGTTGAGCGTCTAGGCGTGCAGGCGTCGGCGCCGGCGCCCGCTGCGGCCGAGCATGGCATTCGCGGCGCGTCGACGCGCGCATTTTAGCGGGATATTTTTTAGAGAAGTAATCTCTGAAATTATCGCATGGAAATGACGTGCGGGCGACGCGTTTGAGGCGCTAAATGCGGCGATGATGGGCTGTGCGCGCTCCGCCCCCGCCCCCACCCCGTCCACCCCGCCCCGCCCTCGCCCTCGTCCGACGCGCCAGCCCTCGCTCCGCAGCTCCGCGATGCCGCGCCGGGTGGGGCGCTGGGAGCAAGGCAGAGGCCCGCTGCCGGAAACTGCTCTTCTTGGAGGGTACCTTCTCAGATTGTTCAACATTACTTTCATGCGATACGTATTTTAAATACTTTTATTGTTATTACTCTGTAGCTAAAAGTGTACCAGTTATTTCTAATTAATAACACTAATTGTATTCACGTGAGGTCGGTAATTCAAACACGGAAATTGGCGAGATATACTTTTCGTGAAAAAGTCTTCTGCAAAACTCCACGAAAATATCGATAAACAAAAATGCAGTATGAAAGTCTCGTAAAGCGGAAAATTAATTCATAATAATTACACAATAAAACTTGCTCAATGAAGAACGTCTATAAAGCGGAAATCTGTCTAATGTGATCATAAATTGCAGTCCGGGCAAATTTAATCTCTACAGTATTACATTGCATAAAGCGGAATCTTGTCTAATTCGGAAAAATCTATTGATCGCTTGAGATTCTGCATTGAACAAGTTTAACTGTATAACATTTATGTATGATTCTACTAGTCTATTTTTTAGTTTTTATCTTCTTCTTCTTCTTCCCCTGATGCCTCTCAGCGTTGGGATAGCCATTCGACATACTCCTTTTTGTCTTGTGCCTTGCGCTTCACCTCTCCTAGTGTAGCTCCGCTCCTTTTAGTTTTTAACATGGATTGAAAATAATTTAATTCATCCATAGTATGAAAGGAAAGGTAGAGATATTAGATGGCATATTTGATTTGTCTCAAAATATTTCAATGTTTCTTAAGCCTCCTTTGAAAATGTCATAAATTGACTTTCGGTGGAAGTTGAATTCGGGGAGTAAAACAAGTGCGCGGAGGTCCGGTGGGTGGCCGCGCGCGGTGGGCGGGCAGGTGCCTCTCAGCGCCAGCCGACCGCCCTTTCTCCACCGCGCGCGGCGCGGGCTGCGCGAGGCGGCATTTCGCTGCCTTCTTCAACTGCCTGCGGGGGCGGCGCGGGCGGTGGCAGATACGCGCCTCCCATCGCCCATCGCCCATCGCCTCGCATCGCATCGCCGCGGGCGCGCCCGCCGCCACTCGCTGCGCCCGCCGCCCACGAGTGGCTAACAAGCCGAGCGCTGTGGAGCGGAGCGGGGCGGGGCGGGGCGGGGGCGGGGGCTGACGGGAAAAGAGCGGAGCGAAGCTGAGCGGAGGGAAGCGGCGCTGGAGAGGCCTCTGTTGCGAAGAGGCGCTTCGCCGGATCGCTCAGCCGCCTTCCCTGCCGCCCCCGGCGCCGCCCCGCGCCCGCCAGTGGTGGACGCGTCGCCCACGCCCTCGCCCACCATCGCCCTCGCAACAACTCTGCCCTGCAACCACGATACGGTCTCTCTCTCTCTCAAAAGATCAGGTGTTGAGTTTGAGGGAGGCACATTCTCGACGTGGAGAAGATTGGAAGATGACGCACACGCCACCAACGACGTTGGATCTCCACGGCACCACTGAATCTCAAGACCAATGACCTAGTGCTGCACGAGTTACGAATGGAGGTCAATTTCTAGTAACGTACTCTACAAGATATCCATTAGATGAATATACACATTGAAATAATTATAGAACTCTATTTGTTTAAATTGGAAATATTACTTTTTAACAGCTTGTTACCTTTCTTATTATTACAATTTATATTTTTTTAATTATTGCTAATATTCTTCCAAGTGTGAGGTATTTAAACGTCTTAATACATTATTTTCATGTAAAAAATCGAACACCAAAAGTAGCAACTAATGTGGTGTACTTTTACAAGGCTTTGTCAGTTTATTAAGTAACTCGTTCATTTACCAAACCATTTCTAACGCAAATGACGGGAGATGTCAATAAACGTAAATATTATTTTATTTCTCAAAAAATGTTTCACACAGTATAATTTTATTATCTGAATTATTGGTAAATTATTTTTGCTAGTTACTGAACTTTGATTTAAAAGGCATAGGAATCGCCTACCATAACTTCTACAATAAAAGAACTCATCCAAGTGTGGCATCAGTCAGTATTGTAAAATTCTGGTAGCAAGTCGTTATATTTAAACAATGCATAATTTTGATTCGGGCAGAATGAGGGATGGAAGTAACATTTAAGCAGATAAGAAGAGGATAATTATGAGAAAGATGTTTTGCTGCTTACAGATATATCTTGAGTACAGTTTCTAAGAAAATCACCAAATTCTTCTCGTGTACTTAAGGGAAATAAAGGAAGAACTCAGAATAAAACCTGCTTCTTTTCAAAGCTCTTTGGTTTAAGACCAGGTGCACCTGTTCAGAAGCTGGATACACCACCGGAATGACTTATTACGTCAACGTTCACATCATTTGATCGCAGCTTCTTCCATTGCCTTATCGCGCTCAAGTGTCGCCGGGCTGAGTAAATGGAGAAAGCATGAGACAGGTGATCAGGTGCACACCATTAATCTCGGGCAGCGACCGCCACGTCGCGCCGCACCGCGCTGTCTCGAGGCAGCGGCGGTGAAGCTGAGCGTGGTGGCCCACCTTTTGGGCGGGCCGCGTCTCGCAGGCGGGCGCATCCCCATTGTATCTTGGAGTCCACCTTTCCTACGCCTTTTATTTGCCTCCCGAAAAAGGCGGGTCCCGAAACATTCCGTTCGGTTTTCGTGAGTACTAAGAAATGCTCGCCCAGGTACAGCGACAGATTTACCATTTTCGAGGCCCCAATAAAATATTTTTGAGGACCCCCTTTTTACTCTCAACAATAACATTTTTTTAAATTGGAGTTTTAAATATTTTTATTCAATATTCATTAAACAATTAAGACATGCCTTCAGATAATACTTTTATTCAAATTTAAATTAAAAAATTGATAAGAATCGTCTGCAGATACAATTATACTAAATGTAAATGTGTTCGTGTTCATACAATTTGTTTAGCGAATTGTTCATTTTGTTTAATAATTTTTTAAGTCTCTTGGACTCTGCGGCCTCAAGCTGTTGGTTATTTAGCTCAATGGTAAGGCCGGCACTGCCCAGGTATACGTGCTTCAAAAATCATGAATGCGAGCATGAAAGAGGAAAAAGAACAAATGCTTTATTTAACATTGTTCATTTTCTCTTACTCTTGTATTGTAATGGTGAGCCAGAAAGAGTAAGAAAAGATTGTTATTTTTGAATGGAACTGTTTTGAAAATTCAATTCTAAATTCATTGGGAGTAAGTACTACATACATTGTGGGCTGCATCAAAGAAGAGGGTCAGGAGGACATGGTCTTTTCTAAAAATAAACTACATAAACGAATTAAAATATTTACATTTGATTTACATAACGTACCCAGTTCCAAAGATCCTGTAATGTACGCCCGTTTTTGAGGTTCCTCTCGACTGGTGCGAGAACGTCTATGTGCGTTACTCATGAATGGAAACTTAACATCTTTGTTTCGTCCTTCACCCTCCCAAAAGCTGGTCATGCTATAATTGAGCTATGCCTTCTGAGTTAGACAAAAAAAGGGGATTAACTCGAAAGCGGATGTGAGCGAAACTTGACCGCGGCGTGCAATCGGGCGACTCCGCCAGCGGCGACCGGCACCTGGATCTTCGCCGGAACTTCTTCGGCAATCGCCGTCTGCTGGAGCTGGATGAAGCCTTCAGGCACTTTATAGAATTAAAACAAGGGGATCGTCCTCTTGCAATCCAGCTTTTTGTGACTTACGTAGTTTTCTTGGAAAACACTGACAGATCTTGGACATTTAGCGGAATTTCGGTACGAAAGCTTTTACAGGGCCAATTCGCCGGAGATCTGAATTCTCTTGGACGGCAGACGCTGGCGTCGGGCAAAGCTCTCTGTTAAATTAAACAGAAATGGCAGCAAGACTAAACACTTCATTTACTCTAAATGTTCCTTGTAATAATTAATATGAATATCTCACTTCTTGTTGCGAAGACAGAAATTTACAAACGTTCTAATATAGATATATTTTTTTTAAAAAATCAATATTTAAAGATGAAATCTAAGTAAAGGAATATTTTATTGAAATGTTAATTGATTTTGTGCAATAAAATACGTTCGTTTAACAATGAAGTACATAAGTAATTTATATTTTCTCATGATCTTAACAAGTTGAAATAAAAAAAATATCGATAAAATATGTAATATGTTATTCGTTCAAGAGCAAAATATAGATCTTATGTGTCTTCCTTAAATATATGTGGTCATCATATTAAATTTTTGAAATTGCTATGTACTAAAAGTTCACTATTTCCGTTGTGAGTCCATTGGAAAAGCAGATAAAAACCATCCCCGAAACGAGTAAATTTAGATCGGTCTTAAAAACGGTTTTACAATTATGACCTATAAGATCGTGCTTTGAATGACGGACCGCAAAAAGTGCCGACGCAGTGGCCTCGGAAACGGCGGGATACGGCGTCCGCTTGTAAATAGCAGATTGTCGATAAAAGAAGCCGTTAACACGTGTGTGTAGAATACCAGGCAGTAAATTTTCATGACAGTGTACACAATGGCAGAGAAACTCATTTTTGACGCTGTAGATTTTTTATGAAAGAACAGAAAAGTTTTGAAATTGTCATTTTGACCATTTTCATACTTCGAAATACCCGAAAAGAATAGCAAAAAGGGTGAATAGATAATTTATTTACTGTTAGTTGATAGTTTTAGTATTGCTGACTTCATTTCACAACATTAATTTTTAATTAAATTTTTTTTTAAATGTTAGATGCTTTCGAATCTTCATTAAATTATTAGAGATGACTTGTAATTTCAGAAAGTGAAAAAAAACTTTTCACTGTCACTCGCAAAAGAAATGAACTGTACTACCTTCATCTTCTCTTTTCTTGATCACGATTATTCGCTGAAATTTTCTAATTGATCAATATTTCAGAAAACTTACTTAATTATACAAATTTGTTTTAACGGTAATTGTTTTGGACTTCCAAGATTATGAACAGACAGTAAATTATCCGGAATTTTGAATTTCACCGCCAAAAATATAAAAGAAGCAACATCTCATTCGTTTTGAAACGAACGCGCTGTCCATGGACTTGTCAACTTCTGCAGCTTGATAGAAGAAAAGTCACTTCAACAACAAACATATCGTAGACAAGGTTCGGAGCAAAACTTCGGAATTCACCACGAACATTTCTTTAGATGATATAGCATTGAAGCCATGTTTCCATTGGCGTGTGTTGTCGTTGGAACTGTTGAGAACTCGTCCTCCTTGAGGGTCCGTGGCTCACTTGCGCCGGAAGCGCTCCGCGTGCGGCGCTCCTCGTGCAGCCTTGGGCGGCGACAGCGGCGGCTGCTGCTCCGGCGGTGGCGCGTCCTCGCCCCCTCGCGCGGCGGAATGAGATCATAATCGTCGGCGAGCCCGGAGATGATCGGGGCAATCTGCGCAGATTCTGACTGCTGAATACCTCCCCCTCTCCCTCCGCGCGCCCTGCCTCCCCTCTCCCTCCGCCGTCGCGCTCCCCTCGCGCGCGCCCCCGCCCTCGCCCCCGCGCGGCTCCGCACCCTCATCCCGCCGCCGCCGCCCTCCGCCGCCGCCGCCGCCTCCGCCTCCTCCGCCCGCCCCCCCCGCCCGCGACAACTTCTACGGATCACCCGAAGGACTTTAAACGGCCCGCGATCGCCGCGCGCGTGCGGGTGCGGGTCCGGTGCGGGCGCGGGGCGAAGCGGCGCGGCGCGGCAGGCGCGGCGGTGGGCGGCGCGCGCAGGGCGGCGGTGGGCGCGCGGCGGGGCGCGCCGCGGCGGGCCAATGAAACTCTGCGGCGGAGGCGGAGGGGCGGCGGCCGGCGGCGGGTGCGCAGGCGGCGCGCAGGCGGTTCACGTGGCGAGCGCTGCACTGCGTGGCGCGGCGCGGCGCGGCGCGGCGCGGAGCGGAGCGGCCCAGCGGCGTGCGCGCCCCCGCGGGGAGAGGATGTTGCGCGCCGCCGCCCCCTCCCCCCTGCCCCGCCCCTCCACCCCGGTGCGCCGCCGCGCCGCGAAAAACACGGCGCGAGACAGACATCTGTCATGCCGCTACCTGCGCCGCCGCACTTAACGCGACGAACCCGGACAAGGATCTGCCATCGCGCTGCCGGCGCCGCCGCTGCTTCTTCGTCGACGGTCCCTTCCTGTCCCCAGCCCCCGCCGACTCCCTCGCCGCCCAAGACGCCACCGGGTGCCGGGGGACGCTGCGCCGCGCCGATTGTCAGTGCGCGCGGCCGAGGGCGGGCAGCGAGTGGGGAGGGGGGAGGCGGCATCCAAACCCACGAGCGCGCCGCTCCCCGGGGCCTCGGCGTCGTCCCCAGCGGCGGGCGCTGGCGCGCGCTAACGCGATTGAGGCCCGCGGGGGCGTGGCGGAGGGGGCGCGGGCCGCCCGCCCGCCCGCCCGAGGAGGCCGCCCGCCTGCCCGGGCGCCCGCCCCGCCGCCCTCTCGCCCCACCGCCGCGCGCCGCCCCGCGGTGTGCGTGACAATCGATCAGGAGCGCGCGCTGTTTGCTCTCGCGCCGCGCTTCCTTCCCCGCTACCCGTCGCGCCCCGCCCCTCCCGCCGCACTCCGCTCTTCCACGGACGACGAGGGAAGGGAGACACCACTAGAATCCGCAGCCTTCATTCACATACTTACCTAACATATTCCTCGTGCATTCGCGGACTCGTGGTAATACCTTCTCATGAATTTCACAAGAGTAACAAGGCCGCGTACTGAGAGTTGAGACGGAAGGAGTTGGAAATCTTCGGAACACTTGTTTTACAAGCTCAAGTAAATACACTTTCTTGGAAAGACACGAAAATAACTAAATGTTTTTATTACAATATTATTGAAAGAATTATTCCAATTAGTAAAATAATATATCTTCAAGATGTTTTCATTGTTAAAATCAGAGTTACCCGTACTTTTCGTGAAATTTCAGTAAAAATATTTGTGCTGCTAATGACTGCCATCAGTCCAAAAGACGCGGACCTTACGAACGAAAATCTGTTTTTTTGTAGGAAGGTTAGGTTGAAAAGTATTTTGCATTGCATTACCAAACGCTTTCCCAGCAACTTGAGAATAGACCGAATGGAGTTCTTCTTGCTCTGCGTGCGTTGCATTATTCGTACGGCCAAATTGCATCTACGAGCGGCCGCGCAGCGCTGAGAGCGGGTGGTGAGTGAGTGAGTGCAGAGTGCGACCAGAGGCTCCGCGGCGCGGCGCTTCACGCGGGAGGAAAGGTCGCAGTTGGGCGGGGCGCGAAACCGCTGCTGCGGGGGGCGGGAGGGTCCGGGGGCGGCGGCGGCGGCGGCGGGGTGACGCGCTGACTGACGGGCGTCGCCCCCACGCCCGCGCGCGTATCGATTTTACAACTGACACTTGCCCGCGAGCAAAAAATTGACACGGCCCTCCTGCCGCGGCGCCCCTCCGCGACCGCCGCCCCTCGCGCATCCCGCCTCCCGGCCGCCGCCCCCTCCCGCTCGCGGTGTCAAGGGTTGCGCGGCCGCAGTCCGAGCCCCTCGCCACCACCGCCGCCGCCGCCGTCGGAGGTCGTGCGGGGCGGGGGGGAAAACGCTACGTGTGTGCGTGTGCGTGCGGGAACGCGGGGGCGCGTTGCGTGCGTGCCCATCGCCAAGAACGACGCGCAGATCATCGCCGCCCCCCCCCATGATTGATTGATTGTGATTCCGGGCGCGTCAACTACTGATGTCATTAGTCCTGTAAGTGTAGTGCATGGTTATTCATCGGGAGGTGTCGGTGATCTTCCCCACTGGATGGCGAGATCCGGCACCGACCAACTGTCGGCTAGTGGGGTTTCCGTCAGCCCGATATCTTCCACCAGCGGGGCACCGCCCCAGCCGTGACAAGTTCTAAGTTCCCGACGAGGTCTTCTGGCAAGTGTGGTAGTATAGCGCATACTAGCGTGTGTGTGTATGTGTGTGTGTGTGTGTCTGTGTGTCTGTGTGTAATGGGTGAGGATAGGACAATGAAGAAGGAAAAATCGCGCGCGGTCCGTGGCCCGTTTGTTAGGGTACTGCTCCGGCCTTGATCGGCTTGGCGTTGATCGGAGAAACCACGGAAAACTACCGATCATAGCGACCTGCCGTCAGAATTCTCCTTCAGACAAGGGCGCGTGGCGTGCGTGCCCTTCGCCAAGAGCGACGCCCCTCCATCATCGCCGCCCCTCCAGATGCACTCGGGGCCGCCTCCTAGGATGGTGACCCTCAAGTGGTGAGTGGGTGTACCCTAAACGTGAGCTCACATTCATTTCGAAAGAAGAACAGCCCGAAAGTGATTCACGCCTTCGTTTCGACTTCTACTCTCACGAACTCTGTACCCTTCTCACGCAATGAGATTTCATTAACATCCGTCTACTCTAAAGGTTCTCCTCGTAATAATTCCCGTTTGTCGCATATCAAAAAGTTAATGCTGAACTCAACTCTTTTGCCACAATATTGTACCGGGAAACCTGCGCGAGCCCATCCGGTCATCTGTCACTCTCGCCCAGATTCCTTGTCGCCCACCGTTTAGGGCAAGACTGGTGTCGTATAACACGTCTCGGGCAGTTGAGGAACTGGCCACTTTTGTGTATCTTTGTAATTTAATTGTAACTCGTAAATGAATAAATATGAAAATATTATTAAAATTGTTTAAAGTGTAGAAGAGGCTGCACAAATCCAGAATTAATCTAAAAATGAATTCAAAATGTTCAAAATGAAAGCAACGTATTTACTAAGGCCAGAATCTTCAATTGTCAGATACGTGAATCATCGTGTCACACAATTGAACTTACATCATCGTTTCCTAATAGGAAGTATAAAGTGAATGTTTCTCGGCCCAATGACCTTTATGTGAAGCCTTCATTCTTCAATACTACGTAAAGCGCATAAATGAAAATGCGTTCGATAAGCCTCAATTTTAGAAGGAAAAAAATGACCAATCTGTCTAAGCACTTTGTTCAAAGACTCTTGTACAAAATATGATTGTCGGGTCAGAAAATTTCGTAAAGTGGATACAAATATTCGTATCTCGGTCCAGTTTTATAAGTATGATAGTATTATTTATTTATGGCCGTTTGAGTTTGACGCCTTCCAGGCTGCTTCCTAGAAGCGCTTCAGGGGCTCTGCAAGCAATGCCGCTCGGCTGGGTAAATCCCAACCCAGGGCTCCCCGTAAGCCTCACCTAGGAGGTAAATCTCTCTCAGCTAGAGCCTTTTATGATGTAGGTAGCTTATGAGCCAGTCTCGTTTCTTGTATGGAAACAAGAGAACAGTTCTCAGTAGCACCTTTGTCGTAGTCTTCAGACCCATTCCACAGTACGCATGGTTTTAATCATTGCCAAGTAATGCCACTAACGTATAGGAGATTAAGAGTGATGCAAGAAAAAATGAAGCTCCACGCTAGAACTTAAACAATTACGATTGAAAACATCCATACTTTTTGTGGTGTATGTGTCGAACCCACAGACTTGGTGTATCGCATATTTTGGCGCGTTGTTCCTAGCTCCTGTCGTTGATGAATTTGATTGTGAATTAATGAAATTTAGACATTAAACAAATCATGGAACATTCGGTCAAAAAGCTTTGGTTTGAAAAAGAATTAGTCACAACTTGAGTGAATTTATATTAGTATGCATCCTATATTTTGAAATATGGAAGTATATTAACATCTAGGAAATGTTACTGTACAATCGAAGGATACTATAGGATGGACATGACGGCAGTGAAGTATTTTTATCTTCTTCAATGAAAAGTGACTGGCTCATCATTTTCAACCTATCATTGAAAAAAGCTTCATATTATGCAATAACTCAAGTGAAGGAATGTTTTTTTAAACATGCATACTTGTGATCAGAATTGTGTGTCTCCCATTTCACTGTTCGTTCTTTTATTCAATACTTTAAAGAGAAATAATTGTTGAATCGGTAATTATGAGAGGTGACTGAAGAGTAGAAAAAGATGAAAGATTGGATTCTCTTCACTCTTCAAACTCGATAATATTTCGTCAGTGAATCCTAGTCAGTATTGTCCGGTCGTTCTTCTTTTTCTTTGATGCATCATTTCTTCAAAGACAGACACGGACAGAAATGATAGCTGATAGAAAAGACAACCTGAATGACTACGAAAAGTTACTCACCATATTTATTCTAATGAGGGAAAGGAGTTTTGCAAGCCTGCTCTTGAGAAAAGAGCGAACGCCCTGACGGGACCAAAAACCGTGTTTTTTCAGCGCTAACTTCGCTAAGGGGCTCGTTTCTCGCGAGATTTGTGATTGCGACGGTTGCATGCGATCCCTTACCACTTTCTAATAGTATGGTAATATCCCACAATCATGACAAAGCTGCTTGGACGTTATGAATCACGATGTTCAGCTTGTAAAAGTTTGGGAGATGACGAGTTTATGTTTGTAGCAGCGATTAATTCAAAATCAACAATCTTCACTTAAAGGATGCTATACGGTTAGCGTTGTATTTACACTGGAACGACAGTGGTTTACCTCCTAATATGAAGACTCTTACCCGAGATTTTGGAATTGGATGGAATTTTATTAATTCAACGTGTCACGCGCGTATAATGGTAGAGAATGAATTTAAATGACATTTTCTCTTTTATTAATTCAGTTGCATAAAAGCTCTATAAATAAAATATAAGTATACATATACCTCGTTTGTACATCAATTTCATTTTATAATCCACCAAAACTAAAGTAAAACCTTCATTTACTGTAGAGTAACAATTTTAAACAACTAAAGTATTTAGCGATGAAATTACTATGGAGATAGGACATTGATTTTTCCTATTCTTTTGTCACTATCCTATTCTTTTAATACTATTATTATGTGTGGGATTTTAGGCAACTTCACTAAGAGTGCGTTCTGAGTCATTTGGAACTTCTGATCGTGTTTTTTTATTTTCAAAATAATATGGTCGTATCAACTACTAGTGGTTATTAGCGACCCCAGTGCAATTTACAGAGACTGACAAACATTTACATTTCACGTATCATTCT
Organism: Teleogryllus oceanicus; assembly: GCA_964035755.1. NCBI lineage: Eukaryota > Metazoa > Arthropoda > Insecta > Orthoptera > Gryllidae > Teleogryllus > Teleogryllus oceanicus. The sequence goes on along the minus strand of CAXIVR010000004.1, from coordinate 106,939,805 downwards.
ATTAAACTGATACATCTCACAACACCATACACATTTACGACAGTAATTCCTATGTATAAGTCAAAGAGGGTTCCAAACGGAAACAGTAAAAGTATTACATGTAAAATGACATTTAAAGAAACATAAAAGAAGTAAGACAAAAAACGAAATGTCAAGAAAGGGTGCTTTGCGTTACATTTTGCAGTTTTATATCGTAATAAAAATATTTTTTTTATTTTTAATTATACAATGAATGTGGTACACAATATTTTGTCTTTTAATATTTCTTGAGATATAAAATCTTCTAGTGGTCGCAATTTTCCTCTCTTATTTGCACGTTCCAGGCACTATATACATTGATATAAATTGTTTGTCTTTTATCACTTCAATCATGCACCCCTCATTTCCCGAAGAGATACAAGTTTAAGTTAGTGTGTTCTGTTTTAGTCTTCGTGAAAACAACCTACTCTATCTTCTGAAAAGTGATGACTGGATTTATATCATCTAATTGCCAAATTGTTCTTAATATATAGCTACTGAGGCTGTTCCATTCTTAGGAATTTAATGTTCTAAATACCTTTATGTTCTGTTTAAGCAGTCTTGGGGGTTGGAATTTCTTCTCCCTGGGCTATCTGCATGACTCCTTATCAGCTTTATCATTTTTTGTAGTATTAGAATGTTCTATTGATGTCATTCAATTTTCATGAAGCATTCTCAAGGAGTATTAATAATTTTAGAGTGATAATATTATTTCTTCAAGTTCTTTCTGAATGACAGTTGTCCTTACAATGAGGGACTTAGAATGCATCTTGTAATTTAGTGATTTGTTATATTTGCAGGTATATCCAAGATCTTAGTAAAAAGAGTTTTAATGGTTGCCTGGTGCTCAAGACATGCATTAAATAATTATTTTCTTTCAAGTGTCTTTACTACTAATTTGTAGATTTAATGTAGAAATAAAGTCTTTCTAACAATTTCTTTTTACCTCTTTTAACCCTACATGTAGCACGCTTGAACATAATTTTGTTTTCAAAGATATTACATCTTTTGCATACGTTAAAAAATGTTTCTATTTTCTAAATGCGCTTCCACAGACATTTGTTCATCACGGTATTTTGTTTTACTTTTCTAATCGTTTTTGAACAATCATCTCAGCTGCTGATATTTTTAGTTCTTCGAATTTGTCTAAAATATTTGAATGATTAAATTTTCCAATAATTTGATTTTATTACTTATGATATCTTCATACATCCTCCAATTGTCCTTTTTAAACTCCCATCTAGGAGAGTAAATCACTTGATGGTATGATGAAACGTGAAAATTTAGAACCATGGGTAATGTTCCCTAATACGGAGTTCTTTCAAGACATTCTATTCCAGATAATAAAGAGAATTTGTGTGCATGAATTAGAATCGATAATACTTTCACATCCACTTGTCACATTAAAGAGAGTAGGTTTATTGCATTCACTCAATAAAACGTCTTCCTTTTTTATAATTTCGCAGACTATTTTACATTTGGAATCAGTTCTGGCGGAATCCCGACTTAAATTAGGACTAATAAAACTGACCAGGCGGTCGGTTAGTTGCTGAAAAAGGTCTCAATATCATTATCAAGGGAAATAATGCCGTATATTTAGAAACACCTTGTCTCATGCCCTGCGTTGTGCTAGCCATTTCAGAAATACCCTTCGTTCTATGCCTTTTTTAATATTACTAGTTCTCAATGTTATCTACAAATAATTATACCAATAATTATACCAATAATATTAAGGGGATTATTTCCACTGCTATTATTAATATTGTTATTTATACTGCTGCCCTGCTATGCTCACAAATTCTCTCAATGGTAACATTAATTTATTAATTTTACTTTCAAATTAATCATGGGTTTTGACAAACAACATTTTACTCCATACCTGTTTCATGTGAACGTGTATTTCTATACAAAATCACAATTTCTAGAAGTTATATTTATTTAACGTCAAAACAGTTCAAACTGCGTACTTGAATTTGAAAAAAATCCCTGTAATAAAATTATTTTCAAGGATAAATAAGCAATAAATTTTGGGCTCTTATCCATGTTGTCCTTCGGAATAATACTTCCTGCCGCGACAACATGGAAACGATAATTTGAATAACTGTATTTCCCACTGAATTCTAGAAGACGTGCACAGATAATGAAGTTACATTTATGTCCAGAAGCAAAACAATGTGCCATCTCAGCATTTGCTCAATGGATGAGGAAAACTGGACGAAAAATCTGATCGAGATGGGGTCTTTGACCCAGAAGCTGCGATACAATACTTGTTACATTATCATTTAGAATTATACAGTCCAATGGTAAATAATACATTAAATATCACTGTTAAAATAAAAGTTGCTTTCCTTGTGATGCTCAGTATAGTCTCTAATTGTATAGAAACAGTTATGCAACAGAAACGATTTCACTTGGGATTTAAACTTTTCTATTAAATCTAATCGTTTAATGTCATCTGGCAAAGTGTTGTAAAATAATGTACATGTATTGTATGTGAATTTTTGTAATGAGCTGTTGATACTGTCACCTGATGAATATAATTTCTACGTCGAGTGTCATAGTAATAGACATTGACATTTTCTGAAAATACAATTCCCGCCCGTAAGCGAGTAATTTTTGACAAAGCCACTGATTCGTAAATGAAGAGACAAGGTAATGGTAAAATTCCTAGATTAATGAAGAGAGACTTACAAGAATCACGTGGGTGAGATTTGGTTATTATTCGTACAATTTGTTTTTGTAATCTAAAAGTCTGGGAGCTATAAGATGTATTTTCCCAGAATATTATGCCATATCTCAGGCGGGAATGAACATTCAGAAATACACACAACGAGCTATCTGAAGGCAGACAGAATTTGCAAGAATTCTGAACGCGTAGCATAATGAACTTAATTTTGTGTTCAATTCATTTAAATGTCCATTTAAGGTTTGACTGAATTGAGAGACCTAAAAGTTTGTTGCCTTAACATCAAAATTTTGTTGCCTACGAATGGTACACCGTTCATATTCAGTGGAGCACAAAATGATTTATTTGAAATGGAAAACTGCATTAAAACCGTTTTATTTTCGGTAATTTGTTATTTCGGAACCAATTTGAAACATCTGATATTGTACTATTTACGGTTTCTTTATTGCAAAGGATGTTCGTATCATTCGCAAAGGAACTGTTCTTCCGTTTCGAATCGTCGAGGGCATATCGTTTACGTCAAGTAGGAACGGAATAGGGCCTAAATTTGATCCTTGAGGTACTCCACGTGCAATGGGCAAAGAGTCGGAAAGGTGCGTACGTAATGTTCCATCATTCCAGTAAGGTATTTCCACTCTCTGAGATGGTTGTTTAAGGTACAATCATAACCAATCTAGAGCAATACCACGGATTCCATATGAAGGTAATTTTGAAAGTAAAATGTCATGATCAATGACGTAAAAGCTTTTGATCTAAAAATAATCCGATAGGTGTCTCGTTTTCATCCAATGATGAGGCGACAAGTTTAAGAAAGGAAAATATAGCTGTTTCCGTTGATTTTGATTTTCTAAATCCATGTTGGCAATGTGAAAGCGCATCGTGTTTACTGAAAGGTTTCCATTCGTGCGTAAAAGTCTCTCTAATATTTAAAAAAAAACGATAGAAGAAAAAGGGCCGATAATTTTCTATTTCATTTTGTTGCCTATTATGAAGAGCGGCTTAATTTTAGCTGTTTTGAAAATATCTGAAAACGTTCCAGTACATAACGATGAATTAAATATGTGAGTTAACGGGATAAATGGCATACGCACAGGTCTTTAACAAAGAATCGGGAATTCATCCGGAAACGATCATCGTGTCTACAATTTTGAGAGAACGGTCTATTATTGAATTTTGTGGCTGAAGACCCTTAGTGAGATCGGCAGCAATTCTCAAAAATATTGTTTAAAGAGACTAGCCACTGTTGGATCTTTCATATTTATATCGTTATATTTAAAACAACATTCTCTACAGGGTTTCTAGTTGATTTGGTCGTATTTTTTATTATATTCCACAATGCTTTTGTTTCGTTATTTGAGTTCCAAATATCTTGAGCGTGTTTCTTGATTAATACCAATTATTTAAATGATTGCAATTAATATAAATTTCCAGTCTATATCAACAATTAAAATTGAACATTTATTCTTGTGTATTTACAACTTCTATTGAGCTCATGGATAATTACTTTCCTAAGTACAAATATTAAAATATCGCACGGGTTTGAATATAGTTCGTAAGTTTATCAACAATATCTTCTCAGATCACTCTTCAGTTTCATCAGCAAAATGTTGTACGTGGAAAGTCGTTGATATCCCTATTATCACGTTCTTGCTTATCATTTGAATAAAGTCAAAATGTTCCGGAATGTCCTCAACGATTTGGCATTTAATAGGATTGAACAGTTTCCATAAAATCAATACGCGGTCCATTTCTCTAGTTATGCCTCTTGTGATACACCTACGCGCAACTGTCTATTTTCAGCTACTTATCAAAAACTCCTCCCATCTACGGAGCTATCGTAATATACATCCCCTCGAACACGGAGTCTATTTGAATTCAAACCAATTTAATTAAAATTACAAGTACAATTTAGTACTAATAACCAGCTATCAGACTAATCATAAGTTCCCGCCTCCCTATCATTTAAATAATACCCCAGCCTATGTTGAAAAACTATTTGTACCTCACCAATTGTTTACGTGTATACGCTTCAACACCTCTCAAGAGACTGATTCCATGCGCCCTCCTGCAAGACCACGGCTTTCAATTCCCTTTCCACACCTTTTGCATGTTATGTGTTCTGGACCGTGTCTCCCTCACTTGAACAGCGATGACACCAAGTATGGAATACTACACTTTGTTTATTGGTTGCCCTAACAACGTATGTTCTTTGATTTCCGAGCTTGTGTACAATTCCATGATTACTAATGCAAGATTCCGATTTTAGCATTCAAATTAAATCGGGGGTTTTTGGCTTATCACAGTACACAGATTAAAATACTTATTTTCAAACGTTAACTTTACTGCAAATATTTCCAGTTTAATTGTTATTTGTACATCTGAGCTCAGTATCTATTCGTATACATAAATGGTAAAATTACCACTGGTTTTTATACACATTAATCTACTTTATAGAAACACTTGTATTTTTTCATATTCTTATGGAAAGTGTTTTGAAAAATTAAGTCTTTTGGATAGACAAAAAATCAAAATTGTTAAAACTCAAATCTAGTATCTAGGCCATCCACATTCCAAAGAAGAATTTTAATTAAAATGTGGCAGTTTCCACTCTGCGACGTCTTTTTCTAAGGTGGTCTTGAAGACTTGACTATCAAGTGTGTTCCCAGATTTTTTCAGTATTCGCATCAAGCCAGGTTTAATCTCTATGCCTTCTTTTATTTATTTATTTATTTATTTTACGTCAGAAAAACAGTTAAAAACTGCGTATGACGTGCTATGGGGAAAAGTGAATTGTGTGCACATTTTCAAAATTCTGTGATCCTACACTTACTCATATACTACTTAAATTTTGAATTTTTGAAAGGGAGAAAAAAAAACAAAAACTCCCATGCAATAAAATCTATGTTCAAGGATAAACAAGCAATAAATTTTGAATTTTGAAATTTTGAAAGGAGAAAAAAAAACAAAAAAACTCCCATGTAATAAAATCTATTTTCAAGGATAAATAAGCAATAAATTTTGAATTTTGAAAGGGAGAAAAAAAAACAAAAAAACTCCCATGTAATAAAATCTATTGTCAAAGATAAATAAGCAATAAATTTTGGCTCTTATTACTTCCTGCCGCGACAACAAGGAAACGATAATTTGAATCATTGTATTTCCCACTGAATACTAGAAGACGTGCACAGAAAATGAAGTTACATTTATGTCCAGAAGCAAAACAAGGTGCCATCTCAGCATTTGCTCAATGGATCAGGGAAACTGGACGAAAAACCTGATCGAGATGGGGGTCATTGACCCGGAAGCTGTAGTACAATAGTTGTTACAGGTTGTTTATACTCATTTATACAGTCCAAATGGTAAATAATGCATTATGTATCATTGTTAAAATTAATGTTACTTTTCTTGTTATGCTCAGTATAGTCTCTAATTGTATAGAAACAGTTATGCAGCAGAAACGATTTCACTTGGGATTTAAACTTTTCTATTGAATTTAATCGTTTAATGTCATCTGGCAACGTGTTGTAAAATAATGTACATGTATTGTATGTGAATTTTTGTAATGAGCTGTTGATACTGTCACCTGATGAATATGATTTCTACGTCGAGTGTTATAGTAATAGACTTCTGCATTTTCTGAAAAATATTCCGCCCTTGAGCAAGTCATTTTTACAAAACCACTGATTCGTAAAAAAAAAGACACGGTAATGGTAGAATTCCTAGATTAATGAAGAGAGGCTTACATGAATCACGTGGGTGGATTTGATTATTATTCGTACAATTCGTTTTGTAATCTAAAAGTCTGGGAGCTATAAGATGTATTTCCCAGAATATTATGCCATATCTCAGGCGGGAATGAACATTCGCAAGTATACACAACGAGCAGTATGAAGGCTGACTGAATTTGCAAGAATTCTGAACGCGTAGCATAAAGAACTTAATTGTGTGTTCAATTCATTTAAATGGACGTTCCATTTAGGTTTGACTGAATTTGACCTTCTAGTAATAGATAGCGTTTTCTGAGCAACTCAATTCATTTTTTATGGTATCTTGTGTAGTTTAGGAATATTTTCTATTGGAGCCATAAATGTCTTCTAAAAATCCTTTCAAGTGTTGAAAAAATCATTAATTTGGAGCTATATTCTAAAATTCTCGTATTCTGTTCATTGCCATCAGTGTTTATTGCTTTGGGTTTTTCTGTAATATTATCTACTTACGTCTTGCTTGTGGGGAATATACGTACTCCATACGCGCATAACATGCGTGTATAGAACAAAAGTTGCAAGCCTTCAAGAAAAAACCTTTCTAGTGATGTACCGCAACCTTTTTCATCAATCGTAATTCATTGATCTTTTTCTAGATACACGGAGTTTTGAATAATTTTGTAATAACTTTGCCGATCTAGAACGGCCTGGCTCCTGGAGTTCGAAATCATCCGGCAGTTGTCGCTTGGTTGTTTCCCACTATACCATCTAATTTCTCTTAGGGGAATTACAAGGTAACCACGTATTGTTAACTACACAAGTTTTCTTCAAGAACAGTTAACAATTCTGAAAAACACGTGTTAATTTCCAACTCGCTATTCACGTACGCCACTAAGGCGACTTGTTTAAAGTGCTCGGAGTGGTCGTAACAAAGGTGTTGCCCCATCTGCAGCTTAGGCAAGACTGATGATCTTCTTTTATTTTTCTTCTTAAATGTCTCTTTTAAAAATATGAATTGAATTTAATATCATTGTTCCTTTAAAGTATATTAAAAACATATTTTATTAGAACAAATTTTACAAGTCCATAAATAATATTTGTGACTGGTTTAAGAAGGAAAAATATACATTTACTGTCCAAAAAGAAAATCAAGGCTTTTCTCGGGATGTTCACTGTGAATAAAATAGCAATTGCACAAGGAAAACCAGGGAAGACGATCTATACGAGTTTAAACTTTGTATTTTATTTATTTTATAATTGATCGACAATTTTGTCTTCCAAAGATGCTAATATTACATTAATTAACATTTAGTATTTCACATCCTAAGACTGCTTGAAATTTTCTCTAATTGTATATTCCTATTAAGCACGTAGAGAACTCGATTTATTCTTAAATATTATTAAATACTAATTAAAATGTATTGTTTAATATGTTTTAAATGAAAATACTGCGATATAAACAAATCTTTCAGAAACGAGATTGGATTCTACGATGATTACTTACTCTAGCAAAATTCGAATTCAAATGACAAGTTTCGTATCAGAACTTGAGGAGTTAAACCGAGATGATAATGTTTGCTTTAAAAATTAAGTTAAGCTCTTTATAGATTTTTGAGTTGGAAATGAACCACGGAGGTTTGATAATTTTCCTGAAGATTTTAGTTTGGATTCTTTGTTAAGGTTTAAAATAACTATGCACGTTTTTTTTTCAAACTTGACATGCGTAATGTTAGCCTTATAATGGATCTGTGATTCAGATTTTTCATATCATGTCGATACTTTCTCGTATTATTCCTAAAGAGCAAAATTACATAAAAATCGCACTATTTCACATAAATTACATTACATTAACTAAACATTTAATTTTTTAAAACATTTTTGGGGAAAAAATTCTGCAAACAGCATTACATACTACATACATTTGTTTGAACTGCAATTGGGTATGATTCGGTTGGAGTTAATCAATAATAATAATAACAATAATAATAATAATAATAATAATAATAATAATAATAATAATAATAATAGTAAGAGTTCAGTACACGACGAGGACGCAATAATAATAATATCCCTCAAATTAAGTATTATAACAATTATTTCAATTCTATCATGATATAATGATAAACAATAATTATATGTTGGTAATATTAAAAATCAAGCTACATAGATAATAGCTAAATTAGGTTTAATAAAAGGTCTTTGATCGCGTTCATTATACTTCACAGCTCTTTATTAACTTCGTTTACATTAACATCATGAACATGTAACTCAATTAACATCTATTACTCTCTGTTTGTTCTTATTTCTAAAATTTCTGACACTTACAGGAAAAGCTTTGAAAGTTGCTGCAGGTAAACTGTTTCAATCTCTAATTGCTCTGTTAGAAAAGGAAAATTTCCCAAGAATTGAATTTTGTTCCCTTGTTCGAATTGTGTGGCTTCGGCCGAAGCAATTAGGGTTTTCTAGTCTAACCTGAATTTCCTTCCACTCTGGTTGACATACGTACGATTTATAGAGAGCACAAAGCCTCACCTTTGTTCTTCTCGTTCCTAGAGGTTCCTATGACTTTTTTTATTGCGTTAGTTCTATAGGTAAACTTATTCACTTTCCTCTGTATTCTATCTAGATTTTTCCGGTGTGACTTTCTGTACTGATTCCAAAATACCACTCCGTATTCCCTGAGAGGGCGAACCACCGAAAGATGAGCTAATTATTTGACGTTTGTAGAACTTTTTTTGAATTCGTATTACAAAATGCAAGAACTTCCACGTTTTACACACTACCTGATTTATATGCTTCTACCATCCTAATTTACTATCTAGACGAAAGCCTAAGTACTTGCATGATGAGAGTCTTGGAATGATGAACTCACCTAAACGATGTATTAATATTGAACTAATAACAATAACGTTGGTACTTCTTGAGACATCTTGTATTTTGGATTGGTATTAATTTAACTTCCATATTCAGGTACTTGAAATGGCATTATGCTATTTCTTTGTATCTTCTTTAGATTAAGATAAATATAAGCGTGAAATTCCGATATAATTATCTATGAAATAAACATGTTTCCATTTTAATTTCGAGTTATTGTATTTGAATTTCTGATTAATAAAATAAATTGATAGTGATCAGTTTTAACAGTTTTATCTGAACTTGCCGACTAATTAAATTTATATTAAATTAATATTTTTTGTCCACGAACGAATCAAATCAAACACGCGAAAATTAATTAAGATATTTGAAAAATTGTTTCTGGTACGCCTTGAAAGTTTACCGATCTCGACCTTTATTTAACTTTTAGTTTTTTACTTTAGATTGGAATTTAAATGTGGAGAAAAGTATTATTACTCTTAAGCACCCTAGGAAAGACTGTATCTTTAACCATTCATTCGGCTAATTGTTTGGACCATACTATAATCTTCTTCGTCTTCCCGACAGGGTTTAGGTCATGTGACCTGTTCCGGCACCCATTTTTTTTTCTCGGTCTGCCAATGTCCCTTCTTCCTTCTGTTCCATAGTTCATAGCTCTGAATGGAAGTCGGTATATTGGCATTCTCGATACATAATTGTACCATTTTAACTTATTTTCGAGAATGATTTCGTATAATTCTTTGACTTTTAAAACTTCTCTTATTTCAGAATTCTGTTTCTTGTCGAGTAGCGAACACCCTAGTGAATTTCGGAGAAATTTAATTTCCGCCGTTTGTATTATAAAAAATATTAAAATGATGCATAATATTAAAGAATATACGTGTTCTAAAAAAATTAAGAGTTATCAATTCTGTCAATGAAAAGTATACTAGATCCATTATTCAATTATAATTTTTATTACACCTTTCTCCTTGTCCTACATTATCGAAAGCACCACCACAAGTGACTTTTTTAAGGCGGATGATCTCTTGCCCAACATAAGAGAAATATTGCCACAGAGTGACTAAATGAGAATGATTGATGATAATTATGATTGTTACCTTTTTTGAGGGCGGAATTGAAGTAAGAAGTTAATCTGATCAAATATGTTAATGAAAATATTCAATCACAGAAATCAAACTAGTTGTGCTATAGAATGGCAAAGACTTTCTCGTAGTAAAATTTTCTAATTTCTTTGGGGTAGACTGGCTTTACGGTCTCGCCCCCATTCTCTTGCTACCTAATAGTGGAACCGAAATATTCCTTCAAGAATATTACAGAAGAAAAAACCTCGTCCTAAATTAAATTTTCATTGAAAAATTTGAAGCAGTTTTTAAGAAAATGATTAAGCATTGCTGAAAATGCAAAATTTGAAGCTCTTTTTCCCAGGAAATAGTTTATTTTTCGAGAAACTTTATTCTACGTTATTTAAAGCACATGTACTCATAAATGTAATAATATGAATAAATTGTCTCTAATCTAAATATTACCGACGTGAGAATGAAGTAAAAGAAATATTTTTGTAATTTGTGAAAAAACAAACAAAGGAATAGAGCAATGTGTATTTTATGTTGTCGTATGAGATACATTTAGCACAACCTCTCCCACAAATTTAGAAAAAAAATTAGGAGAACTGTTTTGAGAAATTCTTGTTTTTGTAAAAAAACATACATGATCTTGAAGAAAGAACTATTTACGCACAACAAATTTAATTTGAACTAAAAATCTCTATCTCCAATTTGATTTTTAAATTCACAATTTCGGGTGCTTCTTATCTATTATTTGCCTATTCCAAAAAAAGTCAGAAATGTTCCATCACCCACTATTCGTTCTTCGTTGATTTCATGCTTTTGGGTAGATAGTCCTAAAAGTAATGATTATAAGATGTTATTTTAGTTCATTAGATCGACAACTGTCTTCTGGAGATGTTGGTGAATTCATTAGATACAACCATGAACTATTCCTCACACAACAATGTGGTATTTGCCAGAAGAATAGGAGCTTTCTATAAATAAGGGAGCTGTTCAGTACCACAGTTGTGACTTGAGCAGCCAGCTATTCCTGTGATTTCTTCCGACACGTTCTCCTTCAATCCTGTGTAAATTGAATTGTAAGTGCAGTGTAATGTTTTTATAGGAGAAACACTGCTCGATAATTTGATAATATTATAAAAAATAATGTCTGTGACATATGTGTTAAATTAAAAAAGGTGAAATTTGTTTTTTCGAATTAAAAGAGCATTTGAGCGTAATTTTGACATTACAATATTCACAATAAGCTTTGAGTTCCATGGATCTTCTGCAACAAAAAGGTTAGTCTATTAAGTGAAGGATGGAAAGAATTGCGTCAAATGATGTTTGGCAGTTTCTAAAATATGACAAGAACCTTACAACTAAACAAGAGTCTGCTAACAAGCTACTTCAGCGTGGAAAATATTGTATGTAATAAGTTGAAAATCCAGACATACTCGCACCACCTTTACAATAAACAAATCGACCAATGACTTATGGACCAGACTTCCCCATTCCACCTCCCCCTTGTAACTTCAATGTGCCTGAATATTTTCAAAGTATTTGCGAGATATTTTGTGAAAGAAATTGCTTCAAAAGAACCTCACTTTTTAACACAGAAAAATTAAATGATTTGTTTCACGATCTTGATATATCTAAACTTCAAGGCAAATTACTTGCCGAGAGGTTGCAAGGCTAGAATGTTAAAGTAATTTCTGTGCAACAACACCATGGGCATGTGTTTTCTAAAAAGAGACTTCGTTTTCTTTAATAATGTTGATTCTTTTAGTGGAGTTGCAAAGTAATGACTGAGGGCATGGGCTTTAACACGACTTTGAAAATACAAATGTTAGTCTCACATCTTAGTTTCTTCCCCGCAGATCTCGGCGCTGTTAGCGTCGACTATGCAGAGCGTTTCTACGAGGACATCGCTGAAATGAGAAAGGAGTTTCTAAAGAAAATGGTCTTGACACTCAGAGATTTTGTTCCTCAAGAGAAGAAAAGCCGAAAATCAAATAGATAATATACATTTCTAGTAAGTAAAAATCATTCCAGCTAAGATATAGTGCATTATTGCTAGACTTTTTTCAATAATTTACATAAAAACCGTAGGTGATTAACAATTTCTGTAAAGATATGTGAAATCAGCACAGTAAAGTAAGTATCATCGATTGTTTCACATACAACACACAAAAACTTAAATTTTATTGCCCTGCTGGAAGACGCACACCTTCGTCCTCCGCTGTCAGATTCGAGTGCTGGGCGAAAGATCAAGTCGTGGGGGGGGGGCTCGCCGCTTCCTCTTCCCGCGTGCCTCAACGCCACCCACCCACCCACCCACCCACCCCCCGTGCTCGCCGCTGCGGCCGCGCCACGCCTCCTGCGCCTTTGAAACGCGAGCAGCCACCCACTTGCCCGCCCGCCCGCCCGCCCGCCCGCCCGCCCGCCCGCCCGCCCGCCCGCTCACCCCCGCAGCTCGGGGTGCGCGCTGCTCGAAATTAAAATAGGCGGCGTCAGTCGCCCACCGCTGTATCGATTATCAGCCCTCGTCGGTGTCCGTCGCGCGCCCACACGAAGCCCGCGCGCGTCTCCGCCCCCCCCCCCCCCCCCCCCCCCCCCCCCCCCCCCCCCCCCCCCCCCCCCCCCCCCCCCCCTGCCCTCCCGCTCCGGCACTCTGGGCGCAGCCGCAGGTGACTAAGGGGAGGGGCATTTGGAGACACACGCTGCGGCAAAAATCTGCAAGTTGGAGATCGTGCACGGTGCGCAGGGCCGATAAGCGTCAAGCAGCGATAACAGCCACCGTACACGTGGAAATGAATAAAAATCTGGGTCTAACGATAACTGGAGAAATAGTGAAGAAATGGGTGTTGATGGTAATGTCGCTTGTAGTTGGTAGAAATTGGTGTGTATATGAGTCAGTTCTGGAGATAGGCGACATTAAATTAGTTAAAGGCAATGTTAATTCTTTATATGAAAATCGTAGTTTAATGAGCAGCAGAGTTTGCAATTCCAGTGCAAACGCGTTTGAAACTTTCCTATTTGCATTCACAACAAAAAGCTTAATAGAAAAGATAGTCGTTTGACGTATTTTAATATACTAATGTATCTATATACTGTGTGTATCTAATATACTATTTGTTTCTGATTGCATCGTTAAAATTGTTATATAAAGAATAATATTATAGCTATATTTTTCTGCTTAGCAGTAAGTCTTCAAACAGTGGTCAATTGTTGAGAAATTCATTTCAGAGCGGTTTTGATAATAATATTATGGTAGTTATAAAGAAATGAAATATTCCACCAATGAATATGTTTGAATATGTTTCTGCATGTGCGTGATTTCTAACCAACGTTCTTAGAATCTAAAAATTAAAAAAAATAATCAATTTACTTTTTTAACTTTTATATCCCAACTAATACCTCTAACCTCTACTATCGACAATAGTTTATCTTCAAAAAAGCCCTTTTTCGTCCTTATGAAAGTCAGTTCCAACCGTCTAAAAATGTGTATTTTTAAAACAATTTCTCTGAAGATTTCACTGCTAACAGTACTCGCTAGTAACTAAGGTGGATGCACTAGGCGCAGCAGACAAGTCTTACATGTTTCATCATTTGATCAGTCATTTAATTCGTCATGGCTCCTCTTGTGGTAGAGAATCTCGTATTTATGCAATTACTTCAATAGCGTCGACATTTCTCCATTCATGACTAAGACGTTTACGAAATGCTTTCTGTCAGATAGGTTACAACCCATGTATCTTATTCAGGTATTACGAGTAATCTTCATACATGCTACGTCAGATTATATGAATGTTTGATTACTTTCCCTGGAACTACCTCAATTTAATTACTAGTTAATTATAAATGTATTATATTTTCATGCCGGCAAAACATGCTTTTTACGAATAAGCACCGTTTATAGTACAGTAGATAACGTGGCATTTAAGTTGATAAATGGCAAATTCATGGCATCTGTCTACGATGACCACTCTTCACAAACAACGTTTATACAAATTAGGTTGGTCAACATAAAGGGTTTTTACTGCACTTATCTTACTGCTTCTAAGAGCTTAGTGACGTAATGTAAGTTGAAGTAAGATATAAAATTACGCATGTGCAAAATTGAGGGAAATAATATTAGAGTAAATTGACGCAAAAAGAGCAGTGAAGTGAAAGGAAAGGGTGGGGATGACGATGGCAGTGTCTATTGTCAGGGAAACCCGTTTTTAAAATAATGAAATGACACATATAAATGAATTCATTATAACTCTAAACGAATGAACAAATGCATACATGCATGCATACAAGTGTTCTGTAGGCCTTCATTTAATTATGACAAATTTTAGTTACATTTGCACGTAAATGTATATGTTGTCTTAGAATTCTTTGTATTTATATTTGTTTTGTATTTTTTCTTTACCTACATATTTTACAGCCGTGCCTACTAACTGTGAATAAAATTTACCCTCACTTTTTTATCCAGCTTTAAAAAGTAGAGAAAATACTTGGTGATAACATTTTCCTCTGTATACCTTTTTGTTTGCTTGTTAGGGATATTAGAGAGACGTTTTATGAAATAAAATCCAAAGAGGTAATATTTTTATTCATGTATAATAATTTAATGATATATAATAATCAGTAATTTTATGAAATTATTTAAAGTACATATTATTTTGAAGTGATAATTTTCTTTTCTTTTGTTTGTTAATATTAATTTCTACTTCTATTTAGAGAATTTATCATTCAGTGCGTTTATTAGTGTTTTCACTGAAAAACTAGTAAATATTACAAAAGTCATGGCAATAATTATTTATTTTCATTTAATACTTACTTACAGATATCTAACAATGCTAATACTGAATAATTCTCACTCACTTCAGACACTTCTCAATACCGACGACGTGGAAATTTACGAAAAATCACAACAGAAATGTAACAAATTGCTTCTAGACAAGTTTCTAGCGTCACGTTTCGCTAGGTTCAGAGGATGGGTACAAAACAGAAAGTGGTGATGCTAGTATAATATTTAGATGACAACTATTCTAGAATATCTTCCATGCATACGAGCATCTGTGATCTGTGTCTGTAGCTGAAGTGTAGAAAGAGTTGAGCCGATGGCCATGTGCGGGCGTAACTAGCGGAGGGTAGGGCGCGTGGCGCGGCCAAAGCAGAGTAGCTCGTGTTACGACCGTCGCTCGTGTTACGACCCGCTCCCCCTCCCCTCCCCTCGCCCCGCCCCTTTCCCGCGCCCCCGCCCCCGCCCCCGCGTGACGACACGCAACTGGAAAAAAGCGCTGGCGAAATATTTATTCGCTGCGCAGCAGGGGATGCGATCGCGCCAGGCGCCCTCACCATCACAACCGCTCGCGCTCGCTCCTCCGACCCAAGTCCCCAATACATTGTGGCATTCAATTAAGATGAATATTCTGGCTCCCAAATTTGGAACTACAGCGAACGTTTTCTGGAATTTTGATGTTTTAAATGTTATTGGTACCTAAGGAATTTATGCATTGAATATCTCTTCATGATATCGATATCTGAAGTTATAGTTTATACTAGGTTTCAATATAATTTTCAATTAATGTTTATATTTTTTAAATAACAAATGCAATGAATGTATAACAGTAAGATATTGTGGGAATTCTGATGTGGTGTTGTTGATGTTCTTATGAGAAGAAATGAAAGAGGTCATCTTCGTCAACATATTAGTTTTATTAAGACAGCCGGCTTTCGACGGCTTTGCCATCATTGTCAGTCTACAAGATACAGAAAAATATAACAAAATTATAAATAAATACAAAATAAGATAAAAAATTAAATTAAATTAATGGATACATTAATTTTTTTAGTTACAGATAGCAGAAAATTAAATACAGATAGAGAAAAATAAAAGCGACGTGGTGGAATTAATACAGATAGTAGCAGTTCAAATTTCAAATTATAAATATAAATGAAGAAATATACATTCTCATATTCAAAAGAAAGAAAGAAAAAAATTAAAAATAAATAAAAAATATAAGAAATGGGGAATAGTAATAATAATTAATAGCAAATGTTATTACAAAGATGAGAAAATAATTGAATAAGTTGACCCGCTTTGCTTACCTCGCTGCTTTCGGCAAAAGTCGGTAGACTGTGCCCAGAGGAAACGTGACACGGGTTTTTTATTGCTTTCCGGAGATCCGGCGAGGGGTCGGAGGAGGTCTGTTTAGTGTTCTCTTGGAAATGTCTTAGGAGGCGGGGGAGTCAGTTAGTGAGGTCGGGGTGTGTAAAATTATTAGTAGAGGGGACAGAGGAAAATTAGTTTGTTCGTTGAGAAGGGCCTCAGATTTCTGTTTGGCTTGATATATGTGAAAGATTTCTAAAGCGCTTCTGTTCCAGAATTTATTTTCTATTTCACGAATTTTAATGTCAGAGTCTGGGTGGAAAGTGTGGCCTGCGCTTATAAGATGTGTAGCAATGTGCCATTTGTTTATATTGTGCATCCATGCATGTAAATGTTCTTCAACTGTAGCGTGGAAGCTTCTACCTGTTTGGCCGATGTATTTAGCCTCGCAATTGTGGCAGTGGAGTTCATAAACTCCTGATTTCGCCATGAGTGGGGTGGTGTTGCGAGGTGATAGTAGGTGTTTGAGGGATTCGTGTGTGGTAAAGGAAACGTGAACATTGTATTTGTGAATAATATAGGCTACCTTCTGATATATTTTTCCAAAGAACGGAATAGAAATAAATTTGGATGGTTTCAGGGTGAATGGAATGAGGCTTGTATACGTTTTCAGTTTTTTCTTATTTAATTTGCGGCGTAGTATGTTGTCAACGAGGGTGGTGCTGTATCCATTGGCGGTAGCTGTGTATTTAATGGTGCGTGTTTCTTTTTGAAAATCGTCTTGTGATGAGGTAAGGCTGACAAGTAGTAAGTCAGTAACAGTCTAACAGTAAGATATACTCGTATGATGAAAATGGAAATCAATGTTTTTGATATTTATGTTATTTGAGATGTAACCAATAAGTGTCTTGAAGCATGTAACGAAATAATTTTCTTAGTAAATTCTGCACGATCACAAATTGCCTCTTTTTTCCTTCCACCTCTGATTGGTTGCTTTATTTAAGTAACTATGTAAATTCTGCGGCAAAGAATATACTACGTTTGTTTTATTGAATCGCAGTAATAAGTAGCCAAACTCATATAAAATACGCTCTACTTCAACTGCCTGTGAATTGGCATTTACATGGACAAAACTTCTTCTCAATATATGAATACCAACGCAATTCATCTAAATCTTTTCCCGCTGTGCACTCAATTACCATCGTTTTATGGAATTTTGATGTTTAAAATGTTATTGATACCTAAAGAAGTTATTCATTAATTTATCATTGTGGATATCTGAACATACGTATAGCTAATGTAGTACTCAATTTGTTTGCCAATTAATATTTATATTTTTTATATTACAGATGAAATAAATGAATAACAAAGATAGTAGAAAGATGGGAATCGATGTTTTCGGTATTCATGTTCATTCAGAGTAATAAATAAATGTCTTTAGGCATGTGATGGAATAATTTTTGTTCTGAGTGAGTCCTACACAATTACAAGCTGCCTCTTTTCCCCTTTCACTTCTCTGATTGGTTGCTTTATTTTCGTAACCCTGTACCTCCTTCAGCGAAGTATATACTACATCTATCGAATTGCAGGAATAAGTAGCCATACTCGTGCAGAATACGCTCTACTTCAACTACCTGTGAATTCGCATTTGTATGGACGGAACATCCTCTCAGTATACCAAATTCGTGAAAAAGTGTCCCACTCAGTACTCAATAGCTAGGTTAACTCTCTCTTGATCAAGTACAACTCTCCCTTGATCATTGTGTATTCGCTTAACATCTGTTGTAAAGTTTTGCAGCATTAATGATAAATATTTTTAATGGGTGTCTCGAAAAAAATATTTGAAGGTTATAATTTTAAAATAATAATTGAATATGGATACGAATCCAGACAATATTATGATAAACTTGCCCGTAAAATACTTTAAAAAATGTAAGTAAATTGAGAAAAGCGTATTGAGAATGAGGCACAAAGAATTATGTATTAATGGTTTTCTAACGATGTAAAGAAAGAAGAAAATATCCAGTGACAACTTACTATTTCAAATACTTTTTTCTAAATTATTTTTCTCTCATTTGAAGAAAAAAGTATTTATGTGGCCAAACTGAACATTTTAAAACAGGATCTTTATCATCGACTTAAATAACAGATATTCATTTAATACAGAAATATATTCATTCTTTGGAAATAACGTATATGAAGTTTTGCATTGTGTAATTTGCGTTTGATTAATTTGCTTTATTTGTCTGAATGTTTTACAAAAAAATTGTAGCTCATTCTTAATGTACAGCACCCAGAGAAGGACTCGTGGAGAGGCGCAGAAATCTCGTTCTAGTAACGAGCTCCTCGCTTCCGAGCGGGTGGAAATCGCAGTGCCCGAGGCGCCATCGCGTGTTGTGTGGTGGGTTGCCGGAATAAGACGAGGCGGGACGGGCCATGACGGAACGGCACGTGACGGTTGATTGATTGATTGTTAGTGATACCGGGCGCATCAACCACGATAGTCATTAGCCCCGTAAGTGTAGTGCGTGTTTTTGTTCGGGATCTCGGCGATGGTCTTTCCCCGCCGGATGGTCAGATCCGGCGCCGACCTACCGCCGACTAACGATGTTTTCCCCAACGAGGTAACTCCCATCAGCGGGGCACCGCTCCGGGCGGGACAAGTTCTAAGTCCCCGACGCGTCTCCCGGCATATGTGGTAGTTCAGGGCTTGTTGTGTGGTGTGTGTGTGTGTGTGTTGTGTGTGAGAGAGAGAGAGAGAGAGAGAGAGAGAGAGAGAGAGAGAGAGAGAGAGAGAGAGAGAGAGAGAGAGGTGAGGATAGGACAAGGAAGAGGAAGGAAAAATTGCGCCCGGTCTGTGGGGTACTGCTCCGGGTTAGGGTATTGCTCCGGTATTCGCCTGGTGTTGATCGGAGAAACCACGGAAAACTACCGATCAGAGCAGTCAGCCGCTAGAATTCTCCTCCAGACAGCGACTGAATTAGCTGAAAAGCTAGTGTCGAAAACGCTGCTGACGTCGGGAGAGGAACCTAAGACCTCGCGGTCAGAGGCCTTGCAGGGACATCAGTTGATGCACTGAGTCACCGCACGTGACGGGATGAGACAGGCCGGGTCAGGACGAAACCGAGACGTGCTGGTGGGTGCGGGGCTGGGAAGGGCGGGTGGGGAGGGCCGAGCTGAATGGGTGTTGGGCGGGGCAGAGCGGGATGGAGAGGGACGGGCGAGGCGGAATCCGAGGTAAAAGGACGGGGTGAGGGCTGGGTCGAGCGTACACCGTGCGTACGCAGCAGTCCCTGGGAGGCACAGAGGCGGGGCTGGCGCGGGCGCGGACGCAGGGCGCGGGCTGCGGTGGGCGCGATAAAACTTTATTTAATTTGCGCGCATTAAACGTATTGATGGCGCCCGGGTCACCGCTGCATCGCGCCACGCGAGCGCCACTGTATCGGCACGCGCGCCCTCGCCTCTCCTCTACGCCTCCGAACTCGCCTCACCAAACCGCCTCGCCGTCGCTCTCACTCTACCCTCACACCCCCCCTCACCCTCACCCTCACCCTTTCATTCTCACTCTCACCCTCACACATTCACACTCACACTCACGTTCTCGCTCTCGCACACGCACTCGCACGCGCACTCGCACGCGCACTCGTACGCGCACTCGCACGCGCACTGCACTCGCACGCGCACTCGCACGCGCACTCACACGCGCACTCGCACGCGCACTCGCACGCGCCCTCGCACGCGCCGCACTCGCACGCGCACTCGCACGCGCACTGCACTCGCGCAACTCGCACGCGACGCACTCGCACGCGCACCGACGCACGCGCACGCGCACCGCACTCGCAGCGCACCGCACCGCACTCGCACTCGCACTCGCACGCGCACTCGCACGCACGCGCACTCGCACGCACGCGCACTCGCACGCACGCGCACTCGCACGCACGCGCACTCGCACGCACTCGCACGCGCACGCTCCTGCACGCGCACTCGCACGCGCACTCACGCACGCGCACCGCACCGCACTCGCGCGCACTCGCACGCGCACTCGCACGCGCACTCCACCACTCTCACCCTTACCCTCACCCTCACCCTCACCCTTTCATTCTCACTCTCACCCTCACACATTCACACTCACACTCACGTTCTCGCTCTCGCACACGCACTCGCACGCGCACTCACACTCACACTCACACTCACACTCACACTCACACTCACACTCACACTCACACTCACACTCACACTCACACTCACACTCACACTCTTCTTCGTGCACGTTTTTACCTTCTTGTTTACCCTTCTAGCTGCCTTTGCCATCGCCATCGCCTTCCTCCTAGTGTTCGCGACATGACCCACACTCTCTGCCTCACCCCTCACCGTGCTCTAGTTTTTGGCCCCCAGTTATTGTTCACAGTCGAGCCTATTTTCTCCTAGATTTGTCTTAGACGTATTTGACATCAATAATAATAATAATAATAATAATCATTATTATTATTATAGTAATAATTATACCTTTCATAACGAAGAATTTCTTAATGAAGATTCGCTAATCATTTAAGTTTAATATTGATTGATTGATGTTTTCTGGCACGTTAGTTGCTATGGTCATTAGTTCCGTTAGTGTAGTGAATGTTTTATCCCTAGAGGTGGTGGTGTTCCTCTTCCACTGGATATTGATTTTTTCCGACGCGAACCATTCGTCAGCATGTAGATGGGTTCCCCTTCTAGGGGCTTCCCCAGCAGGACACCACCCCAGCCGGGACAAGTTCTGAACTCCCAAATGGTCTTCCGACAAATGTGATAGTGTAGTGCCCGCAAGTGCAAGCGTGTGTAAGTAACGGGCGAGGATAGGACAAGGAAAATCACGTGCGGTCAGTGGCCCGTTTGTTAGGGAACTACTTCTGCATTCGCCTGGTGTTGATTGGAGAAGCCACGGAAAACTACTAAGCAGAAGCCATCAAACGTCTCCTCCAGACAACGCCTGAATTTAACCTGTCTAGCTAGTGTTGAAAATTCTACCACCTCCGGGACTTGAACCCAAAACCTCCCGTTCAGAACCATTGCTGTGACATCAGTTGATTCCCTGATAAACCTTTACCGATGTCTGCGTAGAATTTTGTAAAATTTGCTCATATTCCTTCTTCCTAGACCTTAGACCAAAATTTAAGTGTTCACTTTTTCAGACATTAGAAAATATTTTGAAAAGAATGAGATCATATATCAAAGAACATTTAAGTTTCTTAGAGACCAAAAAATTTCATTTTAATTGTTTCTTACATCATACCGATAGCGACGTTATTCTTTGAGTAATTTAGGACAAAATTGTTTCTTGGAAGTAAATATGTAATATGCAACAATGCATTTGTTGTCAGCCGCACGTCTTTTTACTTTATTTATTTTCTTGTTGATTATTACTTAGATATGTTAAACTGTATACTATACATATGTTACTACTAACTTACCTACTGTGATTACTCTAATACAGGGGTGAGGAAACCAATTAGTCACCTCTGTTAATTGTCAATTTTAGCGATTTGTTTTTTAGGAATACGTGAAACTGGAATTTGTTTTGAAGGATTGTTTGTGTAGGATTTCGGACAAGGTTGGGTGCATTTAGTGTGGGGATTTGTGGTATCGTGAATTAGAAGTTGGAGGCGAGGTAATTGATGTGGTTGGCTATGGATTCGATGGATAGTTCTTTGTGGAGTTGGTCGTTGGAGACAAACCAAGGGTCGTTAGTGATTATCCTTAGGTACTGATTTTGGAAAATTTGTGTGTGTGTGTTTTTATGTTGGTTTTTGCGGCGATAATACAGATGGGGCATGAGTATAAAAGGAGGGCTCTTAAGATGGTTTTGTATATTAATATGGCTGTACTATAAGATAATGAGAAATTTCTTTTGATAATAGATTTTAGTTATAGTAATTTCATTTTTGCTTGATTAACTTTAGTTTGTATATGTGTTTCCAGTTCACTTTCGTGTTGATTCCAGATATTTAATTATGCTGTTCTGTGGATGCCAGATTATTGGTTTGTTGTTTAATGCCTAGGGAGTGGGAGAAGAGGATGTCTGAGGATGAGTATTTTGGCAGCGGTTTCTGATGGGTTAAATTGGAAACAGCCGCCCGTAGCGACGTTCATGGCAGCAACGGTGAACGTAGCGGATAAGCCAAGGGGCAAGGAAAGGAAGGCTTAGGACGGCGGGGCGGAGCAGGGAGGGTTTGGGCAGTGCGTCGCAGGGCAGAGCAAGGAGATAGAATTCCTTTTCATAGCAGGGTCAGTGTACCAAATACTACCCACACTATTTCGGTGTGTCTCAGCCTGTTGAGTTGGAAAATGAAATTTAAAAATAAATGATTATCTCTGCACCCAATCCTTCTTTGGTTTTCTGCGGTTAAATCATTCCGAAAACTATTTCAGTTTATGATAAGAATAATTTTTTAAATCACATATTTAAATTTTCATACATTGGTTCCTAATATTTCCTATTGTTATTGCCGCCCATCAGGTGGAATTATGGGAATGCCAAAACAAAAGAAATGGTTGGTTACGTAGTTTTTTATTTTTTCAAAAAGTGCTAGATAAAAGATTTTTAAAAAAATTCTACATGAAAAGTTTTTTTTAAAGATGCTATTTTTTGCTAGATAAAAAGATATGTTTTAAGTGTTCCTACAATAAGTGCACACATATTTCCTTCCTTCCCCACTTGCTGCATCACAACATATACGATTCTAATTGAAACGTATTGATCAAAGTAGCCTGCTGCCCGGAGAAATTATCTGAATAGTGTTCATTGCAGAATGTACAAATGGGGTACATCAATTCAATATCACGAATAGATTCGTCATTACCACTGCCAGAGCATAGAGGGGGATCACATAAACTTTCACTGTCAGAAGATTTTTTTTCTGTTTTTTGTTGTTGTTGACTTGATTTTTCTTTTTGTCGGCAACATGTATCTTTCTTTGTTTTCCACTGGTTGATGGCTTAGGCTGCGAACTATTTTGATTTTCAGTAGAAAAGTTTTCCAGCTTTTTCTTGTATGGAGAGCTGGTTAAAACTACACTCTCCCCACCCTTTCGTTTTCGTGAATGTGATTTTATTTCAGGTACCGCTCTTATATCTTGTTGAGATACCGTTACCACACTAAGCACAACATTAGTTATTGAATCATATTGAGATGAGATTTCTTCTCCTGCATTCTGCTTATGTTGACTAATTATCTGCATGGTCAACCCGTCATCATTGACTGATTGACAAAATGCATCAATTCCGGCATTATCCGTCCCATCATCAACCAGACATGAGCGGCTATTTTCCTTTTTTTCCTTGAAGTGGGATTCTGTGAAGACCCATCATCAGAAGTATCAAGCTACATGTTATTTTAATATCTAGGGGATTTTACTTGTTATCTAATTTGTATTTCATAGATTGGCATGAGAGAAATAAAAATAGAAAGTGATTCAAATATTGCCTACCTAGGCAGAATTTAGATCTTGTTGGTGGACGATATTACCAGCACATCTTACATAGTACATACATATCTTACATATTAGTACATAAATGCAAATTACTCAGCACCAAAACAGCTTTTTTCAGGAGTAATTACATTTTTTGATTCCCTATTTAGAGCACTATTAGCAGATATTAATTAAATTGTGATTTGAAATAACTTAGCTTAAAATATACATGATTAATTGCAGAAGAAATATAGCTTCACAACAGCAATATAAACCTTACGCGCCATATTGTAGTTGTTGCAAAAACTATTACATTGATAGTTAGCGCTGCATGTAGTTAAACGACTGAACTACAATTTCACAGAAGAAAACGTATATGGAACGCATGGTACCTTGGAAACACGAGTAGGCTATATTAGATACAGGGGCGATAATTGGCGCACTGATCCTAATGGACAATTGTGATAAATACATATCCTGGCAAAGTGGAGTACTTTTACTAGCATTTTAAGGTCCCTTTTTAACTATTAGGTCATGTCGAGATCATTTTGATTGTTTACATTGGGGTAACTGTAGGGTGAATCCGAAACGTAAGGACAACACGAACACAAACATCCATGTCCTAGGTGGGAATTTGAACCCACGACCTTTCGAGCCGAGGTAGCTACAGCCCTAGAGCCTAAACGACCTTGGCTATCCAAGCCGGCACTGTTAGTTAGTAAATAGAACACTGCAGGATTAGAACAAATTACGTGTAGAAATGTCTTAAACTGTAAAAAAAATACAAAATTAGATTAAATAAATGTCTTTTTATAGTGTTTACAACATAATTATTTATTTTACATTACAATGTCAGTGGTAGCAGGATAGGCTTAGGATTAATTATGTAAAATATTTAGTAGACATTCCGTACTTTTGGGCTTGTTTTGTGGATCTTTTTACTGACAATTTGAAAAGGCTATCACCTCATTATTATTATTATTATTATTATTATTATTATTGTTGTTGTTGTTATTATTGTTGTTGTTTCTTATTTTTTGTGGATATTCACTGTTGCCGAGGTTCTCAAAATCACATAAGACAACAATGGTTTGCACGTAAAGTGGAGCAAGAATATATTTGATATTTTTTATATCCGTCAAATCAATCTTAAGAATTCACGGACTATATTTGCTGTTCCCAATAATGCAGCTTTCTGAATGGTCCGAAAATGCTTTTCAGTCGGTTTTAACTTCTTCGCAATCTATTGTCATTTCTTAGTGATCAATCCATTCGCTGACACTACTACTGGAAGCACTTCCATTGCGCGCAATCCGTACATGTCCTTCAGTTACACAGCCAGGGGTTGGTATTTCCTCTATTTCTCAGCAACAGTTGTTACAAGCCTGTCGTCTGTAGGTATCGTAACATCAATGATGCATAATGTTTTAGATTATTATTATTATTATTATTAGTAGTAGTAGTAGTAGTATTGTTACTATTAATAATAATAATAATAATAATAATAATAATAATATTTCATTACAAATTTTGGGTGCTCGTTTTAAAATAGCGAGATACTTGCAAATTTTCTGCTTTTATTATCCGTTATGCTTCTTAAGTGAATGAATTCAAAAAGAAAACTCGTATCTAGAATAAGAACGTACCATTTGCCATTTCTAATGAGTTCCTCGAAATTAACTTGATATTATCAAAAATCAATTCATATCATTAGTGTACGGAACGATAGTACTAGAATGTTTATAGCTTTGTATAGATCCTCTTATTTTTTCTTTCTTAATATCCACTTTATTATTTCTTTCTTATTGAATCTTGACCTCTTTTTTAATTTGAAATATTATTGATAAGTACTTAAAAGTTTTAAAGTGAAATTACTTCGAAATATTTTCTTTGAAACTTATTGATTTAGATGTACCTTAAGAGGAGTATAAAAGTTTTTCAAAGCTTTACATATGTGTAGAGAGATGGACTGCGAAATAATCAGAAATGAATTTCATGCATGGTGGGTTTTTTGTGTTGTGTGGTTGCCTTGCTGTTTTGACGGACTGGCAGGTATACAGAAGGGAAGAGAAGAGTTCGAATAAAAATTGCCAACAAATTAAAACATGCTTCATCGGAGTGCCACCGCAATTTATCGAAGCGGAGTCTGATGCCATGCGAAACTGCAGAATTTAGAGAATTATCACAAAGGAAGCGTGCATACATGCGATGCATGTGAAATATAAAACTTTTATTCTAAAACACAATAAATGTACAGCCGTTTACAATAGCAAAATATCTACTCATAAAATTGTGTGAGCCAATAGCGAGTAAAACTCGATATTCCGCCGTGGATGCGGTAAGCAACCTGCAACGCTTTCGCGTTATGCCCGGCTGCCTACGCACAAAGGCTTTCTTGCCTCAGCGAAGCGCGTTTGCAGTAACTGCGATTCACATTGGCGTTGGAAGGCGGTTCAGTTAAGCGTTCCCTACTAAGATCTGCAGGCAACTTGTTCTTCCAGCTATGAGGTTTCAAGCTATTCGTATTGAAATTCATTCTCTTTTCTTGCGATCTGTAGTATCAATTCAATTAAACGAAAGCCGTTATTCTTGTTTCATCTTATTAACCCGGAAAGAATATCGCAGCGAACTGTCAATTGACATCAACTTAACTTAAAGGAATTGAAATACACTCCATAACAATGATGAGTATTGATAAATATAGTTTGCTTTTACAGAACAAAAATGTACCGGTAAAATAGTAAAGTTCTACAAAAGAGTAAAAAAAACACGATACAACTTGTAACGTATGTAAATATTAGACCGTTTATTTAAAGCAGTTATTTACTCCATTTTCAAGGAAAATAAATATTTTTAAAGTACTCATTAATTGCAGATTATTGCGGATCTTGCTGTTTATTGGCTAGCGCGTATACCTTTCACCGCTGGAGACTGGGTTCGATCCTCCTCCAATCCTTGTGGAACGTGTGGTGAACAAAGCGAGCTCATGGTAGGATTTCTAGGGATTCTCTCGTTTCCCCTGCCTCTCATTCAACCATTACTCCATTGCCATTCACCTAGTCATCATCAGCGTCATCTAATCGTTTGAGCTCTCATTAGCATTACTGACGTGCGGAGCAGAAGAACCCTTAAACCCAAATAAATTAATATTTGTTCGGTAATTATCAATAAAATTAACACTTATTGGCAAATAAGTATCAATAAATACACTAATAGACGTGAAATACAAAAATGTAAACAATTTTTTTTAAATTAGCTTAAGGATTAGGGAACAACCAATGCAAAATTTTTAGTTGTATGATGGTGAAATTCTTTGACAAGGAATTAATCTGCATGAGCAAAACATGAAAGGCTGAGACATGAACAAAAAAAATTTAAAATTGTTGTTCACAGTCAACTATACTACAGTATATCAAAATATCATGTTATTCAAATAAGAATTCCTACGCAGAATATTCATGATGTGATAAGAATATTCCTTACGGCTAATAGGTATTAGACCGTTATTGTGGAAAGATTAATGCGCGTGCGTGAAAGAGTAATGACGTAGGTAGTTAGACGTTAGGTAGAACTGTCTGTTCCCTTACAGTAGCATTGATAAAGCAGATGAAGATGGCGCCGCTAATTCCATTCCCCGTCGTTTGTAAAACTTCTCCTGTGATATAGTTTTGCAAGGCAAAGCACATGACGAGATCGAAATTCATCATAAACTGTGCGAGTGTGCGAGTGTATGAGCCTGTCTTCATGAGTAAGCAGATGGTGTGTCGCTAGTACAGGGAATTCTCAGCAGGTCCGTAAAGTGGGCGTGACGCTGAGCGCGGTGGGCGGCCGTCACTCGTAATGGACGTTCTTTTTTTTGTTATTTAAGGTCGCATCAACATCTAGATCATTAGCGACCACTATTGCAGTTAACGGTATGGTAACAATGGAGGTGAGGTGACTCGATATGGTGATAAGGGCTGAAAGGATGAACTCAAATATAACCATGCTCGAGGCGGGACTCGAACATCCGACCCTTCGGCCCGAGTTCGCTACGACACTATTACCTTAACAATCTCGGCCACCGGATCGACAAGAACGTTCTTGTAGGGCATGTACAGCTGCGCATTGTGGAGAACCGTCAATACTCGTCAGTAGACATTTTCGGAGATTCCCCGTTTCTTATTGCACGAAGTTTTTCAGAAACATTTGTTGCTTCATAAAGTGCGTGCGAGATGGATTCTAAAGCAACACAGCTGAGCAGAAAACAAAGCCCTTGAGACCAACATTGACATTTCTAAAGCGGTACCAAGCTGAGGGCGACGAGTTTAGTTTCCCAGGCGAAGAAACGTAGGTTGCACACTTCACTCTCGGAAACAAACAGCATTAAATGCATTGGAGTTACACTGGATCTTCGACCAAGACCAAATTTAAGCAGACTTCGTCGTCATGGAAAGAGTTGTGCACGGTCTTTTGAGGCAGAAAGAGAATTTTGATCGTCGAGCTCCTGACCTGAGGTGAAAAGCTGAACGTTACTCTACAACACTATAGAACTTGCGAAGGGCCATTCTGAGCATGGAGTGCAGGGTGTTCAGTGCAAGTGTTATCCTGCACGATTTTGTTTTATTCGTATGGCAGGAAACAATACAATAAGAAAAGGGAAACAATTTCACACAAAGAGAGCAATTCAAAACAATTAAAAGAATTACACAATTTAAAAACAATATAGCACATTGAAGTAAAAACTATATGTCTAATTCACAATAAGAAATTAATTTTATCAGTCTTAAAATATTGATTCTAAAGCCTTAAGTCAAGTTCCTTTGCCCATTGGGCCGCATTGTCAGTTACTGCGATGAATTCTTGGGGGTTTCCAGAAAACTTCCTTCTCGGACAGTCATTGACAATGTGATGTATAGTTTGCCTGACATCTGCGCAGTCACCCATCGGGCTAGGGCTTATCTTCCATTTATGCATTAAGTCAGCACAGCGGCCATGTCCTACACGATAACGTTGTCACACTCGATTCAGTTCACAACAGATCTTCTGGAGCAATTCCAAAGGCAAGTATTTGACCATCCTCCTTATAGTTCGATACTCGTCCCCAGCGATTTCATATTTTCTTACATTTTGAAAAATTCCCTCCTAGAAACGTTTTTAAGTAAGAGGAGGATTTTGATGACCTAAAACGTCGCTAAAATGATCAATAAAATGAGCGAAGAAGAATGACGTAAAAAATCTTATCAAAACCAGTTTGGAGGAACAACTCAAGCTTATGGATGCGTGACTGATGTAATCAAGGCTTCTTCTATTCGTTCAAGTGAACTCGGCTTCCGAACTTTTGGTTTGGACTGTTCGTTATCAGGAAATTTCTGTCTTTGGTTATCCCAAAATCGGCCGAACCGACAATGGCGTAGATAGTTGTCACAGGAACCTGACAATGTTTGAAGGATTAAATCAAATTGTCTACTCAGTAATTCTGTGGAGCACATTTTTTTATATCTGCTAAATATTTTTTTAAGCAAGTACTATTAAAATGATATCAAAATCGATTAAATCAGCCAAACATGCATTACAAATGACGGGAAAAGGTAAAAAATGACTTATTTGCCCAATATTACAAAGGCGTCCAGTACCAAGGGTTATTAAAATGACATTGACATACTACGTTGAGTAAATTTAAATAAAAACCTATTTTTACAATGAAACTTATCGTGTATAATATGGAGATATAAAATACATTTTAAAGCATTTTATAGATACACCTAAGTAATTTGACTCCGTCAACAGACACTTGCTTGGTACTGACCACACACATTTTTTGAGAAGCGTCTGCAGAAGTACCTCGTGATGCTATCTTTGTTATGATCGCCATCTTTGTATTACAATTACTAGATGTTCAGAACAAAACTCAAATGCTACTAGTCAAGTATTTTGTATATTAATTATCTACAATGTAAGGCAATAAAACACCAAAAATATCACTGATGTATTTACAAAGGCGTAGTCTACTGGGCGACGCGTGTTAAAATGGGGGAAACAGAAAATAGGCACGCGCCCAAGGTTACATATATTTCCCTGGTTAGTCACACAATGAAGGTACCCTAAGTTTGAGAAACGGGCAGTGAGAGTAATTGGGTGGAGGAAGTTTTCGGAATTAGTTGCGACATCTGACAGGCGACTCCTTTGTAATCTAGGGTTAGTCGAAATCGACGAAAAATGCAAAAAATGACGTAAAGAAATGGGTCATTTCCCTTTCTAATAACAAAATTAATTTCTATAATAACCATATTGATCTAAAGTGAAAAGAAAAAAGACATTTCGTTAAAATTCACCCCCTACTCTGCGTTGCTGTGACTGTCGAACATTAGTACCCTCCCAGGCGACAGTCTTCCACGATACATGGAACGGATGACAAATGTATCGATTATTCTGGTGGTGATTATAGAACAATAGTACAATTTGTGTTGAATCTGCCCAATAAATTTTTTCCATAAAATTGTTGTTGACGCATTGCATTTTGTTGACGACCTAGGCACTCTGTTTATTAGTATGCAAATCGTATGAAATTATTCTGATTTTGAATCGATGTAGTGGCGCCTTATCTTTTTTCTTTTTTACAATGTTAAAACCATCTTTTTGAGCCCGACCTGCAACTACGATATTCTGTTCGACAATATCACGAATGAATTAGCTGCATAATCATGGTTTATGAGGGCAACTGGAACAGATTACGAAGACTTTCAGGATTCTAATTAAGGTGAAATCATCATTAGAGTCAATTAAATATTTCTGTCCCATTTCATTGCTTGTACAGAAATGCATCTGATTAAGACATTGCTTTAAACAACAGATCGTAAGCAAGTTGTATCCACGTCAAATCCCGCAACTCTAATAAGATTTCATCTCTTTTCGAGCAAAAACATTCACCCACTCCCGTGGATCATCTAAGTTAAACGACAAATAAATTAGAAACTATAACTCTAAAATGGGGTTGCATGTAGTTTCTCTTTATTTTATCGACGTATTGTTCTGCCACATATCGTGTTATACCACATTAATACTAACTAAACCGCAAGATCCTGAGAACGTACGAACGCGTCTCCTAAAGAAATATGCATGATATATCCTGATGTTTATTCCATTTAATAAGAGTGTAATATCTATGGAAGGGAATATCAGAAAATCAGTGCTTCAGTGGCTGTTATGGTCGCTGTCTGTAGGCGTTCGTTTCGTTAGGGGGCGTTCTATTCGATTTAATGGCACTATTACCTGATTTTTCTTTCATAGATGTTACAGTGGTGGTTTGCTTCGTGTGGTCCCTGTCTGCGGGCGTTCGTTTCGTTAGGGGGCGTGGCCTGTAATGCACACGTTCTATTCGATTTAATGGCACTAATTACCTGATTTTTCTTTCATAGATGTTAGAGTGTTGGTTTGCTTCGTATGGTCGCTGTCTGCAGGCGTTCGTTTCGTTAGGGGGCGTGGCCCGTGGTTGCACACGTGGCGCGCGTCGCCGCTGAGGAGCCACATGAGAAGCGCCTCTCGCCGCCGCCGTCAATGGGAAGACGGTGGCGGGGGCGGGGGCGGGGCGGCTCGTAGGCAGCCTGTTTGCCGAGGAGCGCGCGTAATTAAAGACAAACTCGCCGGCGGCTCCCCGTAATCCAGAGCGATCCGGCCCGTGCGGCAGCCGCGACAATCTCCAGCCGCCCCTCCGCGCCCAGTGATCCCTCCCCGTGTTTCAGTGGGTTACGTTTATGAAAATATTGTGAGGGCGTAGAGGCAGAGTTACCTCACAACTAATCGAAAGTTGAGTTTCTACTTTTTGTGATATTCAGTGTATTGTAGCACCGTATGCCAAGACTGTGTAAAGAATTGCGGAGATCACTTCGATCTACTTGGCATTACTATTTTTGAATTCAGTAAAATATGGTGAATTTTAAAATATATTTCTAGTATTATTTTATTTGGTAGTACACTAATTCTACTCCTGGAAATATTTGCAATAACGCAATTTGTAACAATTAAATATTCAATGGTAATAATAGTACAAGACTTATTTATGAAACATAAAATAACGTATGCGACGAAAAAAAAATTTTATTATTAATCTAAGAACAATCGACATTCGCATCATTCATCTTTTCATGCTGTCGGTGAAACGCATGAAACCATCGTAAAACCGTTCAAATAATGAATTTTGTTCAATTTTTTTTATTGTAGTAAAAATTCCTTTCAAAGAAATGAGATGAAATTTATAAAAATTGCAGAAAGAAGAAAAATGTATTTAAAGAAAAACATTTATTTTTGTATAGGAGCATTATAAACGACCTTTTTCATTACAAGACGTCGTTCATAAAATAACATCTTATGGGCCAGATTATGATGTATTTGCCATATACAGCACGAATAATTGCGACATCACAAATTCAGCCTATCGCAGGGAGAGAATCGTGTGGAGGTAGTGGTAAATCGAACAAACGACAACCGTTTTTTGAGCAGATGTCAAATACCCTTGAGATAAGGAAAAGGTTCTTTCCAACAAATAACTTCAATTCTCTTAAAAATGTTTACTTCTATTATATAAAAAAATAACGTATGCAACTCGTTTACAATGTTGCTTAATTACTTTCGTACAAATTTGAAAACTCGCTCCTAACGTTGTTCCTTTTCAAACTTTTATTCATGTAATGACGCTTAACAATATAAACTAGTCGCGTAATGAACTAGTCTTGAAATCTTCTCCCACCAACGTTTATTTGACTTTTCTCGTTTTAATTTACACAAATTGCTTTTACAAAATTTACACACAATTAGATAGACAGATAGATAGATAGATAGATAGAAAGACAGATAGACAGATAGATAGATAGATAGATAAATAGATAGATAGATGAATAGATAGATAGATGAATAGATAGATAGATAGATAGATAGACAGATAGATAGATAGATAGATAGATAGATAGACAGATAGATAGACAGATAGATAGACAGATAGATAGACAGATAGATAGACAGATAGATAGACAGATAGATAGACAGATAGATAGACAGACAGATAGATAGATAGATAGATAGATAGATAGAGAGAGAGAGAGAGAGAGAGAGGAGAGAGAGATGAGAGAGAGATGGGAGAGAGATGGAGAGGGAGATGGAGAGAGATGGAGAGAGAGATGGAGAGAGATAGAGAGAGGGAGAGAGAGAGAGATAGACAGAGAGAGAGATAGACAGAGAGAGAGAGAGATAGACAGAGAGAGAGAGAGATAGACAGAGAGAGATTATTTCTGCAGGTAGGTTTATGTAATTTGGTGGCAGAACAAACTTCTTTGGTTCGTTCTTACGTTCATACATAAAAAGCGTAGTTATGGAAGACTAGAATTCATTTTCTTTTCCGAAGACTTTATTTTCAAGATTTCGCCATTATTCTCTACAAAGAATACTGTTAAAAACTAATAGATTTGTTTCAATAATTCAATTCTTATCAATTCCTTGTGATGAGGTTAAATAAGTTTAAATAACAATGTTGATGTTTCATTTCAGAAATGATAAATCGTTCCTACATAATAACGAGTTTTCGTGAGAAGAACAACGAGAGTTTCAAATGAAGAAGTGAAACGCAGGCGGCGTGGAAAGTGTTAGTAATCTCCGCAGCATGATCTCCTCAGAGAGGCGCAGTGGAGGCATATGGCTGCGAGGACGGCCAGGCGAATTATTGGCAGTTTAGAGGCCGAGCGGGCGCAGGCGAAGGGGCCATGAATTATACATGCAGGGCGCCCGCGCTTACTCGGCCCCGCGCGGGTCGTATCCCTCATCAGTCCCCGCCCCCGCCCCCGCCCCGCCCCCGCCCCCGCCCCCGCCCCCCCGCAGTGGAGGCGTAATGCGTGCGCTGGCTCCATCACACGCCTCATAAAAGTCGCAGGTGCACAAGGCAGCCCCTTCCTCCCACACACAGACTCCACACTCTCTTCGGAATGCTCCGCGTAGAATACCCTCGCACCTTCCTTAGAGAAAACGTTCCACCGTACATTTATTATATTTTTCTATGTCTGTTGAGTGCAATATAAGTTATAAGAACAGATCTAGTATAATTAAAATTCCATTTCAAAGGAAAGTAGAACAAAAAATCAATAAAATAAGACTAATCAAATATTCAATATGAATACTTAAGTAGTTTCAGAAATACGTTTTTTATTTGTTTTAATTTCTTGCTGGAAGGAAATTGCTGCAGTGTTCGAAGAAGGCGACTTTCTGTGACTGAGACCAACTTTCTTATTTCGATCAGGAATATTTGCTCGGAAATAGTGATATCAAGTATACTACATATTTGGACACCAGATAACTTGATAAAATTTGAATCAAACGAGAGTATTATCTATCTACAAGATAAAATGAAATTATTACTAAAATCGCTTTCTATTGTAAAAATTCAGTTACACTATGTAACATACTTGTTCTTGGCAGTTATTTCCTGCTATCTTATATCTCACACGTTGGACAGTGACCATTACATCTTCGAATTTAATCAAGTTTATTCTTTGCATAAACCGGACTTAGGTAAATACATCCTTTCGTATATTATTTCACTAGTATACCTGAGTTTTGCTGCTCTCAGACACAACAAACCGTTATGAATGATATCTCTAAAGAAAAAAGGATTTCGCGAAGCCTTGACGAATTGTACTTTAATTTTGAAAATAATGAGGATTTATTGAAAAAACGAAAAAAATATTAATGTCAAAAATATTTGTATCAACGCAAATAATTCGTGTCAAAAGCAACCCGCAATATTTGGCCAGGAATGTTAAAAAAACTTAACCTAACTTTCTCAAAAGTAAAAAACTTTTCTAATATTTTCTTGACTATCAAGGAAAGCGAAAAGTAAAGGAAGATGTTAAAGAAGGTTGTTTAATTTGCTTCAAATATTTTCAAGGACGTGATATGAATTCTTCCAAGAGAATTGTATATAATACTGAATAAATCTTTATTGAAAATTCTTTTCAAATATCAATTGCATTGTTTTCTTTCATTTTTATTTCACATTCTGTAAATACATTGAGCGTTACCTTCATACAGTTTTTAAACAAATAAGCACGATTCATTAATAACTTTCCTTCTTAATGTAGAATTTGAAGCATGGGGAAGAGGGTGAGGTTTAACATGCCCGAGTTTTTGTGCGGGTATGCTAAACGTATTTATAGGGATTCACAAGCAGCATCGCAGGTGAAATGAAGCGCCCATGAATTATCCTCATCTCTAACTGGCATTCCAAACCATTCAATAAATTCAACGCTGTAGCTTACAAAACTTTAAGCTACCATTAATCTTTATTACCAAGTGTCAAATCTCCTTCCTTCCCATTAAAGGAAGTGGCATTTATTGTCTTTCTAGTAATTACTGTGATTTTACCTGTGTAGGACAAACTAACGGAAACTTTTTCTGCAGAATAAAAGAATATATTAGATGTTGGAAACAAAATTTGGGTACTTACACCTTTGCTAATAACATGATTCAATTTAACTAATTTTTTGACCCCAAAGAAAACTTCAAACTTCTTTACTTAACAAAGGAAAAAATGAACATTTTGGAAAATCTAAAAATGTTAAAACTGCCCAAAAATCGTAATTGTACTTACCTTAATAAACATTCACTAATGAAGAGCAGACCCATATTAAATCTTTTTATTGACCATCTCCTTCTGCATTTCCGTTTCCTCCTTTTGGGGCTTTCTTTTCTTCCATTCCAAAAATGGTGTCTTCCTAGCTGTTTCCAGTACATTGCCTATCTATTGTTTTTTACTGTGATCCACGTTGCTTGGGTTGTAAGTAATTTTCTTGAGTCATTTTTCGCACAATAATTTTTTATATCTTCTCTCCATAATATTGTTTTTCTTTTTGTACTTCCATGATTTAATGATTTTTGCATGGATGTGTTCTCGAAAGTTGACTTTGGGTACTATTTTTTTAATAAATATTAAAACATTGAATTGTTTTGGTTTGCTTATTTCTCTATTCATATCATTCCACAATATACCTGGTAGGCCGTACACATTCTTTGTTATGTTAACCGAGTACATTTTCGCTCTTGCCTTGAGAAATTCACCATAAACAAATCAAAATGTGTCTGCTGGAAGTTTGCAGGTCTTCATGCCATTCTTTGTAACTATGTAAAATGTATCGTAGCATGCAAATGTATAATATATTCATATACCATTAATGCGACAATATAACCTCATGTAAATATATTGCACAAATAAATATCCTTACCAAAAAACCAAACTTTTTACAGCATTATGTCACTTTTAGGGACTTTATAGACTTAGAAAAATAGGACAACACGATTCATGCCCAAGGACACAGAAAGGTAGAATTTGTTCCACAGTATTATCTTATTAGAATACTTATTTTCAATTTAAAAATATATTATCAGCTTAGACAATTAAATTTATAAATTTCATTTTTTTTTATAACTGCACATTCATAATGTAAAATCATATAGAAAATTTAAATTAAAAAAAAAAAATTACATTATTATTTCTGTGGGACAATTTGCCCTGAAATCCAGCGTTCAGGTTTGTTTGGAATTGGGTCATGAACCTCATCATATATTTAAAAAACCATCATAATATTAAATATGGCAAAAAATAACAATGGCCATTATTAGTAGCCTACAGTAATGTAAAAATTCAAGGTTGTATTTGATGCCATTTATTGGGTTTGTAGGTGGCGATAACATTAATAAATGGTATAAAAATACAATATTAAACATATTGTGTCAAACATTGCAAAATTTATTTACATAAATATAATATGTTCTCGTTAATAATGAGTTTTGGTTGTGTTGCAGACACCTAGACACAGTGTATAAACGTAAAAAAGTTGAAGCAAGCCTCGTCAAATATTTCAAGCATAAACTTGACAGTTTTATGAAACATCATATTGACTAATATCTAATGTAAATATGGAGACACAAGGCATGGCATGAACAGACAGTTTTTAGATTTCACAGAACAATGCTATGTGAAACGATAAAATTGTTTGTAGATCTGAGTAGCTGATACAAATAATTTTGAAACAGAGAATTTGACAGTAGTAATTAGTATTAATGTATAATTACGGTTTGTAAAATGTTAATGCTCTTGTTTATAGTGTTTATTAGCAGGATATAATATATAATAGGACACTATATAAATATATTATTATTATTTCACAAAATAATTCTGAAACGAACTGACACTTATATATAAGTACACTTCTTGTACTTTCGAGAAAATTGAAGTTAAATTTAAAAAGGTTTCAGAATTGTTTTGAGATTCCAAACTGGAATTTCAATTTTTTATGTATATTGTACTACGACAAATATCTTATAGCATATTCTGTTTGCATGTTGAAATTACAGTTTAATGCAAATGATCAGTTTTATATCACAATTCGTAAAATTATAATGCATTTGTATCCATTTGCTTCCAGAATACTGTGAATTAAGAAGAATGAAATATATTTGGCCTATATTACTCTCTTATAGGTTGTTAACTGTTTATTGATCTTAAATAGAGTTACAACAGAAAAAATATGTAATATGACATGAGCACAATGCTACAAAATAAGAATGAGTCTACTTCTATTCTTACTCTGATTCCAGCAAGTCTTTCTCATCTCCTTGTTCACATCCCTCAAGTGGAGAATTCCTAGTACTTGTTTTTGGTTGTCTTTCTTCATGTTGAAGCAAGCGAAAGAATTCATGATAGATGGCAGCAATTCCAGAAGATTTGTATATTTGGGAAGCTTAATCTTTGGTGGTTGGTTGTACAGAGATGACAAGGTGACATTCGTTAGAGTTGTGTCTTTTCTGTCAGGTTTTCTTAGATTATTCCTGAGAAACTAATTTTCTTCATTGAAAAATTGCTTGTAGTAAAGGGTGTAGGGCGAATCCTTTTCAAAATGAGACCAAATCATCTTTCGGATATCTTTTACTGAATCTCTCAGTACTGAATTCATTCCTTCCACACTTAAAAAATAATCTTTTGACATTGAAATGACTGTGAATTTGCAACTTGCTTTAGTGATAGTATCAATCAAATCGTTAAGAACAAAAATGTAGGTTGTATTAGTTTTCTTTTTTCAATTATCCCAAAGTTTTATTCACACTCCGTGCAAGAGTGACCGGAAACCAGAAATCAATGATCCACAGTGTTGATATTTCGTGAGTTACAACAAAGTGACATCGTGCAGTAAACACGGGAGACACTGTCTCACAACCTGCTTGATTTACATGATATGCTCAGAGGCAATAGCATATTACTGCACATGTATCTCTTCGGTGCCAACTGTTTCATCACAACTTGTAATTAGTTTCTTTTAATTCACCTTGGAGCAGCTCAAAGTGAGATTTCGCTTATACCCCTTTGCCACAATAATTTTCCCGCTCTTGATGCACTTATCTCGTTTTTTAGGAAAATGTTTCTTGTACCTGTTTGCTTCTGACCCCCTCAATTAGTCTTTAAACCTGTTCGAGTAGACAAGGACGCAAAGGCGAAGGGAAGCCAGTGTGGCACTAAGCAACAACATGAATATAAATTATACGTTATGTTCGAATATACACGGTTTAAAGTTACTTGTGTTAATATAAATTGGTGTATATTGGCTTGCATTCAAGAATCTCATTGTAAGAAAAATTAATTTCGCTCGTAAAAAATTGTCCTAAGGACGTATTACATAAATTCAGATAACAATGCTGCCAGGAGTGTAGATAAATAATAATAATAATAATAATAATAATAATAATAATAATAATAATAATAATAATAATAATAATACAAACTAGTGGTGCTGGAACACCACAAACTTTCTGGCATTTTTTGTAACTTTGGTAATTTTCAAAAATTCAGAGAGTTCAACTGAAATGAAACTAGCGCCGTTTTTAAACGTCCGTTCCTTTTCCCGAGGAAAAAAATTAAAGAAAAAATTTGTAACCGTTATTAAGAGAAAGAAATTTATACAATGCATAAATTTCAAGCACAAAATAATGCGAAAACTTTTTTTTTTTAATCGCACCTGATCTTCTTTACAGATATACTTTTTCTGTTGATATTTCATTAATGAAAGAAATTATCGTCAGTACCGTAGTTTTGCTATGTTCACTTTTTGCAATTTTCAGAGACAGAAATTTCGTCAAAAATGGAGCTTATGTCGTTGTTTGCGGTTCATTACTTTATTTTTAAAAGAAATTTAATGAAAATGGGTTTCGTTTTTTGTAACTTTTTAAGAATCGAAAGAAAAATTACGGGAAAACTATTCAAATTTTTCAAAAATTATACATGACCTTTTCTAATGATAGGTTTTTGAACAATACTCTCTGTATTGTTACAGGTTTACTCGTTTTTTATATTCCGACACTACAGATATTGCATTGCTTTTTTAATATATATTTTTTCTCATCGAGTGTCATCTCTATGAATCCAAACGTATCGAATATGTACTTCTCTTCTTTGCCTTGCTCTATTACCGCTCTTCGATCTATCTCTTCCTAAGTAAAGAGAAATGATCCTGATCACCTTCAAATATGGAATCATACAGGTTTGATGAGATTTTCGATTTTTCGATTTTTTTACACTGAACAGTTTGCTTGCGATGCGGAATTAAACATTAAAATATTATAGTCACCTTAAAACCTCCCGGTGGCAGAGGTTATTATTATCCAAATCACCTGAATTTTTTCACGGCTCGTTGTTATTGCATTTTAAACCAATCTAGAAGGAGAAGCACCGAAGTTTTTACATTCGCTTTTTAGCGCCCTATTCTGATTACTACAATTATATTACAATAGATTACAATGCTGCTATAACATGCAAACCATCAAACTTCCGTACCTTTCGTGACCTGCAGCATAGGACTTAGCAATGACTTTGCAATGAAAAGTCATGAGCAAAGGACACTGCAATGAAATTCTCCATAACGTCAGGAAAGGTAGACGATGAAAGAGGGGCAGCATAAAATGCCACAAAATCCCTACGCATTTGCAAATATTTTTTCTTCCATAGTTCATGTGTTTGAATACACTACAAATAGTACCTCTACTAAGAGACGAGAATGTTTCCCCCGCCCTCTCTACGTGCTTTTTTGTCGGCAGCGAAGGCGCGGGCATTGTCACTGCGCACGCCCACCCAATCCGCGACGCGTCTTTCACACGCGCAGCGGCACGCGGCGGCGGGGACGCGGCCCGGCCCGTCTTTCACACGAGCGCGGGCGGGGCGAGGGCGGGGGCGGCTGCGAGTGATTAGCCCGCAGGCGGCGCGGGCGCGGGCGTAGAGATGGACGCTCCTCAAACTGCTGACACGGTGCTCGGTCCTGCAGCTCTGTAATTTATACCGCGGCCGGTGCTCGCGGCCCGCTTCGCGCCGAGAGGGGCGGGGGGGGGGGCGACGGTGGCTCCGGGGGGCGGAAGCGGCGGCTGCGGGGGGACGTCGGAAGCGGCGGCGGGGGCCGGGGGGGGGGGTGTATTGTGGCCGGGTGCGCGCGCGGAGGGAACGCCAGCATGCACAAACGGGAGGAGGGGCGTGGGACTTCGAGGTGTAAAGAGTGTTCGCTCAATCGTGGTCTTCTTCCCTTCTTCCTTCCACTCCTCCTTATCTTCTGGCGAGGATTCAAAATAAGATGGAGAAATATAATTTTGCTGTTTTTACTTTCTCGTATGCATACGAGAGATACGTGTACATACGAGAGAAATGTACGTAGTATAGAGAAAGTTATGTAATGAAGCGGAAAATCGAAATCGATAATCGTCCGTCCGTCCGTCCGTCCGTCCGTCCGTCTGTCTGTCTGTCCATCCGTCCGTCTGTCTGTCCATCCGTTCTGTGAACACTACTAGCGCCTAAACCATTCCTACGATCTTTTCCAAATTGAAGAATCCCCTATCGGTCTGGCTCTAGTTTGAAGTTCAATTTTTGTTGGTGTTTCTGTTCCATGTATTGAAAGTATGTGTGTGTGATATGTTTATACATGCAAATGTAATTATATTTTTCATGTATTTATGATTCTTTCCTTGAGTTAACCTTTTCCTGCTTGCAATTATATTTCGACAATTACAAAACTCATTATACAGATGATGCGGAATTATGAACAGTAAAATTTTATTAGTAATCAACCCTTGAAGGTAGACTGTGCACTTGCGAAAACGAAAACATCCCTTCGAGCGAACAAGCAGGGCTGGGGAGACGGCAATGGGGGCGGCGACGGCCGTCCTCGCGGGGCCGGAGCACACCGCCACGCCCCCGCATCCAGGCCCCGCCCGCTCCGCACCGGCGCGCCCAGGCGGACCGGGGATATAGATTACCGAGAATTTTGATTTAATTGTCACAGCCGTCGAAACTACCTTCATAATTCAAGGGGACTAACATTTCCCATCGTAACTTTATTTTGTTATCAATCGCTGGCGATCGGCGTTGGCCAGAGCGACCAAAGGTGCAAAAACAGCACAATTTCCTCGGAGGGGGCGGGGCGGGCGCGGGGGCGGGGGTGGTGGCTCTCCGGCGCGGAAATGCGGAGCCGCCGGTGGCGAGGGGCCTTGCCAAGGGCGTCAGCCAGTGAGGGCGGACGCACGCTGGGGAAGTGCCGCCGACATCCACGCTTCACGCGAAAACCTTTCAGGAACGATTGGTCCCTTACGAACACACTATAATTGCGGATATAGGTGTAATAAATATAGAAATATGTGAAATGTTATGTAACACATGTTGGAGGCGTAATAATGCTTGGTTCATTTCCTTTTGTAAATGTGACGTACTTTCAGTTCCGTTATAAAACATAAACTTTTAGTGTTATTTGAAACATACACTTCTCACAAATGAAAATTGTTGTTTAAGTGAGGTAGAAATTCATCTTAACCTATGTATTAAGTGTTCAAAGGGTAGAGCCGAATAAGGCGGTGAAAAGTGTCCCAAACCAAATCAATAATCTCTATGCTTATATGAAAGATAATACAAAATGATGTTGATTCACAAAAATACGCCTCCCAGGGCAATCTGTTGCAGAGATACAACGA
Source organism: Teleogryllus oceanicus (assembly GCA_964035755.1). NCBI lineage: Eukaryota > Metazoa > Arthropoda > Insecta > Orthoptera > Gryllidae > Teleogryllus > Teleogryllus oceanicus. Next base: position 106,897,899 of record CAXIVR010000004.1, on the reverse strand, counting down.
GATACGTGTTTTGCATGTTTTTTTTTTCAGCATCTATTACGTGTATCAGGCTGAAAAAATTGCAGAGACGGGGAAACATAGTTCAATTTGAAGATATTTTTGGCAAGGAATTGTGACACCAAATTTATGTAGAAAAAAATAAATAAATTTTTGAAATTCATTTTCGACGTGATAACGTTAGAGTACTGTGTCAATTTTGTACCTAAAATGTGTCTTATAACATTCTATAACATATATTTTTTCAGATTTTTAAACAATGTGACCCGTAGTGAAAAAAATTAAAACCAATTGTTTCCGTTTAAACATTCGAAATACGCGCCAAAATGTGATTGCAAAACAATGTTTAAACAGTTTATATTAAAATTATTGAAAGATCTTGCTTACCAGAATGATTTGCTGACAAATGTATGTTTTATGTGAAAAGTATTGTATTATCGAAATAAAATTGTCAAACCCCTTTTGTTTTAGACTTATCTATTGTTTCTAATATCAATCAAAATACTCGGTTTTTGATATATTAATCATTAATTTAAAAATCAAATTACTTAGTTGTAGATTTATTAATCATTGACAATCAGTCAATCATAGACAACTAATGTTGTACTTTCTTCAGATCCCGCATTTGTTTATAAATAATCAACTCAAAATTCTGTGTTTGTTTCAACATTTCTATTTTTAAATATTTGCTTAACAATTTTCGTCAAGTAACTAGCGTGTGCCAAATGTGTATTTAAATGATCGCAGCTATGTGGGAGCAGCATCCGAGGGTGCCACTTACGTTCACAAATTGACAATATCGTTTCCCATCCGGTATTCTCAGGGTGAAAAGAGATGGGTGGGCTCTTCTGATTCACCTATTTTTGCACGTTCTGCACAGCATCAGTTTCCGTCACGATCCATGTGACCACTTTGCTTGAAAAGCGAGACCAGACTTGTGCCACCATGTTTCATATAGTGCAAGGCGTGTTGAGAAACATTTTTTAAGTGGCATAAATGGACAATTTTCAACGGTGACCGACCAAAAATAACAGCCTGAAAGGGTAATTGCAATAAAAGATGTAATATTTAAAGAAGTGCTTGCCTGTCTTTGTCTCAATTACTTTTAACTTGATACTTTCGGCATTTAAAATTCACGCTAATATTATGACGCACACTGGTGCCTGAGGCTCATTGGTTGAAGTCGGATGCTCAAGAGGCCACCCATCTCTTTCCATCATGATTTCCACCAAAGATATTCAGATTGAGTTTGATACATCATCGATGTAACACCTATAAGATTTCGAGTTCATATGTCGTGTTTAACTCTGTGTTTAAATATCGGTTAAACCGTTTTTTACAATTACATTTAGGTGCGAATTTCAAATGTTTAAACTAAAAAAATTAGTTTTAATTTTTTTCACAACCGTTCACATTGTTTAAAAATCTGAAAACAATATATGTTATAGAATGTTATAAGACACAATTTAGAGGGGAAAATTGAGTCAGTGCTCTAACATTATCACGTTGAAAATGAATTTCTAATTTTTTTCTGAATTTGGTATCGAAATTTGTTGAAATTTGGTTGAAATTTGGTGTCGAAATACTTTCAAATTGAACTATGCTTCCCCGTCTCTGCAATTTTTTCAGCTTGATACACGCAATAGATGCTGAGAAAAAAGTAAAACATGCAAAATACGTTCCACGTTGTATCTCCGCAACAGATTGCTCTAGGAGGCTGAAGTTTTGTGAATCTACGTCCTTTTGTATTCTCTTTCATATGAGCATCGCGATTATCGATTTGTTTTGGGGGCACTTTTCACCGCCTTATATCCTTTATAAATAATCGCAATTTTATATTTGTATACATATGTGGATGTTTATATTACTACGATTGTACTTAAAATCAAGTTATTCAATGTATGCAATAAAGTGATACATTTTTGATATACCTGTGTATCGGATAATGCCTTTTGCAGCAAGAGATACAGAAGATTTAATATATTTTCATATCGAACATATATACATTCTGAATAATGGGTGGATAAATACTAATTTTCTGATGCGTGGGGGGGGGGGGCTCTACCAGTTGTAATGTTCAGGAATTCATCGTCGTCAGCCCGATGGAACACCGATTTGAAATCTGTCTTCGCGTTGGGTCGCGAAGGAGCGTACCAAGACCTAACTTGGTCATCGGTGACCTCTCTTCTGTTCTTATATTTTAACACATCGTAAACAGGATATTCCTTAAAAATTATTGAGATGAATGATTTTAAAAAAACAGCAATTTCACTATATAAGCATCCAACATCTAAATTTGATTCCAAGGATTTAAAACTATTTTATGCTTATAGTGTTGAGTTCATCAAATAACGTACACATTGACAGTTCAGTACACACTGACAGTAATTTCTGTAGCTAATATATGTTTCTGTAGAAAAGTCAGTATTTTTATAGGCAAACGTTTGTTGTATTATAGAACAAGGTATTATTGTCGAGGGCCTTTTTATTAAAAGACGTAGGCAACTTGCAATGTACAAAAAAAATTTCGGTTTCATTATGTTTTGGGATTGTTTTCATGACAAACAGAAAATATGAAGAACAAAAAAACTAAGAGTAATTAACAATAAACATAGATACATGTAGTATATCCAAGGAAAACATTCGTATCTGAGTAGAATAGAAAAAACGACCACATGTTGGTAGAAACATTTCAAAAAACAATTATTTAAAATAATATATTAGTGGCCAAAAAAGTTGTAAAGAGATGAAGAGTATATAAATAAATATATAGTATATTACTGTAATGATTATAAATAGGTAGAATGAAATCTCAGCTCAACCAATTACGCTCGGATCATGATAACGGAATGCGTTTGTAGAACAAGAATTTCAGGAAGCATCGTCTCTGTTTGTCAGTATTTCCCAACTAATTGTAATAATACCTAAATTTATAATAAAATAATTGGGCTGGAGCTAGTTTCTTCCCCGACCAAACGTGATACGAACGAATAAAACCAACACATGCACGAAATATTTTCATTATTGAAGGTGAACATTGATTACTCATCCTTCATTCATTCTGTAATATTTTTCATTCGATTATCAATATGATTGGAAACATTTTCACCTGCAGATCGAGACAATAATCAGGTAGTAGTTTTTTTTATCTAGATGCTAAAAAGAAGTAGGAGGATTTTCAGATTCTCAGAAAAGGGTCAATTTCAATCCGTAATCCTTTCAAGAAAGCGAGTTCAAAGCCAGAATGACACACGTTCTAGTGCAACCCACTTCCCCAGCGCAGAACCCCCTCGTGCAAATGTCGCCGGCAGCCCCTCGCACGATCCTCCCGGAAACAATCGCCGCGCCCACGCACTACCACCACCGCCACCGCCGCCGCCGCCGCCGCCGTCCGCCAATGAAATGGAACGTAAAGGATTCGAAAATTTGAATTGAAATGCGGTGCTCAGGTTTGATCTCATAAAAGCCCCTGGGGCCGGCGCGCGCGGGGTGGAAGGGGGGCGTGGCGGTGAACTGCGTTGGGGGAGGGAGGGGGGCGACGGTGCTGCGGGCGACGTAGCGCGTCGCGGCGCGACGAGGAACGTCAATTTAGCGCAAGGGGGGGGGGGGGGGCGGGGCGGCGGGGCGGCGGGGCGGCGGAGGCGGCGGAGGCGGCGGAGGCGGCGGAGGCGGCGGAGGCGGCGGAGGCGGCGGGGGGGAGGCGGCGGAGGCGGCGGAGGCGGCGGAGGCGGCGGAGGCGGCGGAGGCGGCGGAGGCGGCGGAGGCGGCGGAGGCGGCGGAGGCGGCGGAGGCGGCGGAGGCGGCGGCGGGGGGCGCGGGGGCGGGCGGTGAGTGGCTGCAGATGGGTGCGCGCCTTAGCGAGCGAAGATGACAGATGATGGCGATGATGATCCATTAGCTTTTGTCTGCGTCCTCCAACTCAGAAGCCTCGCAGGCACGCCCTGCGCGACATGTAAGTTCCGCGGGAAGCCACCACCGACTTGCACTTGGCATTCCTCTTGGGGATTTATGTGCAGTCCATGCACACCGTTACTCTCTAGCGTCCGAGTTGATCTCTGGTAGTGTATGTTGGCTAATGTCCGAATTTTAATTATTCCCGAATTAGTTGATTAACGTTCACATTATCCAAAATGAAAAGATAAAGTCCCAACTAGAAACAAGTTTGAAACATACTTCGCACTTGAGTCGGATGAAGTGCACATTAAGTAGTAGTAGGTGAATAATGAAGTAAAAGAATGTTAAGTTTTCGAGAAATGCCAGATAATGTGAAAGTGGGATTCAAATTGCTGGTGGGAAGTTCCTTACATTAGTAGGAGACAAAAATCGCAATTTCAAATTCTACTGAGTCAACCGAAAATTTACTTCTACATGATGTCATCTAACGTCACCTAACTTCACTATGCTGTTAACGCTTTGCTACGCATTTTCGAGCTCGCGACGAGGCTTCAGCCTTCGCAATAAATAACCTTGTCTGAACATCGTATAATTTCCGACGCAATTTAGGACGAGATACTTCTTGTGAAAACACGTGATGTCTCACACTCGAACAATGACCATACTTTAGCCAGCGCCCCGTTACCAATCAGCCGGATGAGGTGAGAAATGATCGGTTCATAGTCATTCATACAACTTTTTCCAAACCATCAAGAAAATATATGATTTATTCGGCATATCTTAATATACTTATTTTACGGACTTTAGCGTAACATATGCATTCTAGACACTGGGCCAGAAAATTGATTCCACCAAGGTTAAACAGTTTCATGAAAATTAAATTCCTGAAAATTCCAGTAAAAAACGGACTCACTTCTTGACACTTCTGGTTTTGACACTGAATTATACTCCTGCTATTTAGATTATGACTAAGTTTCATTCAAAATTTCACCACGTAAGGTGTCATTGTAATCCTCCACTGCTGTGTTTTCTTTACTTAAATGGAACTTGTGAGTGATCAAGTTTTTCCCAGATTAATTTTTTAGCAGAACTAAATGTTGCTTTGCGAAGCGTCTTTAAGTGGATTCAGTAAACAAATCTAAAACCTATGGGAACAAATATTTGTTATATTCTCTGAAAAATGAAGCAATTCTTTTTAATATCACTGTACATTTTGTGTAGGGAACAACACGAAGGAACATCCGTTGTCATTGTCTTTTGACTTTCTCTAAGAAGTTACTGGAAAAGTAAATATCTTGGAGAAGATAAAAAAACATGTAAGGGATATCGTACTGCACCCTCGTAATGTTTGCAGGCTAATGAAAGAGAACAGAGCAGTATGGTAAATGAAGGACGGAGGATCAAAAGTTCATTACAGCAATACATCGGAAATACAGCGTTCCACGCCAGCGAGGACAGGGACATCAGCAACGGCAACGGTGGGCCACAGTCGCCACCCCGTCAGCGGAGGCGGCATCGGAACGCGGCTCGGATGGGCGGGGAGGCAGGGTGCGCTCCGCGAAGCACGCATTAAGCGCTCTTACACGAGGCTCCTCGCCCGTTCACTTCCGCGTGGGCGCACTCCCCTCCAGCGCCCTCCTGGCGTCCTCGCCCACGCCCACGCCCACGCCCACGCCCACGCTCCCGCCACTACCCCGTCATCGCTGGCCATTCCCCATGCCTCAACATTGTCGTCACCACCACCGCCATGCCACCTCCAAAATAATCTCCACCGCTCCCGTTCCTTGGAGATCGAGATTCCCCACAGGCCAGCGCGGGTCGATGACCGCTCTCCCCCCCCCATCGAGATCATCACACCCATCCAATACCACCTCATCTCGTTCGCTCACTCGTATCCATCTCCCTTCACCGAAGAAGGGGTTTATATCCGTCCACGCACCCTCTCCAGGCCCGGAGGAGCGAGTGACCGCCGCCGTCTTAAGAGCAGAGATAAAGAGCGCGCCTCCGCAAGCGCGCTTACGGCGCAATTCGAAAGATCCGAGAGACGCCTCTTAAATGTCCTCCCTTGGCCTAGGGAAAGAAATAACAGCGCGATTTTGCTTTCTATTGGAACTCGCTCTGAGCGATGATGGGACTGCAGATTGTCGTTGGTGAGTTCCAACTAACGGTGGCACTGACATCTGCAAAGATATTTTTGCATTTCTATATTCCAACCAAACCAGACATTTCAAGTTTCTCTGTAAATAAAAAATACTGACTTCTTCCCTAAAATAATAAGTTATAAACATCAGATTCCAACATTCTCGCTTGGGTCAACCGAGTTTCACAAAAATGTTGGGTACTGTATATTGCTCAACGATTTCTTGACGTGATGGAGAGCGAGGTGAAAGGGTTTCTCTGCCCACACTTACTTCCTGCTTCTCTTCTCTCCTGCATCGCTTTCCTCCCTCACACTCCTCCAAGCCCACTTTGATCGCCAACCCCACTTGGCATCTGCGTGTCCGCTGCCGAGGACGCGTTGCCAAGATACCGATCTTGCTTTGTTCGGTTCGTGGCATCGCTCGCGAACGGAGCTGCGGTGGCAGCGACCACCCTGGTGGGGGCGGTGACCGCCCCTACACACCTGGACAGTCGCCGCCGCCGTCACCGCCATCTCCACTGCCACCGCCATCTCCACCGCCGCCGCCCCCCAGCACCGCCACCGTCATCGTAATCGTCGACGCCACCGCCGCCACCGCTGCCGCCGCTACCGCTTCCACCGCCACCCCCACGCCGTCACCGCCACCACCGCCGCCGTCGCCGCCAGCACCGCCGCCGTCGCCGCCAGCACCGCCGCCGTCGCCGCCACCACCGCCGCCGTCGCCGCCAACGCCACCGCCACCTCTGCTATCGCCGCAGCCGCCACCGCCTTCTCCACCGCTGGCGCCTCCAATACCACCAATACCCCCACCGCCACCGCCGTCGCCACCACAAACGCCACCACCGACACCCCCGCCGTCACCGCCATCTCGGCCACTGCCGCTGCCGCCATTGTTGCTCCCTTCGCGAGCGAAGCATTTCCACGAACCGGCGGCGCCCGCCCACACATCTCCCCCGCCCCCTCCGCCGCCCTCGTTCTCTGACGGCCACTCGCGGCGCGCGCCTTGACGGAATTCCGCGGGAGCCTCCACAATCGATACAGGGCCGGGAGGCTGTAACTGCTCAAACATAAGGCCGCAACAAGAGAATGCTGAGCAATTTGAACGCGCACTGCCGGCATCGGAGTTCGCATAAACGGCTATGTGTCAGCGTACACTTCGAGAAGATCACCAGTGTTTCGGTAATGAAGTGATGGCAAGTGACGACGTATAGATGCAAAATTTTCTGTTGAACAAAGAATAAAAGAAAAGTAGAAGAAAATTATAACAAGAAGAAGAAGATTTAAAAAAAATGTTCAATCACCTTGGGAGAGAACACGCCATGCAAGTAAAATGTACGAGTTATAACGGAGTGAACATCAAGAGAAATGTATGTGTGCACATACGCTACAAGGGCAGACGCGTGACATTGTTTATTGATTTCTTGATAGAAATTTAATTAACATGTTATCTTTCTCATAGCTCTTTCGTTTTAAATTTCAACAGTTCTCATTGGTTGCTATTATTCTTTCGTGACACTAGCTTTTAAGCTAGGTCGAATTCAATCGCCGCCTGGAAGAGAATTCTAGCGGCCGGCTGCTCTGATCGGTAGTTTTCCGTTGTTTCTTCAATCAGCACCAGGCAAATGACGGAGCAGTACCCTAACAAACGGGCCACAGAGCGCGCGCCAATCTGTCTTCCCCCTTCCTTGTCCTATCCCCTCCCCTTACACACTCACATACATTAACATGCACTACACTACCACCTTATTCCGGATGATCGCTGGGGAGCTTAGAGCTTGTCCCGACTAGGGTTGTGTCCCGGCTGGTGGGAGAGTCCTCGTTAGGAGGAAACCCCACTAGCCGACGGTAGGTCGGCGCCGGATCTCGCCATCCAGCGGCGAAAATCAGCCATCTCTCGAGAAAAAACGTGCACTACACTAACGGGACTAATGACCAAAGCAGTTCACGCGTCCGGAAACCCAACGCAACGAGACGGCTAAACATTTTTTTGCATGGCAGGTACAAGCGGATTCATGAGAGTTAGTATTCGTGTTTATATTTCAGAAATCGTTGTAAAGGTGTTTCAATGAATGAAATTCCAGATCAATAATCCTGTAAAAGGTATATATTAGCACTTTTATTTAAGTATTTTTCTAATTTCTTTGGTCTGAACTAGCTTTTCGGTTTTGCCGCTCCCCTTGCCAGATATCATCTATCGCCGCCCAAAGTACATTTTTTTTAGATTTTCTCAATTTATAAATAATTAAATAAATAATTAAATAAAATCGTGAAGTTGCAGCACCTCATGACGCACTTAAATTACTGCATCATCCAAAGGAACTGCCGGCCAGTAACGCAAGTAACGCGTCTGTTGCACCGATCTACTACACACTGATTCGTAAAAGATTCATATTTTTAAAGTTACCTAGATCCCTCTTTGATTTTCTCTGAAGTGGTCAAAGAGAGTCTAATGTGTTTATAAATATCTTTTAAAAACTTAGCTCATAGAGTATACAAAAATATTGAATTTCTCAAATTTATTTTTTTTAAATTGAAAATTCAGGAAAGGAAATATTTTGCAAAATCTAAGAAAATAAAAATTGTTTTCAAATTTCGAATGGAATTTGAACAGAGTTTCAATAACTAGTGTATCCGAGTATGTTATACTTTGAAGTTAGTGATGCGCGTCATTTTTAGCAAATTTCAACATGCAATATTTAAAAAAACTATGAAGTTATAAAAAATAAAAGTACACATGTTAACATATCTGTTCCATTAACAAATAGAAAAAATAGTAAATAATTAAATTTTGGATGTCAAATTGTTTACTTTTTTGTGCGATTTGACGTGAAATGGTTCTACAATACTGTCCTCACATGCGTACTGCGACCCACCCCTCCGCCGGCTAGCTCAGAATGGGTTTTCAAGGTGGGCGCAAAATAAAAAATACAATTAGAATAGCGGGGATCAGGGTCATGTGGGCCGTTGTGGATTGAATGCATTTACACAGAAACTCAAGTCAAATCACTTTCCACTTACTTAAGTATATTCTAATTAAATTGCTATTACAGTCAATGAACATAAAACACTTTACATATACAAGAATTTTGTCTTGCTGAAAAAAAGAAAACAACTTACACTCTCAATAATTAACTACACTATTTCTTTTCTCTCATTTAAATCAATTTCACAGAATACTTAAAACTTTGCCTAATCATTCCAGTTGTAAATTCCCTAGTTGCAACTTTACAATTAGCTAAGTTTTTCTGAAAGAAAAGATTGATTCTATTGTTTACAGAATATCGGTATAAAGAACCTGTACTAATACTTTCTTTCCGAAACAAATTATTCCTTCTAATATCTACAAATTGTTCAAGTTGGCACGACCTTACTGTGTCTTTTCACGGCGTAGAGAAATCTACGGCGTCGACTCTTCCAGTCGCTCGGTGTCCTTGTCCTTGCAGCTCGGTCGGGAGCAAAGCCGCCCCTCTGCAGAACCGTTGTTCAACTCACGATGTGGCCTCCGTCTCGTTTTCCGTTGATACTCTTTTCGTATTCTTTTATAGAATGTAACTAGCTTTTAATTCCATATTTAAAAGAATCTACAATACGACAACTGAGTCTATCGTATAAGAAGAGTAAATATAAAATAAGAAAAAACTGCAAAGAAAAGAAATGAATGGCCTCGTTAGTTTCATGCTATTCACCTCTCTCTCTTACAAAGATTTTAAATGCGTCACTTATACTTTCATCCTTTTCCTGATGAATTGTTTTAATGCTTTGTAATATGATAATTACCTCCTCGAATGTCTTGAAGAGTTTTTATCGTAGATGCAGTCCTGAAGTCCGTAGCAGTACGCGGTGCCGCCTTCTCGTGATCGGTAGGTCCTCACTCTCCAGCTGTTACTTCAGAAAAGAAAGCTTTCTTTCTCCCGACTCTCGGTGTCGCATACTCTACCGAGACGCTCCCTTACGGATATAGTTCGTAGTTTTCATTTTCGGATTGTATTCATGCGCGTTGGCGCGCGTTCAAACAGCTCATCTTATTCTTGAATATTGATGTGCTCCGTTTTCGAGACCTCGGCAAACGGATGGTCACATACACCGGGAGTGTAATTGCAATCTCACATGCGTTCACTACACAACCTGAATGACTTTCAGATCTAAAATGTACACCAATTCTCCATTTAGTTTTTGATATATTTTGTTCAGCCATTAATTCTAACTAAATTTGTCATTGAATATTTACAGATTCTTGAAAGTCGTTTCCATTTCTTGTTCCATACACAATACTAACACGTTACATGATTGACTGACATGTTTTTTGTTGAAGATACTATTATTTATTATATCTTGAATATAATAAATAATTCATTTAAGATAATATTATATATTGCATATAACATTATATTTTCTACATTATAGTTTGTTCTTCAACTACACCTACCTTCAACCAATTGTTGTAGTGTCTAATGTCAGACATATAATGTCCCTTTCAACCTGTCATATGCGAGTACAGAAATTTACATACCAATTCCAGCGTTTCGACCATGGTAAAAATGTTCACCATATTGTCTGTTTTCAAATTGAATTATGTCGCCCCACTTGCAATTCCGACAATGGAAAGATGTCATCTAGAGTTTATAAACATCAAATTTTCTGAGATATATGGTATATTTCAGTGCGATTAAATTACATAGTTCTATAATGCAAGTGTAACCATCATTAGTTAGTAATAAAACTGTAGACAAGCTTTGGCAAATAACTTTTGAAAGTAAAACTAAAATGTTTGAATACACTGTGTAATATTAAAAAGAATAAATAATGTTGATTCTGGGTGACATTAATTCCCAAACTTTGTCTAGGAGACACTAAAATGCTATTAAGTATTAAATGAATAGTGCCCAAACTCATAAACTTCGTGCTTAACCTAACCACCGTTTATGAGTTCGAAAGCTAAACTGCGGTTATGTTATTGGCGTTTTTGAAACTCTTTTATAATTTGTATTACTATTTTCCAGTTCGCGTAGAAATTGAAAAAAATAACTATGCAGCCTCCAGCCGTATGAGAGATGTTCTATGTTTTCGTGGTAGACATAGGAACTAAGATTAAATTAGAAAACAATAAAACAGTTTCGATTTTGATTGAAAAATGCAAATACTTGATTGTGTTATTCCATATATCCTCACACTGCGAGTAACGACAATATTTCAATTCTGAATGTGCCACTTCTAACAACACTGCTAAGGTTATGCGGCGACAAGGCTCCAAGGACGAGGCCACCTGTCATCAAATGTTTGCTTTCCAGATGTTGCGTTATGGGTTAGCAACTTTGATGATATTCTTTGTATGTAAAGATTTGTTAAACAGTGTAAATACTAAACTATAGTCGGCTCCGGTTACAGTGAACCTCTAGGAACTAACAGTTTTGGTTCAATATATCCGAGGTTCATTGTATCCGATGATGTAAAAATTAAAAATAATTTCTCATACAATTGATTTTATTAATATAGAGATACAGCAAAGTACATTAAGGCACGAACTAAAATATAAATACATTAATTTATCCTTAAAAAATCGATTGTTTTCAATTGTTGACTTCGCACATTTTTCATTAGTAATTTCTCTGATTAGATCCTTCTTCTGAGTTCGTGCTCTCTCCATACTCCACTGTCCTCTATCTCTAATAATAAGTAACCTTACTTATAAGCAGTCTTCACCCTTTTCAATGCCTCTTGCACTGTTAGAACACCGTCCCTCTCTCTAAAGGCCCTTTTACTCGTGTAAGAGCATCCAAGATCGAATTAATTTTCAGGACTTACTTCCTACGTTCACTATAGCTGAGACTCAGGTTCACTATAACCCAATCGTCTTATGCCTATTTGTAATTTAAGTGAAATGGAACCAGTGAGTGAAGTTTACTATAACGGAGGGTGTACTATCATCGAGTTCTCTATAACCGTAGTCAACTGTATATTACTGCAGCATTTGGGAAAACTGTTTTTGTGAAAATATTTAATTTATTGCAGTGTTATAAGAGACTATTTTATTTGTTGTTGAGGCGTGCGCATTTACTCGAAACGTGATGTTTTGAGGTTTGGGAAGAATAATAAGCAAATAGAACTTGGATGTATTTATTTATGTATTTATCTGAATATGGGACAGAATTATAGGTAATTCCACAACTAACGTATAATATTAACTGTTTTACACGATTCAACCTCAAGAAAAAATGGTAAAACTCGCTTCAGAAACACATAATACTAACTATATTTCATAGGATTTTAGGATAGGATTTAATTGTATTGTATTGTATTGTTGAATTTTCAATTGTACAATAACACGGACTAAAAATACTAGACCACACGTGTAAAATTAAATTACCCTCTATTAGAAGGCATTTAGTGGCTATAATAATAATAATAATAATAATAATAATAATAATAATAATAATAATAATAATAATAATAATAATAATAATAATAATAATAATAAAAGCGGCTAGAACTCAGTTACCGCGGGTGGGCTCTCCGCTTCACCTCGGCCGCGACGCGAGACCGTTTGCGCCGCGCAGCCGCCCACGCCCCAGCGCACCTGCGCGCGCACGCTGCGGAGCTGGCGCGCAGCTTGCGCAGAAGGCCTCGGGGGCGCAGCAGCTCCGCGCAGAAGGTGGCAGCGGCCGCCGCTAGTCCCGCGCCCAGCAGCTGGAAGTGCGCGCGGAAGTCTGCCAGCTCCAGCTGCCGGGGCCGACCCTCCTCGCCCGCCTCCGCCTAGGGGTGGCAAAAACCATCGATATTTTCCACCAGAAACATCGATATATTAACATCGATATTTTGCTTTCGCTGTTTTCTTCACATCGATATTTTGTTGCAAAAACAACTATGTTTTCTGAATTTTAATAGTATTTTTTAAAATAATGGGGTATAGGCACCTTGTAGCAATCCACAGCAAAATCGTTGTTTTTTTTGTTTTTTTCATCCTCTTTATAATGCTGCACATTTCGCCGGTGCAATCTGAGGGAATTTTAGGTTGTTTTACTTCGATGGTGTATGAATAGGAACACGATGTTATTTATTGTTAATTTTACGTTTTACAATCGATAGTTTTTTTAACGTACTACTAACATACTGGTAACCAAATAATAAAATATATCTCTTTTACGTACTGTAATTAAAAGCGGATAAGAAAATAGCATGTTTATTAGTTTTTAATTCGAAAACATCGATGTTGTGTCGACGATGTTTTTATAGACATCGAAAACCTTTTAGCAATGTATGGAAGTTTTGATAAAATGTACCATCACGACCTCCGCCGGCGCCTTCCGCAGCGCCGCCTGGGCGCGCGCGAACGCGCCCCACGCCCAGGTGAAGTCCCTCCGCCACTTGCGCGGCAACCCGCCGGCGGCCACGTGCAGCAGCACTCTCTCCACCGCGCCCCTCCAAGGCCAGTTCCTGCAAGCAAGCACCTACATTCGCTTTCCTTTGATTGATTGATGATTCCGTGCGCGTCAATCACAGAGGTCGGTCGTCCCGTAAGTGTAGTGTATGTCTTTCATAGGGCGGTGGCGGTGATCTTCCCCCAGTGGATGGCGAGATCTGGCGCCGATCAACCGTCGACTAGCGGGGTTTTCCCCAACCAGGTATCTCCTACCAGCGGGCCCCGCCCCAGCCGGGAGAAGTTCTAAGTCCCGGCATGTGTGGTAGTGTAGTGCATGTTAGTGTAAGTGTGTGTGTGTGTGTGTGTGTGTGTAAGAGGTGAGGATAGGACAAGGAAGAGGAAGGAAAGTTCGCGTGTGGCTCGTGGCCCGTTTGTTAGGGTACTGCTCCGGCATTCGCCTGGTGTTGATCGGCGTTTACATTAGTCTTCTTTTTTAATAATTGGTCTTCCAAATATCATACATAAACAGAGTATGTTTAATTTTGTTCATAAGGTTAAAGGATCGTTTTAATTGCAAAAATACGCCGCTACAGTATCTCTTTATCACTTGCGGCTGATAATTTCTACTCTCCTGAGCTCTCCAGGTTGAGGCGCATGCACTCCTAGCGGTGGTGCAGGAAAAAACCAGTCGCGTTTCCCATTCTGCTTTGTATTTTCCATTTTATTAAAAATTGGAATGAAATAAAATCAAATGTAACACACGACGACAAGGGTACTTTATCTACTCGAGAAAGGAACCTTACTCTCTCCTATCGTCACTAGTGAGGTAGGACCTTCACCTCGGTGATACAATATCTCTTTATCTCCTAGTATGATAAATTACTACTAGATGAATCCCCGCGATTACATAGCTCAAAAGAAAGAACCGTTGAAATGTTACAGCCGAAAACTCTTACATATTGAAAATCGGAACAAATCGAATATTGTTTCAAGGCGATATTCTTATCCAAAACTGATAAAATAAAGCAAGTTTTAAAATTTTGGTTCTGTACAATCACTGTTTTTTGTGAACACAGGTTCATATGTTGTCGAAACTGTAATTGAAATTTATATTTACTCATGTAAGTAAATGTATGTTACAGTGGATTATTTTAGGTTATCCTGCTATTCATGCTTAATTAAGATTGATTGTTAGTGATTTCGGGCACGTCAACTACTTGGATCATTAGTCTTGTGTAATCTATTTATTTATTTATTTATTCATTTATTTTACGTAAAAAGCAGTTAAAAACTGCGTACGACGTGCTATGGGAAAAGTGAATTGTGTGCACCTTTTCAAAATTCTGTGATTCCTACACTAAATCATATACTACTTAAATTTTGAAAAAATAACATGGAAACGATCATTTGAATAATTGTATTTCCCACTGAATTCTAGAAGACGTCACAGAAAATGAAGTTACATTTATGTCCAGAAGCAAAACAAGGGGCCATCTCAGCATTTGCTCAATGGATCAGGGAAACTGGACGAAAAACCTGATCGAGATGGGGGTCATTGACCCGGAGGCTGCAATACAATACTTGTTACAGGTTGTTTATACACATTTATACAGTTCAAATGGTAAATAATGCATTATGTATCATTGTTAAAATTAATGTTAATTTTCTTGTGATGCTCAGTATATTCTCTAATTTATAGAAACAGTTACGCAGCAGAAACGATTTAACTTGGGATTTAAACTTTTCTATTAAAGTTAATCGTTTAATGTCATCTGGCAAAGTGTTGTAAAATAATGTACATGTATTGTATGTGAATTTTTTGTTATGAGCTGTTGATACTGTCACCTGATGAATATGATTTCTACGTCGAGTGTTATAGTTCTATAGTCGAGTGTTACGTTATAGTGTTATAGTCCGTGTTATCCTCGGGAGGTGACGGTGTTCTTCCCACGCTGGATGTCGAGATACGGCGTCGACCTGTCTTTCGCTAGCGGGTTTTTCTCAACCAGGTATCTCTCACCAGCGGGACACCGCTCAGACCGGGACAAAGCTCTATAAGCTCCCAACCGGTCTCTCGACATGTGTGGTAGTGTAGTGCATGTTACTGTAACTGTGTGTAAGGGGAGAGTATAGGGGACCGTTTGCAGCTCCGGCATTCGCCTGGTGTTGATCGGAGAAACCACGTAAAACCACCGATCAGAGCAGCCGGCCGCTAGAATTCTCCTCCAGACAGCGACTGAATTCGATCTAGTTAAAAAAGTAGTGTCGAAAATCCCGCAACCGTCGAGTTTCGAACCTAGGACCGCCCGGTCAGAGAGACCGTAGTGACATCAGTTGATGCCCTGATTCATCTCTCCCGGCACTTAATTATGAAACGTAATGCATAAGTTAAATTTACATTCAGTGAATTTTTTTTGTAAAGAGACACATGTGTCATACGGTTGCTAGATATTGTGTTTATTTATGCATTCACCTTTGCATTAAGAGCACTCAATTTTCGAACTTAGAAATACTCGCTGACTTCGTTTCGCCAACCATTACCTCGTTGATGCAACGATATCCTTGTATTATATTGTAATGGTATGAGAGTTTTGTCTTGAAAATAACGTAATGAACAAATGAAGGCAGATAAGAGTTCAATCTGTTAGTTTTAGTATATTATTAAAATGTTGTGTTTTAATTATAAACCCGTTGATAAGAGCAAGTGATAACACATCTAGGGCCTTTCCCCGGAGCACGCGAGGTATGCCTTTGAGATCTCTTAAGAGCGCAAGTGTTGAGTAATGTGTAGGGGTTGTAATATTAATCTTTTTTAATGTTTGTATTTTTTCTTGTTCTAATTTTTATATTTGTGCTTCCTTTTTTATTTTCTGCCACCTAGCGTAAGATGATTTGCAGTAATAAATTATTATATACCTTCTTTCTTTGCTAATCGGTGAAAGGAACGCAGCGAAATTTGTGTGGTCAGACACACAAAAGGGAAGGTCTGATACTCGTAGCCTGAATCTTGCAACCTAAAATAAGGCATCGTTGAATTGAATTCAATTAAAAATACTAAATGTTAATAATGCCGTATGATTATAGTAATTAACGAAGAGAGTATAAAGAGAGGGATAATTGAATGAGTGGTAAGTTCAAGAAAACGAACGTCAAGATAGCGAGTTTTCTTATATACGAGTGCAATTATACTCCTTTAAACACGTTACGTTCAATATTTTTTTCGTTTCCATTTACAAATAATTTATATTTTAAAAAACTCAAGCTCATTTTTACCATCGGAGGCAGACATATTATGACGTAATATTGCTCCTGAAAAAGATCTACGTATTTTAGTGGGCCTTGCATTGTCTTTGTTTCTACGAAATATTTGCAAATAGAAGTTACTGAACATATTACCAATAAAATATTAGAAAAAGCTGACAAAGCCATGAAAACTTTACTTACTTCGAAAAGTAATGACAGGTATGAGAGAAAATACAACGTGTATAAATATTAGGGAAAATTGGTCGCTTCTGACACAGTTTTGCTATTGCGTACGTTTTAGAACTGTTAAACACACAGATTTAATGTTTATGTACCGCTATTTGTTAATTACATCATTTTTAAGATAACTACTACATCAATATTACAGATGGTCTAGATCGTCTTGTTTAATCAAAAGAAGTCGATATTTCGTCATGGATATGATTGTGAGGTTGCACGTGATACAAGGAAATCCTTGCATCGTGAATAGAGCCCGGATTTGTATACGAATGCTTCTTTTTTTGCTAATTGTTACTTGGATAATGATCAAGAATCGGCAATCCGTTTAGAGCAATTCTTACTCATTTTATTTAGCATATTTGGCCATATTTTACTGTTGCGTATTTCTGCATATTCGGCGTATTTAAAAAAGGGGGAAATTCTAATAATTTATTAAAAGAAAACTTCTTGAAATTGGAAAATTACGTTTAATGGTCACCGTGGTTCACATAACAGCTCACAAGTCACCACGAAGAGGAGAATATTCTTTTAGCCTCAAAACGATTGCCAACGGATGTAGCTACAGTATATTTCGCTTGTACCATGTGGGTCTTCAAAGGTTTGCAGCATTATTTTATCCAGATAACACTCTAAAATTCAAGAAAGATGTCAAAAATTAACATCTGTTCGTAATGAATCACGGTCTGAAAAAGGTTTTACATATCTTACACAAGCCACAAGTAACAAACATTTACGATTTATATCTTGCCAGTTATCGTTTCTTACAAAGTCAATAACAAAATTGGAAACTCTAAATTTATCTTTGAATTGAAGTTTTGTTTTAATTGATTAAATAGTTGAAAAATTTGCTGTTATACCATGTGACAAGGAAATAGCCCTAAAAGAAAAACTAATCAATTTTTGTCAAATATTAGTGGTCTTCATGTATTGAGAAAAATTAACTTCTACTGGGAGAACAATCAACTGTGGAATTGTACAATCATCCACACATCATTTCAGCTTTCAACAATTGTGCCATATTATCTGGGGAAGTAGAGAGATATTTTTTTTTAATTTATAAAAATATTTTAGACGAATGAGCCAGTGTTTGGAAAATAAATGGAAAAATTTATCTTGTCATAAATTGTAATAATTTCTTTCCTAAATCTACAATGTTATTTGATCAATGAATTTTTGTGCTTCTTTCTTAAATCTCTTTCCCTTTCCCAAACATTAGAACATTTGAATAAACGACAGCGTTCTAATACATGGTTAATTAAGTGGAATTAATAAATAAAATTATTTTCAAAATATATTTTTCTATCGGTTCGTTTTTCAGAGGCGAAACACAATTCAAATTATTTTGTAAGTATTTTGAATTGCATTATAGTAATAAACATTTATTTCCACATGAATATTATACTGAATATTTATTCCTTATTTGAAAGATTTATCGTGCATATTATGTGGCACATTTTAGGCAAGTTTACTACTTAGAAACTCGGGATCTAATCAAGAGGTTACAGTTGGCGAAGCGAATGTGGTTTTTTTTAAAAATTTTATTATTAAATAAGTGTCTGATCGACATTTCTGCCTTTCAAGGAGTTTTAACAAATAATTATTAACATAAGAGCCATGTCACCTAGTGCAATGCCCTCTAAGGGTTTAAAAATATATAAAAATAAGATGAAGGTAATTCAAAAGCATGATTTTAGAATATCATTTTCTTTTTAACCTTTGTTAATTCCATTTATTTCCAATAGAGGGGGAATTTACGGAGGTTTAAAAAGTGTTTGGGGTAATGAAATTTTATTCTGCAAGGTTGTGTCTAATTTTTCCTAGTTAAATTGTTTTTCATGTTTGGTTAAAAAAATTTTTGGCTATTTAGAAACATATCTGTGAATGTATTTTATGGTTAATTCTCTATAAATTTGTCTATTGCTTACCAACCATTGTGCATTAAAAACTCTTTAATGCACAATTTTTTAAACTTTTAATGCACATCTTCTAAGGAATTTATTGTGTGTGGTCAGAAGGTTGTTTAAATGGGTGTTAGCAGCATTACACCAAGTTGGACAAGCATAAGTTAATGCAGATCTATTGGTTGTATTATATATAAAATAATATTTTATATAAATATACATACATTTTTATATATTTAATGTTGTATATTATATATATATATATATATATATATATATATATATTGTGACGTTTGGGGCATCGCCACAAACCCCACAACGCCCACGCAGCGTCGGCGGAGACGTGGGGAGCGAAGGTATAACAGAACGTCGGTTACTGATCGGAAAAGGCGCTACCTGTTAGTTGCGGCCTGAAGCGCGGCGGCGGTGCACTTCCGCAATATGGACAGCGCAGTAGGGTTGTACCGTGACGTCACTGCAACATTTAAACGGCGGAGCAGCGAGCAAAAGGCCCCTTTCTGTGTGAGACGCCGAGGTGAGAAGTCGAGTAAGGTAGCGGAATAGTTTGGGGGCGAGAAGAGGTAGTTCTGGAGGTGTTAGGAAGTGGGAAATGATAGAGTAGCGATGCTACGTGGTGTAAGGAGAACATTATAGGGGATTGCAGTAAGAACTGTGAAATTTAGAACGAATCAGAATAGTGGCTGTGGTTGCGGAACTGTGAGAGTTTTTGTAAAGCATTAGTCAGGCGACACGCTAACTAGCACACGGGAGAGACTGGGCAATACGCGTACTCGTGTCGCAAGAAGGGGGCGAAGAAGACTGGACCGTGGATCTGGTGGTGGGCGTTAAGAAGACTGGTCCCGGGCGGCGCAAAGGAGACCGGTGGCCTTGGAGCGGCATTAAGGGGCTTTGCAGGAACCGGAAAAGGGGTGGAATATTGTGGCCGGTAGTCCATTTCATTCCGAAGCTGTATTAAAGATAATTAATTTGTGTTCCTCGTTTTGTATGTAATTGACGAGAAAATTTTGTATGTGAATAGCAGTAAGACCTGTAATAATGTCTGCTGGTAAATTAATTCAAGAAGTGTAAAAAAAGAAATAGAATTAATTAAATTTCATTCACTAGTATGGGCCAAGCAAGAACTCCGTGCACGGGTGTTACAAGGAAAATTATCACTAGCTAGGCGAAGAGTGAAACCATAAGCTCTTTTTGAAATTTTTTTTGAAGAGTGAATTTTGAAATTTGAAGAGTGAAACCATAAGTTCTTTTGGAAATTTCTCTAAGATGTCTTACCATCAGTGGTTTGCATGCGTTCAAACGCGCAGACAGCAATTGGGTATTTTTTTGTGACAGTGTACAAGGGTTGATTTGTGCAATATTTTGAGAATATATTACTGTGTTTACCTAATTCTGTGTCTGAATGTGTCTTTCTCACACCCTAGAAATCCTACCCCCTGAGATATTCAAAGCGCGAAAGAGCATTCTTTCCGACGACTGCCACACTAGTGGTGGTGTTAGAATATATATATATATATATATATATATATATATATATATATATATATATATATATATATATATATATACACCACAAGAATACTACAATTTTAAGAGCATATCTTCGTTTAATATTGTGACATAATTTATTAGTCTTAACCCTTTAGAACCTAGCGTCGAAAATATCATACGCTAAATGCTCAAAGCTGTGCTTTAATTGTGGGAAAACTCTAAATACAATTATTATTTTCAAAGTTGATTTGACTTCCGGAAAGTGTCCTCTTCACGACTGGAGTAGTATCTTTTGCCGTCAGCGTATGATAATGGCGACATAGCCGAAGAATGCACGTGCTGCAGAGCGAAAGTCTACTAATTTGCACTTCGGGTAAGTTTATAATTAATTTTTATATACTGATAAGGTATAAAAATATAATATTTCCACGTTTTAGTTACGTATATATGAACATATTTTACACACATATTTATTGCAATAAAAATACATTTTATGTACCGAAAATTATAATGTAAAAGACAGTGTCGAATTTTTCATACGCTAGGCTTTTACATGTATTTTTTCTGTTTGAAAAGGAGATCCACAAACCTGACAACTGAGGAGATAATTATATTGTAGGATGCCGATGAAATATTATTGGAAGATGCAGAAGAGGTAGATATTGTTCTTGTACCTCCCAACAATGAATATGAGACTGATGCTGATGGGATTCCTGAAGATGATAATCAGGTAATTGTTGATAATCTACAATATCTCGGTCCCGGTGTCTTAGGCCAAGGAGGTGAGGTCCGGGCTATTACATTTGAGAGGAAGAAAAAGGACGTAGATGTTAATTGTCCGCCTATAAATTCAAGGACATATGTTCCTTTCACAAGTAAAGCTGCTAATGCAAATGGCAAAATAATTCAAAATAGGCAAGCAAAATTTAAAAAAGTAGCGAAATCTGTTGGGAGAAACTGGATTCACGTTGATTTGAATCAGGAGTCTACAGAAGATGAAAATTTCAAAATTCAGAATACATCAGATCCACGTTCGAGAATTTTAGAATCAATAATTGAATCGGATATGCAACCTGTTCAAATTTTTTAGTTATTCTGGACGCCTGATTTTGTAAAATATGTTTGCATAGAAAGTGAAAAATACGCCAAATATAAGTACGGTGTTAGCAGTTTTTCTATTTCAATTGATGAAATGTACGCTGTGTTGTTGGTGTCTGGGTACAACAAACTTCCCAATAGAAGAATGCACTGGGAAACTAAATGTGATGTAAATAATGCTGCCATATGTCCTTTATATCAAATAAATTTGAAGAGTATTCCCATCCCCTTCCAACAGTGTATTCATTTGTCGAAGCTATGGAACCATATTATGGTAGATTCCATATGAAACAATTTATTCGCGGGAAACCTATCCGATTTGGATATAAATTTTGGGGTCTCAACAAGCCAAATGGTTATTGTACGCGCTTCAAACTGTATGAAGGTCGAGAAGAAAGAGAGCTTGGTATGACATTGGGAAATGCTGTTACAAAGCAGATGATTACTGGATTTGTTTCTGAACAGAGTCAAGTTTTTATAGACAATTATTTTAATTCAATACCATTGTTATAAAATATGATAAAACAAAACATTTACGTCACTGGAACCATAAGACAAGACAGAATTCAGGGGGCTCCCCTAAGAGATCTGAAAAAATCCAGCAGATGAACATATGATGTGTTGCACGAGCCTGAATGCAACATCACACTTGTAAGGTGGCACGATAACAGCCAGGTAACACTAGCTTCAAATAGAGTTGACACATTGATTACAACGGTCACCAAATGTTCCAGATACAGTGCAAATTGTAGATAGAGGAAACACATTCCCCAACCAAGTTTAATAAATGAATATAACAAGGGAATGGAAGGAGTCGATTTGTTTGACCAGTTCAGAGGGCGATATAGAATCGGAATAAGGTAAAAAAATGGTACTGGCCTATTGTTAGATTTTGCCTGAACTCATTTGTGGTAAACGGATGGCTTTTATTCCGCTGTATTGACAATAGCATTTCGCACCTCGATTTCGTGCGCAGAGTAACTCTACCGTTACGGACAGTTCCTTCAGTCCCCAGACCAAGAATTGTCATTCCGCATCGCAGCAACAATGTTCTGCAAGAAATTCGTTACGATGGAAAGGAGCACTGGCCTGGAAAAAGCAACGCAACGACGATGCGGTGTGTTTGAAGGCAGTGACACACATCTGCACAAAATGCAATGTTGCTTTACACATTGATTGTTTTATAGCATATCACTCCCTACAAAACAAAAAATAAAATATTACAAAATGTTTAAAATTCTTCAAAATTTTGAAAAGAGAATTTTATTAGTATACTTTTATGTATTTTTACTGTACTAAATGCCATTAAACAAAAAACATTGGTTCTTGTCATTTTTATTCCTTCCTTTACAAATATCCTGGATCTGTAGTGGGGAAAGCCTAGCGTATGAAATTTTAGACGGCTAATAAAATATAAAATATTGACAATTTTCGATTTTTTTGCAATAATTGTCTATATTGATGCTAAACTAGCAACATATAAGAAGGATATCAATTTTCTTACGTCAGAACTATATGCAGGTTCTGAAGGGTTTTGTGCGTTTTTTAATACATATTCTATACGAGCATGCCAGGTGCGTTTGAAATCTAACATCACTCCTTTACCCAGAATTACACTGGCTACTAGGAGAATCACCGGGAGCGGTAGCTCAGTGCAACTGATGTCACTGCAGCGCCTCTGACCGGGAGGTCCTCGGTTCGAGTCCTGACGGCGGCAAGATTTTCGACACTAGCTTTTCAGCTAGGTCGAATTCAGTCGCTGTCTGGAGGAGAATTCTAGCGCCGGCTGCTCTGATCGGTAGTTTTCCGTGGTTTCTCCATCAACACCAGGCGAATGCCGGAGCAGTACCTACCAAACGCCACGACGCGCGCGATCTTTCCTTCCTCTTCCTTATCCTCTCCTCTCCCCCGTACACACACACATTACCCCGTACACAAACACGAAAAAAAACAAACCAAACTAGGAGAATCCATCAGTTGTACTCCTACTCAAGAAATCATCTCCATTGAAATTACACAACATCCATTTAAGTCTACCAATCCATGATATGTCCAATATTAAGCTAGGCTTCTCCAGAAGGACCCGGAACCAAATTTAAAACCTTCCAAAATAAATACCTAAGCATAATCACAAAACATCATAGTATATTCCAAATTGCCACCTCCGTCAAGAACTAGGTATCATCCCCCATGTACTCTTTTTTTCTATTCGCAGTACATTTCTCCCTTCTATCTGCAAAGGTCATAGACCAATGTCTCGAATACCGTCATCTACTTACTCGGAAAATAGTCTCGGAAAATAGAACCATCAAAAACGTTAGGAAAGAAACTTTCCAGGGAATGTTTTGAACCACCTTTAGCACGCGACACGATTAGCCGCATAATATGTGTTCGTGAAATGTAAATGTAAATGTCCCATCTCGATCAGGTTTTTCGTCCAGTTTCCTGATCCATTGAGCAAATGCTGAGATGGCCCTTGTTTTGCTTCTGGACATAAATGTAACTTCATTTTCTGTGCACGTCTTCTAGAATTCAGTGGGAAATACAATTATTCAATTTATCGTTTCCATGTTGTCGCGGCAGGAAGTAATAAGAGCCAAAATTTATTGCTTATTTATCTTTGAATATAGATTTTATTACATGGGAGTTTTTTGTTTTTTCTCCTTTCAAAATTCAAAAATTATTGCTTATTTATCCTTGAAAATAGATTTTATTACATGGGAGTTTTTTTGTTTTTTTTCTCCCTTTCAAAATTCAAAATTTATTGCTTGTTTATCCTTGAAAATAGATTTTATTGCATGGGAGTTTTTTTTTTTTTCTCCCTTTCAAAAATTCAAAATTTAAGTAGTGTATGACTAAGTGTAGGGATCACAGAATTTTGAAAATGTGCACACAATTCACTTTTCCCCAATAGCACGTCATACGCAGTTTTTAACTGTTTTTTGACGTTATAATAAATAAATAAATAAATAAATAACTACAATAACAAAAATCATGTAAATATATTGTAAGAAAATCCTCAAATGGATCAGTCGTGCACGGCTGCTGAGGGCCACAGGACAAGCAAAAATGAAGTAATTAAAAATATTGTTCTCATCTATAGTTAAAGTGAAAAATATCTTGATTACTTATTTTTACTCGGTGAACAAAATGTTTCCCTTCTTCCGTTCCTTTCCTTCCTCCCTTCCCTTCCTTCCCTTCCTTCCCTTCCTTCCCTTCCTTCCCTTCCTTCCCTTCCTTCCCTTCCTTCCCTTCCTTCCCTTCCTTCCCTTCCTTCCCTTCCTTCCCTTCCTTCCCTTCCTTTCCCTTCCCTTCCTTCCCTTCCCTTTAATTTTTATATTAATTACGGAAACTGCGTGCAACTTCTGTACCAGCAGAGGAAGTGTATACTCACCATCTTGTAAACATATGAAGATCACTCTTGGTTTCACTACTTGGCATTTCCCGAAGATTTGTTTGTGCGAAAATCATTGTTGAAAACAAATTATTATGATAATCTTTTCTTAGTATCCATGACAGTTTGCGATTCCTAATTCCAAAATGTAATTCTTCACTTGAAATATTTCGCCAATGAATAAAACGAAGGCGACGGAAACTGCGTGCATCGAAATTCAATTTATTCTCGTTGAAGAACGATGTATAAACACGCGAGTCGACAAACGTCAGAACTCTTATATCTTCGTTTATCAACTGTTCATAATTGTTGAACTCAGGAAAATATTCTGGTTTCACAATGAGATCAAAGAATCTTCCCTGAAATACAAATACATCATCACATTAGGAAACTAAATGTGATATAACAAAACTTACTCTATCGTATTATTTGTAATGATTCCATAATATTTTAATTACAGCAGATATGCGCTATTCTAATGTTCAATTAAAAATTTCACACGTTTGAACTCGAGAGTTATCTCGGCGGCCAGCAACGGCTTACGTCACTTGAGATCCCTCTCAACGATTCCACAGATGCCTCTGTCCGGATTTGCAAATTGCAACAATATTTACCTGGGATTTTGGACTTGATGATTGGGATTTTAATCTGAGCACATAGACACAGCTATCAACGCATTTATTCATTAACCTTCCACCAGTCGCGTCTATTTCTGTCACATGAGCGGTTGCGCATTGCACAAAGTACAACACGTTGTTTTGCTTCAATTATTGGTCTCATTTTAGGATAAATGTATTAAACAACTTATTTTAACCATTTTATGATCAAAATAGAATGTGTTTTGGGATATATAAATATTAAATTTGTTTATTATTGTTTTTCGTTGAAAGATTCCCTCTATTTACTGCAGTGTTACGTAAATGTATCTCAACTGCAGAGTTGGATAGAGAGGTAGAGATAAGGGCAATATGAGCATATTAGAGACTAATGTTAAAATAAGGGTTATTACACGAAGTTTTAATTCCGTCTTCGAGAAAATCTTATGTATATTTATAGAACAACTCAATCTTATTTTTTATCAAGTGAAACAAAAATTAATTAGAAAGATAAGTCAACTGACTCTTATTACCCCGCGTCCACGACACCCCTGGATAATGAGATCCGAGTGCCCGTAAATATTTTATCCAGTCATTATAGTCGACTAAAAGTTAAGAAAAGTTGTTTAAATTAATTCTCTGATACCAGAAAATTAAATACGCCAAATTAACATGTACCTCTAACTACAATTTGAAAAAATAAATTATTGCCTTGATTTTCACGATTAAGATGTTCTGCATTTCTGTGTTTGCATTCGGTTCACGACTTTATAACGCTTCCCATTTGAAAACACTTCATACCAGAATATTTCTAAGCTACTTTCACTGGTACTAAAATTTAGGATTAAAAAATGTGAAATAACTTTTTCGGAGAAACTTCACTGTCATTAAGTTATCACTGTTCTTCTCTGTTGAAGGTTTAATAGAAGCTTTCGGACCTTCCCCATAACTGCGTGGCCTTTATTTGTAGGCTTCCTGTTTTAACTTTTCTTTCTTTTTTTCCCATCTTTTAATGTTGACTTCATTTTCCTTTTTGATGAAGCAAGTAACTTTGGTAAATGAGGGACTAAGCTAAAATTTTGAAAGATAACTTAAATGACACCCTAAAATAACGCGGGACGACTCTCTTGAATAGTTGTCGGAATCTGGGCATCAAGCTTCAACCGTAGAGGCAATCTATAAAACTATGAACCTTCTGATTTTATATTACAACCGTCGTCTTACCCCCATTCTATCCTACACGAGAAAGTAAATTTTATGTATACGGGAGTCCAAATTGTGAATTTTCGTTCAAATCGTACGAATGATTTTTTGCAGCAATACGTAACTTTTTCTCTACTACGTGTACGAGAAAGTAAAAATATGTAGAAATATATATTTATTAAATATTTATTGTTAACAATGATACATATTTATTATTCTACCTCTGGTAGATGAAGCAAGGCAACTAACCTGATAGGCGGAGACTACGACGACGGCGGAGGCGAGCAGCGCGCCAGCCAGCTGCAGGCGCTGCGGCAATCTGCGCACTCGCTCCTGCCGCAGGGAAGTCAGGGAAATAGGTAAGTAAGCTTTTGGCAATGCGAGACGGAAGCAACTCTTCAAATGTTTGAAACATGCTCGTGTTTTTTTTATTATTACTCTAGCTTAGCAAAAACAGCTACTCAAGTATCAACGTCATTGACTAGTCAATACAATCAGGAAGGTTCCGCAAAGAAACATCCATAATTTTTTTAAACAAATTTCGCCGGGTTTTGACGCAGCGTTTTATAACTTTATTTTCACTACGTAAGTAGTATGTATGAAAGTCAAAATTAAAGTGTCTAATGACATCAACACGACCTCAGTACGCAGTGTCGAACGACAAGGTGCAGAAACGCATATTAGTATGTGGGATTACTCCGTTAACGCAGAATTGTATGAAGCAGCTCATATGTTGATCTGTCATTCACAAAATATTGTGCCTGGCGCCGTATTCAAATGTCGCTTATTATACATGCGTACTTGTGGGGCAATAACCTGTCTAAGAGACGCCCCGTCCTAGGTCCAGGAGAAGGCGCTCCGCCCGTGGTCGGGCGTCATGGAGCAGCGGGACGCGAGCCCTGACGCGACCGGACGTCGTGGTAAAATACATGTTTACAGTCATCGCGGAGACGGAGACGGAGGCGTTGGTTAGCATTGAGGTTATGGGCATGTTTGGGAATTTCCGCACCCTCTTTCATCCTCCTTGGTCCTCAGCAGTCTTCTCTGGCTAGGAGGCGGATGTTATAAAAAAGAATGGTATGGCCAGTTTTCCGTGCGTTGAGGACGACTAACGATTTATTAGTTATTGTTGTTGTAGTGGAAAACGTATTTGTGGAGGTGTGTCTCAATGCTTCGTGCCGTTTCGCAGATGTAACAGCGGCATGGAATCTCGTATATGATACGCCTTCTCCCACCCTGCCCGGGTTGATTGTTTCAGTGATTAGCCGATGCTGTGTCAACATTGACCGGTCACTCCGGGAGCGGTAGCTCAGTGCATCAACTGATGCCACTGCAGCGCCTCTGACCGGGAGGTCCTAGGTTCGAGTCCTGATGGCGACAGGATTTTCGACTCTAGCTTTGCAGCTAGGTCGAATTCAGTCGCTGCCTGGAGGAGAATTCTAGCGGCCGGCTGCTCTGATCGGTAGTTTTCCGTGGTTTCTCCGATCAACACCAGGCGAATGCCGGAGCAATACCCTACCAAACGGGCCACGGACCGCGCGCGATCTTTCCTTCCTCTTCCTTGTCCTATCCTCTCCCCTTACACACACACACACTACACACCACACTAACATGCACTACACTACCACATATTCCGGGAGACCGGTCGGGAGCTTAGAGCTTGTTCCGGCTGGGCGGTGCCCCGCTGGTGGGAGAGTCCTGGTTAGGGGGAAACCCCACTAGCCGACGGTAGGTCGGCGCCGGATCTCGCCATCCAGCGGGGGAATATCACCGCCATATCCCGAGAAAGAATATGCACCACACTAACAGGACTAATTGTTGACGCGCCCGGAAACACGAAAAACCAAACCCAACCAATTGACCGGTCACTCGGTCAACCGGCTGATCGGTGGAAGGAAACCTAACTCTACAATAACTCGTGCACAGTCCATCTCCGCGCATTTCGCTCTGATGTAGGTCGTAGAATGGCGGCCGAAACGTGGGCACGTGTGCCTAGGCTGCAGCGACGAGGCGTCTCCCGGACAGCCAAGTAGTTCCTAACCCCGGCTGCGGAAGCCAACGAACGCTCTCACCTGCGGGGCGCCTCCGCACGAGGTGAAGGCGCGTAGCGCGGCGGCGGCGCTGGCGGCCAGCGGCTCGCCCGCCACCACGCGCCACGCCAGCGCGTACGCCGCCGCCGCGCCCAGCAGCCCCGCCCACATCTCGCCGGGGAAGACGCGGAGCGGCAGCAACCACGTGGGCCGCGGGGCTGCGCGGGGCACCATCACACCGTGCGCTCTTCGCCCCTGAGGCCGCCCACCACGCCCAGACACCCCTCCAGGTGGGGCACCGCCGACACCAGCTCCAGCGCAACATCCGCCGAGCCGTTCCCCAGCATGTAGAACACGTCTCTAGCCAACGTTGCGTACTGAATCTGAAATGGAAGCGGATTCGCAAGTGTGGAGATGGTGGGGAATTTCAAAGATGCAATTGGAGGACGACCAATTGAGGTGGTGTTCGGGCCCACACGCAAAAGCAGAAAGGGACGTATAAAAATAAAGCACTTCCTACGCCCTAGGCGGCAACACCGGAAGCGCGGCATGGAAGGTTCCATAAGCCGAGCGGCACCACCGCGCCGCGTGACCCAAACCTTCTAAAACGTTCTAGAACATATTCGAATTCTAGCGACCACGTGGGCCGCGGGGCTGCGCGGGGCACCATCATCACCGTGCGCTCTTCGCCCCTGAGGCCGCCCACCACGCCCAGACACCCCTCCAGGTGGGGCACCGCCGACACCAGCTCCAGCGCAACATCCGCCGAGCCGTTCCCCAGCATGTAGAACACGTCTCTAGCCAACGTTGCGTACTGAATCTGAAATGGAAGCGAATTCGCAAGCGTGGAGATGGTGGGGAATTTCAAAGATGCAATTGGAGGACGACCAATTGACAGGTGGTCTTAAGAATTCCACATTTGATATCGCTGCAAAACGGCAAAAAGACACAAAACAATTCAAATAATTATTATTTCATGTTAAAAATGTATGGGAAAGTATGGAAATTAAAGAAATACGACGAATTATTAATAGTATCCGATGATATTTACATTTTACAATAAACACCTATTTTTTAATATCTAAAAATATGTATAACAATTTGCACTATAATGGTCTATATAGTCACATTGTATAACCTTTTTTAAGGAGTTTCACTACCCTTTGTTATGTTTGAGTAAGTAGAGTACAATAATCGTTGGCAACTATTTTTGTTTCGTGATTTTGTGATTCTCAATAGATTTATTTAAACAATTTAACATTTAAAACAATTAACAAAATCGTCCCAAAATAAATGTGCCCCATAAAAAAATCACTAAAGTAAAAAAAACTAAGTATAGGGGGGAAATGCCTACCTTGACAACATTGCTGGGTGCGATGGCGTAGGTATTTGCAACATCGCAACTTCGTGGACGCTCACCTAATTCCCTCAATATTAGATCGCTGGAGAATCTTGCCTCAAATCCTGGATGTACACTCTAGAAATCGGTTGTTCGTTTCCGAGGTTTTCTCTCAATGATTAAAGGGCGCAATACTTTAAATAATTGGCACAGTAATAGCCTCACGTGGTCTACAAACCACATTGTTCCTTTTCTACCAGGGGATCTGATTCTCACATGAACCTGAAGTAGGAGTTATTAACATTTAAATTTTGAAAGGAGGTTAACTTATTAAAAAATGAAGTTTAATTATTAGAAAAATGGAATAAAATATGACTCTCTGATACAGAAAAGGGGATAAATGATTGTTTCCGCGTGTAGTAAATAACATCCTGTGTTGTATAGGCATAATCCATGATTTGTGGCTCCTTCATACCGAAAAATTGGTTGACGACAAAGCGTCTGTCCGGTTAAACAACGCTAGCAGATAAACAGTATTTTGATTTTTTACAGGGTTGAGCGGATGAACAGGATTTTGACCAACGTTTAAAGATCTATTTGGCGTATCTTGCTGTCCCGTATGCGGTCCTTGAATTTGAAACGGATATTTAAATATTTGTAGAAACAGTACATAAAGCTTCAACATTTTCAAAATTTTCTCAAAAATGGTTCCAATTTTTTTCACATTTTTGCTCGAATAGAACAAAAACTTATAGCAACTTATATCTAATTTTCTTTAAACTCTCTGAATTTTCAAAAATTCAAAATGTTCTCAATTTTTTCGGCGTCTTTCTTCAACTCTTGGTATGGATGATAGAGCTTTTTCGTAATGAAGTCCATTTTTTTAACGGATCTTTAAAGGTCACATAAAATTTTTCGGAAATTAGAACTCAGAAGTAATACTACTAGTAGCTTTTAGTCATTTTGAATGAAATATAGCCAATTGAAAATAATTATTTTCTCTGAAACAAATCCAATGTTTTCGACTAATTTAAATTATATTCTGGAAAAGTCAAATATTTTTCAAACTCATTCTAAGTCTTTAATATTGAACCTGGAGATTGGTTTGTAAATGCACTCTATCATGATCTATATTGATTAATAGTTAATTGAATGAATGAAAATTGACCATTAATTGAATCAATGATCTTTTAATGACTTATCTTTTTCCGAAATATGAGTAATTACCGCCATTTTTTTTTTTAAGTTTGAAAATGAGTAAAGCATTTAGAATTGCATTTTAAAAGAAGGAGTACATTTAATTCGTGTAAAATGAGAAGTTTTGAATGGTATTGCAATATTATATTATTCAATCATTTTAATTATATATTTCGAACCATTTGCATTTTGAGTGATTCGTGTGATAGGTGAAGTGCAAGAAAAACAGAAATTGTGACACTGTAATATTTCATAACCGTTACCAATATTGTGAGAATGTATGTGCTGATGAAGCACCACCAGTCTTTTTGTTACGCAAGCTTCCGGACAACCTACATTGATATTTCGCAAGGAAGAGGAAAAATATAATGGTTTACCGTTAGAAGATCCAACAGGTTGATAGTTCATGGTATGCACAGTTTTGCGCATGGTATGCAGCGTATGTAGTTCGTTAACTTACTGTGTTCATGTCGAACGACGCGTATTGATAGTGATGTAAGCCTCCAAGCCGCTTGAGCACTTCCACCTTCAACTGATGCATGTACCCGCGCGCGCTGATGGCAATGCCGTCTAACTTGAAATTGAATACGGCGTCCTTGGCGGTGCCTGTCCTCTGGAAGAGGCGAGCGGGCGCCGGCCCCAGGCGCCGGGCGCGCCACGCGGTATAGGCGGCGTGGTGGCGCACGCCGCACGCCCACGCCCAGCGGCGCCAGCCGTCGCCCAGCACATCCGACACCAGCGCGTGCCAGCGCCCTCCCGCGCCGGCGGCGCCCCGGCGCAGCAGCAGCCCGCGGAAGGACTGGTGGCGCGCCCACAGCGCGCGCAGCACGCCCTCGTCCTCGCGCACGCTGCTCCGTACCTAGGCAAAATTCATAGATTGATTAATTCATTCATTCGTTTATTCATTCATTCATTCATTCGTTTATTCATTCATTCATTCATTCGTTTATTCGTTCATTCATTCGTTTATTCATTCATTCTTTATTCGTTATTCGTTTATTCCTTGATTAATTTATTCGTTGATTCATTTGTTTATTGATTTATTAGTCGATTCATTCATTGACTGATTGATTCGTTGATCGACTTATTAGTTGATTCATTGATTGAGTGTTACAACGTACGGTTCAGAAGTTTGGGAAGTTCATAAAAGAACAAGAGGGAAGCTGTTGGCCCTTAAAATGGACTACTGGCGTCGAAGTTGCTGTTACAGCAGACGTGTCAGATTAAGGAAGGATGAAATAACAAAGAAAATTGATGTAAAGATATCTATCCTTGACGAAATAGAAGTTTTCCGTGGTTTCTCCTATCGACACCAGGCGAATGCCGGAGCAGTACCCTACCAAAAGGGCCACGGACCGCGCGCGATATTTCCTTCCTCTTCCTTGTCCTATCCTCTCCCCTTACACATACTTACACTAACATGCACTATATTACCACATCCCGGGAGACCGGTCGGGAGCTTAGAGCTTGTCCCGGCTGGGGCGGTGCCCCGTTGGTGGGAGAGTCCTGGTTAGGGGGAAACCCCACTAGCCGACGATAGGTCGGCGCCGGATCTCGCCATCCAGCGGGGGAAGATCACCATCTCCCGAGAAAAACATGCACTACACTCACGGGACTAATGACCAAAGCAGTTGACGCGCATGGAAACACGAAAAACTCAATAAAAAAACGAAATAGAAAAAAAATCGTTTGGTACGGCCACGTTATTCGAATGGCAGACGAAAGATGACTAAAACGAGTCCTGAAATAGGTACTGACAAAAAAAAGGAGAGAGCAACATAGACTTGCCTGGCAGAAGGGACTGCGGGAGGCTATGACGGCAAGAGAAATGCAGGAAGATCTATGGTGAAATAGAGAGGCATGAAGACTGAGCGCAGAGACCCGGCGACAGCTGTAGAGAAACTACGTATTATATATAACATTTTTCCAGCCCCTTCAAAGAAGCGTACCAATCAATATTACTCTCTTAGTAGTTGAATTAATTATGACAAAATATGAGCATTGTTTGCAACGAGTTCAGCGAGCAAAAAATAAAAAATCATTGTCCGAGATATCTTGAACTACATTTCCGGAAGACATGAGATTTCCCTTGAGTCCTGAAAGAGAAATCGCTCGTACCTGTGCCTCTTCGTCTTCTTCTTCCTCGTCCTCGCTTACTGCGAGGACAATTGGCGCCAATGAGTTCAGCTGCAAATCTCGCTCCCAACGACCTGCCATTATCTGCAAAACCGAAGATGTGTCTGAGGGAAGAATCAAAGCTTTCGGATTTTGGTTTGTTGTAATTTATATACGAGAAATTGTGCACAGAGACGTTGAAGTTTGGAGAAATGAAATGTAAATGTTAGTGTATCGTATATATCAGCATATGTTTATACCACTGCAATCATTAGAAATCGCCATCATGATTTTGCGAGTGCACATTGTACTAGGTATTAGTTTGGGAAGTTGGAAAGTTT